>JAUTXW010001158.1:1640000-2891704 GCA_030620095.1 Kuschelorhynchus macadamiae | reverse complement strand
TTATAGGATTTCAAAATTCTTTGCACTGTTGAGCGTGTAAATCCTGAAGAAGTAGCCAGACCACGAGTACTTTGGGTGTTGTCAAGAGCCACGTGTCCCAAAACTGCTATTTCTCTGGCTTCATTTCTACTTGGACGATTTTCCTGATTCCGGCGAATATTAGATACAGATCCAGTTGCTTCAAATTTTCTTATTAATTTAGCCACATACTTATGGTTAATATTTTTGTCTGGATGTAACGCATTAAACAACCGGGCGGTAGCTCTTGCAATGCTTCCGTTTTGATAATACAGTTTCGTTATTTCGACCCTTTCTTGAATTGAATAAATCATTGCAAAATATTATAATAGAACTAGGCAACTTAACGATTTCAAATCAAAGATAAAGTTGTTCTATGATTTACGATGACATTGACGGATGCTAAATTTCTTGCTGGTATCGGTGATTATTATTTTTTTCCGTATTATCAGTACTAAATTAAATGAGGCGAATTTTATAAAAAAAATTAAAAAAACTTCAAAATGGTTGAAGATAGGTATAAACTCTATTATACAAAAGTTACTAAAAACTTCCTGGAGAATCCAAAAATAGAAAAAAAATTGGGGGTTTCCATTTAAAAATGTCAAGTGTAATGCGATATCTTATTTTTGGAACACCCTGTATTATACAATCATACATGAAAAGACGTCCCCCTAAAAATCAAAATTGACGTGTCCAAGCGTTTTCCCAAAATATACCAGGAAAGTCATAAATAAGGGTGGGACCTTTTCGTTGGGCCACCCTGTATATATAATATATATATATATATATATATATATATATATATATATATATATATATACATATATACATATATATATATATATATATATATATATACATATATACATATATATATATATATATACATATATATATATATATATATATATATATATATATATATATATATATATATATATATATATATATATATATATATATATGTATATATATATGTATATATATATATATATATATATATATATATATATATATATATATATATATATATATATATATATATATATATATATATATATATATATATATATATATATATATATATATATATATATATATATATATATATATATATATATATATATATATATATATATATATATATATGTATTACTAAATGACTATGTACTGAATATAAATTGGGTCACACTTTACTATTCGTAATATAAGGAAAGATGCATAACGAGGAAAATTCTGGGTAAAAGAAATGGGGAGATTTACAATACGGAAACTCAAAATAACGGATTTTTATTACAATATAAACATCGTTGCAGATAATACACTTTAACTAAAAGCTCACAATTAGGGAAAATTTGCAGTGTACTCATACTCATATTTTCTATTGCCAAACAATCACAATAAATGGTTACAAAGCAACGTCAAAAACAAAATTTGGGTACTACACCCTAGTCTAATAACAAAAACTGGAGACACAATAGTATAATATCGTATAAATAATAAAAACAATATATGAAATATGGATTTCCAAAAAACTTAACTTTTAAAAACTTAAGATTACATTGAGAACAGTAGGACAAGACTGATCACAACACTTTAAAATTTGCAGTTTCTGATTAAAAATCAAAACCAAATGAATAATAACATTTTTCAAGCATGAAATTGGACACACGTTCGCGAATTTTTTTTTAATTATTAATTTGTTGTATTGACAGCCCTGTATACCGAGCAGCGTTGAAAGTATGTAGAATTGTGAGCTGGAATACTAAGCTGATCTCTGTTTCTGGTCACAACAGACATGGTCTCAGCATAGCCATCTGCTGTCTTTTAACAAAACTTACTAAAGATAAGAAATACAGGGAAAGTAGTGTCAGTACCCCGAATTTGGCAAAAAAAGGCCCACATGAAGTTCTCGGATGCAACCTGAAAATGCATCGAATACGTTTCTGACATCTGAAGATAGTTTGAGCATTTTTGGATGAACCCCAAAATAAAATTCCATAGATAATAGCTGACCGTATGCTTGCAAAATAAATCATTCTTATAGTCTCCAGAAATAATTGTTTCATAAGTCTGCGTATGAGACCACATAGGCTGTTTAGTTTATAGACAATCCCAACTCAAAAACGCATCAAGTTGTACACCCAAAAATTTTAAACTCTGTATCACTGGGATAGATTTAAGATCCAGTTTTTACATATATACAATGTAGAGAAGCGGATGCCTTATAAAATTCCAGCAAGCCGGTCTTGCCTGCATTTGAGTTGAGATTATTCTCCAGGCACCATCTACTTACCAGCTCAGCTGCACGTGAACAGTCCTGTGAGAGGCCCCGTAAGAGATCACCTGACAATATCACAAATGTATCACCTGCATACTGACATGTAACCCCAGAGTGCACCCCATCTCCAAGACTATTCACATAAAGCAAAACAAGAGCGGACCCAGAATAGATCCCTGTGAAACACCCTGGTCGAGTTCTGTTGGTTGAGAAAAATAATCCACGTCATTTCTATTTATACAGACACCCTAGGCCCTGTTGGTTAAGTAGGATTTTATAAGGGATGAAGCTGTATCACAAATGCCATAACCCTGAAGCTTCCGAACAAGCAACACATCGACGGTTTAGTACGAGTTTTAAATTCACGGATTTGTCCGTCGGTACAAGTTCTATCCTTGTGTTTTAATGTTATAAAACATTGAGATGGTTAGTTTGATTGATTAGCCGATAAATTTAAAATCTCGGCCTTTATTTGGACATTTTAATTTTACAGCTCGCATGCCATCTAATTGAACATTGTTGGTTGCCGTTCTAACGTTTTATTTGTTACCTCAGTTCCCACTGAACGCTTGTTTTCTAAGGCAGCTGCCACCGCCAGCAAAACGCGTAATCGGATGGGCGGAAAACGCTTATCTAAATTACTTTTAGGAGTTCTTTAGATAATTGAGCATATTGTCGACCGTCCCGTTTCAATCTCCTAGCGGGGATAAGACACCGGACGAGGTGTTGAAGTGATCTCTTCCTATTTTTACTTCCCCCGTAAAGGGAAGTATTATAATCGTGAAAAAATCATCCTCCGAGATTATTTGAAATCTTTACGTTTAAAGGCTTTTATATGCCGAAAAACATGTTTTCTCAATTCCGTCGTTATGCCGCGATAGCTAAAAAACTATTAATTCGATCAGATTCAAAGTATGGTCAAAAATTAAGGGCCACGTCGGGATGACTAGGTAACATTTTGGTAAAAATCCAATATTGCAAAACAAAATAGCGGCCTAGTAAAATGTTAAAAAAAGTATTACTAAAAAGCTACGTATCCAATTTATCTCGAATGTTGCACAAAAATCAAGTATTATGAGAAAATCAATTGGTACAAATCCAAGATGGCGACGAATAAAATATTTAAAAATTTAGCCTGAAAAACTACTTATGCATTATTTCAAATTGTGTGCAATAATTACGGTATAGAGATCAACTGGTAAAATTGTAGTACTAATTCAAGATAGCGGATCAAAATGGTCTCCAAAAAAACGTTTTTAATCAATTACAAATCTTCACGTTTTAACGTCACTAGATGCCAAAAAATATATATTTTATCAAGTCCGTCAGTCTGCACTGACAGAAAAAAAATTTTAACCACTACTAAAAAATTCATATCCTATTTGTGACAAGCAAACTGGTTTATTGCGGTTATGTAATTGGGTTTATTGAAAACTGAATAACGTTCATATTACCATTATAATTCTATTGTTTACACCTTATGTGACTAGTTACATAGACATATTAAAGCTGCATAACATGTATGTAATTTACTATATAGCAGTGAGTTGGCAGGTGCACAACCATTATAAACATGTTTTTAACTGATATATGACCTATTGCATACCCATATGAATAATCATATAGCCAATATACAGTTAGCGTGTTTTCTAATGGGTATTTCTAGTTGCATAGCCATTATATGAATTATCATAGTTATTATTTGCTTGGTATATTGTTTCCTCAAAGAGGTATATTTTAGTTTTATACTCATTATGTGAATAATCATGTAGATAATATATGCCTAGTTGTATTGGTTTTATATCCTGTTCACATTACTGCTATAAAACTAATTATATAGATAGGATTTTTGGATGGGTTAAAAAAAAGCTGAATTTTTAAAAACGAGCACATTTATTTTTTACCATTTGTACCAGCTGTAGGCTGTAAACAATTACATTCGGAATCAGTAATACAGAGTGAGACATAAAATTCTCAGGCTTAATCTAAGTGCTTTTAAAATATTGATATTTTAGTGGTGTTTTTGTATATTTTGAATAATTCAGGAAAATGGACCACTAGTTTTTGTATGTATAATATTGAATGACAAAATAGCCAAAACCACCTTAAACTTGATGTTTATTGTTTCCTCTTTGAAAAAAAAAATGGAATTTAAAAGTTAAAATATTTTGAAAACCCTATAAGTTAGACATAAGTCCACAATAAATTTGGATTAACTTTAAATAGATAATAATAAAAATACATGGTATCCCATTTGGAATAAAGAAACTTTTGTATGCTAAGTTTTTTGAGTTTACTCTGTATCAGTATACCTACAAATAATTTTAAGTTGTAGCCCTATTGAATGCACATATATCCTCCAATTTATTTTTAAGAATATATCATTTATGTAGAGACCCTGTTATATGTGAGGGAGAGAGAGGGGGCAACAATCCTGTAGGATCTTAATTTAAAAAAAAAGTGTATATTTAATACATTATTATTATCAATATTCACATACATTTTGTGGTCCACAAGAATTATATCTCCTGATTTTTTGTATGCAATTGTTAAAGAATTTTCATCATTAATGGTAATGTTTTAAATCAGTAAACTCGCTAGTGTTTTTTATCAAATGTAATACTTGCATGAATAACAACTTTGTTAAAAAAATCCACTTTGGCCCACATACTTATGACTTTGTATCAGTTGGTGCTTTAAAGCTAAAGTTCTAGAAGCTACCACATTTGCTGATAATTTCGACTTTAGTTGTTTAGCTTCATATCGAAACGATGACTAGTTACCTAGGGGTCCTGTTTTTGACATAATAAATCCATAATGAAGCAAATGATGAAACTTTGGCTTTAAATTTCTGTATGTAAAGATAATTAAGTTGTTCTACATGATAATCTAAAAGTTGGCGACTCATATTTGAAACAGATTTCGCTAGTACAATATGTAGAACTTTTATAACTAAATTGTAGTTTCCAATGCTGATGTTCTATTGGTACAAATCTACCAGTAAAAAGCACTTCATTTCTGAAGTACTCATATTAATTTATAATATAAATATAATAAAAGTGTTATGAGAAATCAAAGTATTATAAAAATTGACTAGCTTCTGGACATTTTCCTTCAACATTTCTAAAGGTTTACTTAGAAATTCAATCAAATAATTTAGGATAGACGACACACATACAGTACATCTTTTCGGGGCAAGGTGCAAGGAGAATATAACTTGGAGAAAAATGATATCATTTGTTTTATACATTGCGAAAATGTTTAGTTTCCCTATCGTGAGGATAGATGAAACAAATATAATTTTTAGTATAACTTTTTGTAGTATCATTAAGGATTAGAGGAGACTATATCTTTTCATATATGAAATGAGATTTGAAAAGTTTCTATTACACTTATCCTCAGCACAATTAAATTTACTTGTTTTAGGACATTTATTTTATTTTTATTCTTTATGACAAAACAAACAAGTCAGCATTGTCACTGACCGCTACATATACGTATATACATATAATAATTTAACATAATATAAAATTATGGACATTTCATGAAATTTTTGAGATCTGACATTAGGGCTCTTATAGTAGAATTTAAAAGAGAAACCTTCATGCCAAATACAGACTCTTCTAGCAAACTGCCAACAATGCAAATATTCTGATGGATATTCTATATCCAAAGCATGAAAAAATTTAAACAATATTTCTACTGCTCTCAAAATAGAGTCAAATTTATAAATAACCTCGTTGATAACAATCAAGTATTTTTCAACCTTAATCAGAGATCTGCATCCAATGGCTGGAAGGAGGGTTAGGTTACCCTCATTTAATTTCTCTAACCTTCTTTGCTTCTTCTCTTGAAGTTCCTCAAAGTGAGTGAATCTTGATTATGAAATTGAGGTACCAAAGTTGAGTTTAAATTTTTTGAAATGTCAGAATTCTTCATAAAATCAAGAAACAAGTAACTGCTAACAATACAAACTCGTGTTTTTACTTTTTGAAATGGACATGTCAAAATTAAAAATATATTTCAAAAAAAGTTTTGTAAACCCAGTACAGTAAATACCACAGTTTTAACTACCCAGTTTGAGTAAAATGTTTGAAAAGTAACTAATTTTTCTATCTTACACAATACCAGCAATACCAAATAATTGCTGAAAATATTTTTTTCTTTCATTGTGCAAGTTTACTGGTTAATCCTATTCCTCACTAATATTATAATTAAATAAAAACTTGACAAATTCACAAATAAATATATTTTCTCCTCCAATCCATAGAGCAAACAAAAAAGAGCAAATCATTAAATACATAAGTGTTTTATGCTCTTGTCCTTTTGTTTGTTAAAGTTGTCGGAGCAAAAATGTATGGCAAAGTTAGAAGTGCTTTCAAATTGGGATCTGAAAATAAAAAATTAAACAATTCACATTTAGAGAACATACCAAATATTTTTGAATTGATATTAAATATGATTTTCATTTAAAATGTATACTTACCAATATTTTCTTCATTAACTGCATTTATTTTTCTCAGCTTTTAGCTTCTGCCAGGATACTATTCACCACTAAAGGAACATTTGCATAGATTATATCAGATTTTTTCAGGTATTTGAAATTGAAGTCACTTTCAATCTAAAACCAAAAATGTATTTACTTCATAGTATACTTTGACCATAAAACAAAGAAAAATATTTAAGTAATGTAAAGGCTCTTTAGATTTGTTGTAAAGTAAGCTTTAAGATAACCTTCAAAGAGGAGAAAAAATAATTATTGTTAATGACCCTTTCATAGTTAACCTACTATTCATAAAATGTACGCTGAAAGAAAATAACTAATTTTTAATTTCTCAACTAATTTTTAATTTCTCAACTTCTGGGGTATTACTGCAAAACTGGTGATAAATAATAGATACTTATCACAGAGAAACTAAACTTTGGATAAAAATGAGTTAACTTAATATTCTGAAAAAAACATTGTCATTATTAAGTACTATCCTAATCCAAATGATAGAAAATAGGTTTCTAAATTAACCTCAGTTAATATACCCACTGTAAGTCATTAACTTATGAATTATTTATGAAAAAATTATGAATCAATTTACAGTAACTTCTTATAGTTTATGGCTAAATGCTTACTATGTCTTACGGCTTACTTTATGGCAAAAATAAGAATACAGAGGTGAAGAAAAAACACATCTTTTTTAAAACATTCTGCAGTTTTTAAATTCCAAAGAATGAATTAGGTAACCAATATTTGCTGAAAGAGCGGCATATCTATCAAACAATTGTTGAACTGTAGGTAATGATGAGTATAAAATGTGGCACTGTTAATAATAAGTTTCTTTCCATAAGCAAGTTGAATATCTTTACTTGGGTCAAATGAAATTTAAAAATACTTATTTAATTATTTTCTCTACATAAAATTTTACAGCTATATTCATCAAAGAGGTTTAAATTTAGGTCCAGTCTAACTTGACACTTAAAAGTTTAAGATGACACGCAATAAAGGAACAAATAATTTTTCAAAATGTAACAATTATAAAGTACAACATTGACATAAGCAAAACAAAACTGGCAAACTAAAATTTTTATTGCCATGATAAATCCTCTCTTAAACCTTTTTTGGGAATTTAGGTTACAGTTTTTCAGTAAAATTAGCCAGTTAAGTAACTAGTACTAAACAGTTTGTAACAAATAAACTACAGTACAAAAGAAAATAAATATAATTATAAATATATATATATATTCTGATTGCAGTTTTTACATTCACAAACCGGCTCTACAATTACCCTTTTTGGTGTCTTGTTCAATGCACGAGGAGACTTGGGTGAATGGTATGTAATAAGTCTCCTTTACTTCATTTCAAAAAACCTTGGATATTTCACCAGCAATGTAATCTAGCATGATTATTTTTATCCTAGAATATGAATAAACATATCAGTGAAACATGAGAAAGTTTATGAGATCCATGTTCTACACCGTGATCTTAATAATGTAAGTAATAAATATACAAACCTTTCAACTCCCACTTTTGAAACTGAAAAATGTATAATTTCCCTCACCAACCGCTGTCTAGCATCATTGTTTGGTTCTGTCTTCTTGTTAATATTATTTTTCCATCCAGTGTTGAGTAGGATGCTTTCCAAGCCCTACAAAATAATTCAGTTTAAATTCAATGAAGACAAAATAATACGAGTAGAAGAATGAATAGATATTATATCATGAAGTATTTATTTCCAAAAGGTAACTCAACTCACTTATAGGAATTTATAAAAAGCACAGTTACAATTTCCCTATGTCAATTTTCTATAGAATATTTAATGGCACTACAATACCAAAATTGTCAGTACATATAGTTATAGTATATAAGAGATCAAACAGTTGCAGGGTTTTGTGAAATAAACCTGCTCATTCTCAGTTAAGCTTAAGCTCTAAGCCAAATAAAGTATAACCTGAAGTTGACAGTCAAAGGTGTCCAGATATCCAAAAAATTACCTTTTCTTGGGATTACCTTAAATTAAAGTTATTTATTAAGAAATGTCAATTAATAATCCAATAGTCTATTACATTTTAAAATTACATATATATATATATATATCTCTACCTCTAGTCTCTATTCGGACGGAGAGAAAGAAAGCTTCAAAAATGCCAAATGTGATTTTGGTGAAACTTCAGCAAACCTGTTCTTTTCAGAACGACAGTAGTGAACGGATGTACACCCGGAATGAAAAAACATTATATATATATATATATATATATATATATATATATATATATATATATATATATATATATATATATATATATATATATATATATATATATATATACATATATATATATATATATACATATATATATATATATACATATATATATATATATATATATATATATATATATATATATATATATATATATATATATATATATATATATATATATATATATATATATATATATATATATATATATATATATATATATATATATATATATATATATATATATATATATATATATATATATATATATATATATATATATATATATATATATATATATATATATATATATATATATATATATATATATATATATATATATATATATATATATATATATATATATATATATATATATATATATATATATATACAACATTCACTTGTCGGACTTGCATTGTCTCTCCGATCCTTATACTTGATAATAATCAAAGATACATCACAATCAAAATGTTGTGAACAATTTAAATTAAAAATAATGCAAATCTGATAAATGAATTTTAATCAATAAAACATTTGTTGCAATGCTTCTGCTCAAACAAAACTAATTCCAATTAGCATAAGGAATAAGATCTGATTTATTACCTTGGGTATAACTTTACTCTTTTTAACTTTTTCCTTGTATTCAGCATACTTTTTCTTAAAGTCACTGAGGGTCCGCTTTTGAAAACAGTTTTGTAAGTTTGTCATCCACAAGGTCGAATGAGTCTGCCTCAATTCCCTCTTCTAAAAATAAAATGTAATGGGCCTAAACTGAGACACAAAATGCTCTTTGAAAATTAACTCATATAGTACAGGGTGTCTGATATATAGGATAATCTTCAAAATAAATAAATAAATAAATAAAACAGTTACATATGTTGCACCGTAAATGGTCTGATACCTGCAGCAAATTAAATGATACATTACACACACTTTAATATTTGTCAAAAAAGGAGATTCATAAGAGTTGTCATGTTATAAGCCACAAACACATAATTCCTAAACAATAAGCCATAAAAAGTAAGACATTTACTGAAAATTGATTCATGGTCGCATTGCAGTTCTATTTTTAGTCTCTTAAAAAGGTTAATAAGTTTTACATTCTTCTTTCCCCTATACCAACTGTAAACTGTAAGTCTTAACATATAAAGCACAATTAAATAAATGGTTTTTGGGAGTTTCCTATTTTCCAAAAAGCAAGACAAAAAGTATAGTTTCTAGGCCTTCTAGGATGTTTAAAACAATTCAAATTGTTAAAACCTCATGTTAAACTTTCTTCATATAGTATGCCCCAGGATAAGTGAAACAAGAGGCGTAATGGAACAAAAATTTCAGAGTATCATGATATCTTGGGGCCCTGGGTTGCTTCATTTGAAAGACTTTTTTGACATAATTTAATATCTGAATATTCAAGTGTCCGACAAGAGCAATAAACTTATTTTCTTAATTCTCAATTGATTCCTGGAAAAAAAATCTATATTCCCTATATATTTGCAAATATTTAGTGTGAAGCATAATTTCCTTTCCTATAAAAATAAAAAAATAATGAGGCCTTTATAACAATTAGAAACCTAAATAAACCGATATTTGTAAAAGAATTCGATCTTTTCAAATAAAAAAGTTAAAAGAACATTTGTAAAATCTCTTATAATAAATAAAGAGCAGTAACAGGTATAGGGAACAATTACCTGAATTTTTTTAATAAAAAAATCACTAACACTTTTTTTCTTCTTTCACATACGATTTTTAACGCCGTTTGCTGAAGTTTAAGCATGTATGCTGTTACTAATGACTAAAATACGTAATTCTCACTAATATATATTTATAATAAATGTTTTTTTTTTTTGTAAAAGTTACAGAAAACATAAATAATTCACATTTTCTTTTGATTTTACGGAACGAATTTCAGCCATCTTTTAAAAATGACAAATGACTAAACCTGAAGCTTATTCATCCGACTCTATTCCGACGTTGCCAGGTCCTGTACTGACTTTGTAGTATATTTTTTTTAGTTTTTATAACGAAACTTATAATAAAAATCCCGATTAGGTCAGGTTAGGATTAGTTAGATTTCCACAAAATTCCCAGTCTATATTAAAACAGGAGATTTTTTAAACAAAACCTATCTGTTATGTGGACCCGTCCCGTTAGCGCCAAGTTAGCTGATAAATCCATCATTAAATCCATAAAATCCCCAAATCATTAACGCCATAATAATAATCTCTTGTACAAGGAAATGAAAATCAGGTGAGTTTGGCAACAGCGCAATAATTTCGTTTTTGTATTCTAAGAAAAGCCTAATCATAGTTTTTTGCATTGAAAAGTAGTGGATACGAGGTTTTTTTAATTTTATTTGAAGAAAAGTGAGTTTTCCAAGAAATTTTGCTTTTAATCTACTTTATACAGCATATGCTATAGTATAAAATCTAAAAAACCTAAAACGTTTGGGCTTATAAAACTATGAGACCCGGATAGGTTTTTCCCTGTAAACTGCAGACATTTTTATTTTCTAGTTAATCGGAACTTTATAAAAATAGAATATATTTGCTTTTAATATTCTTAGTTTACCTTGAAATGCGAAAAATAAAACCACAACCCAATCCGTCTTTGCGTTATAACCATTTAGATGAACACGGTTATAAAAAAATACAGACCTACAACGGTATTTGATTTACTTACCTCTAAATCTTTGCGGATCTTGGTCACTTAACTTAAAAGTACCCATATTGACGAAGCACGACCATATAAAAGATAAATCATCAAACGATTGATATTGATTAAGTTTCACCAACGCCAATATTACATCTATCATTTGCAATTAAAACATGGCGGAGAGAGACGAGATATGGTAATGTTTTCGCGGTGGCGCCACTTCCGTACTTGATAGCCCGCGTTATTTAAAATATATGCAAAAGTTGATGTCCGGTAATGACAAAATTTTTTGGTAATCTATGGTAATGACGGTTTCTTGCTGGTATAGAACATTTGATAACTGGTATATGAGTTTTACAAATTATAATTTATACAATTTATTGTATTGGCACAAAAAAAAATCAATCATAGAAGAAAACTTAGTCGCATAGGCACATAAAACCAGTGTAATAACGGATATAAACTTTGTCTTAGCAAATCCAGTCTATCTGCCGCAATACAAAGCATAATTTTTTTGTGACCACAAAACGATCCAGCAAAACAGTTGTATTAGATATTTTTTTAAGTGTTTGTCGCTGTTATTTCGCGGCATAGCTTAAAAACGACTTACCCGATTGACTTCCAATTTTAATCAAACATTAAGGATCATATGAGGCTAACCTGATTTTCTAGTAAAAAATCTAGTAAGGCGAAACAAGATGGCGGCCTAGCCAAACGTTAAATAAAATATTACTAAAAAACGAATTATCCCATTTACCTCAAATTTTGCACAAAAATAAAGTGTTATATAGGAATGAACTGGTAAGATTTTGATATAAATCCAAGATAGCAAAACAAAATGGCGGACAAGTGTTCGTTTCTTATGAATGGGATTGTTAATCGTCATAATTGTGGGTATTGGGCCGACGAACATCTACATTTATTCCGTGAAGTGTATACTCAAAATTCCGCAAAATTTAAATTTATGGCGATTACGTGGATGGTCCTTTTTTCTGCCAGGCAATTTGAAACAAAATGAACGTTACGATGAGGATGAATTGAATATATCAAGAAGGAGCCTATCCACTTGTTTACGAATATTTGGAGGAAATATTTCCTAATAGATGGATTGGCCAAAGAGAGAGAGAGGAGTGGCCTGCAAGGTTACGGGACTTACCGCATTAGACTTTTTTTGTAGAGTCACCTGGAAAGTAACATTTATTTTACGCGGCTCGAATCCTTAGAAGATTTACGTCAATGGATCATCCATGAATGTTAGCAAATTACTTCAGAATTCCGAGACCGTTTGAAACAGCATTTTCTCGAAAACTACTAAACCAAATTTGAAAAAATAGGAAGCTTTATAGAGAATCGAATAACCTCTAAAATGGGCTATCACTTGATCCTCATCGTCCATTTAAATTTTCAGAAGTAGGGGATTGGAACGAGTGGACCGAAAATACACGCCAAACAGTTCCCCTTTAAAACAAAACTGTCGGGGGTCCGATCGATTTTTTAAAAATTGCGAGACGTATGAGAAGTCGGGCTTGTATATATCATGACTAGAACACTCCATTATATATGCCGTTTAACACCTTACTAGAAGAAAACAAAATGAACATCGTCTATAGGAAAAATTTCCTTCTTATTTTGCGTCAATAAGTAAATAAATTAACATAATAATCCGACAATTCCATAAGAAGGTCTCAAAGAGCTGCAATTAAAAACAAAGGCCTGCTTTTAAATTTTCCTGAAGCTTGAACCTGTAATGACTGGTCTAAAAAGCAGTGGCGGCTCGCGGGTGAAAAAGTAAGTGAAGTGCAAATGAAGCAAGAAAATATCGCAATAATTTTTTCCAGAATTTTTTTATATGTGGAAGGGGTAGAATATTTTTTACGACTTACTTAAATTTTGTATACTAAATCAATTCTCCTATCCTTCATGGCAGCAAGACAATGGACAAATACAGCCTAGGCCGCTTTTTCTTTTTTTTAATTGCCATTTAGATGGCCAGACATCACACTTGCGCCATCGTAACATTGCCCTATTAATTTATGTTTATAGGCAAATTGGTCCAAAATTTGATGCAATAGAGAATATAAATTCTCCGACGTTCTATCGGAGCTGACATTATAAAATCCTAAGAATCTCTCGACTGCTGAACCTTCTGAACTAACGTATCTTAAAATTATGGAGCACTGGGAGGTTTGCGTAATATCAGTGGTGTCATTCAATTATTTCGTTTTGAATAGTTTTCGTCACCAGTAAAAACATTTTTAATTTTTTCGTCATGATCTTTTAGTTTTTGGGAACTTCTCGATATTAATAAACCTAAAAGCTTTTTAAAATTCCCCGTTTATTGACTCGCTGCTCTCATCATGGCCGCGAAAGACTAACCCTTGTTTTACAAGGTACAAAACTGCGTCAATTACCAAGCACATAAATAGTCTATTTAATAGGACGTTTTCGTTAAAATGTATTTTATATAGTTTAGCATTTTCTTTTAAAGTGTCAGATATAGTGCTTTGATTTTTTACCAATGTTTTCAGCATTAATTCGCATTTTAAATGCTCCGCCGAGTCTTCATGTTTATGTAAAGACCTTCATGTATTTAACGTACCTGCAAATCCTTCCTTTTTCCACACTGAATATTTTTTGGAAAGTAGTAAACAAGGCCAGCAAAACAATTTTTGTAATATTTGACTACTACATAACCATTTGTACTCCGAAAACCAGGATGACGATTAAAACTCTGATCTTGTTCCTTCCATGGATTAAATGAAGTTTCCAACAAAATGCAAACCACATCCGTGATCGGATTCATCAATAATGTAAATTAATAAACCCGACACCAAATAAAGTTGTAACAACGACATAAATAAATGTAAGACAAAACAGTCAAGCAAACTGCAAAGGAACTAACCGGTTGCAGCGAAATCCGCGAAAATAAAAGTAAACAACCGCTTCAAACTGAACGACACGTGGGTGTAGTGTACTGCTTTAGCAATTCACCGAGAGCGTTGTATGGCGCTGGTTAACATTATTCTTCTATGCGCTCGACGTCATGGAGTACGCGTTGTCACGGCAACGTAGTAGGAAAATCGTAAACTAAACATAGCACCTCCAGCAAAGTCGAAGCGGTTTGCGTCACTGTTATAGTTGTTACAATAATAAAGTTCGATTTAAAGTTTTAAAAAGACCTGCCGCCAACGGTCAAGCAAAATATTTATTCGAGATGTATAGTTTATTTTTTGCCAATTAGGTGAATAAATTAACGTAAAAACTAAAATTTTAAGAGATATATAATAAATATAGTTAGATGTTTGCTTGTTTATTTTTCCTGGTGAAGTAGCACGCCACTGCTAAAAAGGAATAAATAAACCCAAAATATCAATTTTTTAGAAATATAAATTTATTTAAATACAAATGGGGAGTTTTACAATATGAAAAACTCAGAATAACGGATGTTTGTTTGACCAAATATACATAACTAAAGACCTAATTTACAAAATTATCGTAAATGGTCAATACAAACATCGTTGCAGATATTACACTTTCACTAACAGCTCACAACTAAGGTTATAATTGTAAATAAACTAGAATAACCTGCTACAAATTGACACGACTCAATATGTGTATAACTCTCATTACGCATGACTGAAAATCTTACTGATCTGAAGAACTATATATATCATGACTAAAGTTGAACACTCCACTTATACATGTCGTTTATATTTAACACATGGGAAGAAAATAAAATATACCTTGTATTTAGACTATAGGAAAAATTACCTTCTTATTTTACATCAATAAATAAATAAATTAACATACAATCCGACAATTCTATAAAAAAAAACGTGCACTTTACCACATTGTTGATTCTCCTTTGTTTGCCGATACGTAATATAAGATGTAACGTAACGCCCGCAGAAGCTGCCGTGTACAGGGTTTGTGCCTATATTTTGCACAGGGTCTACAACCGTTTCCTTAAAATATAGACAAAATGTTAAATGCAACAGTTTTAGGGTTTTATCTAAAAAAGCAATAATTATGGTTAAAAAGTCCTTTAGATGGACTCTCAAAAACATTCTTAAGCTAAAGCCATACTACAACTTGCACGAATTTTATGATAACCCTCTATGATAGTATGTATAATAGCAGAAATATATAATTTCTGCAGGTGCAAAACGGCCTAAAAGAAGAATTGCTTTCGATTATATACTCCATGATAGTAGATTTTAAAAATTTGTGACTTGACATTTGTTTTCTTTTTTTTAATTATTTATATTACTGACTCACAGATTTGTTATTATATAGATGTATGATTTTTACTTTATTTATTGATTGTTGCCTATTGTTTTGTTATTATTATATATGTTTTATTTGTATATTCATAGTGTAAGTTATTCCATAAGGTATCGAATATTTCTATTTTTAAGGTTGCTTTGTCAATGGGACATGTTTATCTGATGAGAATAAAGGTCATTTTTTTATTGCCATTTGTTAATTTGTTTAGCAAATCATGGCGGTTCAGATAAAATACCTTTGTATTACACATTTTAATATCTCCTAAACTTGTAGACCCTGCTCAAAATATAAACACATTCTATAAACAATTATCTTCCGCATGTGACAGCTTATTATTGCCTTCTTCATATTTTAAAGCTGCTATAGCGATGAAACAAGTAAGAGTCTTGTCACTGTCAAGTGATGACAGGATGTTCCAGAAAAAATAAACAATCTCTCAAAGTGAACAATCTCTCAAGTGAAAAGAACAGATATTCGCCCTTAAATTTGATATTGTTTGACTTAACTTTACATTTTTGATGACTGATGTTATATTTTTGATGACTGATGTAGCAACTAAGTGTGCTTAAAATCACTTACAGAGTCAATAGGTAGTAAGTCAGGCAGGCTAGAAGAAAAAAGCTTTAAAATTATTAACTACAGTTTAAATATATAGGACATTCTAGAATTATTTTTGGCCTTTTTGCTCTACTTTTAACCGCTTACCTGTTCTGGGACAATCTGTGTAATCTATTATTCCCTGAGGACGAGGAGAACTGTCAAATATTCAATTTTTTAAATTATAAATCATTATAAAACAATATAGTTCCAAGACCTGGATGAATATAATTATTTAAACTGGAATACGATATAATATGTTCAAATCTAGCACAAATAGATTAAACAATATGGTAAAGTACACAATTACAGCAAATTGTTCTAACAAAAACTGGTAACAACTAAAAAAAGCAAAGATACTTTGATACTCGTTATAAAAACATATAAATTTTGCCATTATTGTTTAAAATGTTGTTAATTAAGATTATTTTAAATTTTTACCTGTTGAATATTTCTCTAAAATTAAATTCTTGAGAAGATATTTTTTACTGTGTTATCCAGCTTGAAAGACATATAAAACAAGTGCAGATTCTGATTTCCAGAGTGGTCATTTTTGAATTAATGGAGTTTTTTTAACTACTTTATGTAGAGTTTTTAATATTTGAATAATGATACTGGTCCACGAAAAGTGGGCACACCCATGTCAAGTAAATTCTGCGGTCACCTGCGTTGGTCCGATCTCGGACGATTATCAAAGTAAAGCATCGCCACGAGCGGCTATTTCTTATATAGATGACCACTCTCGGGGTAGACTGTGCTCCACCTAGAGAGGGGCTGCTAACAATAGATGTAGTGGTTGTAGAGATACACTACAGGCCGTGATAATACTACCGTGTTCTTTATAAAGCTACCGTGAAGCGCAAATGCACGTTTCGGTACTTGGAGAACGTCGATGGAAAGTCCGACACCTGTAACTGAAGTGCATTATTCCTCCCTCGTGGCTTGTCCGAACAAAAAAAAAGCGTTTTTTTTAATTTACAAAAAAATATCGGTAAGAAAGACAACACGCAAATCCACTAGCCTTGTGATCTTATTCGTAAGGAACAAGAATCAAGTATAGTGGTGGTATTTTCTAGACCTATCAAGAGCTTTTGATACGATACACTTGCAAGTTATACGGAAACAAAACGGTATTCAAGCAATGCTATCTCTTATATTATGTTTTCTAATAGAAAGGAAGCTTTTAGTAAAAATGAGTAATAGACTAAAAATAACTTAAAATTTGGAACTCCAAAATTACTAGTTTTGGGGCCTTTAGCATGTTTATCATTAGTGATATACCTGGCAAACACAAAATGACCTGTTTAAAAGTATATTTTATTTATTTATACAAGATGTCTGGAAAATCCGTTCCAATACTTGGAAGAGCTATTCTACACATCAATGTGTACAAATCTGAATCTAAATATCTCTAGATATGTACGAGGCATGTCAAATTTTAGCGCTCTGCGACTGTGCCAATGCATTTCCCGACCCATCTTCAAAGAAACTGTTTTTTTAGTATATTCACGTGAAGAATAAAACCCCCATATATTGACAAACCTAGACTTTATTATAACGGATAAAATACTTGGTGTCTCATCGAAAGGTATCACATTATATTACTGAATAACTCCAAAACTAAGAAAGGTATCAACACGCGGTTTGGACAGAATTACTAAGAATTTTCTGAAGCTTTTTTTGACGGTGTTGCCAAATCTCCAAATTCATTGCGGTATTATTTTGAAATAAGTATTTATTTTAATGACTATTACTCGATTATTTTAAATGGAACACCATGTTTATTTTACCACCAGAAGAATGCCTGACCTGTCTACTTTACAAAAATGTATACACTGTTTTATTTGTTTTGAAACTAGAGAAGAGTAAATGCAGTTTTCAGCGAACTAACAAAATGTTTGCAAATTAATACTTGTTTTTGTGTTTAGTTTTTTATTAGTCGGTGTAATTTCATGGCAACGAAAAGATGACAGTGTCACTGTTACAACTTTTAAATTAAAATGTTTACATTACTAGAAAAAACACAAATAGTAGCCCTATATATTGAATTAAACTCAATTCTCCCCAGAAGACGTTTCGGGCAATTTTTAATAGGAATCCACCTTCAAGAAGAACTATTTTGTAACAGGCTGAAAAATTTAGAACAGTCGAGAAAAAACGTAGGACAACCCAGCATCCAAATCTTTTATATGACCTACTGGAAATTGTAGAAGTTTTGGCTAATCATAACAATTTCCGTTAGTTTGGTTAACCAGTAACAAATTCCGTTAGAAAAATTGCAAGTGCATTACAAATGTCAAAAAGCAAAGTTCACAGACTGCTGAAAGTCTTAAATTTGTACGTTTTATTGTATAAAGATTAAATATCACTGACAAAGCTGTAATAAAGAAAAATTACAATTTTAAAATTAAAAATTTATTTATTTCAACGGAAAATCCATTTTTCGGATTTGTCTTAACTAAACATGTATACACAAAAAAAGGAAAACTGTGATACACAATTAAGATTTTTCGACAAAAAAAATATATAATAAATAAAATTAAAATACTATGAACTATTATATCCAATCAAAACACAATTTATTAGCATATAAAGTCCACTTAGATACGATCCTCAAGAAACACATTTACTGAATAATAGGCTTTGCTCAGCAATAAGGCTTTAACCGTTTTCTTGAAGGCTGTAATATTTTGTAAAGATCGTATATGACTCAGTAAATGGTCAAAAAACCTTCTTAGCATTATAAATTAAAGAGTTCCTAATAAATTATGTACGTGGGAGAGGTAGCGGCAGTGTACCCTCTTGTTGTGTGTTATATGCATTGACTTGATGAAGCAATAGACTATGATATTTTTTGTAAATTAGGCAGACATCTTCTAATATGTATAAAGAATGCAACGTGAGTATTCTGTATTTAACATTTACGCCACACACACGTCGTAGAGCTCATTTCTGAACCACAAACAGCATGTTAATTAGGTACTGTGCTGAATTCCCCCAAAATACAATACCATACCTCAAGGGCAAAATAAGCCACTGGCGCCATAGCTAAATTTAGCTCTTTTTGATTATCCTCAGAGTATAGTAACCAGAAGTAATCCTTATGGCTCAGTCGAGAAAAAACATAGGACGATCCAGCATCCAAATATTACAGAAATTGTAGACATTGTGGCTAATCATAACAATCGAATTTCCGTTAGAAAAATTGCAAGTGCATTAGAAATGTCAAAAACCAAAGTTCACAGACTGCTGAAAGTCTTAAAATTGAATGCGTATAAAATAACAAACCTTTCAGAAGATTTAGAAAAAAGTCAAAGTCAAAATACGTTTTATTGTATAAAGATTAAATCTCACTGACAAAGCTGTAATAAAGAAAACTTACAATTTTAAAATTAAAAATTGTCTTAATAAACATGTATACATAAAAAAGGAAAACTGTGATAAACAATTGATTTTCATCAAAAAAAATATATAAAAATTAAAATAAAAATACTATGAACTATTATATCAAATCAAAACACAATTTATTAGGATATAAAGTCCACTTAGATACGATCCCCAAGAAACACATTTACTGAATAATAGGCTTTGCTAGCAATAAGTCTTTAACTGTTTTCTTGAAGGCTGTGATATTTTGTAAAGATCGTATATGACTCGGTAAATGATCAAAAACCTTCTTAGCATTATAAATTAAAAAGTTCCTGATAAATGATGTACGTGGGAGAGGTAGCGGCAGTGTACCCTCTTGTGGTGTGTTATATACATTGACTTGATGAAGCAATGGACTATGATATTTTTTTGTAAATTAGGCAGACATCTTCTAATATGTATAAAGAATGCAACGTGAGTATTCTGTATTTAACATTTACGCCACACACACGTCGTAGAGCTCATTTCTGAACCACAAACAGCATGCTAATTAGGTCCTGTGCTGAATTCCCCCAAAATGCAATACTATACCTCAAGGGCAAAATAAGCCACTGGTGCCATAGCTAAATTTAGCTCTTTTTGATTATCCTCAGAGTATAACAACCAGAAGTAATCCTTATGTCTCAGTCGAGAAAAAACATAGGACGATCCAGCATCCAAATATTACAGAAATTGTAGACATTTTGGCTAATCATAACAATCGAATTTCCGTTAGAAAAATTGCAAGTGCATTAGAAATGTCAAAAAGCAAAATTCACAGACTGCTGAAAGTCTTAAAATTGAATGCGTATAAAATACAAACCTTTCAGAAGATTTAGAACAAAGTTAAAGTGAAAATACGTTTTATTGTATAAAGATTAAATTTCACTGACAAAGCTGTAATAAAGAAAACTTACAATTTTAAAATTAAAAATTGTCTTAATAAACATGTATACATAAAAAAGGAAAACTGTGATACAAAATTAAGCTTTTCATCAAAAAAAAATATATAAAAATTAAAATAAAAATACTATGAACTATTATATCAAATTAAAACACAATTTATTAGGATATAAAGTCCACTTAGATACGATCCCCAAGAAACACAAAAACCTTAGCATTATAAATTAAAAAGTTCCTGATAAATGATGTACCTACGTGGGAGAGGTAGCGGCAGTGTACTCTCTTGTCGGGTGTTATATACAATGACTCAATGAAGCAAAATACTCTGGTATTTTTTGAAAATTAGGCAGACAGCTTCTAATATGTATAAACAATGCAACGTGAGTATTCTATATTTAATAAATAAAGGTTTACGTGACTCCCTCACATTTTCGTGACACACACATCCTAGAGCTCTCTTCTGAAGCACCAACAACATGTTAATTAGGTAGGAACTGTGCTGAATTTCCCCAAAATGCAAGACCATGCCTCAAGAGCAAAATAAGCCACTCGCGCCGTAGCTTTTAGCTCTTTTTATTTTTACAATTTCCAGAAGATAGCAACCCGAAGCAATCCTTATGGCTCAGTCGAGAAAAAACGTAGGACAATCCAGCATTCAAATATTTTAGAAATTGTAGACATTTTGGCTAATCATAACAATCGAATTTCCTTTTGAAAAATTGTAAGTGCATTAGAAATGTCAAAAAGCAAAGTTCACAGACTACTGAAAGTCTTAAAATTGAATGCGTATAAAATTCAAACCTTTCAGAAGATTTAGAACAAAGTCAAAGTCAAAATACGTTTTATTGTATAAAGATTAAATCTCACTGACATAAAGAAAAATTGCAATTTTAAAATTAAAAATTGTCTTAATAAACATGTATACACAAAAAAAAGGAAAACTGTGATACACAATTAAGATTTTCGACAAAAAAAATATATAAAAAATAAGATAAAAATACTATGAACTATTGAACTATATGAAATACTACGAACTATTGAACTATATTATATCAAATCAACACAATTTATTAGCATATAAAGTCCACTTAGATACGATCCTCAAGAAACACCTTTACTGAATAATAAGCTTTGCTCAGCAATAAGGTTTTAACTGTTTTCTTGAAGGCTGTAATTTTTTGTAAAGATCGTATATGAGTCGGTAAATGGTCAAAAATCTTCTTAGCATTATAAATGAAAGAGTTCCTGATAAATGATGAACGTGGGAGAGGTAGCGGCAGTGTATCCTCTTCTTGGGTGTTGTATACAATAACTTGATGAAGCAAAAGACTCGACTCTGGTATTTTTTGTAAATTAGGCAAACAGCTTCTAATATGTATAAAGAATGCAACGTGAGTATTCTGTATTTAACAAATAAAGGTTCATATGACTCCTTTACATTCACGCCACATACACACACATCCTAGAGCTCTCTTCTGAAGCACAAACTGAATTCTCACAAAATACAATACCATACCTCAAGGGCAAAATAAGCCACTCGCGCCGTAGCTAAATTTAGCTCTTATTTTATTATCTCCAGATTATATCAACCAGAAGCCATCCTTATGGGTCAGTCGAGAAAAAAAGTAGGACAATCCAGCATCCAAATATTTTAGAAATCGTAGAAATTTTGGCTAATCATAACAATCGAATTTCCTTTAGAAAAATTGCAAGTGCATTAGAAATGTCAAAAAGCAGAGTTCACAGATTAATGAAAGTTTTAAAATTGAATGGGTATAAAATACATACCTTTCAGAAGATTTCGGAGCGTTGTTAAGAAAAACGAGTGTTTTTGCCTGAAACAATTTTAGACTTTTTCCGAGAATACCCTAGAACGAAGCTTATAATGTCAGATGAAGCTATGTTCCATATAAGTGGATGAGTATTTGGGGAAGTGAGAATCCACATGCTTTTAATGAATCTGAACGAGATATACCTATACAAAAGTGTCTGTGTGGTGTAGCATTTCTATGACAAAAATTTATGGACCGTTCTGCTTTATGGAAAACGTACGAGAAGATAATTACACAGATACGTTAGAATTTTTTTTACCCACAAATTGATCACGACGTAATCGAAGAAAATTACGCTTCAGCGCATTTTTCGAAGATTGCTCGAGAATCTGTCAACAAAAAATTTCCTGGCGGGTAGATAGGTAGTGCAGGTGCAATAGAATGGCTACCTTATTCTCCTGATATGTCTGTCCCTGATGTTTTTATTGGAGTTATGTTGCAGGAACTGATGAATAACATAAGAAATGTAACAATATTCCTCAATATATGCTGCAAAACGCATTTGTTCGTAATTTTAAATGAGTGCATACACGTTAATGGCGGGCACTTCCAACAAATGACTTATTCATTTACTAGTACTTAGTTTATGTTATTTAACTTATATAAGTTTATTCAAATTGATAATAAATTAAATAAATTAAAACAATGTATACATTTTTGAAAAGTAGAAATGTCAGGCATCCTTCTGGTGATAAAATATACAGGGTGTAGTAACATTCATTAAAAGAAATACTTATTTTTAAAAAACCGTAATGAATTTGGAGATTTGACAGCACCGTCAAAAATTCTTAGTAATTCTGTCTAAACAACGTTTTGACACCTTTCTTATTTTTTGACTTATTTAGCAATATAATGTGATAGCTTTTGATGGGGCACCCAGTATATATTATACAGGATAAAGTATAAAGTTTTTATCCCATGATAGAATATTGTGAAATATAACCACTCAAAAAATATAAACCGTGTTTCTCCAACCTAATCGACATCTAGACAAAACAACTAGAATTTTAACTAACTTTACCCATTTTAAAATTCGATACATTTCATTTATGAAGTGTATTCAAAATATCTATGCTTATTTAAGAAGTTACTTCTTACGACATGTACAATTAGAGTATCTTAAATAAATATTCATTTATCGACAATATCTCTGTGAAACTTAATGCCGTTTAAAAAACGAAATACCGGTGTTTGCAAATCAATGCAAATATAAATAATATTTACCTTAAATAAAAATAATAACAATTATTCTCCACCTTTTTAATTCTATATCAAAACTAATTTCTATAATCCTAAATATACAAATCGATAAAATCAGCCTGAGCGAATCTGGTGGAATTATTTTTTTATTTTCTAATAAATAAATTAAAATTATAAACATCGTTACGTTGCCTTATGTCTAAATTTGAAACAGGTTACTAAAAAATAACAAAAACAGGGGACAAGGATTATCTGGCTATATCATTATAAAATTCATAAACAAATATTCGGTAAAAAAAATTAATAACTGGGTCAACCTACATTCTTTGGCATAGTTTTTAAGGTGCTGTTTAGTTACATGTCACAATTTAATTTAGAAACCGTCAAAATTGCAAAAGTTAAAATTTAATTATGATTTATATAGGGTGAGACGAACTAAGAAAACCAATGAATAGATTATTTCGAAAATTTGGCTCAGGAAACAGTCGAACATAGGTTTTCCTTTTAAAATATTTTTGATTGGACGATGTTGCCTTTTTCTCCCTATCCCGATGGCAACGTTCTCTAAATTAAATGCCCTGTATATTATTGCATTTTTCTATTTTCCTGAACATTCTAAATTCCTTTTTTGATATATTTCCTATACCTAACCTACACTGACATTTTTAACCCTTTGAACTGCCACATGACTTAACTTGAAACAAAATCTTGATTTTTAATTACTTTTTTTCCCTCAACAATTTCAGATTTAACAGGAAGTGTCAATTAACATTTCCTCTCAAATTAGAAATCGATGTCCGGAGACAGATAACCAAAATCCAAGATAAGAAAGGACAATCCATTTTGTTTCAAGTGGAGTGGTTTGGAAGTAACAGGGCTTCAAAGTGACGAAAATATCAGTTTTAAAATGCCATTATCTCGAAAACATTTGAATTTAGGAATACGAAATATCACAAAAAAAAGGAATTTAGAAAATTAGGAAAATTCACGAATGCGATAAAATACCGGGCATTCCATTTAAAAAAAAACGGATGTTGCCACCGGTTTCGGGTAAACGCGACAACACCGCAATTAAAAATATTTTAAAAAGAAAGTTTAATATGTTTACCTATGGTCGGAGCACGGTACGATCTTTAAGTAATATATTGCTCCCCGTGTAACTGGCTGAACTTTTAAGTTAACATTGGCACCCCATCAAACTCACCCTTTGAGTTCTACAGGATGTTAAAGTTTAGGGTTAAATTTAATGGCTTCTTATACATTTAGGACATAATATAGCGTATGGTCATAGCAAATTACTGTATTTATCTTATTTAAAATAATAATATACGTATTATACAGGGTGAATCATGGCTTATAATATAATATAAAATGTGAATAATACTGTGATTTTTTATGTTAAATGAAAATTGCTATATCCGACTTACCAATGTTATCTTCTTTAAATAGAAATGGATATATTAAAAGTTGAGCATAAGAAACATTATACAGGGTGTCTCACTAGAGCGAACCACTCGATTTTACTCTTATGATTTACCTAGAATAAAAATTCAAAAACTTAAATTATAAAGTTTTTTCCAGGTTATCGGATTATGACATAAAACTATTTTCAGTCAAATTTTTTCACTCTGAAGAAGTTATATAAAAAAATCTTGTTTATTTGGTTTCTAAATATCATTTCGGTTTGAACTAAAAACAACAAAATTTCGTGCATCACCTCAAGGAATTTTAGCACACACCGATAAAACTTATTATCTTGATTTCAAAAGTATATAATGTAGATTTTTCTTAAACAATGTATAATACATATTGTAAAAAAAAATTAAAAAATTAGGTTTTCCGCCATATTTTTTCTTATTTAACGTTGAATTTTTGACTTTATATTCCGATATCCGAAAAAAAAACACGTAAGTTAGGCTAACTTTTGGTCAAAATATCAAACCAAAAATTAAGCTAATAATACGGGGAACCGTTAGAAAACTCTTTGAAAGTGAATAATATTATGAGTTGGTCCTTAAATTCACCATTTAATTTTTAGTGATATTATCAATCGCATTTTGTTTTTGCTACAGTTTCTTGATAACGAACTTATTCTAAGCAATGCATTTCGATTAACATTATAAATGACGCTAAATTTCTCTTACTATAGAAGTCAATTATGACGTTCACTAAAATGCAAATATTTACCTAAGTTTAAAAATGGAATTAATAAATTAAAAAATCGCTAAAAGTGCAACATTATTTGATAAACGAAATGGTAAAGCAGCTAGATAAGTACTATTTTTTATATACAGTGTGGTTCTTTAATTGCCTCCCCCTTCTCTTATTTTATGTTCTGAATCAGTAAAGATCGAATTTTGAAACTTGACAATTTGTGTATGTTTCGCGCCAAAATTGATATAGATTTGTTAGAAAATGCCGTTGACCCAGTAATAACAGTTATTGACTTGCCAACAAGACGGTTTGAAGAAAAAATTTAAACGGAAACGGCGGTCAAGTAACATCTTTTGCAAGGTCGTTTCAATCCAAAATTGTCAAAAAAACATAGAACATGGAAAAAAATACTTTCTAGTTACAGGGGTTCCAATTTTAAATAGATTTCAAATTTTCTTCTTGACAAAACAAGTTGTAATTAAAAAATATTACACTTAGCTTACATACTCATAAAGGTATAATTAGCTGCAGCCTTAAGCAAAAAGGCGATAAAGGATTTTTTCAAATTTGGGGTTTTTTACATATTTTGGTTACTAGTAAGAAATTTAATCTAAAAAGAAACATTTTTCAAATTTTTATTCAAAAAATTGCTATAGATTTTTTCTAAAACTAGCATATGTTATCATTTTACTAAGAAAATAGGCGGTAACTTACCTATTTAAAACAAAAAGGCAGTAACGTACTCATAAGTATCAAAAATCTAATGGTCCCTGTGAGCTTTATTTACATTTTTGAAAGAAAAAAGGTGGCAAAAGCATTTATTATTTTTATTTATGTTGCGTATAATTTTCTAGAAACCAATATTTTTTATTGTTTTCGGATAAATGTTACTCTCATTTTCTGTATGTAAGTACTCACACGTTTATAAATGTTTTATGTTTAATAGTAGTTTATTTATTTTTGAAAATAATGTTTTAAGTAATATTGTTATATAACTTACACATTTATATCGCATATGTGTCTTGTACGGTATCTTTGTATTTTTCGGATTTATTTTGTACTACAAATATATTTAAATAAAAACAACATAATAGGTTTCAGTCAGTCTTAAATATTATGCTGCCAATTTTTGATAAAGCTTCAAAATGTATAATAAATTATTGTCTAATATTTGCTAATTCTTGTAATGTCAAGACCCAATAGTAAATTATGGTTTAGAACCCTATTATAATATAGTTTTACAGATTTTTTAAAAGATGAGTGAATATTTTTGTGTGACAAGTGCCATATAGTCATATGACAGTATCCGCTCAATGGCTTTGAATGATTTATGTCTGACTGCTATTGCTCGGTCATCTGCGTAGAAATTTTTTTTTAAACTGAGGCAGGGATATCAGCGGCATACAAGTTAAAGAGAGTTGATGTCAGAATAGAACCTTGTGGCAGTCCGTTTTCAGCTATTTTAGCCTGCTTGTCTTGTCAGCCATAATTACTTCAAATGATCTTTCACAGAGCATGTTGTTAAGTAGGCGGGACAGCGTTTTGCAAGAAAACATCTTAAGAAACCTACTAAACTAAGTGTAAAAAAAATCAAGTTTTTACCGTGACTGGGTTCAAAAAAAGTAGGAGAGGGGGGGGAAGGAATTATAGAGCCGCACCGTAAACAAAAATATAGTAAAAATACCCCTTTTTTTACCAAAAATTACATTGTCACTGTACCCTTAGTAGGTTTTTAACATTTACATTAGTTTTATTAGAAAATTTACATCTAGCGCCAAATTAATTTGCATATTTGAAATGTATCTGAATATTTAAAAAATTTAAATATGTACAGGGTGATGGGTTATAAATGGATCTCCCCTTAACTTTTGGGATTTACAAAAAGATGTTTAATAGGAAAGTTATGCAATTCATTTTTTTTTAAATGGAACACCTAGTTTATTTTTACATTTTTGAATCATACTATATACCTAAATTCATTTGTTCGCCCTGTAGAATCTAAACGAACTTGGAAGAAAACAATTTGCACCTTCCCATTTTAGTTTTAAACTATCACCTGACATCAACTTTCCGTATGAACCAAAGTTTCGATTTTAAGTGACACTGATAGCAAATTCTGATTTAACTGGAAGTTCTTACCAAGTGACAGATCTTTCAAAACTAAGATAGGAAAATGCAAATAATTTTGCTCTAACTTAAATCGTTTACAGGGCGTAAAACTGCAAAAATAGCCATTTTCAGTTACATACTCAAAAACAAATGAATTTACAGTAAAATTCAAAGATGTACAAATAAACTAGGTGCTCCATTTATAAAACTGTAACTTTGGGTTGCAAATACTCGGGCTGCTCTCTACACCTTTCATATAGAAGATTTTTTTGTAAATCCAAAATTTGAAAACTTAAGGGTGTCTCCATGTATAACCGACCACGCTGTATAGGGTATCTCTCGTAAGCGGGCCACTCGATTTTACTCCGTTATGGTTTAGCCAGAACTAAAACTCAAAAACCTAACTTATACGTTTTTTTACAGCTATCGGACTAATACATCAAAAAACAATTGAAAGTCAAATAAAAAAATGGTTTTTGAAAAATTGTTCACCCTGAATATTATAAATGGATTGTTGAAGTTACATAACATATTTTATATTTACCGGAAACGACACCGGAAGTAACAGTTTTGTGCATAATTTCATCGGTGTTAAAGTTTAAAAAAAATGATTTTTTTATTAAGTTCTATAACAATAAAAGCCGTTTGATTTAGGCATTTAAATCTACATTTTGACAGTATCAAACAATTTTTATTTCAACATGGGCGTAGGTATGGGTAACCTTCAGCATAGGAACCCACCAAACAGAACACAGATTGTTCAGTGTGCTTCATATTGGTTCGTCCTTTATTTCCGCTTAGCATAAACAAGTTTTGTTGAATGTTTAGCGTGAGCTTCCTGTCTAAGCGGTAGGATTCTCGGCTTTGGATGCATGTGGGTTCGAATCCCCGTTCAGGCAAATTGCTTTTTTTAGTTTCTTTGTAACACAACTTATAATGAATAAAAATACGGATTAGGTTAGGACAGAATAGGCTAGGCTTCGCTGTAAAGGTGGAACTGTGCAGTAAGGTGTTAGGTTAGCCCAGGTTCGCCGATAAAACCATAATTAAAGCCATAAACCATCAATAAAGCCATAAAGTCACCTGCAATAATCGAAAATCAGATTTGAAATACGCGCGCACTTTAAAGTGGTGTGACTGGCGGGTTCCTATGCTGATTTAGCGTTTTGTCCCGCTTACGTGAGACACCCTGTACTTTGCAAATTGAATACGAAAATTATTGTTTGTTTAAATGGAAGACACACTCACATATTGATGCTACTGTGAACTCATTTTAATTTCAGCTTTAAATTACACGACAGAAAGGACATTAAAAAGAAAACCTCAGCATCAGGTTCAGTAAAATGTATTAGTACGCAAGTGTAAAGTCATCAAATCTAATAACCAAAAGTTCAATTACATTGGAATAAAATTAGAAAACGAGGCTAGCCTAGATAAAATATTACATAAGGTAATATAACCAACAAAAAATACATGAAGTTAGATATAATTACAATATTTTCCTTAATTTATCTTATATCTAACTGCATTGTTCTATTTAGATATACGTTATTCTATTACCTATGTAATTGAGTGTGTGACCGAGACTTTTAAGATTTCCTTTTTAATCTCATTTGGAGGTTTTCATCTTTTGTTCAACTTCCATTTTAATTTCACATATTTATTTATTTTCCACGTAAATTTTTTGTTTTGACAAAAATACATCTTAAAAGTTAATAGGAACAAAAAATAATACAATTTGATCTGGAAATCTATCTTACCCGAAAGATGCAAATGCATCGCTCCTAGTGATAACTATAGGTAGGGGACAGTTGCGTAAAACAGGACATGTTGCTTATATATTTTTGAATTAGTTTTCCTGGGAATTAAGTTATTTTATTGGCACAAATGGGCAATGCATCTTCAGGGATATTTATCGCTACTACAAAAGCAACGAATCAATAATTGAATACCTTTTGCTGCATAAGTTAATTGATTTTTCCAGTACAAAGAATAGTCTATTTTGTTTATTTAATCTGTCACTGGTTTCAAATTCATACCCAAAATTAGACATTTATTAAAGAGCTGAAGTGATGGCAATTCATATTGATCCTCATGACGTAGAAGTGAAGGCACAAATTATACATTTACAGACTTCTACCACAGCAAAGTTAAAGCTGAACTTACAAACCTTGACGGATGGATCAGTGAGAAGTAGGGAAAACTGCTGTTAACTGGGTCAGGTCCTATACTGGGGCGATCGGAATTTCTCCCTTCTAATTTACCAACTGAGAATTTAATTTAAGGTAACTTGGTGACATCATTTGAAAAAATCGTTTTACCTTTAATTTATCCCCAAAATATGGGTCGTGGATGTAGGTAGCATCCTAATAATATCGTAGGATTGTTCAAAGGCCGTTACTTTGAAATTTTTAATTTTATTGATAGTACATTTTGAGGATACATTAAAGCGAAAAAGGGATTTAAAACCAAGTGTTACTCTGTTCCATTTCCATTCAATTTATTTTTCGAATGACAGCCAACGTACACGTTTACGTCATCACTTCAATTCTCTATTGCAGCGAAAGGTAAACAAAAGAAATTGAACTCATTCAGAAGTATCTCACTATTGGAAATTTACAAAAGCTGAAATTAATTTGGCACAGTAACATCATAACCCAAAAAGAATGTAGATTGACCCTTAGGGCATTCTAACGAGATATAGTTACTAAACGTGTTACATTTTTACTTTATAAAAGTTAATTAAAGCTTTTAATAAGCTTGTTTAAATTTTGAATTCTGTTGTCAGTTTTTATAACGCATTATTACATCATAACGTTTTTTTTTCAAGAGTGTGTTCAGATAATACTATTTTAAAAGCTTAATATAAATAAGGCAATGGCTTCTTTTCTAACAATATTATATGTATGTGATAATATGTTGTTGCATACCGCACATAAGTAGGCACAGTTTTTCCATGTAGATTTAAAAAAAATGTCTAGATCAATCCCATGAAAATTGCAGTAAATTTAACACATAGGTTTGACACTTTTTCCACAAAACAAATTTGAAAAATTGCGTTTAATTACAAATTTTATATGCTTAAAGAACGCAGATAGTTTTAACACGAACACCTAGTACATTAAGTACGTTATAAAAAATATTCTACAATTTTCACATTTTGTACTATTCTTGGGTCATTTATTTTTACGCGAAGAACACATTAATTTTGTAAATGGATAGTTTCAGAAACATTTTTGAGGCACAAACAAGAATAGTGTTTTGTAAAACAGTATCGATATTCCGATTTTATCATAAGACATTATCCTATATAATTCTAAAAATATTTCATATAATATACCCGCTTCCAAATTGTTATATTTAAATTTATAAATACGCCAAGCTTTCCTAGCCGCACTAAACATAACAAAAAATACACATTGCTATAACAATAAAACACTTACCTAAACCCGGAAAAGATTTTAAAACACATTTCTCTATATTTCATCCCAACTGCTTATTTTTCTCCTCATTCTATTTTTTCCCATTTCGAATTTTCATATTTTAAATAACTTTATGGCACGAAAAACAGCAAAAACATAATGTTTTCTTTTTACAAATTTATCTACAAGACTCAAAATGCAAACGTCAATCAGACGTTAAAGCTTTGAACAAATAAGAAGCCACAGATTATCACCCATAGTAGTTATTACCCGTATGATATACAGTGTTAGCACCAAAGTCAGGATCATAGAGAGAATTTTTGATTTCTCAGAAAATTTTATCTTGATAAAAATTTCTGATACGGAAAAATGAGTTTTGCTAATATCACGTTTGCGAATATTACACAAATTGCCACACATTTGGTTTCGGAATCCAAAAATTTGTAAGATTCAATTCGTTTTAAACCAGTGATTCCCAACCGCTAATGTGGTCCGCGAGAACCAATAAAGTGGTCCATGAAGTCATAAAAAAATGTAACTAACGGTAATCGAAATAACACAAACGAAAAAGAATTGGAAATATTTTATATTGTTTTTTGATAATCTCGGTATAAAATAATTTTGAGCAAACCCCGTATAATCTTCCGTTCAGCTAATTTATATATAACTAGCGCGTCATGCAGATTTCTTACTGTATTATTTACATTTGTTGTCAGTTTATCCTAGTCGATATAATAATCGGTGAAGTTTGGCTTGGTAGTCTAGTCTATTATCATAGAAGAAATAAACTAGTAGGTCCACTCCTCGACAAATCCTTTGATCTATTTCTGTCACATTTTTTTTCGCATCGCGCGATCACTGGTGCCTACGGATATGGCCGAATTGTTGCGGAAGTTATCCGAACGAGAAGTCGGGCACTAGCCAGAGATGTATTTAGAAAAATATGGGCACACAATACAATAAAAAATATAGTTTGATCATCGGGTGAAAAATTACGCGAAAACTGAATATTGTAAAAACCTTTCATGTAAGCAATAGTACTCTGCATATGCAAGATATGAACAAATACGGCAAAAATATTATTTTTATTTACCTAAATCGTTTTAAATATCTCAAGTTTCTCACAACGTGCAAAAACCAATCAATCTCGGTATGTCTATTAGCCCACGGGTGAACCGGATTGATTTTGTGCATAATCAATTTAGATGGAGGATTTAAAAGCAGCATGAAATGACAACAAATTATTTTTATGGTAATCATTTCCTTATTACGGATTTTTGGGGTATAGGTACAGACTTTTAATTCTAAAGTTAGTGTTTTTTTTTTTATGGAAACGATGGAATGGAAATGGCGTGTTATGTTTTTAAATGCTTCCGGCAAACATATAATTATATTTTCAGATATTTAGAGATACAAATTCGTTAATTTCGACTTAAATAAGCACATAAAATCAATTAAATTACGAATTTTGGGCACCCAAAACAGATTTAAAATTTGACACGTTAAATTTTCCATTTAAATAAAAAATAGGTTATGCAATTTATTTAACATTTCAATTCAGAAATTGGTAGGAGTTTAAAAAAGGGAGGAATAAAACTTTACAATATCCTAAAAATAAAAGTATTAATATGTTATTGTTTCAAAGATTTTCTACTACCTGCATCAATTTAATTTTTAACATCCATTTAATGTGTATTTAGTAATGCATCGGTTAGGGGTTGTTTGATGATGACTTACGAAACTTTAACACCATAGAAGAAGTTGGGCAGTTTGCAGGCATCTGCAAACGCTCAAGGACGAGTTTATTCGTTACTTCCCGGAATAGAACAGTGTCGAAAAAAAATTGTTTGGAAAATGATGAAATCCTTTCAGTGTGAACGTGTCAGAGCTACCTGAAGAAATCCAGAAAAAATAATTCAATTGCAAAATGACAGTAATTGTAAAGATACGTTTCGTTGTAGAGTAAACCTTGAAGAGTTATGGTGCAAAAATGCGGTGTCTTGTTTTATTTTCTACAATATATTTATGAGAGCAATTCAAGCTTGTTGTTAATAAAAAACAAGCAGCGAAATAGATTGGAGGCAAGCAGTGATATGCGGGTAGCTTTGAACAGTAGCGTCAGCCCAAGAATTGCTCAGTTAGTGAAGCAAATGCAGGCGCAAAAATCGCATTAATATATTTTAACTAATGTTTGTAAGGTTTCTTTCTTGTTATCATCAATAAAAAAACAAGTTCTACAGACACGTATTTTTATTTAATATTCTGCCTTTTGATGTGTTCCGAGTAAAACGATAAGCAGTAAAGGGTAATTTCCTTTCCAAAGGTTGGGAACCTCTGTTTTAAACAAACATACATTAAAAAAAATTGAATATTTTGTAGAATTTCGATTTATCATCCTATTTATTTCCAAAATAAAGTATTTCATAAAAAAATATTTAAACTTGTTATTTTGGGTGTTGTAGTCATATATATTTTTATTTTTGTATTTTTGCATTGTATTACAATGTACGAAAATTCTGTTTCAATATTCGAAATGTTAAAAAAAAATTTTGAACATGGGTCTGGAAACCCTTCGTTTTTAAGATACAAGGTGTAAAAATTTTAAATATTTTTTGGATTTCTTGATACGCCCTCTACATTTCTAGAGATATTTGATTCACATGGAGCACATGGTAAAATGTAATTGATGTCTATAATGTGACCATAATACATTTTAGAAAAATTATACAGGGTGTTTTTTTTTCGAGTTACGACTTTGACTGCCGAAAAAAATTGCCGTTGCGGCACTAACCTAGTTTGATACTTCTATAGAATTTATTTTACAAATCTTATGTTCATTATTTTTTTTGATACCTTGCACCGTTTTGAAGTAATTTGCATCAGCTTTACTAATATTACAAGCTAAAACCCATCGAACATGTCTATATTTTTAAACACATTTTTCTAAATTATTTGAAAACAGTGCAAACGACATAAAAATTGTAAAACAAAGCAGGAAATCCGACAGAAGTACCAAACTAGGTCAATTTTCTTACGGCAATTTTTTTTCGGGAGGTCAAATGGGTCGTGCCCCGAAAAAAGTAACACTGTAAAATTTTCAAAAAGGAATTACAGTCCCATTATAGACATGTAGTAGTAGTAGTTGGGGGAGGGCCAGGGACCTGACTGGTAGGCCTATAAGACCGTTTCAGTCTACCTTAGACTCTCAATCAACCACCACCCGCCACCAGGTTTCCATCCTTAAATCTACCTGTCCTTCCTATATAGGTCTGGATATCTTTTTAGGATAGTTCCTTGACTGCATCCCTGTGCAAGACCGTAGTGCCAAAAATAACCTGGCGTAGTCTTGTTGGTGCTTCACCCTGCACAGAAAGTGGAATGGAGTTTCCTCCTCCTCCTGACACTCCATGCTGATAGAGTCCTCCTCAATACCTAAAATAGAGAGGTTACTACTCCTACGATGGAGTTCAGGATCTTCCTGTACCGCGTTAACAGCCACTCTGTTCGGCCTTTATCTGGCTTTACAATGAAGTCTTTAGCTTGCCTACCACCTTCAAACTGGTCCCACTCACGTCACAGTTCTTGGTGCGCCCATTCGTCGAGTGCAGTCCTTATCTGCTGCCTAGTAACAAGTCTAGCAAGCTCATCTGCCTTCTCGTTACCCTCAATCCCACAATGTCGCGGCACCCAAACCAACCTCACCTTCAACTGCTCCAGCCCGTCACCACATTCCTGAACCCATGCTAATCCCAACATGAGTCCAGCACCTTAAGCGCTCCTTGACTCTCTCAGCAAATGACAATCTCCTCTATGACCCCCCATCGTTGTTGCCATTAAAATGGCCTGAAACACTGTGGAAAACTTTCCCAAAGGGAAGCTGGACCCTGCACCAGAGAATTGCAATGATGTCATACGTGAACCATCCGTATAATAAACAAGTGCATCCCTCGAGAATTCTACCCTGGTTCCCTCCCAATCCACTTTTTTCCAGGATTGAGAGAGTATAACCCTTTTTCCACCTCAGTCTGCCTGAGGGTCGTGCTACTCTATAGGTTGACATAGGAATCTCTCTTTCCACAACATGTTAGATTCTTGCATGACCCACAACCTCCCCTTTGCCATGTCAAACTCCTTATAGACATTAATAACGGTTTATCACGTGCCAAAATTGAATCAAGCATCTCGAGAAATGTGGGAGGCATAAAAAAAACAAAATATATTTAAAATTTTAACATCCTACACTTTGGAAACGAAGCCTTTCTGGGCTCAGATTCGTAAGAATTTTTTTATGCGGACAGCCAGTATAGTATATATAAAATTTAATATTACCAAAATTTCTGAGAAATAAAAAGGTATGATACAAACTTTTGACACTGCATAATGTATGTACACAGGGTTATATAAAATACGGAAGCCACACACATTGTACAACATTGACAAGTTTAAATAATATTCTACATGTATCGAGCTTTTTGTAGTTAATTATTATTTATTATTATCAAGGCAATACAATATAAAAAAAACACTGGTTTCAGGAAACAACGATAAGAAATATCTTGTATTCGGCATTAGCAAGACCGTTATTAGTTTGAAATACATTGAAAATAATATTATTTTAAGACACGTTTCAGGAGGTAGATATTACACATTCCTTAAAGCTCCTAAATAAACTATCTGTTTTCTAATTGCAATTAGGAACTGGACACGAAAAACCATCAGTGATGCATTTCTGTTTAGAGTGCACACTGAATGGTAGAATCACAAAGTTAAAAGCCATTTAGCAATTTGATATTTCACAATATAACGTGGAAGCTAGGTCTGTAGGGCCATTCTTAAAGCTGAGACTATAATTTAGTGAAAAAAAGGTGTGGGAGATATACAAGGTCTCCTCCGATTGTTTGACTATAGGATATTTATGAGTTTACCAAAAAACTCACTCTTTGCTTTTTCTAAAACTCTTTGATTTTATGAACGCTCTGTATACTAAATTTGGAAAATGAGAACATTTTCACAGTTCAAAGAAATCTAATGAATGAAGCTTTTAAAATTAATATTTTAAATTTAATCTAAAGGTTGTTTAAAACTTCAGAAAGTTTAAAAACAAGTGAAGACGAAAGAACTTTTATTTTTAAAGATAGGCAGAAAAGTAATTTAGAGAAGTTTAGAATTAATATCTAAATATAACATAATATAGCTCAATATTCAAAATTTGACATTTTCTATAAAACTGTCAAAATTTACGACCTGTAAGCGAGATATAGGAAAAGAGAAGTTTTTTTTGTGACTCTACTTTATCGGGTTTCTTAGAGCTACCAAATCATTTTATAAATTTAGTGTACCTACAGGCCTTGTAACAATCGAAGAGTTTTATAGAACAATTCAAATTTTGAATAACGAGTTACGATTTTATATTTAGAAATACAAATTAATTCTAAACAACTTCTCTCAATTACCTTTCCACGTATCTTTTTGAACACCACACCCTGTACATTTATTATGTACAATTATTAGATTCCTTTAAGCTATGAAAGAGTCTTCAATTGCCATATTTAGTTAACAAAATCAACGAGTTTTTTGAATGGTGCTATGATTTCATAAAAATATATAAAAGTTTGTACTAACCAACTTTTCTTAAGTACTCTTCTGTGCATCTTTAAAAATAAAGGTACTTTTCTCCTGAGTTTTTTAAAACTTTTTGAAAATTTTACCCTGTACCTTAAATTTGAAAAATAACGCAAGTTTTTAGACTTTTAAAAAAAGCAAAAATGGTTAGTTTTTTTTTGTAAACATAAATAAAAAAGGCCACTTGAATCATATCTATGCAAGGCGCAAGTTATAACAGGGGATGTCTGTTAAAGTGTTTCAACAAGACAATATACTAATGAGTTAATTTAATATATTTGGATTTAACTAATACAAATTGCTAGTTCAATCTGTTTCAAAAACCCTACAGACATGTTTGAGAGCTATTCAAAAGTCGATACTTGCATTTAACACTTTTTGTTTATGTTTGTATATACGCGCACAGTATCAAAATTTGAACCTAAAGTGGCACTGTCACAATTAAATTATGACTCGAGTATTTCATTTCCGGCAAATTAGAACTGTTAAAAATTCGAATTTATGTGTTAAATTTACTGCAATAAAAAATACATGAAAAAAAACTGGTTAGAACATTTCAACTAGACGATTTTAAATATTTTGTTATGGAAAACAGGACTATACCAAAACTGAAACATCAACCACACTCTATTTATATATAAAAAATGGAAACAATTTCACTCTGCATGCACTAAATAGGTTTTGCTTTTTTGCACAAAAAGATATACTACACGCACGATGCAAGTATAGACGGTATGCCTATGCGCGTGCTCTCGCTATATCTAACTCTATATTACGCCACACGGAAATCAATATATATATATATATATATATATATATATATATATATATATATATATATATATATATATATATATATATATATATATATATATATATATATATATATATATATATATATATATATATATATATATATATATATATATATATATATATATATATATATATATATATATATATATATATATTTATTTAAAGGAGTTGTTTGTCTAGATTCGACGTTTATAATAAATAATTTAATATTTACTACAATAAATGTAACAACTAATGAGCTGTTTTTTTAACTTGCAGCTAATTTTATAAACAAATGAATAAATACGGACCTGGATTCAATTTAGAGGGTATTAAAAATTTAAATATATTTTATATAAGGGGTTCATACATTTGTAGAGCTATTTAACTCACATTTACCATATGAGAAACTGTAATTAACGTCTATAATGGGACTATGCATTTTAAAAAAATATACAGGGTGACATTTTTTTTTCGGGTCACCCAAAAGTTGGCTGTAGCTACACTGACCTATTTTGGTATTTCTTACGGATTTCCCGCTTCATTTTACAACTTTTATTGGACTTTTTTAATACAATGCTCCATTTTGAAGTAATTTAGGAAAATGTTTAAAAACATGGACAGATTTGATGGTTTTATCGTCAGCTTTTATTACCTACATTTTACAGCCAAAAAAACATCAAGCCTGTCCATGTTTTAAACCTATTTTTCTAAATTCTTTCAAAATGGTGCAACTGAAAATGTACCCCAAAAACTTAAATTACAATATTCTGACAACACGACTGATATGGACAGACAGTGTTCATGAAGCCTTTGTAGAACAATGTGTTAATAACTTCAAAACTGAATAGGTTTAAAACATGACACATCGTTAACACCTATTAATATCAGTTTTCTATTAGGTAACGAGCCCATGCTACACAAATATCTTTTACTACTAAGAAACAGCAAAATGAAACCGCAAAAATTGTAAATCTATATTTAAAAATTGATATTACGGACAGGGAGACAGGACTTTTAATTTTCATGGACAAGAAGAATCAAGTACATCAAATAAAATAGACCTCTTCAAACTGCAATTAAACATTATCAGAATTTGCTTGAATCCAAGAGTTCCAAATATACGAATAAAGCAAATCAAAGCGAATGTATATAATTAGTAGAAGATTTTATTATTAAACCAATTGTATAGATGAAGTAAATAGTTCTAATTTATTATACGATCATCGTTGGCGAAGCAACAGATTTTCTTGGTTGTGAACAAGTAGGGATAGAAGTTAGATACTGCCTAAAAAATAAAAAAATTGTGATTAAAGAAAGGTTCGTGGTTTTTTAAATGGTTTCAGTGGTGAAAATTGACACATAAAAATAAAAGACTTTCTAAAACAAATTGACGCTGGTGCATCAAATATAAATGGTTAATTCAGTGGTATTGCATCGAAATTTAGTCAGATGAACCTCAGGGTGTTTATTTTTAATAGCATGATCATTTGCTAGATTTAACCATAACTATATAGATTTTGTGAAAAAGTAAAATACCTACATTCTCGGTTGTAAATAAATTATATGACATAATAGAAGCGTCGGAAAAACTTTAAAAAGTCTATTTCACACTAGATTATATCATTTCAGATGATGCGAATAATCATCAGGTCCCAATAGTATTCTTGATGATGGCTTAATTTTTTTCAACAGTTCAATATGATTGAACAGGGTGGTTCGATAATAGAGGACGTCAGCTGTAGCTCGGGAACCTTTAATGACAGAACTTAAGGAAAATAATGTTTATAGGTAAATAGACCAAGAGAAATCCAGGTAAATTATTTTCAAGTTCGAAAGTTGGCCGATAGATGGCGTAACAGCAACACAAAAGTGTTAATGCCAATTTTCCCTTAAATCTCTATAATTGAGGTTTGTTAAAAATATAAGCATTGTATTCTTCAACCAATTACGTACTTTTTTGCTTCGGACCATTTTTGTCTATTTTAAAAAATAAGGTGGTGAGGGAAGGTCAAACATTTTTACTTTCAACTGTAGATATCTGTTTTGGATAAACCGATTTTATTCAATTTGGTGTCGAAAAAAAGTGCTTTTATTGCTCTACTCCTGGATCCACAAACTGTACCGTAATGACTTTGTTAGGGGTTACTAGATGGCGTTGTTTCGGAATTCTCCAAATCATGCTGCTTTTCTCAAAAAAATCAAATGGTACGCTACGACTTTTTTATCAAAATTTATTTGGTAGTTACGAAGGGTAATGAATAGTGAAATAAAAAAAGGCAGATCCGCATTTATATTGAGAAAGTTGATGATGATCTCTCGAATCCGAAACGTCGGATTGGAAAATTAACCTTGCCGTTTTGAGGAGAAAAAGTGACAATGGCAAAGTGGGAATTATTTTCAACCCTCGTTTCAATTAATCCTAAAATTTTAGGAAAACCAAAAAACTGAAAAAAAAAACAATGTTCCAATAGAAACTTTAGTAATCCATACTGATATATTTTTATTTTGTTTTTTACGAATTTATAACTTTGTTTAGTTTGCTACAATTTTATACACTGGGTTACAATACAACAAAAAAAAACACAGTTTTTCTGATATTTTTGCCCCTCCCCCAATTTTTTTGGCTCTAGAACCGCGACTGGATGCAAGGTATCACCAAATCCAAACTAGGTCAGTGTCGATACAGCAGATAATAATTAATTAATGTTTATCATGTATAACTTTTTAAATATTTTCATGTGTAGACTCAGCTCTCCAAATATTGGAATTGAATTTCCGGACGCCCTGTCTGAACTGAGCCCGTAACTGAAAATTTCCGTTATGAACGTTACGAACGTTATGAATACATTTATGGGAAAAATCTTCTATCAAAATCAAATCTTCACTAAGTGTAAAACATCGGTTGGTAAAACAATGTGAAAAATTGGATTTAAAATCTGACTATGCCGCAAAATTTCCTACTAAAAGTTGTTTTGGATATATATTTACAGACCCGAAAAAATTTGGAAATAAGAAAATTAAAAAATGCAAAAGTTAGTGCATTCTCAAACGTCTTAAGATATCTCTTTTTTCACGGATTCTTTTAGTTCTTGGTGAGATTATGTGGAGTTAAGAGACGCATGTTTTACTCAGATTTAAGTTGCTATACCTTATAGGCCTACGTTTTTACGTAAACTCCCTATAGAAAAAAACTTATTTCACATCTTATCTCAGCGGTGGATTGTTCACAACCTAGAACATCCAAGTGCCAAGTTTGGTAATGATACGAGCTGTCAAACTTATATAATTTTTGAGGGTTTTAGAAGATATTTCAAAACTACTTTGAGATATGGAAAGGGTAATGCGAGGGTAATATGAAAGAGTGTGAAAATGCGTCAGATCCGATATATTTAAAATTAACCTGAATATGTTTTTGTGTGGAGAGGTCGAAACGTTTTTTTATCATATCATTACCAAACCTGGCATTTGGATGTTTTAGGTTGTGAACAATCCACAGCTGATATTAGATTTGAAATTAATTCTATCATATAGGGAGTTCAGTTCTGAAAATATTTCAGTTCTACCCCTATTTTCATAGCCAATGGGACATGCCATCTTAAACACGGTGAAAAAATGGGCGTCTTACCTTCACATAGTGCACACCAAAAAATGAAACGGTTCCTGTTAAAATGGTATCGGACCATTTTAAGTGGGACACCTTGCATATACACATTATGCAGGGTCGCTGGTGTGTATTAAAATGGTCGATTATTTCCAAAACTAAGAAAGCCAGCCTAAAATGTTAAATAGAAACATTTTGGAATTAAAAAAAAACTGTTAGGGTAAGAAAATTATATGGGATTGGTCATAAAGTGACAACTAAACAAAGTTGCAATTTTTAAAAATATTTATTATATGTCCAAATATGCATCTTTTTGCACTACACTAGGCTTGATTCGATGATACTGGAGAAATTTAAGAAAAACCCTGCCCATAATGCTCATATGGCATGGTTTTTCTTCACAAATTCCTTGTGTATTAATAAAGTACATGTATTAAATGTATAATTAACAAAAAGATACCCATTTGATGGACATATAATGCCACTTTGTACTGTTTTCCTTGCTTTACTCTACTTTTGGAAATATAAGAGCGTCTCCATACATACCAGCGATCCTGAAAATCTTGAAAATAAGGGAAAAAGTTGAAATGAACATGGGTTAGATAAAGCTTCCTTGAACAGATTGATGTTTTAAAAAAATTGTTTAGCTTTCTTAAAATGTCTCAAAATCGATTAAACTCTACTTATACTCTAAACGTAATTAAACAACATAAAATGATATATAAACCAAAAAAAGAATAAAAAGAGGAATAAATTCGGTCAAATATAAGGCAGTTTTCGGCAATCAAATCAAACTTTACAGATAACGGTAACTCAGACTTTAAACTCAGTCACTGCTTGATAACTGACATATTACCAAAGTTGGATTATGCGATTCATTTACTAAACATGCTGTCCCAAAAAATTCACAAGAAAACGTTTTTGTTAGTTTGATGTTATTAATTTTCGAGAACTGTCAACGTTAATGGAATCACTTTCTGTACGTACCGAAAACTGCCTCTTGGTAGATTGACACTCTGATTCCCGCGTGACGTTATGCGAGGCGCAAAATAACTGGACTGGCAAGTCAGCATACCGTCATTAGTGTATCGTGACTACACGGACAATTCCAGTATAAAAAAACTCGTCTGCTGCTAGATTTTATATTAATTATATTGATGAAAGCCAGATAATTGTCATTTTGAAATAACACATACTAGCAGCTGTTTTTTTAAATTGGGGTATAGTTATAAATTAAAGAGATAGAGGCCTTAGTCTACCACAAAAATACACCCAGTTGGAAATTATTGTCGGGGTTACTATCCCTCTATTAAACGTTTATTTGAGACTTTTCTAGAACAAAAATTATCTATTTCCAAACTGAGCTTTTGCTTCTGAATGCAGTAAGCATTTTAAGTTTAATCATTTCAAATTATCTCACAACTGACCATTTTAAGAGGGTAAAAAAAATGTTCCAGCAAGCGCAAGATTATACTTTTGTAAAAAATTAATATTTGTTTTTTTGAATTTAGGAAATAAAACGCTCATTTCCTAAAATCTACAAGCCTGCAATTTTTATTGGAGCAGTTTCAACTGCAGAAAATATTAATTACATTGCAAGTTAGTTATGTACAACAATTTTTAAAAAATTAATACGACTGGATACTATATAAAACCATGTTGGTAATAGCCAAGCAAAAACAAAATTATTCTTTCAAAAAACCCAAATTTCTGGAGTTTGACGTCTCTTTTTAAAAAATCTTAGAGCTAAAATCACAAAGACTCTAAATTAGAGGAAATATTTTCCAATTTCAGCAGCAATGATATAACAACATATAGAGAAATGGGGGTAAAATGGGACACAAAAATAATCATTGCTTATTTTAACTTATTGTTCTGTATCAAACTAAAAAATTCATAAAAGTCACAATTAAAAAAAATATGTGTAAAAAGCTTGGAATACAAAGAAAACTATTATAATAAAGAAAACTATAATAACTATTAAATACAAAGTAGCTTTGTAGCATTTTTTTTGACGGTGGATTTAATTTTTTCAGTATAATTTCTATATAATAATTATATATTATAAAGTTATATATAACAATTATTGTTCAGAGCAATGTTTACTCAATAGGGATATTACCTTCAGAAAATGCAAACAAAATTCTATTATGCGGTAAAAAATAACCCCTTTTATTCCGCTAACAAGACTATAAAAATAACATAAAAAACTGTTTTTGTTTTTATTACTATAAAAAAATTATAAACGAAAATCATAAACGTTTTAAAAAATGGGGGTAAAATGGGACACAAAAATAATCACTGCTTATTTTAACTTATTGTTTTGTATCAAACTAAAGCATTCATAAAAGTCACAATTTAAAAAAATATGTGTAAAAAGCTTGGGATACAAAGAAAACTATAATAATTATTAAACACACAGTAGCTTTGTAGCATTTTTTTGACGGTGCATTTAATTTTTTTCTGTATAATTTCTATATAATAATTCTATATTATAAAGTTATATATTATAAAGTTCTAAATTATAAGTTCTATATTGTATAATTATTGTTCAGAGCAATGTTTTTATTTACGGAATTAAATTAGAGGGCAGGATAATTATGAATTTCTATGCTGATAATTCTTTTTAGTCAATAGAGATATTACCTTCAGAAAATGTCAACAAAATTCTATTATACGATAAAAAATAACCCCGTTTAATCCGCTAACAAGACTATAAAAAAATTATAAACTAAAATCATAAACGTTTTAAAATGAGAGAAAACATTTTTCAATTTCAGCAGCAATGGTAGAACAAGAAATAGGGAAATGGAGAATCATATCCTATTTTAATTTATTGCATCAAAATTAATCATTTATGGCATTAACAATTTAGAAAAGTATGTGTTCAGAGCTTCCAAACTGGGATAAGACGAAAACTGTAATAATTATTGTTTAGAGCAATGTTTACGTTAATGTTTCCAGACACTTTTTATTTACACAATTAAATTAGGGGGTAAGATAATTATTACTTTCTGTGTTGGGAATTCTTTTAAATCAACAGAATTATTACCTCCAGAAACTGCATAAAAAAGAATTTCTTTTAATAATACAACAAATAACCCCGCTTAATTTACTAATAAGGTTTAAGTTTAAGAAATAGGGAAATGGGGGTAAAATGGGACACAAAAATAATCATTGCTTATTTTAACTTATTGTTTTGTATCAAACTAAATCATTCATAAAAGTCACAATTTAAAAAAAATATGTGTAAAAAGCTTGGGATACAAATAAATCTATAATAATTGTTAAATATAAAGTAGCTTTGTAGCATTTTTTTGACGGTGCATTTAATATTTTTCTGTATAATTTCTATATAATAATTCTATATTATAAAGTTATATATTATAAAGTTCTAAATTATAAAGTTCTATATTGTATAATTATTGTTCAGAGCAATGTTTTTATTTACGGAATTAAATTAGAGGGCAGGATAATTATGAATTTCTATGCTGATAATTCTTTTTAGTCAATAGAGATATTACCTTCAGAAAATGTCAACAAAATTCTATTATACGATAAAAAATAACTCCGTTTAATCCGCTAACAAGACTATAAAAAAATTATAAACTAAAATCATAAACGTTTTAAAATGAGACAAAAGATTTTTCAATTTCAGCAGCAATGGTAGAACAAGAAATAGGGAAATGGAGAATCATAGCTTATTTTAATTTATTGCATCAAAATCAATCATTTATAGCATTAACAATTTAGAAAAGTATGTGTTCAGAGCTTCCAAACTGGGATAAGAAGAAAACTGTAATAATTATTGTTTAGAGCAATGTTTACGTTAATGTTTCCAGACACTTTTTATTTACACAATTAAATTAGAGGGTAAGATAATTATTACTTTCTGTGTTGTGAATTCTTTTAAATCAACAGAGTTATTACCTCCAGAAACTGCATAAAAAAGAATTTCTTTTAATAATACAACAAATAACCCCGCTTAATTTACTAATAAGGTTTAAGTTTAAGAAATAGGGAAATGGGGGTAAAATGGGACACAAAAATAATCATTGCTTATTTTAACTTGTTTTGTATCAAACTAAATCATTCATAAAAGTCGCAATTTAAAAAAAATTGTGTAAAAAGTTTTGGATACAAAGAAAACTATAATAATTGTTAAATACAAAGTAGCTTTGTAGCATTTTTTTGACTGTGCATTTAATTTTTTTCTGTATAATTTTTATATAATAATTCTATATTATAAAGTTATATATAACAAATATTGTTCAGAGCAATGTTTACTCAATAGAGACATTAGCTTCAGAAAATGCAAACAAAATTCTATTAAGCGATAAAAAATAACCCCTTTTAATCCGCTAAAATGACTATAAAAATAACATACAAAACTGTTTTTTTTTTATTTTTATTACTATAAAAAAATTATAAACGAAAATCATAAACGTTTTAAAATGAGAGAAAAGATTTTTCAATTTCAGCAGCAATGGTAGAACAAGAAATAGGGAAATGGAGAATCATAGCTTAATTTAATTTATTGCATCAAAATCAATAATTTATGACATTAACAATTTAGAAACGTATGTGTTCAGAGCTTCCAAACTGGGATAAGAAGAAAACTGTAAAAAAGAATTTCTCTTAATAAAACAACAAATAACCCCGCTTAATTTACTAACAAGGTTTAAGTTTAAGAAATAGGGAAATGGGGGTAAAATGGGACACAAAAATAATCATTGCTTATTTTAACTTATTGTTTTGTTTCAAACTAAATCATTCACAAAAGTCACAATTTAGAAAAATATGTGTAAAAAGCTTGGGATACAAAGAAAAGTATAATAATTGTTAAATACAAAGTAGCTTTGTAGCATTTTTTTGACGGTGCATTTAATATTTTTCTGTATAATTTCTATATAATAATTCTATATTATAAAGTTATATATTATAAAGTTCTAAATTATAAAGTTCTATATTGTATAATTATTGTTCAAAGCAATGTTTTTATTTACTGAATTAAATTAGAGGGCAGGATTATTATGAATTTCTATGCTGATAATTCTTTTTAGCCAATAGAGATATTACCTTCAGAAAATGTCAACAAAATTCTATTATACGATAAAAAATAACCCCGTTTAATCCGCTAACAAGACTATAAAAAAATTATAAACTAAAATCATAAACGTTTTAAAATGAGAGAAAAGATTTTTCAATTTAAGCAGCAATGGTAGAACAAGAAATAGGGAAATGGGCAGGATAATTATTAATTTTTATGTTGGGCAAAATGAAACAAAAATAACCACTGCTTGTTTTGTCCTACTGTTTTGTATCAAAATCAAACTATCACAAAAGTCACAATTTAGAAAAGTATGTGTCAAGAGCTCCCAAAGTAGCTTTGTAGCAATTTTTTGACGGGGCATTTAATTACTATATTTAATAATTATTGTTGAGAACAATATTTGCGTTGTTTTTGCCAGACACTTTACTTACAGAATTAAATTAGAGGGCCGAATAATTATTAAGTTCTATTTTGAGAATTATCTTAATGCATAAAAAATTAATTTGTATTAACCATAAGACAAAAAAAAATCCTGCATTATTCGCTAACACGATTTAAGCATATACCAATAAAAAACTTTTTTCGTTTGTTTTAATTACTATAAGAAATTAATTAAAGAAAACTAAACGAAAAACTGAAATTTCTGACAGATTGATGGATTTCAGCTGCAAAGATACGACAAGAAATGGAGACAAAATGGGTAACCAAATCACCACTGCTTATTTTAAGTTATTGTTTATAGTAATAACATTTTTAAAAGTTTATTTATTTTTTAATTTGGATAAAAAGAAAATTATAATTAATTATTATACACCTAATAGACAGATTATTTACCAATATAATTACTTCACTTTATAATTCAGCAAAATTAGGTCAAGTGAATCTCCATTTTTAATTTGGTTATACAATTTAACTTTAAATATATAAATCAAAAGTAGTTATTATTAACAATCTTCTACAAAAACTGGTTTCAAAACAGGTTCATTGCAATTATTTTTAAGTTAATAAAAAGTACAATAATAAACAAATAATTTTTCAATTTTTTTTAATAAAATCATAATTATAAAGTCTTCAAAATTGCATTGCAACAAAAAATGTTAAAACGAAATTGTTGATAACATGTGCTTTCGATTGATGAATTTAAAGTTGAATTTTATGACCAAGTTGAAAAAGGGGGGTCCACTTGACGCGATTTTAGTGATTTATTTAGCTGTAGCAATTTTTGACGGAACATTTGGTTACTCTATTCAATAATTATCGTTCAGAACAATATTTGGGGTTATTTTTTTTTCAGAACCAAGAATTCTGAAACTGCTGCTAAAATCGGAATAGTTGCCTCAACTCTAGAGCAATGCAGTACAACGGAAGTATATTATAATCACAATTAGCGATAGGAGCAGGTCACAGATGTTAATTAAAATATGTACAACAATAAATCAAGACGCTACACACTCCATCGGTTTCAGACAATACTGACTAGATATATTTTTGTGGACCGGAACCATAAGAATTCTTAAATAATCTGACTGAATCAATATAAAAAATGCATAAAAAACTATACAAAATGGTCACAGAGAGGTTCACATTCGATATATCTCTCTATCATATTTATAATAAGGATGTGAGCTACGATCTCTGCGAGCAATCAAATTTAGTAGTATCGACCGAGATGTACGAGCACGTTCATTTGAATGCATTGTATTTATTGTTCGAATTCAACTACGAAATCACTGTACAGTCTCAATAATTATCATCCCTCTCTTTCTCTCTCTCTTACCTACTAAACCAAAAAGTCTGGATCACTAAAATCGTTCTCATCACTCTCACTATCACTGGCGATTTTTCTCCTTCTCTTTTTGTGTCGCACTTTTCTCGCTTTTTCGGACGACCGATGGCTTCGCGGCGTCCGTTTCGTTTCACTTTCGTATCGTCTATGCGATATCACCATTTTCGGCACTTTCGGGGGCGAATGGTCCTGTAAATATACAAAATTAAGGCTAAACAAATAATAATAGAATTTTTAAAAATTCGATAAATTTGCATTCACCCAGAACTTCCCTCATATATAATTCCACTACGAACAGATAAGAGAGCTTAAATATGCATATAATTTATTGGTAATAACTTTAAACAAATTCTATAAAACTGTAAATTATTTCAATGTTTTTTAAGTTATTATTATTATGTATTTTTCATAACTTTATTTAAATAGTCTATAAAATTAAATTATGTCATTTATTATTTTCCTCCATAAAAAGATTTTATTTCCTGAAATGGACTTTTATCGAATATTTAAAAATATATTAGGGCGCCATTTTTTCTTGTCATATAGGATTCGCCCTAAAATTTCATTGGGGAAGAACAGCAAAAATGTTTCCGAGGTCAAAATAGCAAAATTTTACTTATTTTATTATACTAACAATTTGACTTGCAAAAGTTGGCTCCAGTTTTATAGATCAATGCTTATTATTTTAATTTACCTACCTGGATTTATTACACAAGGGGTACTTTATAAGAGGTTTAAATACATATAACATAAATCCTAAACTGTTAGTTGTATTTCAACCACCAGTTGATCGAGAGCTGTTCGTATTTGAGAAATTAGAGAGTTTTGAGCAACATGTCACGAGTTTGTGTAAATAAACCGGACCATTTTTGTTATACAGGGTGTCCCACGGAAAAGTAACACATTTCGCGACTTAATAGCTCGAAAATGAAAAATGATATCGAAATGCGGTTTTCAGCGAATGGATTAGATTTGCCCCGAGTTTTTTCTTGTCAATGTTGCCAAATTTTCTCATTTATCCTAGGGTCGCGGAGAAATACCTATTTTTTGGGACTAAATTACTGTTTTATTTAAAATGGGACACCCTATATATTTTTATGGTCACTTTTTCATTTTCAAAATACATATTTTGGGGATATTTATTTTAAGTTCTTACATTTTAAAATTAACTTTGTAAACTCTTGCAGAATAATTAACCTTTCTGTTTACATAAAATGTTGCTTCGTCTGGCATTATTAATTACGCATTAGGAAATTGTCTCGTTAAATCTAGAATTGTTTCACATGTGTATCTAGTATCTTTCTTCGTAAGCGTGGGGATAATTCGTTAAAATGCTTGAATTTTGTATGCCTTAGATTTAACAATCTTTAAAAGTCGCTCTACCTTTCGACGTCATCCATCGCTATCCATTCTTCGTAGTTATGCGACACTATAACTATCAAGTGTGCTTCGGAACAAAAGTATGTAGACGTCGTCCTGTGGACCATTAAAAGTAAGTTTGTTGTCAAATGCAGCTGTCAGATTTTTAATTTCTTCGATTTTTAAAATGTTTAATCAAATTGAAAAAGCATTTTTAGTAATCACATGCAGAAACGAAATCAATAACACATCCAACGAATTATACCCCAGGCTTACGAACAAAGACACTACACATGTGAAACAATTCTAGATTTAACGAGACAATTTCCTAATGTGCAAATAATAATGTCAGACGAAGCAATATTTCATATAAACATAATTGCCGCATATGTGGAGAGGAAAATCCGCGAGAAATTGTCGAATTTGAAAAGGATTAGCCAAAAGTAAATGTTTGCTGCGTGATGTCGTCCACCAAGGTGTACGGTCCTTTTTTCTTTATGGAGAATACCGTCTTTGGAGCTAACAACACCGATATGTTAGAACTTTTCTTTTATCCGCAACTTGAAGAAGAAGAGATAATTAATTAAAATATTTCCAAGATGGCGCCCCTTGCGCATTATTCAAACATTGCGAGAAATTCATTGGATCGAGTTCTTCCAAACAGGTGGATAGGTAGGGGAGGTCCTATACCGTGAGCTCCATATTCCCCAGATCTAACGATTTGCGACTGGCTAAGTGGAAAAAAGCGTTCGATGTTCCTATGATATGGCGAGAACCGAAAGACCACGTTACTGATTGTTACTTTTGCAGAGATACAGTATCCAAATTTACAATCCACAATACGCCCAGTGCCTCATAGTGACGAATTGCCTGTAGCTAATCCACCTCAGGAATATACCCTTGATTCTGATGATGATCAAACGGTAGTGTACCGAAAAATGTCGCCAGTCCATCAACCTCGGAAGACTCCGATTTTGTCTGTGAACTTCCCAGTAAAAAGCCTCACAAAATAAGTCAAAGTGAATTAGGTGACATTATAAGGGATTTAGAATTGTCCAAGAAAGAAAGATGAAGTAAAAGTTTCTGTGTACCGAAGCCATCAGAAAAACCTAACACCATTTTTAACATAAAAGTAGTGTAAGCCAAACGAGTCGGCGTTACAGAATTCCTCGGAGAACCTTTCAGAACAAGCTGTTTGGTAAACATACCAAGGCAATTGGTCATCCGATAATATTTACCGTTGAGGAGGAACGTTTGTTAACTCACACTTTAATAACAGTGGCGACATGGGGCTTTCCGCTTACAAAGGCGGACATTCGCGAAATCTTTCACAAATACTTGGAAAAACAGGGACTTAAGGTGAAGCAACTTATTAATAATACTTCAGGACTTTATTGAACATTTTATTTCACGATACAATTTGAGTGTTCGTTTAGCTTCTAATATAAAGCCTTAACGTGCATATGTAGTGGCAGACCAACTCGGCGAGTCCTTCACCAATATAGAAGGCTTTTTAAAAGATGCACACCCTCGATTAGTGTTTAATTATGACGAAACAAACGTCCAAGCAGATCCCGGTGCAAAAAAGTGACTGTCTCTAGAGGCACTAGAAGAGTGGGAAAGGTGCAGCAGCACTCAAAAGCGGCTGTGAGTATAATGGCGTGGCCAGAGAAGAGCCGCCAGGAACTGTCTATGGCCAGAGCGGTTGGTTCGATATGGTACTTTTTGAGAAGTGTCATATGATTCTTTTACATACTGATGCCATGTTTAAGGAATGTCTATCGTCCAGGTCAGAAAATAATTATCGGAGACAACAGGCTTCACACTTCTCCCCTGCGGCCATTCAAACATGCGAAAAGAACAATATTTATCTGACACCTCTTCCGCCAAACAGTACACAATGAAGAAGAAATGGGGGGAGATTTTAGGCACATGGCGCAAAAAAATCAGATCCAGTGGATCTATATCCAAATAACAATACCCTGGCCTCTTGACAAAGTTGTAGATTGGAATAAGGCATAATTCTTTAAAAAAAACCTGATCTCTGGCTTCCGGGCAACTGGTCTTTTGTCCCTTTGAACCTAACGAAGTTTTGGGAAAAATGCAAAATCGTGAAGCTGACTTAGCAAACCTTGATCTGCTTAATACTAATACTGTTGATCTGTTGCAATAAATTCGTGGTTCATCAAAAGAGACAGTTGTTTGCAAGCGTGGCAAAGGATCAGAGCTTGGGAAAGTTCTAACAGTCTCCCTAGATAAAGCAGAGAACTGCTAAAAAGCACCCGCATCAAGCGAAACAGGAGAAATCGAACTTAACCAACAAGATAGCAGAGAATTAGTAGAGTCAATGGAATCAGAAGATGACGAAAATGTGTTGGAAAAGACCAGAGAACCACAACCAGGCCCATCGGGCATACAGAGTCCAACCAGAAAAGGCAAGAAAGGGTCAGAAGAGCGATATTCGGTTTGATTCAGAAAGTGGGGCAATTATGTAAAACCTGATTGGATTGCCTCCGTGAAATGCAAGTGTTGGGTTTGTGATAACTGTAATGAAGAAAGTACGGACCTTTTCTACGTTTGCCAGAACTGCAAAATTCTAGGTTTCGACGGTGACGACAGTATCAAAGACAAATATTTCATTCCGTAGGCTTAGGATCAGCCTTCTTATCTTGTGTTGCAAATAGTTCCATTTAACAGGGCGTTATTTTTATTATAAAATGTTACTAATTCGTTTATTTTCATGTTTACAAGTATAAATGTATGTTTCGTCAACTGTAGAATATATTTCTCTGTTCAATTAGTAGAGCAATAAGTTCAATGTTTCTAAATAAAAACCATTATTTATCAAAAAAAACAGGATTTTACTTAAAATAGGTACTTTTTGGTACGAAAATAGACCAAAACAGCTGGCAGTAACCCCATTATTTGTGCCTGCTTTGACAGGCAAAAACCTTTTTTTTTATTACTGAACGAATTTTGGGAAGCTTATAACCACAGAGTTATTTGTCACAATGGAACTTTTACCTTTCTAGAATTAGCCATCGTTTTTGAGTTATTTTCAAAAAGCCTCAAAATCTGCCAAAGTAACTCCGTTTTACTGTATGTAAGAATGAACTGGTAAAATTTTGGTACGATTCCAAGATGGCGAAACAATATGGCGGCCAAATAAAATTTTTATAATGGTGAAAAAAATCACTAGATACCAAAAAAATATGTTACCTCAATTGTTCGCGGTATAACTAAAAAATACACGCCCAATTGACTTCAAATTTTGGTTAAAAATTAAGGGTCATAGGAAGATCAGATGGTAACATTTTTGTAAAAATTAGATATTCCGGAACAAAATAGCGGTCTAGTGAAAAGTTAAAAAAATTATTATTAAGAGACAAATTCTGCGCAAAAATCAAGCAAGACATGATGATGAATTGGTAACATTTTGGTACGAATCCAAGATGGCAAAACCAAATAGCAGGCGGCCTAATAAAATGTTTGAAAAATCGGTCTTTAAAAACTACTTTTTCGAATGATTTCAAATGTTGCGCAAGAATTAAGTGAATGAACTACGCACTGATAAAATGTTGGTACGAATTGAAGATGGAGGAACAAAATGGCGACCAAATAAAATATTTAAACAAACAGCGTAAAAATCTTTTATTCATTTGACTTCAAATTTCGTAACAATTAGATGTAGTATAAGGATAAACTGGTAGAATTTTGGTGCGAATTCTCCTAAGGTAAGTTAGAGAAATAACTGGAAATAGAGTATAGATGGTATATTACCAATTCTTACCTTATAATTTTGAAGCACCACCTGATCAGCCTCAGTCAAAATAGCAGTAGGTGCGTTAGGATTCAAAGCATTCGGGTTTCCTATGTTAGGCAGGGTTCGGTTGTTCTCATCTTCTTCGGCATCGTCGGGATCCAGTTGTAACATCAACTGTTTAAACTGAAATGCATATGCAGAAATACGTTTAAACCAGATTTTTCGAAAAACACCCAACAAACTGTCTTGAAGAAATCTTGCTTTTATAAAATTAATGGAAAACTACTTTTAAAACAGATATTTAAAAAAAAAACAAAGGAAGATAGGGTGGCCAGGTAGCATTCCTCAAAAACTATGAATGCTACAGCTCCGCGAAAAAAAATTTCGTGACTAAAGTGGTCAAGACAAATCGCTGGAAAATATTTTCAAGTTTCAAAAACTACCGCAATATGGCGCAACTGCAATAGTAAATGAGAAACACATTTTTCTCCAAAAATACCCAATATTAGGTACCATTTTGATAACAGCAGCAAAAACTAACAAATATCCCTCAGTTTCGTTTATATTAGTAGATAGTAGATACTTGTTTGCAAGAGCATTTAAAGCTCTTTTAAATGTGTTTGGTACACTAACTAGAGGGCGTTGTTTATATAAAATTCAGAGATTTTCTCGAAAAAAATAAATGAAACAATATGCTTTTTCAATAATTTTAAAGAGGGAAAAATTTCCTAAATTCTGGTGATAACCGCGTTTTGATATCTTTATTAGTTTTTGAGTTACTTCAAAATAACCTGTTTTTCCACTGATAAGTAATATTAGCTTTTAAGCACCTTCCCCCACCCTTATCGTTGGAAACATGACAAAACGCCATAAACAAAATTGACGCAGATTTGTTAAAGTTTTTGCTGCAATTATCAAAATGGTATCTAATATTAGGTATTTTTAAATAAAAAGTGTTTTTTTTTAATTTACTATGGCAGTAACGCCATCTTGCGGTAATTTTCGGAACTTGAAAATAATTGCTAGCTATTTGTCTTGGCCATTTTAGTCACGTTTTATTTTCGCGAAACTGTAGCATTCATAGCTTCTGAGGAATGCTGGCTGGATACCCTTAGTGGGACACCCTGTATATTCCAACTATTTTTTTCAATTGTAGTTTTTGAGATCTTTTTTTACCTAGCCAAAGTTTACATTTTTTATGCTTTAAAGAATCAACGTTTAAACATAAAAAATATACATATTCACTCTATCTACAATATTTTTGCATTTTTTTAACTTACAGGGGGTCAAGCGATATAAGGTTTGGTTAGTTAAAAAGAGCTCTCAAAGAGATACAATTATCACTCTGCTTCGTAGATTATAATCAGTATTTAACTGTTAGCAACCCTTATAAATAATAAACATAGATATGTGAAAAGAAAAACAGACTTACGTCTAAGTATTGACGAATAAGGTCTCTTCGTCCGTTCTCGTCAAGATAATCGGGTGGAGTACCTTCTTTCAGTTGCTGAAGTGTCGTTTTGGGATTAAAAAGTGCATTTGACCTACGCGAAATCGCTTTTTCATACACTTTCACAGCATCGGAAGGGGAATACAACTGTATTTTTCTGCAAAAATGTTTCGTTACGAAAAATTAAATACACTGTAAACTTCAATTGTGGTTCATTCAAATCGACACCAATAATACGTGAGTCTGTCTAAACTTAGTCAAGAGTCAGCGTGTCAGTCCGAACAGGAAACAAACCATACTAGTAGCGACATATAAAGCAGCCATGTTAATAATGCAAAGCAACAAAATTGTTCTTAAAATTAAAATATATCGTAAATTAGAAAAACTATCTACCTTCTCGTAAATAAATTATGTAAAATAAGGAAGGACAAATGTCCGCCTCCGTATAATGTCAAGGTCACAGCTCAACATTAAACTGCAAGTTTGAGCTATAAATATTAACATATTATTGTCATAGTTTTCCCAATTTAAAGTATTCACTATTTTAAATGAGACACATATGTTTGCCACATTAAGACAAAATAGACTTATTTCCATTTCAAACTGCATTAGGGTTCCAGGTACAGAGTGTTGGAATATCTTCGTTACATAATAACATGAAAGCTATAATTTGATTGATTGATATGGCAAAGCCAACTTCCGGTTTAACAGGAAGTTACACTAACTTTCTTATTTTAAATAGAACCCTGCATATTTTTATCGACTATCGTATTCTGCCTGAAATTAGCTTCTCATCGATATATCACTTAACTTTTGTTTTTAAAATGGCGACTAGACAGCCGCTTTTTAGAAAATTCACGATTACCACACGTAAAAAAAGTCACTTTTTATAAAATACTTGTTTAAAAGAGTCCAAAATAAACTTAATTCTTCATTTTTTAGAACGTTTTGAATCGTTTAGGGTAATAATTGAATTTTTGAGTTTTTTTTCCCATTTTTACCGTCACTTTGTATATTTTTTGCACAGTCATTTTCGTCTTTTTAGATAGATATTACATTGATTTTATTTTCAAAATGACAATAAAATAGCCATTTATTTTAAATAAAACTATCCTATGTTAAAAAGGGCAGGCAAATCGCCATCTTAAAAATAAAGGTTAACATCTTTGAAATGGTAATTCAACGGCAAAAACGTTGTTGTTGTTTCCTAATACAAGAAATGAAAAAAATTCCAAAATTCTATTATTACCCAAAACGATTTTCAAATCGAAGTGTTCTAAAAAATGAATAATTAAGTTTATTTTGGAGTGCTTTAAACAAGTATTTTATAAAGTATATTTTACATAAAACGGTAATCTTGAATTTTCAAAAAATGGTTGTCTAGCCGCTATTTTGAAAACGAAAGTTAGGTTGTAATATATCGTTGAAAAGTTAATTTTAGGCTAAATTCGATAATGGATAAAAATATACAGGGTTCTATTTAAAATAAGAAAGTAGTCGTAACTTCCGGTTAAATACAACAACGCTCCAAATTTCATTAGCCTAAGTCTTCCGGTAATGTATGAAGTATTTTTATGTAAACGACATCAGAAGCAACATTTTCGTGCATAATCCAATGAAGTTTTAGCACGAATCGATAAAGCTCTTACTCCACATTTCAAATATAGTGGGTGACACAGAACATAGGATACAGGCTTTAATATTTCTGTCTTTTTAGATATCGTTTTGAAATTTGGATATGTTTGGTAATTTATTAAGATGAATATTTTTACAGATGAATAGATTCTAAATCACTTCTCGTTTAACCAGAAGAGGCCTGTATTTCAATATATTAAATGGAACCTTGTTTTTTTTTTCATATTCCATAGTTCGTATTCTTCCAAAATGGCGGTTCCCTGAAAAACGTTACATTTCCCATATAAAACAAAAGACATTGTTAAACTTCTAAGGCGACCTAACCAAAATACAACTTTTAAGGTCGAAAAAAGCATGATAGCTAAAAAATAAAAATGTCTACTTTTAAAATTACATTTTTCTATCAAATTTTAAATTAAACCCTGTATATTTTTTCTGTTTATGTAATACCACGTTAAATTACTTTCCAACTATATGCCACAAGAAAGAAATTCGATAGTCAGTTGTTTTTTTATTAATTTTTTTAATCACATCAGAAATATCCCTACAAGTTTCGTATTAAAATTGTTTCTTATTTCTACAAATAAAGGAGATATCTGTATCACCCTGTAAGATATTCAATTTAAAAAATACTACTTTTGCAACACCCTGTAATCTTCCAGCAATTACAGGTTGATACAGGTAGTCACTCTGTATATATAAAATTAATCGAATACTCGGTATATAAATTGAAAAACACGGCGTTATGAACAGCTGTTTTCGCTTAAAAAAAATATGAAATATGAAAACCGTCACTGGCAAAATATTCCAAATTACTAAACACTTACAATAAACCTTTAATATATAAATTGGTTTTCATTTTAAAGGAAATCAAATATTTGTTATAATATGCGTTCAACTAATCTTAAACGAATTTCTGAACAACCTGTATGCTCTATGCAGAGTGTTAGTACTACAACCTATAGAAAAATAAATGTTAAGTCTAATTTCGACACAATATTTTTCGAAAAAAACTGAAAATGTTGAAATAGTTTTTGTAAATTTTCGGAGTAACCAAAATGTTTAAAATTATGCACTGCTCTGGCTTTTCACCCTGTACAATAGATTTCTTACTATAAGCAAAATGTTTGTGTCAAGCGATCTGTACACATATGATTTGCAACAGAGCTACGGATACCACATGTTAATATTTCTTTTCATTAAGAAAATATGCACTTTGAAAATACCTTAAATATTTCGAAAACGAGTATATTTTTTACACAGAACATATTCTATAAAATTTGCCTAGTTGCTATAAATTCTAAAAATCTAGTAAAATTGAGGTCATTATATTTAAAATATGAAAAATTTTGATATTATATAACTTTCCCTTTGTAGGCATATTTTTTGGTCACTTACATAGAGAAAATTAAAAAAAAAAAAGAGGTAGATAACTTTTCCAATTTTTTTCTGAAGCTCGGAACTTACCCATCGCTAAGTCCGTAAACATCCTTGATATGTTGTTTCAGCATCAGGAGCAAGAGACAACCTTGGGCGGCTGTTAGGCAGGCCTGCAATTGGCTTACGTTTTCGGGAATACGGGCGGCCAACGCCTCTTCATCGTCATCCTCATCTAATGCTGAAACCACATTTAGGATTTCCCCATTTTCGGTGTCCAAAATTTTCTGTCCATCTGAGAGTAGTCCCTAAAAACAAATTTTGGGATTTTTAGTTAGACCCCAAGATTGGGCTGTACAAGTAAGGACCAGGCACTTAGTACTTCCTGAATTTTTTAGTTGCGATGGACTACGGTCCAAACACACAGTGGTCGTCAGCCCATACTAAACAAGGTCAAATAAGAAAGTCTTATATTTATTTATTTATTTATTTATTTAACGGCCTTGCCATTTACATAGGTATTTTATCTTAAATGTCTAACATTTTATTTCAATTATCACTATTGTATAGTTTAAAGTAAAAACACATATTTGCAATTAAAATTTTTAAATATTGAAGATTTAAGCTTAAGTTAAAATAATACATCACAGACAATAATTACACACAATTGTTAGCCAAGATGGCGGATATCACAGTGATACTAATGTAATTCTGACAGTTCACAGATTCACCAGTGAATGTGCCAGTTTTCTAAATTGAGCCAAGGATAAGTTAAAAATATCCAAATCCAAAGTATTCATTTCTCTAGCCATTCGACTCAGAGGAGATGCTTGACCATAATTTGTTCTATGATATTTAATAAAGAAAAAATCATAGTGTCTGGTATTTCTCTGTGGAACCTGAATGCCAATTGACTCCAGCAATTTTTGACAGTCGATGTTATTTTTCATAATTCTATAAAGCATGCTGACATCAAATAGAAATCTTCTCTTCTGAAGTGAATCAATATTTAATAGATTTTGTAAAAGACTATAATCTATTTGATCTATAGGAATATTCAATTTAAAATTTATAATTCTGAGAAATTTTCTTTGAATTTTTTCAATCATATCAACATATTTACTGTAATGTGGATTCCAAACAGGACTGGCATAATCCAGAATAGATCTAACAAAACAACAATAAAGAACTTTGAAACAATATATATTATTAAACTCCCTCAAAGTGCGGGAAATAAATCCTAGTAGCCTTAGACCCCTGTTACAAATATTTTCCACATGCAAGCCAAAACTTAATCCCCGGTCGAACGTGACACCCAGGTCCTTTACAGAATTTGACTTTTTTATGCTTATTGAGTTTATTGAGTAGTCAAAGAAAATTGGATTCTTAATTTTATAAAAATTCATGACAGTACATTTGTCTATATTCAAAATTAACCCGTTATCAGTGCACCACTGACTAAAGAAATTTAAATCTTGTTGTATACTGAGACAATCACTGAAGCAATTGACCAATTTATACAACTTAAAGTCATCTGCATATAGTAAAAAGTATGAGTTAGTTATAGTTTGTGATAAACCATTAATGAAAATGTTAAACAACAAGGGAGAAAGATGTCCACCTTGTGGTACACCGGAAGAAGCCCAAATAGCGGCAGACTGAACATTAAAAATTTTTACCATCTGCTTTCTCTGATGTAGGTAGCTCCGCATCCAGCTCAGTAGACCTCCAGCGAGGCCACATGCAGCAAGCTTGGCCAACAAAATTTCATGATTAACTTTGTCAAAGGCTTTGGAGAAGTCTGTGTAAATTACATCAACCTGACTCTTTCCCTCCAAAGCCTCTGACAAATACTCGGTGAATAGCACCAAATTAGAGACAGTCGACCTTCCAGCCATAATATAATGTAAGATTTTTATTAATACAGGATAAATCGATTAAGTCTCACTAGTAGGATCGCCAGCGGCGATCTTCTTATTCTTCGTATAATAAAAGTGCTTGTTAATTTCAATCTATCTGAAAATGCAGAATATTTGTAAAATCTGTACTGCACTTATCACGAAAAGTCACCCGGCTTGTCTTGTTCCGGTTTTTGTCGTAATTTTTTTCATCGGAAATGTATTAATATGACCAGTGAACAATTTTAGCTATCGAGATCGATCCCAGGCTTCGAGTGGAAGTGCACTGTTTGTCGAGATAGTGTACCAGGACGGATCACTCATGGTCGAGCAAGTCTTACTGGCGCTGTTATGCCCAATCTAGTTCGGCGGAATGAGAACGATGCCGACGACGAAGGGGATGCCCCCACTGAATTCTCCGACTTTATGTTGGAGGTCAGGAATGAACTCAAGGCATTTCGACTAAGACAAGAAGAACTTATTTCATCAGTGAGCTTCTGTTCTGAAAAGGTTAGTGACTTCGAAAGGTCTCTCGCTCAGGTTGCTATTAACTCTAAATCAATTGAAAAACTGAGAACTTCCCACGACAGTTTAAAAAAGGAAGTAATAACTCTCTCGGCGAAAGTTAATGATTGTGAGCAATTTTCGAGATTAAAGAATATCGAAATACATGGAGTAGAGAAAAAAAGAGACGAGAACCTTAATACAATTATTGAAACAATCTCGTCTTCTCTGGGGGTGAATATCTCCAATACAGTGGACTTTATACATAGAGTTCAATCGTTCAACAAGGAAGCCCCCTAAGAACATTATTGTTGGTTTTAACAGTAGAAAAACAAAGGATCTGATTCTTGGTGCAGCTAAAACAAAAAGAGATGGTGTTTCCCCCGGTTTAAAAATTAATGGCCTGTCGCGGGTCATATTTATCAATGAACATCTCACTTCACAGAATAAAGTGCTGTTTAAGGAGACACGTGAGGCAGCCAGGAAAAAGTCCTATAAGTTTGTCTGGACAAAAAATGGAAACATTTTTGTTCGGAAAAACGAAAATTCACAGGTGAAACTTATTCGCCATAAGGATAACCTCGTCTCATTGTGATTCTTTTACGTATGTTAGCTTTTTTGCGTATTTTTTGTTGGATTTTCCGAGCCTAACAATGTCATTTACAGTTTATTATCAAAACGTTCGCGGATTAAGATCAAAAACTCGCGATATAAAAGTGAATTCAAACAATATTGATGCCGATATTTGGTTTTTAACAGAAACTTTCCTTGACAGTAGTGTCTCCAATTCAGAAATTTTTGATCCTACCCGGTATAGTGTGTTTCGACGTGATCGTGAATCATCCGAAAATAAGAAGCGTTGTGGAGGTGGAGTGCTAATAGCCGTGCGCACTGATCTCTACGCAACTCAGAGAATTGACTGGCAGAGCGGTGCGGAGGATCTTTGGGTCTCAGTTCAATCAAATGAAGGTAGTAAAAAGGTACATTTATGCTGTGTATATTTACCTCCGAACGACGATTTGGCGTGTGCATTGTTCGTGAATAAATTACAATTTTTATGGCGTAAACATTGTGATGACAGTATCTTAATTTGTGGCGATTTTAACTTACCTGAAATCGTCTGGGTCGAAATTTAGACAATAATTATGATCTTAAACTAATCCGGGCGATAAAAGCTGTGATCTCTTAGATACATTCTCTTTTAACGAGCTTTTGCAATGTAATTCTATTGTTAACCATAATAATCGCATACTAGATCTAATTTCGTATAAAAATTGTAAACTTAAAAATCTAAGCATAGGCGATCTTCCCCTTGTCAATGTCGATCCACATCATCCTCCGCTTGAATTCTATCTTTACTGTGATGGAATCAAAAGAATCTCAAACAGGCACTCCGAAGTTTATAATTTTAGACGAGGAAATTATGATGAGTTAAATACATTCTATAGTAGTTTTAATTGGAATGATTTGTTCAGTGGTAGCAATCTTGTCGATGAAAATTTACAGAAATTTTATTCTGTTTTATTTCAAGGAATTAATAAATATGTCCCTAAATTTAAAATTAAAAAACGTAAATTTCCTGCATATTTTTGCACTGAAACTATTAATTGTATTAAAGATAAATAATAGATAACTATTAATTGTATTAAAGATAAGCAACATTAACGACTTTAATGAATTTCGAATACTTAGGCGTCGTAGCAAGATTTTAGTGCATTCTGATTATAGAGGTCTCGTAACAACTACTGAACAAAGCATTAAAACAAACGTAAAAAAATTTTGGAGTTTTGTTTCTGATTCCAGGCGGGATGCTGGTATTCCCAGTGTTATGTCAAACGGAGTGATGACAGCTACACATAAGGACGATATATGTGAGCTATTTGCATCATATTTTAGCTCTGTTTATGAACCATATTCGCAGACCAAGTACGCGCCTGATAATGAGTCGCATAGCAGTGTTAATATACATTCCCTCAGCGTGGAGGAGGTTTCTGAGAGGATGTCCGGTCTGGATGAGAATAAGGGTGCGGGGAGTGACGGAATACCATCTTATTTTGTGAAAAAATGTTCATCCAGTTTGAGTACTCCGCTGACCATTATTTTTAACACCTCACTTACGAGTGGCTGCTACCCTACACTCTGGAAAGCCTCTCATTTAGTCCCAATCTATAAAAACAGTGGCGACAGGTCATCCGTCTCCAACTACAGAGGTATAAGTAAACTTTGTATATTCAGTAAAGTCATGGAAAGTATTATCCATCGCCAACTATTCTATATATTTAAAAACATAATACCTCAACAGCATGGATTCTTCTCAGGGCGATCTATTGACACAAACTTGCTAATATACCATCAGTATCTTTCCAGTGCCCTAGACAACCGTGTCCAGGTCGATTCTCTGTATACAGATTTTAGCAAAGCTTTTGACAAAGTTAATCACAATATTCTTATCGCTGTTTTGTCTGATCTCGGTGTACAGGGTAATCTTGTGCGTTGGTTTTCATCGTATCTTTTTGGCCGTAATCAGAAAGTTTCCATTTTTGATAGTTTTTCCAGATCAATTTTAATCACTTCAGGTGTACCACAGGGCTCTCACCTGGGCCCCCTTCTTTTCTGTCTCTATATAAATAATATTTATAGCTGTTTTCGATATTCGAGTTTTCTCCTCTACGCTGACGATTTGAAGGTTTTTTCAGAGATTCGCTGTGTAGATGATTGCATGCGACTGCAGGAAGATCTCAATAGAGTTTCGGCTTTTTGTGATAAGTACAAACTCTCTTTAAATATAGGAAAATGCTCTTGTATTTCGTTCACTAAAAATAGACATATCTTTGAGTTTAATTACTTAATCAACGATGAACCTTTAAATCGAGTTACTCAGATTAAAGACTTGGGTGTTTTTTTCGACAGCAAGCTGTCATTTGCCTCACGCATCGAATATGTAGTTAGTAAGTGTTCTCGGATGCTGGGGTTCGTGGTCAGAGTGTGTAGGGATTTCAATTCTGAGAAGGCAATAAAACTAATTTATTTTGTTTATGTTTATAGCAGACTTAATTTTGCAAGCATTATTTGGAGCCTTATTTCGTAAAATATAAAATAAGGCTAGAACGCCTACAAAACAAATTTGTACGTTTTTTAAATTGGAATAAATGGTATCTACAATGTGGCTAGTGTCACCGAAGCTAGACAACATTTTAATCTTCCAACTCTAGAGAATCGAAGGATTAAATCTCAGCTTATTTTTATTTATAAGTTATTCAATAACAGATATAATGCACCTGAACTTCTCTCTTTGATTTCTTTAGACGTTCCCTCTAGAACCACCAGACATCAATACTGCCTTCATCTATTTCAGACACATACCAATCTAGGCAGAAATTCTCCTATTTTTAGAATAGGCTCATACTTTAACTCTTATTGTCAAAATATCGACCTGTTTTTTATATCATTGTGTTCTTTCAAAAATTATCTTAATTGTATATTAGTCTAGGTATATTATATATTCATACATATTATTGTATTCAATATCTCAAGCATTTCTCAGTTTTTATACTTTGTTGCTATGTCTTATAGAATATAATAGACTTTAACTTAGTAAATATTTATATTAAAACGTACGTAGGGTAAACTTAATATGCTTAATTAATTAGTGGATACGATTTTGGGTGGCTGCACCTGTTTGTGTCCTAAATGTAGTAAATAAATAAATAAATAAATAAATAAATAAATAAATAAAATATGGTATTAAAATACACTAAAAATAAAAAGCAGACATTTTTAAACTATAATAATTAAATTCACCTAGTAATATGCGAATTGCAATTTTAATTTTTTTTTAAATTAATATGGTTCGTTCTAGTGCTGCCAGTTTTGTTTATTGAAACTGGCAACTTTAGAAGTTGTGCAATATAAATTTGGGATCCATCTAGGGGTTAATTTATTTCACATTGGATAGATCGTCTATTCAAACTATTATCTGTCTTTGGTTCTGGATACTTTAGTATAAAAACAGGTATATTTTGGTATAAATATTAATATTTACTTAATTCGTATAAAGTTATATGCATATCTGAATTGTGTTGTACAGGTCTATTCAGAGAAAAGTGGTACACCTAATTTACGCTTACTTACACAAGCGTATTTTGGCTTTTTGGTGTCACCAGAAAAACTTCAAAATGATATTAGTGGTTAAGTTGACAAAGTCACAATAATCTTTTTCGAGATATTTTTTTACATGTGTGTATAAATATAAAAATGCCTGGTCAACTATCCGTAGTTGAAAAAGCCCAGGATAATTACCAGAATAGAAGAAGGTTGGTCTATTCGTGTCCAGCAGAGCGACACGAAAAAAGTAAAACGACCATTTTAAAAGTCAAAAAACGAGGGGAGTTAGAGAGAATATTAGAAAGGAAAGCAGGTTAAGGATATAACAGGATTTCCAACGCAGAACAGGATGCGGCCCTCATAGGTCACCTGAGACAAAATGCTTTTGCAGTCTCTAGTAATTTTTATTTATTTATTTAACGTTTTCACATTTACAAGCATAATATTATAATATATAGCTAATTATTCTAATATATGTTTTATATCCAACTTAAATCCATTTAAGGACACATCAAAAAACCTCAATTGCTCATAATAAGTGTTAACATTATGTGCCATTCTGTTCATTGGATTAAACAACAAATAAAATGTTCTGCAATGAGGTATATGAAGGAGTAGAGTATTGCATGTTCTATGAGCTGAAACATGTACCTGCAGGCAAGAAAGGCATTCTGGACTCCTTATGTAATTATTTAAAATTTTAAACATGAAGCAAACATCATGATACTTCCTCCTACTTTTTAGCGAACCCAAATTTAAATAAGATAACGTCTGATTAGCAGTTAGATATATACCACTCTTATTCAGCTTGGATGATGCTGTTTTACTAAATTTATATTGAATATTCTCAAGACGCTCTATGTGGACATTATAATAAGGGGACCAAACAATATTACAATATTCCATTATTGATCGTACAAAACTAATATACAGGGTTTAAATGCCCGAATATATGTAGTCATGACAAATCCCGTTGATAAAACCCGGCATTCTGCTTGCTCGCCTAATAACATTCTCATAATGATTGGTAAAAGTAAGTTTATTATCGAAATAGACGCCTAAATCTTTAATTACAGGTAGCTCTTTTAAAGGAATGTCATTTAGTTTATAGGTTGTAACAAGCTCTGATGACCTTAGTCTGCTAAAACGGACTAAAAAGCATTTATTTACATTTAAGGACATCTTATGACAGCACCATTTGCTAATTTCATTGAAATCATACTGAAGTAGATCCATATCTATAGGAGAAAAGACCCTAGAGAAAATTTTGAGGTCATCTGCAAACAATAAAAAATTACTCTTCAGATAGACACCAATATCATTAATAAAGAGATTAAACAGTAGAGGCCCAAGATGGGACCCTTGAGGAACCCCTGAAGTGACACAGATTTTATTGGATAAAAAAACCTTCAACCTTTGCCTGTTGGTAACGATCAGAAAGGTAAGATTTTAACCATAATAGTAAAGTACCCGATACTCCATATTGGTATAATTTAGATAATAATAGATCGTGATCCACTTTGTCGAAGGCTTTGCTGAAGTCTGTGTCTATATATATATATATATATATATATATATATATATATATATATATATATATATATATATATTATTATAAGGATAGTTAATTACTGGAAGAACAGAAGGTAAGTAAAATTCATGTGAGGCAAGGCAAAATTCAAGAGGGGACTATAAACAGAAGCAAAATATTCGCAAAACAGAATGGAAATTCCTTGACCACTTTCAGCTACAACTGCGTCCAATTTCATCACAGTAGGACAGATGCCAGTATTATTTTTAGATCTTACAAAACTCCAAAAATTACTAGGTTTATCAATAATAGAATTCTCAATGTTATTATAATATGAGTATTATAATCATGTTCTGTCAAATTTCTACACAGACGCCTTAAGTTAGAAAAAAGTTCGTAATCGGTGTTCTGACCAGATTGTTTAAGCCTTTTGTGGGCTTGCTTTTTTCTAAAAACAAGTTCTTTTAATGTGTCCGAAAACCAGAAGGGAAAACAACTCTTAATTGTACGCTTTACAGGAACAAATTGATGAAACACTTCAGATAACAGATAATAAAAGTTATCAACATTGCTTTCCAAGTTGCTATTTAAAAAAGTGTTCCAATCTACAGATAAAAAATAATTATTAATAGAGACCAAGTCTGCATTTTTAAAATCCGAAGTTAAACTATCAACATGATCCAAATATAAAATTTTATTAAGGTTAAATGAGAGTTGTAATGGTGGGTGATACGGATCGCAAGGCACTAGGCTAACACTCTTTTCAACTGAGTAAAGGTCAAAATTTGCAAAACATAAATCCAATATTGTATTGCGATCATTCAAAATGTTATTGTATTGAGATAACCCTAAATATACAGTTGTATCACACACCAAGACCTCCCTAGCTGATGAAATATTACTCGGTACTAAACCCAGACATTCATCAAAAGTTATCCATGTAATCTGAGAAAGGTTATAATCACCAACAACCAAAATATTTTCAAAAGTTTCACACGCATTAGTGACAGATTTTAAGTAGTAGTCATAATACAGCACATCCATTAAAGGTGGTATATACACACAACCTAAACATAAAACTAGAGTACCTAGAGTAACTGATATCCACAACTCTTTTACTTCTGGGTTGATGTGCGTGATTGCCACAGGATTTCCTGGATCGTAGTCCATGGCCAGTCGGAGAATTAGCAAATCAGACGTAAGAAAGAAACCGGGGAAGGCTAATCTTTGCCTTGAACTATGTGTACTTTCAGCCACAATTTTGGAACAGGATAGTGTTCACCGATGAAAAGACTTTCTAATCCACTCACAATGTGGAAATTCGTGGATACCGGCCAGACAACAGCAGATTTCAAGAAAAATATTCGAGCGGCTTAGCTTTCAAAACTGGACGATTTTTCGTTAACGTCTGGAGTTGGATGAATGTCCGTGGATTAGGCATAAAAGGCAGGTTTAATGCAGAATACTATGAACATATTTTGGAATACATAATGCCTTCATCAGTCGCCCAATTATATCTAAATAGCTCATTTATTTACCAGCATGATAATTGCCCTGTCAATGTGGAAGTATTGCCTTGGCCTTCTTACAGTCCGGATGTGAATCTGACAGAGAACATTTGGGGATTGATAGTGAAAAAAATATATAGACGTAACGTTAGACTTTAAAATTGTGACGAACTGTGGGAAACAATCCATCAGTGCTGGGAAGAACTTGATCTCAATAGTGTGGTAAATATAATTAACTCAATGTCCAACAGAATGAATCAAGTAATCCAGAAAGAAGGCGCTATGATAAAATATTAATTTTTTATGTCTTTTTGATTGTTCTTGATCATTTTAGTATTTTTCTTATTAATGTTAAATTTTGTTCTTGTTTATATTAAAATATATCGTACACTTGCTTTAAATCTAGCTACCTCTTATTTCCCCATCACCTGTCAGAACCGTTCTCACCCAAAAGGTGAACGATTCTTGAGACTGCCAAAATAGGATAAAATTGTGATTCAGGATATTTGTGAATTCAATACTTTTGTCGTGTGTTAAATTAACTATAAATTTTAAAAGTTGTTTGTTTTATAAAAGTAAGTTTATTAGACAAACAGACATTTTCCTAATTTTTTATTACAGAAGTATGGGTTATTATTCTTCTAGAATCAAAATTAGAAAATATTTATTGATTGATTTATCTATACCTACATAATACATAAAAAAAATTCTATTTCTTAAATCGTTTATGTTTGGCATGGGCGTTTTTTCTTATGATATAGATGAAAGATAAGAAAAGAGTTTTTGAAATTGCCCCTAAAGGGATAAACTTATGTTATTACTTTTTTACAATACCTTTTGAATTAAATGTTTAGGCCAGTTCTTCTGTCAATGGCTTAAAAAAAAACCCGACTTCTGGATTTTTCGAAATTTTTCACTTAATAGGACAAAAAATGGTTTTTATTTTTTTACAATATATATTCAACTAAATTACTTAAGGGTGAACCTAGAAAATTGTTCAACTAAATGTGTTTTTAAGACAATTCCTTTGCCAATGGCTTTTAAAAATAATTATTTAGAAACAATTTAATATTGGAAATTCCACCTTTAAGGGCGTGAAAAAATAATTTAATCTTTTTACAATATCTTTATAATAAATGAATTGTTTAAACGACTCGCGTACACAGCTTTCAAAAAATTTATTTAAAAATGAGTTTCTGAATTTTTTTGAAATTCCGTCCTTAACTGGGTCAAATGTATTTTTACTATTTAACAATACTTCTTTAAATAAAATTTGAAAATTTTAAGATTCTTTCATCAATGACTTAATAATCTACCATTAAATATATACCAACTAAATGAGATTTTAAAACGATTATTTTGAAACTCTACCCTGAAGGGGTTAAAATTCATTACTTCAAAAGAAAATGATATTTGTAAAAAGTCTATTTAAATCTAATTGATGAATTTGCAAGGTTAGGAAAATATTTCTTTTAATATTTTATGTTGTCATTACATTACATTTTTATGAATTATTGTTTTAAGAGTTCGACTTCTGTTTGTGTTTTATTCATATATAACTTAAAATTGAATAAAATATAGTACAGATAGTACAAAATATTTATTTTTGTATTTTCTTAAAGAGCGGTATTTTAAATCTTGGCACAAAGGAGACAGGACCCCTCGGAATGGCCCTGGCACCAATGTTTAGAATGTTCCGTATATAATAACCTCTAGCAAGTAACAATGTAAAAAAACGTCAGGTGCAAAAGCCGGTTGCAAGCAAATGTGATGAAAACAGTCATAAGACTTGTACCACTTTTCTCTGAATAGAATTGTATGTGTAGTGGAACCTATTATGAGAAAAGTTCCGAGTAAAAGCCAATTTACCGATTTAATTAAATAATTAATCTCTCTACTATGACAAATGGTTGCTTACCTCTCTAAAAGATTGTAAAAGGTTCGTTCCGGAAATCGATACAAGCAAGTCAATATGATGAACAATGAAGAGAGCTTCATCTTGCACTTGGTAAGGAAAATAAGCCAAATTATCGGCCAGGTACAACATGTAGGATAGGCTGGAGCGCTAAAAATTGATTTACCTGTAGGCATTAATTTTATGATTTTACAACATCTATCATAATTACCCTTGAAAGAGCAAAAAAGTTCCCTCTCCGCATCTGTATGATATATTGAGATATGTTTATACTTTTTTTACTTAAAATGATTACGTTAAAATATTTATAACCATTTCCCGTTCAGACTGTATTGAGATAATTCATATGTGTATGCAGCAATTTACCTAATAATTTTTACCATAAATTGTTCAAAATTTAACACACATGAAATTATGTTCTGCCCAATTTAATAATAATAAAATAGAAAGGAAGGAAACATTTTTTTATTAGTACTGTGAGGGACGTGCGAAGACTAACCAAATGAGTCATCGACCGTTCATTGACGTGGGCTAGAAGTAAATAAACACGTCATCCTATAATGAGGGAATTCTGGAATATTATAGAGAATGTATTATGCATATAAAAGGAGAGGGAGATTGACTATTTATTGTTAGTCTTATATTATATATGTTAACAAATAGTAGTCGTGCTATATTATAATGAATATTTAATAAAGTTAATGCTGCTCTAAAAAAGTGTTTATTACAAGAAGAACCCGTAACAATACTGTAAAAATATAGCTTAATTCAATTTCAGTACTTACAGCTTGTTCATCAAAATGTTTCATAATTTTAAGGATTAAGGCACGTCTCTGCTGTCTCGAATTCCTCAGGAGCGAATACAAATAACCATTTAGGGCAGTCGGGTATTCTCCTGTCTCTCTGACAACAAATCCCCTGACAATTTCGCCATTGTGGATAATTTTTTGCAGTCTATGCGACAAATCAATTCCTAAAGATGCTTGGGAGTGGACAAATCCTGGATATTTCTTTTCTATTTCGGACAACGTTTTGTCGGCACTGTGAGATATAGATTTCTCTGGATCGGTACTCATACAGATCAGGGAAGGGATGAACTGGGCAGGATGTACCAAGCCTTGATTGCAAACCAACTGGATTACTTTCAAAGCTGGTTGCCGCACTTTTAGATTTTGATGCAGGTAACATTTCATCACTTCCTGGAGGTATTGTTGGATTACTGTGCTAGCCATTCCTGAAGATACGTCATTCATTTCTTTCAAATTTTCCTGTTTTGAACGTTTTGACCCTAAAAATGAATAAAAATATTAATATCAAATACCAGGTGCTACAAAATACTGGCACTTAAAATAGAATGGGCAGCAAAATCTAAAAACGTAATATTGTTCTTGATGGCCTGTATGCAAACACGGGTTATACATAACAATCCTAACTATAGTAGCCTAGAAGTTGCCACTGAAAACCTGAAACTGATCTAAAAAATTTTAGATCAATATTGTACTGTGTAAAACCAATTAAACCTAGTAGCAAATTCTGGAATGACATAAACAAGTAGTAATCTGGATCCAAAATTAAGGTAAGTCTAATTAGTTAAAAAACAAATAAAACTTTACAAATTTCTAACTAGGGTTAAATTCTCAACATTGCCCTCTTCCCAGAGCTGGTCGTCCCAAACATAATCTATATCTTAATAATATGCTAGTCGATGGAGGTGTGCACCACTTTCATTTTTGCATAAGGGCTCTTCTAAATCTGGCATACCAGTTATTCAGACGGGTCACCACATAATATAGGCCTTCACAAGACTTCTGAGTCCATCCCTTAGTACTTTTTTGGATTGTATAACCAAACTTTTTCGCCGCCTGTAAATGCACTATGATTGGCTCTCAGATCATAATGTAACTTCATTCTATCGCTGTCTATCTGTAATTTCTGGCGGACCTCTTCATGGATTCCTCTGAGGCGCTTACTAACCCGGCCTGCATAATCCATGGTAGTTATCTTATTATCAGAAAAACGTCCAAAGTGCGACTGGAAGCTGTAAGATCAGATCCAAATATTATACTGGTCGGTATTTTTCCAGTTAATTTATGAACTGCAGAGTAACAGGAGTAAAAATAGTTGAATTCATTTACCGCAGTTACTTTGTTGTTTTTTGACTTGAATTTTCAGGTAGTTCTTTAAAGATCTGCTCAATATTTCAACCATTCCATCTGACTGCGGATGAAGAGGTGTTGATTTTGTCTTATGGATTCCTAAGAGACTGCGCAGGCTTTTGAAAACGTCGAACTCAAAGTTCCTGCCTTGGTCTGAGTATATTTCCCTTGGTATTCCATATCGGCAAATCTATTCTTGAAACAGTAACTCGGCAACAGTCATGGTTTCTTGTGTGGGTATTACATAGACTTCTGGCCATTTGCTAAAGTAATCCATCGCTACTAGCACAATATGATTCTCAGTTTTACTAACTGGAAATGGCTCTGCTATATCTATAGCAAACGTTCAAAGGGTGCTTCTCCATTGTACTGCTTCATTTTGCCATGAGTAAGAGTTTGCGATCTTTTACTGGAGACGCAGTAATTGCAGCTCCGGCACCAGTCTTTCACATCTGTACAACTTCCCAAGCAGTAAAACCTTTCTCAGACTTTTTTGACAGTCTTGATACCATCAAAAGGTGCACCGCCCACACAAGTATGTCCAAAACTTCTTCTTTGAGGACAAATTAGTCTGATATTTATGGTTTTATTTTATTATTTTTTTTAAATTAATTTTTTTGTTAACATTTAAAAATTTAACAATATTGTATTATAATACATAAACATAAAGAGAAACACTATAAATGAAAATGCAGGCAAGGTACATAAATGCACATGGCCGCAAGACTGTGTGTGCACATTGATAGTCAAAAATATCTTAACCATACCTCTTAATTACATTATTAAATTAAAATAATTCATGGTAGCATACTAATCACAATAACACTAAAATAATCTATAAAAATGGAATTATGTGCCTTATTCTAATAGTATTGTTTTTAATCCATTTGATTAATTCTTTTTTTATGCTTTGAAATTTTTTGTTTCTAAACCCTATCGGTAAGATATTTAGAATTTTTGGAGCTACATAGGAAATAGATCTTTGCGTAGCATTAAATTGAGTAGTTGGTAAAGTCAAATTTCGATTTGTGTTTGATCTAGTCATGATTCTATGGTTGATAAAATTATGGAACATATTTCTGGTTAAGGAGAACCTTATTATGTTTTTTTATATGTAAATGGACAACTGAAAAATTCCCTGATTATTCAAATAGCAAATCAGAAGGAAATGTCTTAGTCTTAAACGTAATTATTTTTAAAGCATAGTATAGTAGTTAGTATAGTATAGTATTTTTAAAACATTTTTATGTGCAGATCTCTAACAAATTATGCCTTAGTTTAGGCATGATTCAGCTAATGATTTATATACCGTAATAACAACATCCCTGCTTAAAATGTAACGTAGTTCATAAAATTTGTATTCCCGTTTTTTTTAGTTTGCTTTTTACATGTTCAGTATGTATATACCATTTTAAAAATTGATCAAAGTCCAAATATTTAATACTTTCTACAGACATAACTAAGCCTGAGCAATTACAGTCATGGCAAAAATCACTAATTGAATTTTTGTTAGGTAAACTTCTTTTATCAAATGCAAAATACATAAAGTGAGTTTTTTCCATCAGGATCAAATTCACTTTTAACAAACCATCTTTTATCACAAGGAGTCCCATAAAGCCCAATATCCTGTACATTTAGACGCATTTTCTTGGTAAAGTCTTGGTGATTTTTTCTCTTTGGGCATAACTATAAAGCCTAACGCTGGGTCTACTACAATGTTTACAATTTTCTGGGAACGATTGTTTTGATAAAGCGTATGCGTTTTTATGGTTTAAACCTTGTCCATGTTCAACAACGCCCGTAAATTCATATTCCGGTATCGCTGCAACCACTTAGCTATTTGTTCTTTGGGATTCTTAAACTGTAGCAACCATTTAAGTGATGCATTAAAAGGAATTGTGCCCGTGCAAGTACTTATGAAATTGCTCCAATTTTTTTTCAACTAACAGCCAGTATTTCTTTTGAAGTTTGGAAAGAACCTTGCTGAAGTAGGCTATAAGGACTAGGTACACTCGACACTAGCTGTGATAAAGTACTATGCCTTCCACAGGGTTCTATCTTGGCACCTATCCTATACCTTCCGCACAGCAATGAATCAGGTAATTTCATGTATTAAACACGCTAAAATCAATAAATAATAATGATCAATACATGTTCCTGTAATATGCACGCTTAGCATTTGTATTTTACTCGACCTAAAACGCCTTCTTCAAAGCAGATTAGAGCACCGGGTCAATGCCAGAGCAAAATTAGCGAGCAGCACATAAGTATGAAAACCAGTAACCAATCGAAAGAAATTTTTAAAAAATCCTTAATAGATACCTACGAGTACTTCGGGTAATCAAAGGGCGTGATAAAAATAATGCATCCTTCGAGTTCTCTGAATACACAAAATGTAATTTTTCTCACAAAAAGAATTAAGATATGAAAAAACTTTATTAATAAAAAAGATTCCTATTAACGTCAGCTATATATTGGAATTTCAGATTTTTAAATAAAACTTTAATTTTATCGGATCGCTATGATATTGGCATCAAAATGGAACTAACAAAATACCCAACAAAAAAGCCTAATATACATGGTATCTGCGCTAACTGCAATTTGCAGGATGCGTCATTTCAAAAAAATCGACAAATAATTCCACGGAAAGATCGTGTTTTCAACGCTAAACTATATATAAATATAATAACGAATAATAAGGAAGCAGAGTAGTTGATTCTGTGATTCAATTTTGTGCCTTTGCCCTACCCGGGGCTCGCAAGTCTATGGTGTCTTGATGAGCCCTAAAAAGAGCGAAACCGCGATAGTCGTTTGATTGAAATGGATCATTGCGCATGCGGCAGTGCAGGACATGTTCCAGTCAGGGACACTGTATCCTTGTTGTGACGTTGGTGCAACATGAATCGAAAATATCGATATCTTAGTTTGTTTAAAATTGGAAGTTTGATGAAAACGGTAAACCTCGTCAGAAAATTCTGAATTAGGTAGGGTAAATATAAAGGTCGTATATTATTATATATTAGACTATAGAGGGACTTTCAGAATGATTTTCAGATGATTGTCTCAAATCGGTAAAAACGGGACGAAGTCAGGGGGGCAGAAGTTACGCTTATAAATACGATTTTAAGTTTCATTATTAGATCAAATTCAAACATAAAATACATGCACGAGCAGTAGTGAAGTGAACTTTTATTGTTAGTGACCTAGCCGAAGCCAACTAGAGTAGCTATATTCACTTATATGCTCCATCGAAAAAAGTTTCGCCAGGGTGCTTTCTTAAACGAACCACTTGAACTTAGGTTCTTAGTAGGGTTTCATCAGCAGAATCGTCCTAGAGTAATTGGATTAGGTTCTCTTGATACATGAACTCCAAGGAGGCATTCACAAGAAAAAAGAACTGGCTAGTAAAATTTCAGCGAGGAAGAATTTCAGGTATCGCTTTTAGTCTTTCTGTATAAGCGTTTTCAAGCTACTACTCTTCTATTGTGTTTGCCAGATAATTCAGATCTCGCGTTTATTCTCTTGTACATGTTGTGTTTTAAGTGGAAATTTTAACAGAATTTATTTATATAAAACAAACAGGTTTCAACAGATTACAAATCCAACAAGAGTGTCAAGTGATATACCTAATCTATAACTAAGGGATTAATAATAATAACCTAAAGTTAAAACAAATTGCTCGTTCATACAAACCAGGCCTGCAAAACTTATAAAATAAGACCTAAGCCTAGCTTTGAAAGAGTACATTGATTATTTGAAAATGTCTCTACTATTACAATGTGTGTTAAATGTATTAAGCATTCTAAGAATTTGAGAATTTTTACCAGCATTAGTGCTGCGGGAGGGTATGGAAAAAAGTTCATGATGTCTGACAGTTCTATTAAAGATGTTAAGTTGCGCTCAAGAATGAATCTGTGCTCCACAACGCTAAGCCTCCTTGAACAATGTTACCAAATCTGATACACGTCTTCTATTTTCCAATGTTAATAGTTTATATTGATTCATAATATTAGTGTAATCTCTATCCCTAATTAAATGTTTTAAAGACAACATACTTTAGAAACTTGTATTCCACTGAGTCCAAACTATTTACATACACTTCGTATTGCAGGTTCCACACTACTGATGCAAAACAAAGTTTGCTATATATGTACGCGTAATAAAGGCAATTAGAACTTTTGAATTATTGAAATGTTTAGTCTTTCTTTTATGAATCCCAACAGACTATTTGATTCATTAATTACCTTCTTGATATGAGACTTGAGCAACAACTTAAGAGTCTAGTATCACCCCCACATCCCTAATCTAAGTAATCCTTTCAGTTTTGAACTTTATGATAAAATTTTAAATCGTCTGCTCCCTGGTCTCCCCCATCAATTGAATCCAATAAGAACTATGTGAATGACACCAGATTAGTCTTAATAGATCTATGTGGTATAAATCCAGGAATAATTATGTTTTCTACTGCTCAGAATCTTGTTATATACTCATTATATACTGCTCAGAATCTTATTATATACAATGTTTTCAAAAAGTTTGCCAATTACCCACAATTTGATAATAAGTCTACCATTCTTGTCCTACCACGGCTTTTGTGTATAGGGATACTATGAGAAGTTTTCCATAGTAAAGGGAAAACTCTGTTGTTTAATGATAGATTAAAGATGCTTAATAATGGGTTTAAGATACCCAATTGACATTTATTTACTAAAAGTGCTGGAATACTGTCAGGGCCCATACATTTCTTTGGATCCAAAAAGTCAAACACGGACAAAATATCATTTTGATGTATACTGAACCTCTCGTGTTCTGAGATTAAGATAATTGGGTTAAATGTATCCGGGTCAACTTAGTAGGACCCGAAACATTCAGCAAATAAACGGGTTATATCTTCACCATTACTTGCTGTTTGGTTCTCATAGCACACAGAGTTAGGTATAGAATATAAGGTACTTTTTTATGTTTTAAGCCTTTTGCATAATAATTATTTAATATATCATTTTCTATGCCACGTGAATAATCGGAGAAATCTCTTTGGGTTAACTGCGTGAAACGACGAAGCAGTAGTCATTAGGATTTTTGTAAATTTGGAATTTTTTATGAGATTTAATTTCTTAAAGAATCTTTTGGATGGTTTAGGTTTCAAAGTAGACAGGGAAACTACTTCTAACTTTATACTTAGAAACTGCATGATGGCGTCATGTAATATTGTATAAGAAAACCCAACTAGTCAACCTACAACAGTTTAGTGTTGCAATGATTTCTGATTGAATTTTCTAAACACAGATTTATTGAAGATTATATCTAATGGTGGATGGTGAGTACCTATATTAATAATTGGATTAACAAAACTTGAAACGTGACTGACATAACTTCTGTTAGAAAAAACTTTTATTTGCATTTAGAACGTGATTAAATTGCATACATTCTATAGAGACCAACGAATCGATCTCAGAGTACCCATTATGGACAATAGTAGACTCCGTAAACAATTCATTATCCATCATATGCCACTCTAAGACAAGTGTTTAACTCCTACCTAATAGGTTCCTGTTTTGTTGTAATTTACCTAAAGAGGTATAATAAGCAGACATGTCACCTGGGGGTAGATACACACAACAGACGTAGATTATTTCAGAATAAAAATAAAATACTTTAAATCTGATAATCTTGGTTTTCAATATAATATAATCTTAAGTTTTCTTCAGATAAATAAATTCTCCCAATTTATTACTTTTAAGAAAAAATAAAAATAGCTTTTAAACATTGGTTTTACCTTTAATTAGGCGAACCAATTTAACTGTTTTTAAAGAAGTTAACTTTTCTAGGTTTTCCTTAATTATGTGACTTAATTTTAAAATTAATCTTAAAAACCGATTTTGTAAAAATACCGAATTTGAACTTGTAAATAAATATAAGGTTTTAGGTAATTGAGTAGCTTCGAAAATTGGTTCTCTTTAACGCCCCCTGAGACTTTGAAGGCTAATCGAAACTCTCGACTTCTGGTAAGTGTGGAATGTTGTTTGGAATAAAAACATTACATTAACATGGCATTAAAAACCTTGCTCTTATTAGAAAAACTTGAAAATATTTTAAATTTTTATAAATATTCTAAACTATCACAATTTTTGCGACTAAAATTCTCGAAGCAGTGTAAGAGAATCGAGTGGATTTTAGCGTTAAGAGATTTGTAAATATATTTATTAATTGATAAAAAAAAATCTAAAAAGTTCATTTTGACGATAATCAAAAAATATTACTAACTTATTGTAAAATTGTTAAAAGGAATTTTGAAATAAAAACTTAATGAGTTTGTTGTTTAAAATAAAAATATAAAAAGACAAACAAAAAAAAAACAATGTTCACTCCTTAAATTACAAAAACTTAATAATATATTAAACTTTTTGTTAATAAAACAAGCTCTAACAAATGAAGTTCTGAAGTAAACAGTATTTGGAAAAAATAGTTAATACTGTTCTTTTGCCAATAGTGGTGTATAAAAAAACTTAATAAGAATAGTATTGGTCCACGTGAAAAGACTGTTAAGCATTCATCTCAGTGAATTCCGAACATTGGCAGCATTTAAATTTTTGTAAATTAGATATAACCAAGCTAAGGTATCCACTCGGTTCCTACTGTTCAAAAAACTGTATACATAATAATTTAGAATAACTTTTACACTGACAGAACTTACTTACCACATCTCATTACCCGTTGCTAACGTCAAGTTTTGTCGAACTTAGTTAGATTTGTTAAATAAAAAATACTTATTCCATATTGTACCAAGCTACTCATAGAAGAAATATGGACTCAAATCAGCCCAGCAACTTTTATCCCCCTTTTGAATCTACAAGGCTCTCAACTTTGGTACGGGCACTCATTTTCCAGGGAGTGACCGGGTAAATGGTGGCAGGACCCTGGCGCACCCTTCAGGTTCGCCGGAAAATTTTGTTAAACCTATCTTTACCCCTGAAATTTACAGAACATATCAAAATAGAACATTTGTTGGAAATAGTGAATATTCTGTTTCTACATATAATAATCTTTATGTACCAAAACTTGGAAACTTCCCAGAAAATATCCAACCAAATTCCTTAACCGACATGGCAAATTTTTTTAGGATGAAAAATAGATCTCTTAAATTACGATAGTAATTTAAATGATGACAGAAAACGAAAGATTGCCTCTGACCCCGGGCAGCAGCCGTTGTTGTCCTCAGCAACTTCTTTTCCAAGATAGTTCTTTGGAAATTATTCAAGATATTAACATTCCAAAAAGAAACACAAAATCACCTGTGTCTTTAATATCTATGAAATTGTCTGAGGCTCCGGTTGAACAAATCAAACTTGACAATTTCAGCTTGAAAACTATCACAAAATCTGATTTAGATCACTGTAGATCAGTCTATTCAGAAAATTCTACAGGAAAAATTAAATTAAAACATCACAAATTGAATAAATTATCAAATCAGCAATCAGAACAGGAGAAATCCTGTCAAAACGTTTCATTTAATCATTAACTTTCCTTAAACCATCACCGAGAACATGGCATAGGGGATCACTGACCAGAGGATCTTGTCAACCCAATTTAAATCAACAAAAAATCATAAACCACGAGTACATTTACCACGCTTCGATTACGAAAATCACCATCTCCGAGAACACTTTCTTCTAAAAGCAATCCTTTTCCCATCTATGCAGATGATAAAAAACTCCACTCCATACAATTTTCCAAAGCTGTTTCCAAAATTGAAACTGACCACAGATGTAGAGTAATGGCCAAGTACCTCATTATTGTAGAATGGGAGACAAAGAACCTTGTCTAGTTTAACGCCTCTAAGACGCGATCATATTTCTTATGCCACAAATGATCTCTTAATACCCACTTCCTTTAGCCTTTTCAGAAAGATCTTCGCTGGCATGATCATATCACCTCAATTGCCACAGCAGCCACGAAGAAATCCGGTTTCCTTTTCAAGACTCGAAAATGCATTTCTTCTTCCAAATTGTATACCCTTTACACTTCGCAAATCAGCCCCAGCCTTGAATACTGCTCACATATCTGGGGAACAGCGTCTTCTTCACTCCTTAACATCCTTGACTCTGTCCAAAGCAGATCTATTTGCCTGATTGATGATTCAAACATCAGAAGGAAGCTTGCATTACTAGAGCATTGCATAGCATCTCGCTGTTTTACAGATACTACCACAGATTCTGTTCTGATGAATGGTCATCCATTATGCCTTTCTTACTCATTCCTACCATGGAGACTGCAAAATTCAAGGACGTCCCACTCTGTTCCCTCCTTTATTCCCAGAGTGCCCCCATTATGGAACGTGCTACCAGCCTTTCCTTCTTCTCTTAACTTGCATCAATAAATTTTACTTCTTTTCACTTAAAGCAACCAAGGTACCCAGTTATTTAGGCCCTCGGCCTTTGTGGCCTGCATCTGTAGTCTCGGGATATAGCAACACTGGTGGGTTACATAGGGCGTTTTCCAGTTTGCTGAAGGATTCTTTAATCCTCGGTTTCTTTTTATGTCTTCTTTAAGTTTATTCTTCATGTCTTTATGATTCTATTTCGCTTAGTTCTTTTGAATGGCATTGCGCATTACAATAATCAAGTTGATCAACTAATCAAAATTAGCTACCATGATTATTGATACAAGTAGAAAATATTTCTTACTTCAACCAGATCCTGACCTCGCTTCTCACACCAAATGTTCCAGATGGCTGATACCCAAAAACATACTTTTTAAATTAACCTTTATTCAGAACACATGAATGAAGAATGATTAATAGTAAATACAGAAGGCAAAGTTCCTTATATTACAAAAAATGTTTGTGGGAAATATGGAGTAATTTTAACAGAGGTCCCAAAACAATGTATTAAACAGATAAAATACAAAACAAGTAATAGAATAAAATTTAAGTGTTTACACCATTAAACTTGATTATTAAAATATTCAAAGTGGAATAAGCTTTTCGCATCAAAAAAGATTTCTTAATTTTTTTCTATTTGTTCTATACCCTTCATGTTACCTGGCAAGTGGTTGAAACTTAATCGGGCATAGTTTGAATGAGTAATGACGTTACAAAATAGGTCAATTTTTTTGTCGGCACACATGTCACTTTAGTATATTAATAATACAATATATGGGCTGTTATATGGGGGAGATAAAAATAATACTTACATTCCAAATCTTGCTGAATCATGCGGTTTTCTTCTTCGATCAAATAGTTTTCTATATTGAGTAGAACATCGATTTTCATTTGTAAAGGTGAATCCTCAATGATCAACTGGCGATGGTAGAAGTCTTTTAGTTCAGGTTCCAACATAAACTCGTGATGCCTAATACAGATATTTCCAATCGCTTTGAGAGTGTTATCCTGGATGTCAACGTCATCTTGTTGTATAAAGTACATCATGTTTATGTATACTTGATCTTTGGTATCAGGCTAAAATAATTATCCATTAAACTAATACAACTTCTAAAGCAAAATCATTTTTATAAGAAAATAAAACAGGCTTAAAAAAGGCACAAAAAAAGTAAAAAAAACTATATTTTGTTCCACCTTGAAAAATTGACTTTATGAAGTCGGCGTTAAACTAATTCTTAATTACAAAAAGACATTTAAGTATTGATTGTCTATGTATATATATTACGGGTATATTATCAATTTACTGTCTTTATTAGTTTGACGCCGGCATCACAAAGTGAAATTTTCAAGATGGAATAATATTTTTTTTTACATTTTAAGCTTTTTTTTCTTTTAAAATCAGTTTCTTTAATCTTTAATTTCATCTTTTTAGAAAATGATTAATAAAATTGACCTTTGTGCCAATGAAAATGTCGAAAACTATATAAAACATTTTTATATTAACCCCTTTTTTGCGTTAGTCCCCCCTCCTCCACTATACACTTCACTCACTGACAAAGTTTTCTGCCAAGAATATTTGATATTTTGGGCATATGTATTCAAATAATCTAACGAAAAAATTAAATCCCCCCTAGGGGATATGTACACCGTGTTCCAAATAAAAGTAGTCACAATTTTGCTGAGAAGACATCAACTATAAAATTTTAAATGGGACACCCTGTATTTTTGTCCATTATTTCATTCCTTGTCAAAAATAAACATAAATTACCAATTTAAACTACAATCGATATCTGCGTAGTTTTCGAGGTAATTAAGGTTATGTTATTTTTTTGAAAACTGGAGCTATTTTTCAGATCACTACAAAAAAAATAGCAACAATCTCAAATTTGGCGTTTGGGTGGTAATTTCCAGTTTATAAAGCATCAATGCATATATGGACTACAAAATTTATATCCACACCTATACAGGGTGGACATACTACGAAATCAATCTTGCACCTTTTTAAAGTGAAAAAGTCCATTTTTTAAATAATTTTTTTTGTTTGGTATCCTTGCCATGGGAAATATTCGGCTATACTCTCTTAATGCAAGTGCTGGACTTTCATTACCTTCAATGTAACAGTTACACAAATTTAGTCGCTCTTGACTTGAATATTGAGTCATTTTTTAAAATAGAACAAGTAAACACTGATACAAGGAAACGTTTTTAAAGTCTAATTATTTTAAATTTAAATGATTTCAATAAAACGACCACTAAAAACACAAATAAATTGAAAACCTGTCAAATTTAAAACAAATAATTATATTATCCATTCCATGGCCTCCTATAGTATTTTTTAGTATGCAGCATCACAATGTTCACGAAATAATTGAGATTTGTTGTTAAATTATGATTTTCTCTGTAACCATTGAATTTATATTAGGTATAGAACATATAATTATGAAAACGTAGGTAGTTTTATGATCATTTGCATAAATAAAAAACATAGTGGGTGTTCTATTTAAAAAAATTGACTTTTTCCAGTTCAAAAAGCTATAATATTGACTTCGTAGTATGTCCACCCTGTATATGTGTGGACAAAAATTTTCATACATGCATTGATGCTTTATAAACTCGAAATTACCACCCACAAAGCTTAATTTTAGATTTTTGCTATTTTTTATACTGATTGGAAGAATCGCTCGTTTTCAAAAAAATCACACATAACCTTAATTAACCCGGAAATTAGGCAGAAATCGACTATAGTTAAAATTGGTAACTTATGTCTATTTTTGACAAGGAATCAAATAATGGACAAAAATACAGGGTGTCCGATTTAAAATTTTATAGTTGATGTCGAAAATTGGGACACCCTATATATTTTAAAAGAACTTCAAATTTAAAGAAACCTTTTTTCATATCTATTACGGATAGTATAGTGGGTACTTTTATGTGGAACACTGTGTACCTCAGGGTGCGGCGAAATTACTTTTTTGATTAATTATATACACCAAATTTCAAGGCAACATAGTATAGCATTTTGAATTTTTCGTGGAAATTCGTAGAAAAAGATTTCAAACAGTGTCATTTCGCCATTTTTCTTATTTTATAATATGCTTGCTATATAGTTCCTAAAAATTTCATCAACATTTATCACAGCATCCCGGAGTAATCAATGTATAATGATCCAGATAATTTTTTCAATGGATATATCTCGGTTATTTTTGAAATTAGAAAAAATGTTTCTTTAAATAAAGAATACCACATTTTTTTGAATTTCATATTACATTCTGCCTATTTTTTGTATAATATACCATTTCGGATATAATTGCTTACCTATTTAGATACCTATGGGTACCTGGAGTCATGACACTGATGTTAGAAGTCTGATTTACAACTTGCAATGGGAATATACAGGGCGAATGTAAATAAAATTCAATAATATACAGGGCATTCCATTTAAAAAACGGATGTTGCCGCCACTTTAGGGTAGAAGCGACAATACAATTAAAAATTATTTAAAATTCTACATATCAGAATGTAATAGCTTCGCAGAAAATATTGAATTTACCAAAATACAAAAAGCTCTAAAGATATCTAAAAGAAAGAAAATTACTTACAGATAGGTCTCCTAGAACAGCTGGATTGGTAAAGTCAAAATGCCTTAGCAAAAGACCGACGACGAAAAGCGCTCTCCTCAGCATGACCCTGTTTCTAATGTTTTTCTGAAAGTCTAAGTTGTAAGTTTCCAAGCTATTTTTAAATTCCCGAAGCATCGTATTAAATCTTTTAAAGCAATCTCTGATTAGCGGAAAGTTATGTGTTACCTATAACAAAAAAAAAGACAGAAAAATGAAAGCTATGGAAATTGCTAGGTCAGTAAGTTTAAAGTGCAAATTATTCAGTGTCTACGCCTATGGTCACAAATTTAATATTAAACGCTTTCTAAGTTGTACAAATTAAATTAGATTGAACTTTTTCTTTTTCCAGACGAATAAAAATTATTCCCCAATAGTTGGGCATTTTAAGCAATAAAATAAAAATCGGTAAATTCGCCTTTACCCACAACTTCCCTCGTATAGAATTTTACTACGTACATATAACACAATCTATATATGCATATATATATATATATATATATATATATATATATATATATATATATATATATAACATATCTTTAAATTAGGTTTCTTTGTCCCAGATAAAACATAGAGGTTCACCTAACATGGTGAAATGAGAATGTTAGGTTTGACACATATTGACTAAATCTAAGGCTAATGTCAATGATTATTCCCGGATGTTTAGCAGTTTCCATAAAAGTGAGGCAATGTCCATCTATTTCAAAGCTAAGGTATTTTCGTAAGAATTCGAAACGCTTAGAGAGTGCAAAGACTATTGTTTTTTAACATTTAATTCAAGATTGTATTTCCTACTCTAGTGCGAGATTTTTTTGTAGGTCCGAGTTCACATTAGCCTCAATTTCAAAGTAATCTGAAAGGGTTAAATGTGTATAACAGCTGGGTCTGGTCAGCATAGGAGTGAGCCTTGGAGAACCGTGTGATATTACCCAAGTCAAAAGTATATAATAAGAAAAAGAAGAGGGCCTAAAAATTCAGCCTTGGGGCACTCCCAAAATCACGTTTCCAACAACTGCTACTCCAAGCTTACCAGCTGACGCCTACCCTCCACGTAAATTTAGAGAAAGGAGAGCTCTCGATTCTCCAGATCAAAACTAACATTAGAACTAATATACTATTACTAAGGAATGACAAAACAAACCCTCGCTTTCAAAATATGAATCTTTAATGGGGCGTCCAGAGCCGCGAAATAATTAATATTTTGCCTTACCTTAATACGCCTAGGTATATTATATAGATTTGACTGGATTGCGCCACTGCAACTATTCTTTCTCTTAATTCCTCTACCGCATTAATAGGAGTTGTGCGAACTAGCGTCTTGACATGGCCCCACAAAAAATGGGCGCTCACGTCGTTAAGTCGTCCCTAGAGGAAAAATAGTCCAATAAAATTATGACCAATGATTCCTGCCCAAACGTTAACAGAAAATTGGAGTAGAAAATGAGTTTCGGTTATGACACAGGGATTTTCAATCGCCCACCAATGATTGTGGAAATTTTGAATCGCATTTCTTGTAAAATTAGCTTCGTGCGTTAACATAATGTGTGATTCAAATTGCGGATTTTGCGCAACATTATGGAGATATCACAGACAAAAGTTGTGGCTTTGAAAAACTTCTGGGAAAAAATTCCTGTACTCTCAAAATATGGTACGTATATAATAACAAAAGATCTACTAAAATTCTCCAATCAATTTGGTAGCAAATATATTCAACTTTCTAGCGGTCTTCCTCGTACTCGTTTCAGGAAGTTCTTCGACTACATTGTTCAGATATTCTTACATTTCATAGTTTACCTTCAGATGTGTACCTTTTACCTTAGAAAAGGTTCGACTATCTGGCAAAGCTCCACTGGGATATTATTCCTGGTGATAAATATGTCTGGATTGCTCTGTATTACTGTCGCGTAGCCATACACGTAATTCCATTTCAACATTTGAATAATCCAAATTATTGAATGGGGAATTCAAAAATAGTTTTCATTTGAAAAAAGCCATTTATGTACAATTTTTGTCTATAAAAATATCAAAGTTAGTGCTCATATGCATGCCACTTTTAAAGCTTAAAATTATGTTCGTATTGAAAAACATGCGCCTATATTAAATGTCACTACATATTAAATATCAATGCAATGTCTCAAGCGGTTTCGAAAATATCCATTTTTTTTCCCTAAAATTTTAGCATCCCGTTGTTGAAAATGTTTGGACCATAGTTTATAAAGCAAACTATCGTTAAGGAACAACCTGCATATTTTTATATAAAACAATTCATATTTTTATCAACTTTGTAAAAATTAAGTGATTTAAAATACTTTTCATACAAAATAGACAACGGTTTTTGAAAATAAATAAGTAAATAAAATATATTTCGCAAAGATGTAATAGACAATTGTAACTGTTTCATTTTTTAATTAGTATTTTAAAAAGTTTGCAATACATGAAATATAAATAAAAATAAATAATTACCCTGTTTATAATAGATCCTAAACAACTAAGACAGCTGCTGACAACGGGCCTATTGTACTGAAGAATGAGTTTCATAGCATCTTCTTCTAGCTGGGCCAAGAATGAGTCACTGGGATGTTCCATCAAAGGTACCACTAATTCTAGCATTCTAGCTACGCAAGTTATGATCTTTACATCCCCATCCGTTTGACATTTCAATCCTAAGTAAGGCTGTAGCGTGCTAGCATGTCTGATAAGAAGTTGAGGCCTTATTTTGGAAAAAGACTGCAGTGTTCTGACACAGGCCAGTAATCTTTCTGATGCACCACTATGGGCGCTGTTCTCTTCCAAACGCAGGATGTTCTCTATCAAACAATCAACTATTTGCCTGCAGGCTGTCAACAGAGCCTTGGAAGGCTCAGTGTTTATCTTAGTAGAGTCATCTTTATCCTCTTTAGGTTTATAAAGCTATAAAAATTTTATAAGATTATCAATTTGGTATAACAAAAAGATGTCAAGCATTAAAACATCAGTAGAATATCATATTTTTATGCAAGACATAGTTGTAACTATGCCCATTGGTTATGTAGTATCATGAACAGTCGGATCACATAGACGTACCTGTACCACGTATCAGAAATAACAAGTTATGAAAAAAGTTAAATACAAAAGCTGTTTGGTAATAAGACATATTTTTGTACTGTATTCCTTTATACAGGGTGTTAAAGCATTTTTTAATTTGCTTTTTCCCTATATATTTAAACAGGATTACTAGGTTGCAAAAAAACTAGGCGTAGTAAGAACATTGACAGGAATACATTTTTTTTGATAATTGTTAATATTATCGACAAGTGGCGTACAAACTAGCAAGATTATACATTTTTTTACCATTTTGCAGTCATAACTTTTATGAAATCGGTATTTTTGCCAACTTGATATATGGCATTTACTTAAAATTTATTTTTATTTGTTTATTCTTACCAAGAAAGTATTAAAGAGTGCACTGGAATGTTCAAAACAACCATCAAAACTAAATTGTCGCAATTACCCATTGCAAGTGGTTACTATTTTTGATATTTGGTATTAAGGTTGCCTTTAATTTTAAATATTTCTCTTTTAATACAAAATTATTTCAAAATAAACTAGTTGGTACATAATAAAAAAATGCAATATAAAAAACATATTTCTATACATGTTCATTTCAATCTAATAACCCTGTTTGAATATACATGAAAAAACCTAAATCCCAAAAATTTTCTTTTAATACACTATATCTCGAAAAAGCCGTTGCGGACCTATATATACAAATAGAACACGTTTGTCTTATATTATGTCAATTAATCTCCCAAGACCCATACTTTTTGAAACACCCTATATACAGGGTATAAATTAATTAACGTACTAAACTTTGGGAGCTGGTTTAACTTGTTCTGTTCTGTAACTTTTTGGTCCCTTGGATTTTTTGATATTTTGTACAGGGTGATTTAATTATAAATGGAGCCTTCCCTTAACCGGAACTTGATGTGATTGCATAGGTAATAAAAAAACTACATCAGAAAACTGCAAACGAACGTTTTTTTTTTTTACTTAAACTGCCTAAAAGTTTTCGGAACTCGAAACGTGGATTTATACATATCCCTAAATATTAATAAACGTGGCCCTATAGTTATATATAAAACGTTTACACTATTAAAGAGAAATAAAATACACACAATTTTCCATTTAAATTAAAAATTTGATGGTCGGTGAAAATGAATAACTCTGTAAATAAATGAGTATAATAAAAAAGCACGTTTTATCCCAAACAACTTTTGTATTTAATTTTTTCTATAGCTTACAGATTCTGCGTTAAGATCATGTTACATGAACCACCCTAGACAGGCTGCCTGTTTATATTTTGAAACTTTGCATAAAAAGTGTTAATGTTTTATCGAAACCGCCAGGAATTGCAAAAAAAATAAACCAATCAGAATTTGAAAGTAAAAAAAAAGCATTGGTTTTGGTGTTTTAAATTGAAAACCCTGTATAATATTGTTTTATGAAATGGGTATCATACCGATAAAATTGACAAAAACCTTGAAATAAAAAGCAATGTGTTAGAAGAGATAACATTTTAACTACACTATGGATTTTAGTCAACTTTCCCGGTTATCTAAAGATAAAAGTATCAAACCTTACATTTATAATCAGGAAGAAGAGATCCATTTAAAGAAAATATATTATCCAGGGTGTTACATTCAAAATAACAAAGTCAATTGTCATTTGTTTTCTTTTAATAAACCCTGGCGATTCAGATAAAACCTTAAAACATTTGAATTTAATATTATTTTCTTTCAAAATAAAGATTGCAGATTCTGATCAAGATATAAACATAGACCCTGTACACAATATGCAAAAATTGATATATTTCACTGATAAAAACTTTCTATACCTAAGTCATGAATGCAAAAAAATTTACAATTACTACACCCTCAACTGAAAGTTTATAACAGTACTTACACTAACAAGCAGCTGCTCAAACCACTCCAAACCAATTTCTTTAGAAGAAGCAACAACATCAGTGATATGAATGACCTTTCTTAGCAATGATTCTTCATCTTTCGTAGGAGTAAACCACATATTTTGAAAAACCTCCATAACTAATTTTCTGATCCCCTCTTCGTCGTTAATTCTCCTGATCATTTTAACACAAATTTCCGGAATCTTGGGGAATTCTGGACATTCGACGCAAATATCCTTTAGAATTTTGATAACCCTTTTTCTTACGCTTACACCGGTGTCCAATATTCGAGGTGAAAGGATTTCATAGTACTTATGGATCAGTTCAGGCCTGCGCAAAATGAATTTTCCAATAAGGTCAACGGCTGCTTCTCGTACCGATGTAGAGTGATCTAGAATTGATTGATTGACACCCATTTGCATGTCGTGTCTTCCCAAAACAGACGGGTCGGCTTCTACTATCATCGTAAGGCACTTCATAGCTTTCGTTCTTATAGCAATAGAAGTTTCCTTCAAGACTATCAACATGGCCTTTAAATATTGATCAAAGCTCTGTGAAAAGTATCTTTTAGAGGCCAGAAACTGAGCTATCAGCTCAGCGCTGTTGTAATCAATATACGTCTGAAAAACCTGAACCCTATTCCCTGAAGAAGTAGATATTGATTCTTGAAATGGCTTTATCTTGTGAAGAAGTATCTTCTTTTTTTCTTCAATTATGCGAAATTTTTCGGCATTTTCTTGCTCGGTATCTTTAGACTGTGGCTCTACAGGATCTTCCTCATCTTCATCCTCACTATCGTCTGTTTTTCCGTTTCGTTTTGGAGCCCGGTGGTTAGCAACTTTCTTCTCGCCACTGACTATTTGAGCTTTTTCATTCACTAAATCCTTGTACCACCAGGCGATGTAAAAATGCCGCGCGTACTTCAGGGACTCGTCGTTTTGGGAATTAACGGCTAAAAAATCCAACAGGATCCTCTGTAAGAATTGAGTTCGTTCGTCGTTAGTCATTTCGGGTTTCTTTTTCTTTTGAGGCGTTTCCTCATTGTCTTTCATTTCCTCTTGTCTTATATCCTTGATCATTTGGTCGATCGAATTCAGTTTGCATCTAGACAACACACTGTCTCTCCGCAACCTGGCAGCTACTACTCCCAAGTAATCTAAGCTAGCCACCCTTAGGGACATGTCAGTACTTTTGTTGGAAAAATTTTGAACCAACATTTTGCCCAAAATGCAGAGAAGAAGTTCGGTAGCGGGCCATTCTGGTTTATTGACAGTGCACAACAAATCTTGAACGAAGTTTTCGAACAATGGCCTATAGTCGATTTCTTCAGATTTGTTGCCGCACTTACTCAGAAAAACCTTCAGAAATGTACCTGCTGTTGTGGTAGCCTTTTCGAATTTATTGCAGACCAGGACATCATCATCCACCTATAAAAAATACAATATTTAAAATACACAGCTTAGGCCCAGAATAGCCTATAGCCCAAGGGTTGGGGTGACTTGGTGTAGTGAAAAGTATTACCAAATTTCGATTATACTTCGATTAGACAGTCCATCAGATACAAATAAATGAACTACATCAACTGCTCGTGTCGCAGTTTAATTAGAACGCACGCAACAATATGTGGTTTGGTGGTGCCAGACGCGCCTGCTTATTTAGAAATATAATACAAAAATTATGCTTATTTATAAATGAATTTAACCATCCTATAGTATGCAATGGCAACTCTGAGCGATGTGCGAGGCGAAGAGCGTCGGCCCCGGGGCATTGTGCTAAGCGGAAATCTCTGGAAGGATCGCAACTATACAGGGGATCCATTTAGGGGTAATTCATTTTTCATTGTCTCTATCGTCTATTCAAAGTATTTTATGCCTCTGGTATTACGCACATGGTGGCAATGGTCTAAAGAAACTCTATAAGGTGTTTCAGGATTTATACCAAAAAATGAAATGATTGAGGGGTAAATCACCCATATTTTATACACCACAATGCCCTTTATACAAAAAATTCCCCTCAATGTTCCGAAACTCCATTTCAATGCACCCCAATACTCTAAAATGCCCATTTAATGCACTTCAATGCCCTGTATGGTCCCCACAATTCACCGTAATTCCCCGCAATGTTCAATAATGCCCGCTAGTCCAAAAATAAGAAAAAAATTAGAGAACAACTACATTATTTACATTTTTTGAGAATATTAGTGATGAGGTAGTGATTAGTGTGTTATAGTAGTTGGATATTTTTCCTAACAACAGTTCTTAGAAATAAATATGGAGATAAAAATAAAATTTTAATTACAGTTAACGATTTTATTTATAAATAACTTGTGAAAAATATAGTGAAAAATCTATTTGAAGATTATTATTAGTCGATTTTAAAACTATAGTTGCCGAAGAATTTCGACGGGATGTCTCAATTGAGAGCTATCTCCAATAGTTATCAAGGGAAAATTGTGCAAAATTCTTACCTTTTGTTTCTCTTTTTCGTGCTTCTCCTTGTCTTTCTTCCCTCCACTGGGTTTTTCTGGGAGGGCAACAACACACTGGATGAGTTGCAATACCAAAGCAGTAAGCATTTGTATGTGTTCTTCACTATTCAATCTGTAAGTCCTCAAACTACGCTTTGTACTAGGAAGCCGAGCTATCGAAGCTAGAATATCATCTAGAAGAAGCCTGCGATGGGCTTCATACTTTGTGAATATCTGAAATTTAGCTTGTCAGTTTAATGACCCAATTCTATAAATATTGATATACTTTAACTTACCGTTGTGACCAACTTTAGACAGGCCAACTGCAGTTCGCTGACATTTTCCACAAAAAAAGGACTAATTCCCATTGAAGAAGCATGTAAAACTGACGTGTCTGTCAAAACCTGGATGTTCAAAAGTTCTGACAGCAAATTAACCAGCTCTGATGTTTTGGTGTATAAGTTGGTGATCCCTTTCCCTGAAACGGGGGTAGTTTTCTTTCTTCTGCCATCTTTTTTCTTGTTGTCTAGCTTGTAAGTTGAGTCATAGCTTGGAAAAATTGTGTTGGTTAGTTGATATTTGATATATAAAACGACTCGGTCAATAATCTCCTCCAGATAGACTTTTTTGGACATGTTTGGGGATGTCATAATGTACATGCAAACAAGGCATGCATCTGCAGCTCCCATAACTCTTTCCATTGTTGTTTCTACCCAAAATTGACGAATATTTTCGTTGTCCTCCTGCAAAATACCAAAAATATACTGTGCAGATGTTTAATGTCTGTCTGACTGTATAGGCCATAAATAAATTTTATGGATCTAACTGAAAATCTAAATTTATGACTTTACTATTATGTAAGTATTTATGATAAAATATTAGAAAATAATTGCCAGAAAATACACAACTAGAAGTTATAATAAATTACTTACATCAGTTATTGGAGATATCCGGTCACCTCCTCTTATATTCAGTTCCAATATAGTGAGTAATCTTGTAAGTTTGTCAGTAGGAATCATTTCCATCGCTCCAAGAACTTTTAGTTTTGCTGCCTCAGTACATAATTCTGACATAATGGTTCGACTAAGTAGATGTTCATCTTGTATCATATCATCAGGAGCTATGAACAGTGATTTTTGTTATCCAACCAAAATCTTAGAGGACCATATTTACATACTCAATAAATAAATTAAAAATTATTATTCACCCAGTGGCGGCTCGTGGATTTTGAGTTTGGAGAGGCGCACCAGAACTCAAAGACCAATAACAAATATATTATACAATTTGTTATAAATTATTAAACATTCTTAAAAAACTCAAATACTTTATATGATCCTAATTCAAATATTTTTATAAGAGTATGTGGGCTAGGTATAATATTTTACTAGTTACAGGGTGATTTATAAAAGAGAACATTTTAACGCTTAAAAGTGAGATATGTTCCCATATTTTTCTTTTCATTTAATTTTTCTCTTTAAAAAGACGGTTGGATTGTGTAAATGTTCTTTTAGAGTATTCTGTAATTCTTCCGTAAAATTAATTATTGTTAATTCTTTAAATATTCTGTGATTTTCACAGGATTCACTTACATTGTAGCCTACTCAAACAGCGCACTCAAAAGTCCTACACAATTTTACACAATTATTTATTATTTTTAAAATGTATAACAATACTTTCTCCATATGTAGAATTCAATTGCGATAAAATATTTACCTCACCCAGAACGGCAAACACTGTACAAGAATTAATGTGGCCGCGAGATGATTCATGTTTCCACACTTTGCAGGAAGATGGTGTAAAAAATCTATTTCTTTCTTTGCCGAGTGGTTAAGATCTTTATTTTAGAATTGGCTTAATAAAACAACAAACACGACAAACAGTTTTGCAATTTTACACCTTGTTTGTATTGTTTTATAGCTTACATTTTTATGAATTCATTTGGTTGTAAAGTCAATATAGCACAAAATGAAAAATTTTGAGAAACACTTCAGAATTTATTATTTAATGTTCCTTTTATTTTTTAAAAATATTCTGAAAGAAGACAAAATAATAATTCAGCCAATATGACTTAATCTACGCCAATCTTTCAGCAAATTTCGACTCCAAGTCTACAGCAAAGGAAATTAAGGCTATGATGTCAACGTTTTGGCATTGGTTCAAGCAACTTCTTAAATTTCATGTAGACGAGTAGAAGAAGAGATAGATATTTCCAGAACCGAATTTTTAAAAATCACAAATTTAAACTTTATAAATACAAACTTATTCATCATCTGCACCCTGGTGATGCTGAGAGCCGATTGGAATTCTGTAATTGATTTATCAATATGAAAGCTACATAATGCTTTTGAAAAAATGATTATCTGGTCAGATGAGGCACATTTTACAAGTGTGGGAATTTTCAACAAAAATAATGGTTTTGAAATCAGGAAAAGCAACAAGTTATTTTTTTTTTAAATTGAATACCTTATTTATGAAGGAAACTTAAATTCAAATTGATACAAACAAACTCAGCTCACAATGCTCGATTGGTTGGATGAACATTTTCCAGAAAATTAATAGGGACACATGCACCTGTTCGATGGCAACCACTGTCTCCAGATCTTATAATTTTAAATTTTTTTGTGGGGCTATCTGGAAAACGAAATATCTTCAACGCTATATGAAACCATTCAAGTATTGAGAGTAGCTACAAAAAATACCTTTAGAGATTTACAAAGACAATCTTTTGCCAAAATGCATCAAAATGAATACAAAAACTCTGTCAAATATAAAAATGACTCATCTGGTTTCTATGAAAATGACTTAATTTGGTTGTACAACCCCACTACAAAAATAGCGTTATTTCCAAAAGTGTCTCAAACCTTGACAGGATCATACCGAATAATCAAGAGGATTAACCACTTCGTTTATCAGATACAGAGAAATCTGAAAAGCAAGATAAAGGTGGTACACCTAGACAGCAGGAGGCAGTGTGATGGTCGTGCGAAAACTACCCAAATGAGTCAAGGTTTATATGCGTTCATCTAGAAGTAAACAGACATATCATCCTACACGTCAGCCCACCTCCGAGATGAGCGCAGGGTATTCCCGAAGATTCTTACTGCACATATATTGCCAAGGCATCGACCCTTCAGAGTTAGTCTTATATTAGATGTGTTAGGGAAAAGTTTTGTTGTGTTGCATTGAGTATTAAATAAAAGTTTATGTCATTTGTTGTAAATAAGTACTTGTTATAAAGTAAACTCTAACAATATATACACAGGGTAATAACCTATAATATCAGCAATTTTATTTTTCTCTTTAGGCAATGATTGTTAAAGAGTTTTACAAGGGTGCAAAAAATACCATTAACGCTGTTATAAAACAATACAGAGTAGATTACTATTATATATTACTGTTAAAATGTGAAACAGTATGAAAACCTTTTGGAAAACTAATAATTACTAATGTGCTGCAACAAATATAGTGCCATTAGTACCCAACTGATCTTAAATTAATTTCTGGACACCCTGGATATCCTATGTAGACTCCAGGTACTATAAACCATACAAAATTAACGGCTAAAAGACATTTTATCAAAAACTGAATTGTTAAAAAATTCAAGGAAATTCAAGAAAAATAAAAAAAGAAATATTCAAAAAAAAATCACTTAGTCTGTTTTTTTTATAATTTTAATAAGACTCAACAAAAAATGAAAATGGTTTATGTAAATTTTCGGTAAACATTGTTTCTGTAAATTTTCAGATCAATTGAAATTTAAAAAAATTGCCCGCTCTGCCTCTACACCCCATACAATATGTTTCTTATCATGAGAAGATTTTCGCTTAAAGCGATTTGTCCCCAATAGGATTTGCATTTCGCTCGTTACGAAAATATTCACTTTGACAATTCGACCAAAAATTCTGATTATACATTACACCTGTATAAGAGTCTATTTATTAAAATCAACACTAGAATTGAAAGTAAACTTACCTATTTCTTCAAAATCAATGTCTTCTCCTGATCTCAGCACATGTTCAACAGACCTATTGAAGCGAACATAAGTATTGCTTTCCATAAGTTCTTCAGTGGAAAGTTTTTGTAAAACTGGGACAAATTTTCTCTCCACCCTTCGCAGTTTAGGCTTACTAAGTACAAAAGGCTCGGGTTCAGAGTCGTCTTTCTGAATCTTTCGCCTTTTTCCGACGAGTGCAGAAAAGGTATCTGTAGGATCATGGTCTTCTTCAGGTTCAAATTCGTCATCACTTTCCTTATATTTTCGTTTGGTCTTTTTTCTGGTCCCTCTTTCTGCTTCGTCATCTTCTGAACCCGAATCTTCTTTATAATTTTTGTTCTTCTTATTAAGCTCTATGCCAAGTTCCTTGGCTAGTTGAGGTTTAGTTTCGACGAATTCCTTCAGGCTCCTTTGCATCATCGCTTGGTCTTCTTCAGATATTCTCCCTATCCTTATAATGGGTTGCTTTATGTCTGAATTACTATTCTCTTGCTTATTTGATGTTTGTTCAGAAATTTCTGGAGGCTTTGTACATGCATTGTTCAGTTTCTTAGAAGTATTATCAGGTAAGGTTGCTTGTTCTTTGACATCTTCGGTGGGTTGTACTGAATTGGCTATTGGTTGATGTTCCTCCATTTGGGTGGAGTCTTTGTTAGTAGATTGCTGTTGCTGGCCTTTAAATAAATTAATAAATTTCATGTAACATGGATAACTACACTCACACAATAAATAAATATATAAATATATATATATATATATATATATATATATATATATATATATATATATATATATATATATATATATATATATATATATATATATATATATATATATATATATATATATATATATATATATATATATATATATATATATATATATATATATATATATATATATATATATATATATATATATATATATATATATATATATATATATATATATATATATATATATATATATATATATATCTTTGTCTGGAAAACATGCCAATTGCGCAAGTGCATACAACGGTAAACAAAAATCACCAAAAAACATAGTATTTATTATGTACATCTTATAAATAATGTAAAAACGGTAAATAATAGCAGCAGTGCGGTAATGATTTAAAAACATATTAAGCTCCAAATACAAACAAAAAGACTACTAAACGATCGACTGCAAACGTTAAATTTCGACCATGCAAAGAAAGAACTACACTGCATCCATAAATCATTATATACGTAAAAATGCCCATTTCACTTACTCATAATTTTCTTAATTTTTAAACCAATTCGTGCCAATTTTTTTTTAGATGGTGGCCAATAATTCTAGAATTAAGAGCTGGGTTACTGAGGTCCAAATGGACTTTTGTTAGGGGCTTATTTATAGTTTATAGGCAGAGGTACTTTACTTTGCGATTCCAGGTACAGTACGAACAATTTATCTTGATTTTAATAATTATTAATTCCTTGGATAAAAAAAATTAGCGTAATTGGTCTCTATATTGATTTCTCTCAAGCTTTTGACTGTGTGCATCACGGTTTGTTGTTGGAGAAATTAAGTAGAATAGGTGTCAGGGGATCGGCATTGGATATGATATCTTTTACTCTTACCTTCAGGGAAGAACACAAGTGGTAAAATTGAACAAAAAATGTAGTAAAACTATTCCTATAGAGAGGGGCGTACCTCACGGGTCCATCCTTGGCCCTTTGCTTTTTTGATTTATTCTAACGATTTAAATGACTATATAAATTCTTTTTCAGGGCGGGTTCATGTTTGTTATGCGGATGACATCAATTAGTGATAAATGATTTCCACGATGATTTAATTAATAACACCGAATTTGTTTACAAGCGTGTTTTATTGTGGGGTGAAAAGAACTTTTTGAGGGTCAATCAAAATAAGACCATTGTTATAAATTTTACTCTCAGAGACACAGTAGACAATGTATACCTTTTTAGAAATTTTGACGCCGAAATTAAAAGCAGTGAAGCTGCAAAGAAGTTGGGAGTATTTATAGATAGAAGGCTTAAGTGGAAAACTCATATAGATGCGTTGTGTAAAAAGCATCGTAAAGACTGCTATACATTAAACTTTATGACTGCCCATTGTACATTATTAACTCTTTATTATGCTAATTTTCATAGTCACTGAAAGTATTGTATTCAAAATTGAGGGTTGGGCACATATGCTGAAAGTTTTTTTGTTACAAAAATATGCAAAACTAAAAATACTGACATTAATTGGGGTTTATATTATGGAGGTTTGTCTTTTTGTATATAGAAACAAATCTCTTTATTTGTCTAACCAAGTTTCGCCTAGCCACAATACCAGAAATAAAAACCTATTGGCTCTGGTCAGTCACAGAACGACAACCTATCAGAGAAGTTTTTACTTTCAGGGGTGTAATATTTATATTATTCTAAGTAAGTACATAAAAGAGTCCGTGAATATTCACATTTTTAGGAATTGTTAAGGAAAAACTGTTATACATTAAGAGAGTTTGTTTGATACTTGATTTGTTTATGTCTGTTAAGTGGATGCAAACTGATTTAGCTTTTAACTTATTTTACAATTATAATTATTATTTTTACTATTTTTTGACTAATGTAGGAAATATATGACCACTTTCTTAAATTATTGTGTAATAGTACTTTTAAATTGAGGAAATATATTGTTTTGATTTGATTTGATAACATTTCAAATGTCAATAACTTTTTTACAATTTAACTTACCAGAATGAACCAAAAATCAAATGGTAGGGTTATTTATTGAGTTATTAGAAAAATAAAAGGCTATCGATTTCCCAAGTTGTATCGTTTTTAATGAGACACCCTATATATTTCTTACTATTTAGACAGCACATTTTATGCTATATCACACATTATGTCTTTATCCAGTCGTTTTCGATTTTGTTTGCAAATATGTATAATAATTATATTGCATGATCAAGAGTGCCTTGGAAATACAATAAATATAGTCTGTTGACATATAGTAAGATACTAATTCTCCTTATGTCTTTTTTATGTTTCTATTGACAACAATTAGCATTTTGTAATCTCTGTGGCAGTATGTATCAAGCAATATATTATTTTACATATTTGAGAATAAATCAAAAAAGGCTGGATGAAAACATGCTATCCAAATAGTAAAAAATATATAGGGTGTACCATTAAAAAAAAAAACTACTTATAGTGATATATTGTAGAATTGATAATCTTTTGTTTTTTTTTATTATCAGAAAAAACTTGTTAAGAAACCCTACATTTTGTTTTTTGGTAAATATGGCTAACTTTAAAACTAAAATTTTATCAATACAAATTTGTCGCTATGTACAAAGGCTTTCATTTATATTTTGACACCTAGTTACAACTTTAACTATAGGAGATAAAAAAACTTTAAATACAAAATTTGTAGGATTTTTCTTTTATTATCTTCTAAGAATATCAAGAATTTCCAAAAATTATTGAAAAGTAGAAAAAATTACATATTGTTTATACATTTTAACTGGGACACCCCATATATTATTATTATCTAATTTAATGGGTTTTTTCAAACCGATTATAAATATACTAAGTTTTATACCTTTACTTTTGAAAACAACTGAAACCCTTCCATAATATGCAATGCCTTAGAAAGGAAAAGAGAACATCCTCTTCTAAATAGGAATATACTGCCTCATATGCCACGGTTATTGTCAATTTTCTCGGTTGTTTTTAAAGATAAAGATATCAAATCTGGTATATTTATAATCCTTTACTTTTACAGAATATGCAATTTAAAAGATACAAATTATGTAGTTTTTTCTACTTTTTAAGAATTTTTAGTAAATTTTGATATTCTCAGAAGATAATAGAAGAAAAGTCCTACAACTTTATTAATTAGAGTTTTTTTGTATCTCCTAAGTTTAGTAAAAAGAGGAGGAATTATCAATTTTCTTTAAATCGACTTAAGCTATTGTAAAACATTTTGCTGTATAGGGATAATGTAACATGCCCAATTCAAAAAATGTATCACAACTGTACTGACAGATTGCAAAGCTGTTGGAGTTTTTAGCTTGTCTATACAAAATATAATCGTTCTTTAGTTATACCTTTACTTCCCTGTGGAAAAAAAAGAAAGTAGCAAAAAAAATTGCCCGAAATGGGCACTTATTCCTGAAATAAAAACTAAGAAAAGGGTGCATTGATTGCAAATATCAAAAGTACTTTTTACATGGCAACTATAGGACTACAAGTCAAACAAAATTCAACTTTGTTATGCTCAATAAGTTTTTTCACTTAAAGTTTTTTCATAAGTTAAACCTTATTCCAATATTAATAATTTTATTCAAAAGCCCCAAAATTCCAGACCAAAACCAGCTTCTTATATTATGCATCCAATGCAAAAAATGGGAACTTTAAATATGTTAATGAGGCAGCAGGAACACATTATTAAAAATTAAACTGTTTTGTATATATTTTAAACTTAAATGTTACATTTTATTCAACACAAATTCGCGTTGGCACAAAAGCATACTGAAGAGGCCCACAGTGGAATTTGCCTGAAATTTATGCATGTTATAGATGCATCTATTAGATAGATTTAGCTCTCAGGGCAGTATCTGGTATAGGTGCCCAATAAACAATGACACTTCTCTCATTTATCATTTAGCACAAGTCCTTTGTGAATCATGTTTTGTACTACAGGACAGTAACTTTCAAGCAAATCCCACTGTGGGCCACTTCCCTATGCTTTTGTGCGGGGTACTTTCTATTTATGATTGATATAATACCATTTAGAGTATACTGCTCTGTAGAGTATTAATTGATAAATATAACCTTAGTTCGTCACAAGATAACTAAGCTTGTAAAAAAAGTTTATTAGAATCGAATAGGTATAATACAATTTATGTGTGTGTGTGTGTGTGTGTGTAACAATGTTTCATAATATATTTTAATCTATAGGGTGTAAAATAACGTCCACTAGTTCGGGAGGTGATAAAAATGAGAAAAAAAATGATATAAATAGGATGTTAAAATTATTCTGTTCTATAACTTTGTGGTCTGTCAATTTTTTTTATTATTTTGCACCATTTGAAAGTTATTTAGCAACCTGTTCGTTAGTGCATAGCTAATCTCATGACCAAAATGATGGAAAAATTGTACATTTTGCTAAAAAATTTAAAATAAAAGCTATTTTCTTAGCTTACTTATTAAAATCAGAAAATGTTTATTAAAAATTAAATAGTAGTCACTTGCTGCTGTTCATAAGAAATAGGTAAAAAAACAAGAGCACAGCAAATACACAAAAAGCTAAACCTACAAAATCCCAAGTTTTTGCCAATCTTGTGAAGCAGACGATCAATTACATTTTGTATAAAAGAACAATAATTCCCAAATAATATTCAGGAAGTTTAATATTCCTGATATACACAATCAATAATAAAACCTTACAAAGATATATTAATCCTTTTGTAAGAAATGTAGCATTATTACAATGAAACATAATCTGCAAATTCTCTGAGATAGTAGAAGCGAAAAGCTTAAAATTCTAGTTGAATAAAAGGTCTTTTAATAATAAAAATTGGACTAATTGACTTATATAAATATGATCTCCATTTTCAAAGATAATAGAATGTAAATTAAAAACATATTACTTCTTGTAGGATCTATAAAACAGTATCATTAACATTTAGAACAATCTACAGGGTGGTGTTCCTTTGAGCTCACAAACACTTTTTACAGCCACAAACACTGACCTTACTCAGTAGCTTTGTCAAATTCTCTATTCTAATAGGAAACATTTTTGCCTATTCCAGTTTTTTTATATGTGACACTATTTAAAAGTATTTAGGAAAATATTCGTCCTAACTTAAGAAAAGTATGATTAAAACCAAAAATTCTAGATATTAGACTTTTTTCACTTCAATGTGCCTTGAACAAATGAATAATTTGCTAAATAGCTTCCAAATGGTAGAAAAAGTGCAAGAAGTAAAAATATTCCTAAATGAAGCAAAAATTTGACGAGGTACTAAGTTAGGCCAGTGTTGTCACATGAGAAAGTTTCTGGCACTACATGTGACCCCACTAAAATTATAAATGTATTAATAAAAATATCATTTTTTTTTAAATATACTTACAAGTAATGAAGAACTTTGTTTTCCAAAATAAAAATAGTTAACAAAAACCATACAGTTACAGTACAGGTTAACTGGTTTAACAATAATTTAAAGGATATGTGGGAAACAATGAAGTTATGGGTGAGTCTTAATAGGCATAAATCTACTTTAATGCCTAAACATATAGTAATTGGCTACACGAAGAACAGGAAGCAAATTACAAATTACAATTGCCAATCCTCAGACTGCAAGGTGGAACATCATAAACCAACAAAGAAAACGTATAGTAGAGCAATCAGTATTACTAACAGCTGATTCATTTAATCATTTTTTTTTCATGTGAGCAGCTGAGGTGGTTGTAAACACACTACCATATTCCATTTGGAATATTTTTTAAATGGTTTGGGGTTTTCTTTTCAACCAGTAACTTGCATTATATCAAATTACAAAGTTAAAAAACAGTAAAAGTAGAGATTGCTTAGAAATCAACATAAAGACTATTAAAACAGCCAAAAATATAATAGCGTAGCCCCTAACTAAACTTTTAAACCAGTCAATTTAAATCAACATTTTTCCAACATCTCTGAAGACTTCTAAAGTCATACCCATTTTCAATAATAAAGGTTCATCCAGTGACCTTTCAAATTACCACCCCATCTCCTTACTATTCATTATTTGCAAGATATTTGAGTCAAGTTTAAAAACCCAATCAGACTATTTTGAGAGAGCGGGGTTGTTGTATTTTCAGTGATAGTACGGGTTTAGACAGAAGAAACCAACCATTTTGGCAAAAGATCACTTGGTTGGGAATGTTTGGGAGGGTTTTGAGATTGGCTGTGATGCCTTTGCTTTCTTTCATGACCTATGGTGGTGTGTCACATAATCTTCTTCTTTCTAAGCTGCACCATTACAACTCTGCAGCAATCAGTTGCTGAGATCAAATCTGTTCTGAGAGACCAAGAGAACACACACATGTCTACCATAATAGTGTTTTTCAAAAAACTTTGATCAGTTATCCCTCAAGGTGGTTCCGTTCTTGGTCCAACACTTTTAATAATTTACATCAACCACCCTGTTAAACACAATTATGGGAACAACCTAATACTCTTTGCAGATGACACCACATCTGTAAGAGTTATCATCCTTCAGAGTGATAACCAGATGGGTATACATGACACGCATAAGCTTTCACTAAATGCAGCCAAAACACAGAACATCAACTTTACTTTGAGACACATCAGGCAGATTCTGACCTACTTCTCTGCTTCGACAAGGTAAAATTACTATTTTGGACTTGTGTTGTAAATAAGATTGTAGGCCTTTAAAGTACTAAACACCCCCTTGTATATATATATATATATATATATATATATATATATATATATAGACAACACGAAATAGCGGGGTTGCAGCCTAATAATCCTATTGATGTTACTGGGACATTAAATAGATGACTCTATTTACTTTGTGAAAGCTTTCGGATTTATTTTAATCCTTCATCAGTCACACTACAAAATGGTTTGTTAATATAAAGTAAATTACTAAAATATTTTAGACTTACTGTAAGTGAGGTTACAAATATAAACAGCTATACAATAGGAAATTCATTTCTGTGAATTAAAGGAACACCTCTTTATATAAGTATTTAACACAAAACAAACAGACTGGAAAAAACAATAACAAAAAATTTTTTTTTTTTTTGACTACACACGAAACCGTTGAAAGGTAGGTTTCCAATGTATTCGATCGGAGTCGAGGCTTAACTAGAATATTAAGAATAAAATATATGCACCTATTTGTTTCTTTTTTAGATAGCAAAAAAAAAATAATCCTTCTTTTGTGTTTTGAAGGCCAGGACGATTATTTGGTTTTAAGGTTTAATAAATTGCTATATATTATATTGAGATTCTGTATATCCGATTTTTTATTCATCGGGTTTTCCTGATTATTTATGTGCACCATTTCGAGAAAATTTCTTTTAAAATAATTAATTTCACATTCGAGAATCTCCGCCTCTGCGAAATTTGCTGAATGACCTGTGTCTCTTACGTGTTGGGAAAGGGCACATGCTTCGGGTTTTATTCTTATATAACTTTTATGAGATATTATTCTATCTTTTAGTAGTAAATAGAGTCATCTATTTAATGTCCCAGTAACATCAATAGGATTATTAGGCTGCAACCCCGCTATTTCGTGTTGTCCATTTCATTTTCAAACAGCCGTGAAATTATAAAGAATCTATATATATATATATATATATATATATATATATATATATACATATACTGCAGTGCCTTCTTTATATTAAAGAGAACCTTCAGTCTTTTGTCTCATCCAGATCTACACCACTATGACACAAGAAATAACTCTATAACTAATATTCTCCCTGAATATCCCAGACTTTCAAGAATCTGGGTTGGCAGATGCCAAGTTCTTCAATACCCTGCCAGAGCCAGTAAGAATCCTTGGCTTTACCCAGTTTAGAGCAAGAATTATGATTTACTTGACAGCAAGGGAGTTCTCTTCTTACAATGAGTATCTAAGTAATGATTTTATTGACCTCCTTAGTGTTTTACATGTGTAGTCTGAGAATTTGATTTGGTGCACTGTTTTAAAGTCTTACTGTGTTGTAAAATTTTATACAATTGTTGAATAATTTTATCTCAATGCTGTCCATTTATCCTAAAGAACTGATTTGCACTATTTTTTTAATGTGCAACATTTTTATTTTTAGAATACTGTAAATTTTAAGAAAAGTTTTCTTTATAATAGTGTTTTGCTGACATACAGGATGTTATAAGTATTAGTGGTTTTTCTCCAAGGATTTCAAACACCCTGTAGACAGAACTGGTATATTCAGCAGTTCCGCGCAAAAGTCACGCCATAGCTATCCTTTATCGGTATTCTCATTTTTTATTTATCTTTTTATTTTACATTTTTAGTGGAAATATATGTTTTTTTATACCTTTATGTTTTTATTGGATTTCCCTGTTTACACATTTAAAAAAGTAGTGTCCTTGGCACACAAGAAAAACAACCATATGTCAAATGTGACAAAGTTATCATTCAGAAGTTAAATTGTGTTATTTGCTGTCTTGTCAGGGTTTGAATTTCTTTTAATAATGAGCACAATCCCAAGGAGAAATTTTATTGTATCAGAAGCTGAATGCTGTTGTGATGTGAACATCAAATTTTTCTTAATATTTACAGTATTCGCTAATTTTGACGAGAAGTGTATAATTTTTATGTTAAAATGGTGATCTCTCTTAACATACTTTAAATATTTTGTTTTACTTTATGTATTATTGCTTGTAATATTACTTCTTGTATATATTTATAAATAAATCAAACTAATCACCCTGTAGATTGTTACTATTATATGATGAATTATATGATAACCTCTTTTGCCTAGAGTAATCCAGTAATATATTACAAAAGGATATATGTGTTAAATTAGTCGAAATACATCCTTTTGTTTGCATTTAATTAAATAACACCCAGTATGAATGTGACAACACAGAAAACCAGAGATATGTCATACTTCCACAGGTAATAACGAATACATTTATTTGACTACTCATAAAATATTGATGTTATCAAATAAAGATGATTATTTAGGTAACCAAAAATGCAAACTGCAGACACTGCAGGTAGGCCTACTAGACTGCACCACGTGACAAATGAATATCTAATTATAGAACAAATGTAACACAAACAACTATTTATCAATCTACATTATTTGCCCAGAAAAATGTGTTAAATTGTTAGTTACGAGGCCATACCCATGCATTAGCATCCAGCATTAACAATTTACCTCTAGTACTGGGCCTTCGAAGCTGTCTTAGTTCGCTTGTCGTTGTATGAGTAGAGCCACTTGGAATTGTAGTTGTTACAGTAGAAGTAGCAGGCATATTACATGATGCAGTTACTACAGGGGTCTCAGAAATAATGGTACCAACTTCTGGAGCTATGCTAACTGCTGTTGGAGCTGCTGAAACTACTGCTGGAGCTGCAGTAACTATTGGTGCAGAGGCAGTAACTAATGGTGCAACTGCAGGAACTATTGGTGCAGCTGCAGTAACTATTGGAGCACCTGCAGTAACTATTGGTGCACTTGCAGTAACTACTGGCGCAGCAGCAGTAACTACTGGTGCATCAGCAGTAACAGCTGTTGGCGCTGGAGTAACAGCTGGTGGAACTGGAGTCACAGCTAGTGACGCTGCAGTCACTGCTGGTGGAACTACAGTAATTGCTGGCGATGCAGGGAGTATTGCAGGTAATTTAGCTTCTGTTACATGACTGTTATTCATTTTAGCAGGAGCTTCTTCAGGTCGTTTTTCAGGGGCTTTCACAGCTTCTGAATGTTGAATCACTGATGTAGGAATGTTGCTTATACTGGAAGGTTGCTGAACAATTTGAGAAGCTACCTGAAGTGGTTTCTGCACTGTTTCATCATGTTGTGAGGCTACTTGAATGGGTTTTTGCACTGTTTCTTGCCGATGAGGTACTACTTGAGGGGATTTCTGAACAATTTCTTGATGTTGAGGCACTAACTGAGGGGGTTTCTGTACTATTTCTGGATACTGAACAGCTGCTAGAGGGATTTTCTGAACGAATTCTTGATGTTGAGTGGTTGGTTGGTAGGGTTTTTGTTGCACTACTTCTTGATGTTGAGGTACATGTAACTGAGGTTTTGTAGCAATAATATCCGGAGTAGGTACCGTGGCATGAACAGTTAACTGGGTTGCCTGTGGTTGAGAAGGTGTTGTTATATGTTGTGAACTATGGATTTGAGGCTCAGAAATGATGCTTTGAGAACTTTGTGCTTGCTGTTGTTGTTGCAATGCTTGTTGCTGACGCAAGTACTGCTGTTGCTGAAGCTGCCGTTGTTGCAGTAAAATTCGCTGTTGGTAGGCTACAAGGAAATTATATGATAACCTCTTTTTGCCTAGAGTAATCCCATAATATATTTGTTTCATATCACAAAACATAACTTATACTTTAAATTAAAATATGAGATGCATTAGAAAGTAAAATACCAGTAGTAAAAAATCCATAGAATGAAGAAAAATAAACATAAACATGATAAAGTAACATACCTTTCCCACTAAAAACTTCTGAATTCGACTGGAGTATTGCTTTTAACAAGTCTGGCATTCCATCTTGCTGATCTAATTTTGTATTTGCTCCTGCACAGTTATCTCTGACCTCTCTAAAATCATACATATTATTTACAAGCTTTGGAATGTACTGAGAAAGGTCAAATTATGAATTCAGAGAAGGAATTTACTCCCAAGGTCACTGGTCAGTATAAAAAGAGGAAGTGACAATAATATTTATTTATAAAGTGATTCCTTTATAAATAAAATAAACAGCATATTTTAATAAAAATTGACTTGAAGCCAGGTACTGACTAGCCCATAAAAAAAACTCATAACAAATATATAAACGTATAAAACAGAATTATATATTCCCAACAAAATAATTAAAATAATTACATTTAAAACATAAATAATGCAAAGTATTTTTTACACACTACAACAATGTTTCATACGTATATTTAATGGAAAATGTGAAAGTTATTAATGGGTAGCTGAAGGGTTAGGTAAATGAATGTTAGACAATAATATATATTATGTAATTTTTTTTTCATGTAAATTGGTAAATAAATTTAAATCATTTGTAAGGAAATAGACAAATCATTAAATGTTGATCATTGTACTGTTTACAACAAATAAAATAATTTTCATATATCATATATCCATCTTTATAAACAGGAGTTACCTGTTATTAACTATTGCTTCTATCATTGCATGAAACCTAAAAAAACAATTAAACAATAAAGGCCTGCATTAAATAAATGTGACAACAAAATAGCAAAATACCTTATTACAGCAATAATGACAAAGCTATAAAATCAAACTGCGAAATCTAAAAAAAAATATGGATAAAAATGACAAACAACAATCATAAACTAAAATATTAATAACAATAAAATAAATGATAAAATAAGTAAAAAAAATATTTAAACACTGTCAGTAATGTGATGTCATATGCAGGGTGCTAAATACACACATAACACAATGCAACATTCTCTTTACTCACTACAACATTTCATATGTAAATGGACAGCATAGCTGAAAATGTGGTAGTTGTGAATGGGAAGCTGAAGGGTTAGGTAAATTAATGTTGGAGAATAATATATGGTAAAAAAAGTATTCATCAATGTAATTTTTTTGTTGGTATATGCAAATTAGTGAATAAATTTTTTAAGCAAGTAGACAAATTATATTAAATAGTCTTTATTATACTATGTACAACAAACTGTATTGCTTCTGTAGAAACATTTAAACAATAAGGACTGCAATATGATAACACAAAAAATATAAAAATTATAAATTCAAACAGCAAAAACACACATAAATATAGATAAAAAAAATATGACAACAATCATAAAGTAAAATATTAATAGTAATAAAATAAATGATACAATAAGTGCAAAAAAGTATTTAAATACTGCCAGTGATGACATATGTAAGGTTCTAAATACATAAATTATGTTTATTAGTTAATTACATAATAATTTACATAAACATGATACAAATAAGTTAGATCTATGAATCTTTTGCAAACAGGTTTTTGTTTTCTAAAGCTAAACAAAAGCTGCAGATTTTGTGCACCAAAGCATTTAAAATGTTGAGTTTACAACAAATAAGAATGCTCTGTTCCTACATACTGTAAGTAAAAAGTTATCAGAATAGTCTCTTACTTGAAGGCATTTTATTGCATGATTTTCATAGGTTCAAAATTGGGTGACTGGATTTTATTAAATATTTTTATTTTTATATTTCCCTAAATATATTACATACTATTATTACTTACAGCCCAAACTATATGAATTACAAAATAATGTTTGATTTAAATGAGATAAAACAGAGAAACATCCTCTGAACCCTTTTTGATTGCTCAAAGTAGGTTTTAATATTGGGACCATGTAAGATAAATATAGAGATTTCATTTTAAAAATCCTTTAAAAGAAATCTTAAAAAGTAGAAATACAGACATAAACTCTATTTTTTTAAATGGAACACCCTGTATTTTATGATTTCAGTAAGTGATTTTCTTTTTCCTGCTTATAAATATACCAGGTTTGATACCTTTATCTTCAAAGAGAACTGAGAAAATTGATAAAAATCCTGCCAGAAGAGGTCATGTTCTTTATGTGTCCAACATATCTAATGGTAGTTTTTGTTAATTTTTTTTTAAAGACAAGGGTATCAAACGTAGTATATATATATACTTAGCAACAGCAGACCCATTTAATGAAACAATAATTCCATCCATTAAAAAAAAAAAGGTTGTGTCTATATTTTTATTTTTTCATAATTTTTTTTTAAATTTAGGGCATTCTTAAAAGATAATGAACAGGCTCCCACTTTGGCATTAAAACCTTTTTGTAAGACATATAGTTAAGGCTACACTTAGATGTCAAAATATAAATGAAAACCCTGTATATTCAGAAATAGAGAGCATTATAAACTGTTAAAACCGTTAACATGTGTGAAAATGGACACTGTACTGTATAAAAAACTGCAATTTTTGTGACAACTACACTTGGTTGAATCTTAATATACTTACATGTGATCTGCAGAAGTTTTTTCTAGAGAAGCCACTAGTTGCGGGACAAGAATTTCATTTTTCTGACCAAGTAAATTTTGTGCTTCTTCAGCAACCCTCGGATGAAAAAGGAGAGATTTGTTACTGACAGTTTGTGGAGAGGGTGTAGGTAAGGGCAACTCAGGTAAAACTAAAAAGAAAATATATGGAATTTGAAAATTATATAATAAAAGTTATTTTATTTATACAAAAAATACACATTTAGCAATACTTTTAAAATTATTTGATTGAAATGATTTATTTCCAGAAAGACTTAAATAATAAAAACAAAGTCTACTCTAGTAATCTATTCAATGGAACAAGTTTCGGAAACAAAATCTTCCATCATCAGCATAAGTGGAACAAAATTGACACCGCCAAAAGTAAAGGATAAAAATTCCAATTCATTCTTCTCCACAAAGATAAAAAAAATAAATATCAAAATAGTCATTGAAAAATACTTGACAACTTATAGAGACTGATTTTCCCTACACACAGTAAAAATTATCTGCATTGCATTAAACACAGAATTCAATCAAGGGAAAACAGCAAACACATTAAGTTAAGAGGCTGAACTTTCTGCCCCAAAAGTTTACGAATTAGAATTTTAATGCTTTACCTATGGCTGATCAAATTTTAGTGCATTTTAGTTGATTAAAGTTTTTGTTTCCTTCAAATAAAATAATTTGCATAATATGGTGACCACACTACACAACCGTATAGCTTTGGTATCGTTGATATTTTCACAACTTCTTCTTATGAAACCTAACATTCGAAAACTTTTTAAAACAATAATGTCTACATGTGCATTGAAATTAAATTCTTGGTCAAATATTACAGCTAAATCATTGAAAGTTACTACTTCTGCTAAGGAATTATTATTTATAACATAATTATACTCAATAGGAAACTTTCGATGGTGAAATCTAATGAATTTACATTTTAGAATATTTAATTTTAAAAAATTTTGTTCACACAATCAAAAGTTTATGAATTAAAATTTTAACCCCTTACCTATGGCCATACAAATTTTAGTGCATTTTAGCTGATGAAAGCTTTTACTTTCTTTGAATAAAATAATTTGTTGCCTTTAGTTAGTTTATATAATTTTTTTAATATTCAAAGATTCTAATCCCCTTCAATTATGATTAGTTAAATGTGACTTAAAATATTTTTGGTTCTTTTCAATAAAGTTTCTTCAGAAGTCATTTAGATAGAAAAGAAAACATTACAGCAGGCATACATATCAACAACAGAGATTTCATGTAGATAAAATTAGCAAATTTATCAGAAGATACTGAGAGAAGACAAGCATTACTAGCCCCAAACACCTAACAAATAGCTTCTTTGTGATACCTTCCTTACAAGTACGAACTTCTATTTTTAGGGTTAAAGGTCACTTGTGGTTCAGAGTTGATAAATTAGTCGCTCTAAATATTTTTAAACCTAAACCTTTAAAATATCATTAGTTACAATGGTACAAAACCATAAAGAAAATGCCTAAAATGAATTTAAAAATTCTGAATGACACTAGTAAATAGGTGAAGGAGAGAAAATATCGTTGACACCTTTTATTTGTTGTTAGTGTGAACATTTAAAAAACAGACAAGCATTTTCCTCCACATTCACTTTACAAAGAATATGTGCAATATCTAAGCCTTCTTTTTTTTCAACTTTGTGCTATACTCAACTGACAAATATGAATTATAATGTATATGTTTCTGCTGTAGACAGATCCCAGTGTTATTAAAATAAAAACTGAATATTTTTTAACACATTTTTGGCTCAGCCCATTTTCATGTAATGAAGAAACCCATCTTGGAAATTTTACAATTGCAATATCAGGAGGAATATAGTCAGAATTAGAGATGTGAGTCAGATATATTGTTTTTTTATCTTCTATTCAAGCATTTACACTTTTTACAGCATTTATATATAAAAATAACATTTACTAACTATAAAACAAACACTTGAACAGGTAGTCTCCAATGCTTTAAACATTGGTATCAGAAAGTATGATTATTATTCACCTTGTATAGAACATAACCAAAAATTCAATGTTATTTATTTTCTCGTTTAAGTTTCTTTTTACACTTTTAATGAATTTATGGTAAGAGTTTTCATTTTTTATTACTGGTTGAAAGTCTTTGCAGCTTCAGACAACACAGGACCATGCTAAGCTATATTAGTTCTAACACTCTACTCAAATAAATAATATTGTAATTTCTTACATTATAATCATAGACTTGGTTATTTTGAATTATACAATACAATATAATATCCCTTTATTCAAAAAAAGTGTGACAATTGAACAAATGGGCGTCACAAAAGTAGAAAATACAATCATATTGATAATTTAATATTAGATTGAAAACAGAGTAAAACTTATACAGGATACTACACAAACATTCACATAAAATTACATTTATAAGACATACATTAAAAATGATGTTATAAAAAATCTTCAACCATTAGATCTTATTTAAGATGTGTTTAGTAAAAGAAACTATTTAGCTTCTTTTTGATTACCTAATTTAAAAAAGTGACAATTACTTTTTGACTTAGTGAAATGTACATGGTGAGTCATTATATTTTGACACCTACCTACAGGGTTTATTAATGAAGATAGAGAACAAGTGTAAACATAAAAGCTTTAGGGTTTCTTTTAAACCGCCAGAATCCATTCTGAAATAAACAAACGACTATCGCATACATATCTATATGATTTCCTGATTTCAAAAAATACATATAGTTTGACTACTTTGGCACAACATTTTGGTTTAACTCTAACAAGTTTTACATTATATTATAATATTACCTTAGACTTATATGGCAAGTAATGTTGAAGTTAAACTGAAATAATTTCTGTATAAGTTAACAGGCTTAAACCTGCTTTTTGATTAAAATAATATTATATATAATAGTGTTGTTTCTTTGATTTAGTCATTCAAGTTTTTGTAGGAATAAGTTTGTTTTCTATTAAAATGTATGCTTACTGCTAAAAACTTTATTTCAAGCTAACCTGTATCCAATTTCAACCCCAAAGAATAACAGCCAAATTCAATATTCCTCTTTTAACTAAAACATCTCTTCTAATATTTAGTGAATGTTCACAAGTCAAAGGTTACCGCACAAAGTAATGTAGTTTCGGCGAGCATTGATATCTCTGGACCGATTCAAAGCATTAAATTTAAGTAAGTTATTTATTGCATAAGCTATAAAGGATCTTCCACCTAGGATTGAGATTAACAGATCTTTAAGGTTTAACAGACCCATAGCGGTGATGTTGTCATGACCCACCATGGTGCCACGCTTAAGATTTAAAAAATTATTCACAATTTCGAATTCATTGGTTGCTCAACTGCCACAAATAATTTAGAAGATACTTACACATACACCTATATGATAATATTAAAAGAGAAATTTACAAAAAATGATCAATAATATTAAATATTAAACACATATACCCATACATACATATACATATACATACATGTACACACATACATGTACACACACATATACACACATACATACATGCAGACACATATACATACATATTAATACATAAGGCCAATTTTGTATCAGTCATATATAATAAAAAAGAAACAACACAAACAATAGAAATAAAATATTAAAGAACTTAAAAATGTTCCTGAAAATATTCAGTCACAGTGTAAAATGGCCGAACAACTAAAAACAATCTAAGTTTTTTCTTAAAAAGTTGTTCACTCTGAATTTGCCTGATGACAAATGGCAGTTGATTAAATATAGCTTTGGCACTATAGAAAACCAACTTTTTTTTTCTGAGTTGAACTTGGAATGGACAATGACATAGAATGAGAACGGCGAGTTGGACGTATTGAAGCAGAATTCATTGCACTTTTAATTTTTTTTGCATAAGACATGCAGATTCCAGAATAAAAATACATGCCAATGTCAATATTTTATGAAACAAAAACAATGTTCTACATGAATCCCAAACATTAGCCCCACACATGTATCTCAATGCTCTTTTCTGCAGCTGGAAAACACTGTTAAAGAACTGATCAGCACATGATCCCCAAAAACAAATACCATATTGTAAATGCAACTCCACAATTGCAAAATATGCATTTCTCACTATTATGGGGTTAAGTTGAATGCCTTTGACCCTTAGTACATAGCAACTGAAAGCCAGCTTGGAACACAACGCCTCCACGTGACCTCTATAATTATCTCGAAAATGCTTTATTGTCATATGATTTAGTGTGGTTGACAAAGCTGAAGATATTTTATCTATAATTAAAAAGCTACATATCAAATGCTTAATAAAATTAGTCTTGGTTGCCTAAGTTGAAGGGGAACCACAACTTCAGATCAAAACAAAAAAAATACTAATAATTAAATAATTTACAAAAAAAAATAATCAGAAAAATTGTCTCATTAAGTCCATTAGACTCATGTAAACCCTACTTCAAACAGTATAAAATTCTCCCTCTTCTATATATTCTAATTTTACAGTCGGTATTATTTGTTAAAAAAACAATTCACTAGATTTTCTCCTCATCTAGAACATAATTATGGTACAAGAAACTCAACAAACATTTATATACTTCCTTATAGGACTAGCACTTTCCAAAAAAGTCCTTATTGTTTTTGTGGAAATATGTATAACCAACTACCAGCAAGCCTAAGAGAAATAACTTCTTACAAAAAATTTAAGAAAAGTACAAAGAGTTATCTTCTTGAAAAAAGTTATTATAATGTTAGAAATTACTTTTCAATTTTGCAATAATTGTTTTCTGTTAGTGAGTCCAATCTTAATGTTGTTTTAAAAATGTCTTATGTTATCCTTCATTTTTACAATTGACATTGTCATATCTATTTAGATCTTTTGGCATGAAGTGAAATAAATAAATAAATAAATAAATAAGAAAAGATCAGCAAATATCAACATGTATAAAACAAGATAAAACACAATATAAAAGAGGTTGAATAATAAAAAGACATGAGGCAGTATGACAATCACCAGAATTTACAAATATAATAACCATGACAAATAACAGCTTAAATAAATAAAATGATAATTTTAAAACATGGTAATAAATAATCAGAAATCTATAATAGGATATAATCTCATAAATAAATTTACCAAACAATAATTCTACTAGTAGCAATACACTTAAAGCTGGCCACTGTAATACTCTTCCAGACTGTAATACGCCCTACGAACCAAAACACCTTAAAGTGCGGATTTAAACTGATTAAAAGTACGAGGAAACTGAATATTTAATGGTAAATATTGTAGATTTTTCTGCCATTATAAAAGATAGAATTCTTTATTAAGATTGGGAGTGGTAAGACTCCAGTTTGTCTCGTATTATAACCTCTAATAGTCATCTGGTTCTTTAGTTCTCTATGCAGCAAACATGCTGTTTCCAAAACAAAAATACACATAAACGATAAAAGATTTTGTTTCACAAAAAGAGGCCTGGAATTTCCCCAAGATTAGAGTTTTTAATTGTCACACATACCCAATTATAGGGCTTGTCAGAATCACTATGCTCTATTTTGTGATATTTGATGGTGTTTTTATGAATATTGCAGCACCTCCAACCCTTGAATCCTGGCAGCAGTAAACTGCCAAATAACCTTTAGTATTAAAGAACAGTATTTTACCGGTATGAAAGCATATTTCCAAAACTGCCAAAATACTACAGTGTATATCACCTTGCAGTTCATCTAATTTGTTATGTAGGCTTTGAATGTTATAATACTCCAAGATAACCAATTTCCTAATTCCATTTTTTAGATCGCTCTCCTCTTTAATAAGATCAATCTTACCTGTGTCCATTTTGGGCATCAGGATTGTTCCGTTATTCATCCAAAATATATATAACCATGTGTTTTTTTACTTGTTTGGCTGCTTTAAATAACTCAATGTTTCTCTTAGTTAAGTCATGGTTGAAACTATTTATTCCCGACTGTTACAAGGACTAATGTCTGAGGTTTTTAAATCTTTTTTTTTTTGCAGACATCCATCACTTTTTATCATCAGCACTTTAAAATTCTATACTACTACCTATTTTCTCGTTGGGATTTTCTAATATATACGCATTTGTTATGATATTTGGCAGATTGAGTATGTTAGCCATTTTGTACACAATTTCGTCAATTTTTTTCATTTTCCTTTAATGGAATTCCTCTTATTATTATGTAGTTATTCAGCTCTTGTTCTTTTATATCTAATTGCTTTTTATCACTTGTATTTCTTTTTTTAGCTCCTCATTTATCTCTATTTTTACTTCAAATTTGTTAATTAGAATGTTGTATTTTTTCCATATTAATGAATTTAGCCATAACATCACCAATTATGTAGCTGTCTTTATTTTCATTTGTACTTCTAGTACTACCTGAACCTCTTGCAGTAGTGTTAGGGTTGTTTTTACAAGTGTCACACTTCCATGATGTTGGGGATTTTTCTAGTTTTTTTGTAAGTTTTCTTAGATAGGTTGAGGCATGTCCTATCCCAGTCATCACAACACAGTGCTTCGTCGCCTGGAACTATTTTGGGATATATTACAGTCAGCATACAAACTTTTATGTTGATTTGTAAAGCTATTTACTATTTTATTTAATTGTCTAATACAATGTAAATTGTGAAATGGACAAAAAAGTATTTGATTGATTGATGTTCCAATTTTATTTAACTACCATGCATCACAATTTACGAACCAAATCAAACAAATGACGGTCATAATGATCATTTTGTCCCATGACATTTTAGTCATTTTGTGTTTTTTTTTAATATTTGTGTTGATTGAGAGGTTTTTATTATTAGCCCAGGCAGTTTCATTTCAAAATTTAAAAAAGGGGAGATCTATATTTTGTGTATTATAATTTTACATACTTTGATATGAATTAATGCTCTGACTCTGCCACAAAATGTATGTGTCTGTAAGCTTCCATCAGTAAAAACAGTGTGACTTTGTTACAGAACCGGAGCAATGTTTTGCCACTGCTTTTGTTCATTTTATTTATAAATGACTTGGAAGCCGTTTTAGATCTGGCAGAAAAGGATATCATGATTTTATATGCAGATAACACATCAATAATAGTAACTGACCCTTAAGTTAGTGTATTAATACAAAGAATTTAATGAATGGTGTCGAGGAAAAAAACTTATTCCAAATGAAACAAAAAACTCAGTGTCTGACTTTTTCATTTAAATGACAACTACCAGAGTTTAATTTAAATTAAAATAATAAACAAATAACTAAAACAGAGAAGTGTAAAGGCTTATATCTTGACAATGATCTTTCCTGGTCATCTCATGTAGAGCATGTTGCAGGAAAACTGAATTCAGCTTATTTTGCACTTGCAAATTTATAAAATCTTTTATCCACCACGGAATTAATAAATGTTTACTACGCTCTTGCTTACAGCCGTTTAAAATATATGGTTCTCTATTGGGGCAGGCCACAGAAATAAACTGTTTATTTGTTTTGCAGAAATGACTAATTCGAAAAAATATTTTCCCTCATTCCCATGCAATCTTGCCATCATGTTTTTAAAAAGCATAACTTACTTTATCAAGCTTGTGATGGAAGCTGCTCTTTATGTTGTGAAAATTGTGGCACAATTTCCAGTTGTATCTACGCAGCACAATTACGAAAAAAGACAAAGCAACAATATATTGATTCCTAACTTTCATTTATCAAAGCATAAAACCAACCCTTTTGTTTTTGCAGTTATGTATTTAATAAACTGCCTAATGAAATTTAAACAATAGAACCTGAAAAGAAATTTAGAAAAAAGTTAAGGCACTATCTTATTGACCACTCCTTTTATTCTGTTATGGAATATTTTGACAATTATTGCACCTAATTTCAGCAGAGTTCTGTCAGTCTATGAGTCCAACTGAAACATAACTTAAAAACCTCTATACTAATTGATCTGTTCAAGATATGAAAACTTTCATTAAAAATGCAATTGTTTTTAAATCCATATTTTTAGATTCTATTGATAAGTGACAGATATCTGAGGACCACAGTCATTTTCAAAAATGAGTGTCATTTTACATCTCTAGCCAAAACAGAGCTAAACCAGACATAATAACCGTTTCATTCTACCTCCGACACAAAACTGCCACGTTTTGATAACATTTATGCTTTACTCTAAAAGATTGGAATGGGAATTTGAAAACTCATCATATTTATAGCAGGACAGAACTATTACAAGAAAACACACAATGAAACTAACTAAAAGTTACTGAATATACAAAAAAATAAGAGGCTCAAAGATAAATAACACTAAGGGTTAGTCACCTTACAATCATTCCCTTTACGAGACAACCAATTTTTGATTATCTTAGGTATCAGACATTTAATAATGGGGTTAATATTTAGTATTGTAAAAAAGAGGTGTGACCACACAAACATCATATTTCAGGACAATCCAATTAACATACATATATAAATCAACGCTTAGAGAAACATTTTTAAAAAATGGGAAAGATTTCTTCAGTCCTATTTATTAAATATTTCACTAACATATATATGAAATAATAGATACTGTATCTTAATACCTAATTGAACACTGCAATGTGACAATTATTTGTGAAAGTAGGTAGCTTACCTTTTAATATGCTATATTCTGCTGGTAAAGCAGCCTTACAATCGGTAAGACTAGCAACACCAGCTAAAGTGGTGATGGGTACATGAGGTAATCCTGGATCCATCTCCACTGAACAATAGCTTCAGTTATCTAAAAATCATGTTCAATAATAGCATTGTAACTGGGGTACTATTTATGTCACAAAAGTAGGTTTAATGTGGGGCTTATGGTAGCAGTCCATATCAGTTAATCCTAACCTCTCACTAGAATTCCAGGCTTGAGGGGGATGGATCCTGGGGTGAAAAGGGACTAGCGAAAAAATAATTGTTTACAACTAGGGTTCCCGCTTAGAAAATAAATAATAAACGTTCTTGTTTGAAAGAAAACAATTGTAAGTGACATAACTGTCAACACCATTTTAGCTGACATTTGACGTAAATAAAAGAAATGTACAACATATATGAAAAAAGCCCTTTCCTGCTTTTTACATGTTCATTATTACTATATAAACTTTTCTCTCAGGTCCCGTTGAAAGTTCTACACTATCCAAGCGCTTGTTCACTTTAAAAATAAATTGTTTTGTTTGCTCGTAAACCCCGTTACTGACGCCATCATTTTGACTTATTTCACTGGCCACAAATGACTCCAGGGAACCGGAATTTGAGCCATTTTACTCCGGAAAAACCTTCTTTACTTTACAATTTAGCACACTTCACATATAAACGGAATATAATCAAATAGAGAAGTTTTAAACAGACGGAAACCATGGGAGTAAAACTCCAGTTAACTAGTTACAACTTCTCCGTCGGTACTACTTTCGAATATCCATCAGAGATGGCGCTCGACGCCATTTGTTTAGCTTTTTTAATTCATAAAAAAAATTCCTAAAATTCAAGTGTCTTCTAATAATTAACAAGTTCAAAGGTACATGATGTACATTAGTTTCCATTTATTAAGCCACAATAAAACCATTATTGACATTAAACTTAAATGCCTACAAATTTTTAAATTCAGGATTATGTACTCTGAATTGAATATGTATATCTTATAAGCTCTTAATGGAGATAGATCTCTTTTTCAGCGATAATTTTTTCGGTGCTACTTTTTTAATCAAGTATTTACTTGAATATTTTATTTCTGATAGCAGTTGAGCTTTTATAAAAAAACCTAATGGAAATTTTGGGCAAAATACGATAATCTTGGCAATACTGCAACACCGCTAATCTCGTGGGACAAATGCCAATAATGCCAACATACCGCCTGCATTACTTGCACAAAATATATAATGTTATCAATTGGTAAAAAACAGGGTCAATTTTTATCTTTCTTTACTTTATGCTAGTAAGATGAGATAAAGATTCTCAATGCGTACTAGTTTTACCAATTACAAAGCAAAATCTATTAGAAGTGGAGGTGAGTTGCGATTTCATGAACTGTGACTCATCTGTCACAGGTTGGCACTAAATTGGACGGTCCGCTCCGACACGCGCAGCATAGAAAAGAGTTACAAAATCGCAGTCGCGGCCAGACAGGCTGTCACGCTACTGTTATTTATATTTATTATTTATTCCTTATTCGTGACATGGTTTCTTACATAACGGTACTTCGCTGCCAGTTGATACCGATTATTGTTTAAAAAAAGGGAGATTTATGAATTTGCCTAGTCGTATTAAGCTCGACTTAAGTCTAAAAAGGCACAATAAATTTATAAAAAATAAAGTCTATATTCCTTTAACATTACCATAGAAATAAATGACAGCCTGTTGCAATGCACGTTCAAAAAGAAAATAAAAAGCCAGTTAAAAAATATCATGACATTGTAGAATCGAGTAATAAACCCCGTTTTGCAAAAGATGTTTTTCTTTGCGTTACTTTGAACAAAATTAATAGACACAAACAGACTAAATCTAAAATGTATATGATGTCAGTTTGCCGGCTTCTAAATTTGAGTTTGTATACAGAAACGTTAAGATGTGTTCCCTCTAAAAAAATTTTGCCTCAAAAATACTAAGATTTGAAAGATAATATGTAAGTACTCTATTGAAATCCGCTTCTAGAAGTCACATCCATATAAAAAAAATCCTTATTCTTTGACACCTTAATATACTTTCCCAAGTTTTAACTATTTTGTTTATGAATGTAAACAATGTAATGATTATTGGAACCGTATATATGTAATAATATTATAGGTAGGCACAAAAACAAATCGACATCCTACTCCTATCCCCTGAACGTGCATAAACAATATATACATTTTATAAACCAATGTCAAACCCAAGGTTTTTATTTAAAAACCTTGTTTAAAACCATAAATCATAAATGGGCAAGGATACAGTGAAGTAGGGATGAGACAACGAAGGGGTAACATCGATGGTAACATCAAATGCAGTTATCGATGTACGAAAAACATCGGTCACTAAACTAAATTAGACGAAATCAACTACGACATAATTTAGTTTAATAAAATAAAATAACTCTAAATTATATAAAGTACCCAGCTAGTACGAAACGTTTCAGACTTCCGTTCCGTAATGATTTCTCTATATAAATGTAATATCATTGCCATGCAACATTACATGACCATTGAAAGTATGTTAATACATGATTTTAAATATTCCCTGACTGTCATATTTGTTGTTACATTCCAGTTTCTTCCATACAATTTTACTACGATCAATAGTTGTGAAGGACACTGAATCTATTTTCTTAACTTCCCATTATTGGTCAGTGGCGGCTCGTAGTTAACTTTTCAGGGGGTCAATATATATATATATATATATATATATATATATATATATATATATATATATATATATATATATATATATATATATATATATATATATATATATATATATATATACCCACCTAATTTCCTAATTATTATATTTTACACCACAAAGAGTCATCTGAAAAAATTATAGACACGAAACAGTAAAATGCCCTTATCCGTTCGCAATCGCATATCCAGTCACACAAATTGTACATATTTTTACTAAAATAACGATTTCCTTTTTTTTTTGTCTTTACTTATCTCCCGGAAAAACTCGCCTCCGTTTATAAGCACTAGGTCATCGTGGACCGTCAGCCTCGTGATCCAACGAAACGAAACCTCCGGAGATTTCTGCGTGAGGCATCGGTAGTGCGAGTGTCGAGGAACCAAGTAAACGTTCAACAAGTTCACACATTTAGAATAATAGAAAGAATTTCCAAATTTAAAAGAAATTAAAAAAATATAAATTATTTATCTGTTATTGTTTATCCGGCTATGTACCATAAGTGCATATGCCTAGATCCCAGAGTTAAATAATTTTAATCATCAGCGGACGAGTAGGGTCATCTATTACCGCCCGTTGGTAATGCTGGTGTATGGTCGGTAACTTGCTTATGTGAAGCCTTCATTTGATAATGCTACATTTTTGTTATTATTTTCATACATTTTAATAAAAAAACGGATTATCGGTGTTAAAAAAACTTAAAACATGGATATTTCATCGGAGTTAGAAACCTGTAACATTATTGGTAAAAACATCGTATGTTAAACATCGAAGTTGGTTTAACATTGGTAATTATCGCCTACCCCTACAGTGAACATTTCTCCCGCGACCGTGATTTACCCTGTAGCGTTTATGTATAACAGCACGACCAGCCCGAGGAACGGACCAGGAAAACTGCTCCAAACAGTCACTGCAACTTGTCACGGTTACACAACTGAAGCAGTCACGTCTTGTCACTGCTCCACTAACATCGCAGGTTGGCCCACCTCTCATTAGAAGGAACTTAGACATAGGCTGCGTTCCTTTTTTGACTGACGGTACGAATGTTCAGTAGATTACGGGATTTAGCGCATTAAAAAAAAAAAAAAAATATATATATATATATATATATATATTCAGCTGGAGCTGAGTACTGGTAGTTGAAAAGTGAATTTAGCCAAAGATAGCTAGACTCAGTAATTGGTTTCTCCAACGTAATTAGCTATAATGTGCGCCCTTCAGTAACCTCCATCCGGTAGCACAGATTACTCCAGATTGGAAAGTGTTAAGATTCTTCATATACGGTCATATACCCAAATTCAGAGATCACGTCGCCTTCATACGTAACGGCGTGTATATAATACTAGTGAAATATCATTTTAATCATATATGTAAGTAATGATTCTGGGTCAGGTGCAATAATGGAACCGATTCAGCCATTAAAGAAATCATCTTATTAAAAACATAAGTACTTTGATCTGGCGTCATTATAATATCGATCTACCGGTGTAACAAAACAACAACTAAATTTCTCTTTAAACACTTTGGCAATTACAGCATTAGCAAATTGTGAATAAAAGCAAAACTTCAAACCATTTATTACTAAACAGACATCCTAAAAACGGTCCTTAATCGAATCGTGGTAAAGGATACTTTTCATAACAAAAAAGTATTCGAATCAAATGATTCGAAACATTTTTTTCGAATCACGAATCAAAATAATACCGCGAGTATTTTTATTTATCAGACTCAGTTTTTTAATTTCTTTTGAAGTTGGTTTCAAATAAAGTCGAAAAACTAAGAAGTTTGAACAAATTTATAAATTTATGTGAACAATAATATATGTAGGGCATTAATGCTATATAGCTTATGCTTAGTTTATATATAAATCAGGCTATTATTTCCGAATTAAAAATTAAGGTTAATACATATATACTTTTTATAAATTCCAGAATTTATACCATCTTAATACAAGGACTACTTGAATAAATAAACAAAATAATCTTATTTAAAAATGTAACCACATAAAAACAGAATATCTAAAAATCCTAATTTTGTTGATTCGGATGTTATCGAAATTCAGCCGGTAGGGTACTTTTCAGACCCTGATGTCAAGTTTCAAGGCACTATTACTATCGTGCAACGTGTAATACATTTATTTTATAGTACAATAAAACCAAACTGTTATATTTTCCTTTTTATTTTTTTAATACAAATTTCAACAAAAAATATTCGCTCCTATCTCTAATTCTCCATCCTTGTTGACACTTGAGAATATTCAAACATATGATCCGCTGTAACGCTGTGGCAACATAGCGTATATTGACCCGGTTATATGGTTTTGTCGCACTTTCCCGGCGACAATTTTAATTTACAATTCATGCTTCTTCATTTAAGCACCGCTTGGTAGCCGTGAGGAATTTCGGTTTGGGGAGTCCGTTTGCGAACTGTGTGGCCGATGATTATTGGTATTAAGAAATTGGTTGGTGTTTTCTGATCGGGTTAAGTGAAATAAGTTTAAGTGACAATATGAATACCGTAAAGTATCCTGTAAGAACAAATTTCGCCAGTTTTTTTGTTAGCAGTTAAATTAAAAATTAAAGAGCCGGACTGACCTTTGCTAGATTTAAAACTGACTCAGGCTTGAAAAGTTACAAAATTTTCAATTAATTTCAATAAATTTCAATTTAAAAAATCTTATTACAATGCAATATTTGCATTAAAAAAAAAGTTTTTCTGCTTTGGAACTCAGTCGATTTCTTCGATCAGTCCTACTATAGAGAACTGCCTTTCACAACGCACCGATGTCGCTAAAAACGCAAAATCTTTCTTAGACTATGGCACTTAAATTAGGGAAATTGAAGCTTTGTTCACTACAGAATTTTAGAGAATCCAAATATCTTGGCAAAGTATTTTGTTTCTAAGTATCGTTGTACTTCTATTATTGCCCGTCTTGTGCTTTATTCTGAGGTTGTGTTGTGGCAATATTATTTTCAATATTTCGCATATTGACAATTCATTTTCATCCTCGCCGTGATTCTCAGCATCAGCAGACATTTCACCTATGATGCTGCCTCGAAATGCCATCAGTATAAAGCCTGGATCGTGAAACTCTATTATTGCGGAAATAGTACTGTTTTCTAAGTTGGAAAATAAAAAAAAGGAAAAGGCTATATGATATTTATTACACCGTTATACAATGCTGTTTGAAGTATATCTTACATAGATATAAAATTAGGAGTATTTTCGAATTCATTCATTATTTGAAAAGTGCTCTCGACTCCGCTGACAAACATTAATATTATTTAAAAAAATAGCAGTAGTTATCCCGCAAAAAAACAAAACTTGAAATACTTGTTTGCATTCGAATACCAGTTATATCATTAAATGTTATATTTATTCTAATAATAAATCGAAATACTACAGAAGTTGTTGTGGCAAAAACATATATTCAATGTAGATAGTTTTAAAACGTATCTATAGAATACCTATTATTTCTATAAGTATACCTTTACTTCAGCCTAAAATAAAATTAATTAATATCAAATCAATAGTTAAAATAACTATCTCACTTTAAGCCGCTGCAGTGCGTGGCACTCTGACAGCGGCTCGATTTCACTGGTTTACGTTCATACCGCCATAATCGCTGTTCGAACGATTCATCGTTTATATTTCGATTATTGATGAAGGCACGAACCCGCTTTCTATTCCAATCGCTGGGTAGCAAAATAACTGCTTTAACGTAAGGTCAATCGCCGGTAGCTGCTGGTTTTTATATGGCTCTGCTTCTAGGCAATTGTCAACTAGCCTGTAGTACCAGTTATTCTACGTTTATAGTGACTAAATCACCGTGATCGATATACCGCCCTACTCTATTAGACATTAAGGTTTACCATTTTAAGGAAATCACCCGAAGCCTCGCTATCTAAACAAAGCCCAAAGTGATGCTACAGTAGTCAGAGAGTGGTTTGAGATTTAGTTGCTTTGGATTTAATCGCACCTTGTTAGAGCTGTCATGGCAAGGCCGCATGGGTCCATCACCTGCATGTCTGCAACCAGCAATTCGCCCACGTGCTAACCTCAACAGTGACTACCTGATACACAGATATAAACAAAATGTTTTTTTTAATATTTTTTACATTCAAATATTTGGAATATAATTTTTATTTTATTTCATCGTACTCTCGTACAGTTAACGACCACGTGTCAATAGTGACCATCACTAAAGTGAAAAGCGTTGAGTTGTCTTAGATATTGGTTGGAAAATGATTACTGTAGGTGAACAGATTTCGAACGATGAACAACAAATAGTTACGATTTTAATTTCTATCATTTGCCTGTATGGAAACGATGGATTACCGATCGATGATGTCGAGAAGGAGTTTGAAAACTACTGTGGGTACACCATACCGTGGAAACAATTCGGTGCAGCCAGTCTGAAATCCTGGCTAATAACTCTGCCCAACGTTTATCTTGTGACTAACCGTTTCAAGAAAGAAGTATTGATTGAACAAAGCCCCAAATCTACGCACATAAAGGACATGATAATTAAGCAAAAGCGTACTCACTATCGACCAAATCAACCATTTGTTGGAATGAAGAGGAAAGCACCTAGAATAGATAATTATGAAACTAATGGTTACAATCAACCATACAAGATGAAAAAAAGACTGGAGTGTGAAAACTTGCCTGAAGGCTCCTTTATACATACATCTATACATAATGTCTCAGCACATGATTCTGACCGCTACGAAAAGTTTGAAGAATTGGTATGTTTTTTTATTATATCTGTATTTAGGGTTGTGCCTTACAGTCAATAATATTTTGGTTATTTGACTGAGCAATTTGATCAAATTTTATTTGTAATAAATATAATTTATTTTTAAAGATAAAATACATTACCTAATAGATTTTGATCTAGGGATTGGAATAGTGCATGCATGAAGGTTAAATACTATATAAATCTCGTAACAGCACAAATTAATTAAACAAATTAAAACATTTGCTGTTACAAAGTTTTATTTCTCAAAAATTACCTTAAACCTAATATAAAAGATACAAACTAAAATGCAAATTAAAATGTCTAAACACCTAAAAAAAACAGAGGTTATTAATAAAAGAGAACTCTTACAGTCACAGTTATTCGACAAGAAATTGTAACCCATATATTTAAATGTGCTCAAATTACCAGTCGTTTAACCACCAAACAATATTATCTGATTGTAAAATATTAAAAGTCACTGTTATTTTAGGAATCCATGCTTCCCCTCTTTTACAAGCACCAAGCGCTAGGGGATGACTTTTTTGTGGACATCGCAGATACCAAAATGGGATATTATGTTCCTAGTAAAGGTATATTTCTATCTACATAAATAGTTTTGTTAACTGTTAAATGACTCATATTTTTACCCATTACTCAAATTTCATTTTAGAGCCAAGACAAACTGGTCTCTGTTCTGTAGGACACACAATATCAGGCCTTACTGAAAAAGTTAGGAAAGCTGTAAATTTGGCACCCCGTGTGGTTGTAATGATTGGATTTCAAGATTTGCTTGATGTAAGTGTGTTTTAATTTTCAGATAAAAGCTACTTTATCACATTTTCATTGTTTGATTCATAATTACATTTTAAATAATATATTTTTCCTTGATTAATTGATTAATGACCTTCCCTTTGTTGGCGGCTTTTCCCGTAAACTGAGTGGAGGCGGTGGAGTAGCAACTTTTGGTAACAACTTCAATTATTTGCCTTTAACAGAGGTTAGTAAACTAAGCATTGAGAAATGCTCTGAATTTTGTGGGGTTTTTCTCAAGGATTTTCATCTTAATCTAGTAACAATTTATAGACCCCCCTCGGGTTGTTTTGACACATTTTTAGAGCGCCTTGAAGCATGTCTTGAACTTTTAAATATAAGAGATAAAATAATAATAGTAGGTGATTTTAATGTACATTTTGGAACAAACGATAAGAGGAGTGCTGACATGTGTAGTTTGCTTCTGTCATATGGACTTAATCCGACAATTTTAGATCCAACAAGGGGGTCGAATTGTCTTGACAATATTTTTACTAATATTTTTTCTGGGGACTATAAGATAAGTCTGCTTCGGAATAGTTTTTCAGATCATCTGGGTCAATCAATGGAGGTACAGTTGAGGTGTTCCGTACCAGATGACACGACAAAATTAAACAAGTTGATAAGACCATTTACTGAAAAAGGTAGACTTATGTTTTATAATTTGATAGAGTCAGTTGATTGGGGTTTTATTAATGACATAGATGTTAACATAAATACAAAATTTTTGCTGTTTACTGAAATTTTACAGGATAGTTTAAAATCTTCTTTTCCAGAAAGGGAACTAATACTAAAGCCTAAACAAAGGGGAACCACTTTTATCTTTACCAGTGAGTTAAGGGAAATGAGGGAAAATCTTCAATTTCTTAATGACTTGTGCAAAACTTTTAATACTGAAGGTCTAAAACAAGAAAGAAATTCTTATCGCTTAATGTATAAACGTGCCATTACTGATTGTAAGTTAATTTCCAACAACACCAGAATAAAAAACAAAATGCATGTGGGAAATAATTATCAACCAAAGTTTTTTTTTTTGTTTACCTAATGAAATACACAAGAACATTGTTGTCCCAGTGGAGTCACACATTTCAAAATTTTAATATCAACCAAAGTTTTTGTTTTTCGGAGTCACTTTCATTGAGGTTAGAGATATAATTAATAAACTAAATAATAAAACAAGTCGTGATTGCTTTGATCTAAATGTCCCCCTACTAAAACTAATAAATAATTTGATCTATATTCCGCTTGCAAAACTAATAAACTTGTGTATTGGTAAGGACGTTTTTCCGGACTGCCTCAAACATGCTGTTGTGGCACCAATACACAAAAAGGGTAGCACTGGGGATGCCTCAAACTATAGACCAATCTCACTATTGCCAATACTTTCAAAAGTGTTTGAGAAATGCTTAGCTTCTCAAATTACAACCTACTTTGAAACTAAACACATTTTTTCAGAATCCCAATTTGGCTTTAGGAGGGAGCGGAATACTGGTTTGGGTATCCTGGACTTAGTTTCTTACATAGAGGACTCTTTTGAACATCTTGAGTATGTTTCTACTGTATTTTGTGACCTGAGTAAGGCATTTGATTGTGTCCCCCATGATGTCTTGCTGCGGAAGCTGGGGGCATATAATTTGTGCAGTAGTAGTATCAACCTGCTCGCCTCATATCTGACTAACCGGACTCAACATGTGAGACTTGGTGATGGTGATTCGGATGTCCTACCAGTAACAGTTGGAGTGCCTCAGGGATCGGTGCTCGGTCCTCTACTTTTTCTTATTTACATCAATGATCTGCCCTTTGCTCACCCTGAGGTGCATTGGACACTCTTTGCCGATGATACGACAATAGCTTTCAAACACCAAGATAAACAACTGTCTCAAATGAGGACCCTTGAGGCACAAGGAGCAGCTGAGACATGGTTTTCTTCTAATATGCTATTCCTGAACGTAGCAAAAACCAACAATATGACATTTTCCATGAGACAACTTTCTGGCGAGGAAATTGAGTGTGATGTGAGGTTTCTGGGTGTTAACTTGGACCCTAAGCTGCGATGGCACAACCACATAAATTCCATCTGTAATAAATTAAATTCAAACATTTTTGTCCTGAGAAATCTTGCTCACTGTGTAACCAGGGATGTGTTGCTGCAGGCATACTATGCCCTCGTGCAGTCGCACATGTCTTATGGGATCATCGTTTGGGGTCATGCTTCGGATGTCTCGAGAGTCTTTGGTCTCCAGAGGAAAGCTATCAGGGTGGTTAGTGGTTTGTCATATAGGGATGATTGCAGGGACACATTTGTGATGTTAAACATATTAACCCTACCTTCCCTGTACATGTTGGAAACATTATTGTATATTAAAAAAAACCTAACAGGATATAGAAGACATGTTGATGTCCATGAATATGATACAAGAGGTAAAGGTGACCTAGTCACAGGTTACTGTCGTCTGAAAAGGTGTCAAAATGGCTCAAACTATTTGGGTATAAAACTTTTCAATAAACTTCCAACTTCCTTGAGGGAGGCACCACTTAAAGTTTTTAAAAGCTCCATAAAGAAGTTGTTGCTCCAGGGGGCATTCTACTCAGTGGACGAATTTTTAGATTCTGCGTGAATTTTATAGTGTGATTTTATAAGATGTCAATGTTTGTGTTGTATTTTATTTTAGTTTTAACTTAATTTTAGCAATATATGTATGTATTCTTCATGATGATTTTATATGGATCTGTATGTATTTTCTACTGTTTGACGTGTGTAAACTTTTTTTTGTACTGACACGAATAAAGAAATTTGAATTTGAATTTGAACTTGTGTTGGGTCATTACCAAATTTCAAAATTAATTAACCAAATAATCTAAAGCACATTACTTCATATAGGTAAGCAAATTTATTTTCAAAATGATGATACACATCAATAGAATACATTCCAAATATAATTATAAATTTTAACAGAAGACACTTAGAAATCTAAAAATATCTATATAAACTCGAAATAATATGTACATACAGGGCTTTCATTTATATTTTGACACCTAGTTAAAGCTGAAGATACAAAAAAACTTTAAATATAGGATTTTTATTATATTATCTTATAAGAGTAGCCAAAAATCATTAGGAAGTTGAAAAATATACATAACCTATACTTTTTTAAATGAGGCAACCTAATATTATTATTTCATTACAGATTACAAATATACTAGGTTTTGATACTATTATCTTTAAAGATTACCTAGAAAATTGCCAAAGCCCTGCCATAAGAAGCAATGCTTTCTCTTTTAACAATCTATAGGACATTGCCTTTTATGGCACGTTTTTTGCACATTTTCCAGATTGTTTTTGCAAATAAAGGTACTAAACCTGGTATATTTATAATTGGTAAGAAGAGGCACATTGAATGAAATAATAATACACAGGGTCTCCCGTTTCAAAAAAAAAGCTTATGTATGTTTTTCAACTTTCTAATGATTTGTAAAAGTTTTTGATACTTTCAAAAGATAATATACAAAAAAATCCTACAACTTTTGTATTTAAAGTTTATCTGTATTTCCTATACCTAGTTAAAGTAACTGGGTGTCAAAATATAAATGAAAGCCCTGTACAGGGTGTCCCATTTTGGTTGCAATTGCTGGGTATCTTGCTTATTTTTAAAGATAGAATCTTACGGTTTTCGTGAACCTGAGCTACTTTTTTGTGAAACGAAAGTTGCTGCAAACAAGATAGTCAGAGCCCTCTTAGTTTCCAAGCTACAGGGCGATATTGAAAATATTGCATTTTCAGGTACCCGTTGTATCTCAGTTATCTTGCCAAAAAGATAAAAATGAATCCTTTTAGAACTTTTTATACATAATCCGGTGGCATAGTAAGTTTTTTTTCTAAATATTACTGTTTTTGAAATATTGACCAATGCTTGGTTTTTTTTAAATGAGACACCCTGTAGATTTGTCAAAAAATTAATTTGTGTTTTTACAACCTTCACAAAAATCTGTAATAGTATGGGTCTAAACAAGAAAAATCCCAAATTTTCAAAATTTTGCAATAGGCCATGCAAGGCAATACTGCTTTTTAACTGTTTACTTGGAAGCAAGTAACAGTTCCCAAATTTTGTTCTCTGCCATGTCATTACTTGTCTTATTTATATACATTTTATGTTTTATTTTGAAATATTGCTAGTTTTTTGTATTTATTTATTGTGTAGAAGTATATTTAGGGTTATGACAGAAAGCCAATCTTATGAACATTTTGAGGAATACAATATGCTCAACAATATGTTAGCTTGTTTTATATCATGAAATAAAAATGTTGAAGCGGCATGTGGGATGTATTTTAACATGTAAATAGTTGGTTTTTAGGTATGTTTAAATACTATTGCTTAATTTTTATTTAAATATCCAGGATGGAGGCTACCTAATATTTCCACTGTTTACAGAATAAAAAATAATGTACTTGACCACGGATCATTTAACAAACCTCATTCAAAAACATATTATAAGGAAAATTGAGAGGTTGAGGAAGTCCAGGTTTTGGCTAATGCAGAAGCTTACCCTACAAACTCCTGTAGAGCCAGTGAAAAGAGCATAGGGATTCCACAAACAACCACCAATTTAGGTTTGTCTAGCACTTACACCCCGGGGATGGTCAACATCGAGTAGTCTTCTGAACTTGGTATCGAGAAATGTGATATGGTTATAGATTTTGCAATGAAGGTTAAATGGTCAGACAAAGCCATTTTAGTAATTCTGATATACGTAATAGGCACAATAGCAGAATCTGGTCCCAGGAAAAGCAACACAAAATATTTCCCAGAAGATAGCAGGGAAGTTTTGTTCTGAATGTGTCTTGCTTCATATTAGAGACACAGATAGAATTTTATATATTTGAGGGAAATCTATCAGCCAATCGATATGAAAAAAAAAATTATTTCCAACAGGACAAAGCTCCTGCACACAATTCTCAAATGGCCGGGTTATTTCTGGAGAATAATTTTGCCGATCAATAGATCAGAACCAATGGGCCTATAAAATGGCCTCCTAGGTCCCCAATTTAGATTGCTGGTGCAGGTTTAGATTGCTCGCAATATTAATGATAGTGTTTTATAGGTACTACAAAAGTTAACATGTCTTTCGATTTTCATTCAGTTATCTTTAAAAATGTAAAACATAGATTAAAAACATAATAAAACTTTACCACCTTGTCTTGAGAAATATGCCTTTTGGACATAAGTATATATTAACTTTTATACTTAAAATGAATCAAGAAATTGCTTCTCAATTATTACCGTGCAATATGCAATTATGAAACTCCTTGTATATTTAGCCTATATTACAAAGCATTTTAGTTCTGTTTCTGCATCACCCCCACAAAAAATTGCCATGCATTGTAGTAATAGTTGGGGGGATTTAAACAACATAAGAAAAAATTTGGAAAAATATAATGAAATATAGAATTCTATACACAGTGAGGATTTAAAAGTGTTACAATTCAATGTTGGAAAAACCGTTCGGATTTTAAGATATTTTTGACAGTTAGCCTCTCCCCACATTTTGAATGGGGGCTATCAACTTTGAAATGTCAAATGGAATGATATTATTTTTTTTCCAATACTCGATTGTATATCAAAAAATATGTAAGTACCCCTAAAATATTTACTACAGGTTGGCAAGATACGAATTAAAAAAAAAAGACAAAATAACAATAAACCTAGTATTGAATGCTTACCAGAAATCTTCTTGCCAAAAAATTAATTCGAACACATACAAAAACCAATGAAGCAGCGGTTGGTATTTTGGGGGCAGTTAATTTAAATCCCCATGTTGGATCCAGACAACTTGCTGTTGAATCAAGAATGTGTCAAAAATCGGTAAAATTGCACAATATTTACCCCTATCATGTCACTCTTTAACAAGAATTGAATGGTCAAGATTTTAAAAATCGGATCACATTTTGTAACTGGCTATGATTTAAAATTCAAAAAAGCAGGATTTTTTGAGAACCATTATTTTGTCTGATGAGACAACCTTTAATAATTGTGGTTAGTAATTTTTTATTTTGTATTATGTCCATAGCTCATTCTTTGGTCTTTAAATTTAAGGTAAATTAACATAATATGTACTACTGGACACTTTAAAATCCACACTGGATGAGAGTTCTAACGGATCAGCATTCTTGGTCAGTTAACACACTGTGGTTTAGTTGGAGACCGAGTCATTTTTTCAATTGCCCCCTAAATGGGAAAATATGCAACAATTCTTTAAGAGACAATTTACCCCGACTTCAAAATCACAATGAAAATTAGCAACAAGTGTGGTTTCAGCAAGATGGTGCCCCACCACACTTTGCACAACCAGTTAGAGATACCCTCATGCCAGGATGTCCCTCAATGACATGTTTGGAGATAGGTGGATTGGTTCAGGAGGTCCTGTAAACTAGTCTGCTAGGTCTCCAAGTTACCGCAATACTGCCAACCACACCAGAAAATATGAAAAATCGAGTTCGACAGGCATGTACATTAGTACCCAAACTGTTAAATCGCTTCTGCAATTCCTGACAAAAAATGTGGAGAAGTCGAAGGAAATCATTTTTAAAACCTTCTTAAGCACAAGCTTCGTTTAATTTAGGGTGTTCAATACTAAGTTTATTGTAATTTTGGGTTTCTTTTTTAATTCGTAACTAGCCAACCAGTAAAGCAAATGCAAAGATTATAGGGGTACTTACGTAGTTTTTGTTAGACAATGGAATTTTCGGAAAAAAAAATATGATTCCCAGTTATTATGAAAAAACAAAGACTGTATCCTAGTAATCAATTGTTTATTCATGCTGGATTGTTAACATTAACACAAGTTTATATAAAAAAATATTATAAAACATACGAAGGTATATGACAAACATAAAACTCCTGTCCATCACAGCATTGTTACTATGACTAGCAATAGTCTTATGGTCACTGGATCAAGTTATGCATCAACTTAAAGGCACATCTCTTTCATTGGCCGTAGAATATATAATTTAATACGAAATGCTATTAGAAACATATGAAAAAGATAAAACATATAGCTACAAAACTTCCTGTTACAAGTATCAAAATATATAACATACGTACATTTCTTTATGTAATATAACGGTATAAATAAATGTATAAATTTAAGTCCAATAAAGGTCTGAGCATCCGTAATGTTAGAATGTTAAATAGAATTACTGTAGCCAAGAGAATTGTTCTTGTAATTAATAATAATATAGTTTATTGTTCAACAATAAACATTTACAGAACAATTACAGAATATTAAATAGTACACTACCCAAAAAATAGAATTACATAACCTAGTTTAAAGCTAAACGCATTAATTCGATCTATTTTCAAATAATTGAGCCAATTTTCTTTTAGTTAGTTCTAGGTTTATCAAAATAAAACAAACATTTCGGTCTAATATTTGCAGATCTAGGGACTTTTAATCTAATCAAATTAAGAATATCTGAGTTATCGATATTGTTATTTAACAAGTTATATATGTACATAATAAATGCAATAGATCTGCGATTTTTTAAGGTGGTTAAACTGTAGTAATCCAGTAAAAACTCTCTTTGATGCCACAAATATTGACCTGTTTCTCTAAAATATTTGCATTTAAGATACCTACTTTGAATACTCTCCAACCCATATTCATATTTTGCATATAAAGTATTTCAAATTATGGAGGCATACTCCAGTTTGCTTCTTACCAATGCAAAGTACAAGAAATCTAAAGGTTGAGATGATTCAAATATTTTTGTATTTCTGTATACAAATCCTAACAATTTAGTAGCACTGCAAACTATATTATTTATATGTACAGAGTAAGACAGTTTTTTGTCAAACCACACACCCAAATCTTTAATCTCGGTAACACAACTAACACAATCTGATTCTATTCTATATTCATAAATTATTGGTATACGAACTTTAGTGTAGGACACCACTTTACATACAGAAACATTAAAATTTAGATCATTCAATTTACACCAATAAGACACTGCGTCAAGGTCCATTTGTAGCAAGAAACAATCAGAAATTGATGATACCACACGGAACAATTTAGGGTCATCAGCATATAGAAGTACCTCCGAATTCTTAACACATTCAACAACATCATTGAAATAAATTGAAAATAATAGTGGCCCCAAGTTGCTTCCCTGTGGCACACCTGAATCATTACCAAATACATGAGAATTAAAAGTATTAACATTTACATACATTTCACGATCCTTTAAATATGTAGAAAACAGATTAATTAGGTTATCTGCCAAACTGTACAATTTAAATTTTGTAATTAGCTTGGATCGAATGCCTTACTTAAATCCATATACACAGCATCAACCTGTTGCTTATTATCAATAGAACTGGCTAAATATTGACTCATATAAGTTAGGTTAGATACCATAGAGCGTAGCGGAAAAAACCGTGTTGCTTACTAGACAGAACTGATTTTGCATGATTAAATAAATTATTATATATTAATGATTCAAATAGTTTGGCGGGAAAACTTAAAATGGAAATTGCTCTATAGTTTTCGATATTACTTTTATTGCCTGATTTGAAAATTTTTTATTTTTTCCATATAGTTGGAAAAGTACCTGTATTTAAACTCAAGTTAATCATTGTTTTCAGTGGAATTATTAGTTCTCCAATACATGCTCTAAAAATATACCCTGGTATGCCATCAGGGCCCCTTGAGTTTGATTTGATTTTTTAGCTATATTTGTTATGTTGTCATCATTAAAAATCCTCAAATGATTCCAAAAAGCTATCAGAACTTAAAAACACCGACTGAAAAAATTGTGCAAATTCATCCACAATGTCTTTACGACCCCTCAGCCATAATAGTAAGTTTATTCAAACTTTACTGTACACTTGGCAAGTTACTGCATAATTTAACGTTTATGTATACTATTAAAATTATCCCTTGTAATAACACTATTATTTTTAAAATAAATAAATCAATTTGACATTTCAAAGTAAACAGCCGTCATTCAAAATGTGGAGAGGAGGAAACCGTTTAAGAAATTTTTAAAACAAGTTTTAAAAATTACTTCTTTTATTAAATAATATGAATCTAAATTTCAAAATAATAATATATTTATGAGGAAGATAATTTTAACTGTTACTTTAATCTATTACTGTTTCCAGGGTGAGAGTATTAGTACCATGATAACCGATTTAAGACAGCTCGTAATTGAATTGAAGAAAAAAAATACGCGTATAACACTACTAACTCTTATTCCATCACCAAAACTTCCCAATTTACAGCGATATGAAACCAGAATGGATATCTATAATAGGGCTATTCTTGACTATGCCTCTGATCATCTTTTAAGCTGCAACATTATCGACATGAACACCATATTTATGAAAGAGGCCGAGAAGTTTAAAAGAGATTTGTAAGTATATTGTTGTTTCTACTTATTCTATGTGATGGAAGTATTGTATTCTCAAGAAAATCACTCTGAATTTTTTTCAGATCTTTATGTTTCAGGGTCCCTAGATGCCGTTTTCTCATTTCCTTCGGTCTGTCTGTGTATTCACAGCATAACTAAAAAACTAGTTAATTAATTGATTTTAAATTTTGGTCAAACAGTCACAGAGTTTTAAATTCCATTTTAATTTAAGCAAATATTCTTTTTGCTTTGGCCTTTGTCAAATTATTGTGCAAGCAAATTTTATTTACATACTTATTTATACAGATCTTTTTTTCATGTTCTAGGGATTTTAACACGTCGAAAAAACTCAAAAAAAATGTGAATACAATACTTCCCCTATACAATGTGACCCACTAAGGGTGACGAGCAGCTGTATCTCCAAAACCATACTTCTTACAACTGTGGAATAAAAAAATGTATTAACAAATATAACTATAAGAATTCATTAGAAAATATTTTTAAGTTTCTAATTGTACCGCTAGGTGGCGTAGGCGCTATGCTAATATACAAAATCCTTAGTTCTACAAGGCAATGTCAGTCAGATTTTTACTTTTTTATTATCTCTGCACTCTTTTCTATACATTTTGTATTAAGTAATTTTTTCTAGTTACCATGGTAATGGCGTGAGGTAGTGTAACAATTGAAAATACTGAAAGCACTCTAACTTCAGTTCGCGTCAACCAAATTTAACAAACTATGGCTTGTTTTAAAGACATTTTTATCCTCATTTAATATCATTATAAATTTTGATAAAAGAGGGCGCATGCATTATTGGTCAGAAACCAAACCATATTGGAAGCATGAAGTTTATAATCAACATCGATGGACAGTTAATGTTTGGTATGCTATAATCAACGTAATGATTATTGGCCCTTATATCTTTAAAGGTACTTTGAGAGGGGAAATGTACCTTAATTTTTTACACTTTGACTTACCCGGATGACTAGAAAGTGTTCTTCTATTTGTGAGAAGAAACATGTGGTTACAGCTGAATGGATGCGTTGATTATTCACGTTTTGTACGCGATTTTATTGATGAAAATTTTCATGATCGGTGGGTTGGCAGGGGAAGTACATTTGCCTGGTCAGCTAGGTCTCCTGATTTAACGTGCTTTAGTAGTAGAGAAAACATGATCATTCAAATTAGAGATGCATTGAATAGTTTACCTCAAGCTGAAATAGAAGCAGCCATGTTTTCTACCTAAATCATTGCATTTCAAACGACGGAAAGCAATTTCAATATTTATAAATTATATTAATATTGTTAGTATTTTTTTAATTAGGAACACGAATAATTGCATTATTGATTCTTCTGTTTTATTTCGTAATTGTTCAAAGCACTGGCAATAAAGGCTTCGAAAAAGACAAAAACCAATATGGAAATACACTCTCCGACTATTTTTGCAATAATTTCTAAATGACAGGAGAAAACGGTCTTTGGTTTTTGCAGTTGTTTTTACTAATTAATTGGCTATAAAACTGCGGTAAAATGGATGATTAGTTGCACTTAATTTTTTAGAGAAATTCAAGCTAGGACATTTTTTCCAACAAAGCGTCCTCTTATCAAACGAACCAACTAATTTTAAGACGTTCTTAAAATCTTCTATATACAGGGTGTCCCATAATTAATAGTACACAGCAAAACTGCAGGTTTTTTGGGTAAAAATATTGTGATTTAACCATACTTTGTTTGGTCTAAAAGTTAACAGTACCCAAGATACAGGGTGTCAAAGTTGTAATTTTAATTTAGTTTTTTCTTCATAATTTATGAACAAGGCGACAGAACGGCTTCAACTTGAGACGTAGGGGGTTTTTTGAAGCGAGAAAATCAAATCTGTGCTTAGTTCTGATGCTGCTTGAAGAGGGTACTTACGGTGCATTAAAACTCTTCTATTTACCATGGTAACGGCGTTTGAAAGTGTAACAATTGAAAATACTGAAAGCGCTCTATTTTCTGTTCACGTTAACCAAATTTAATAAACTATGGCTTGTTTGAAAGACAATTTTATCCTCAGTAAATATAATTATACAGGGTGTCCCATAATTAATAGCACACAGCAAGACAGCAGTTTCTTTGGGTGAAAATATTGCGATTTAACCATACTTTGCTTAGTCCAAAAGTTGACATTACCCAAGATACAGGGTGTCAAAGTTGTAATTTCAATTTAGTGGTTTCTTCACAATTTATGAACAGGGTGACTGAACGGCATGAAATTGGAAATTGGGGGGTTTCCTGAAGCGAGAAATTCAAATTTGTGCTTAGTTCTGATGCTGCTTGAAGAGGGTACTTACGGTGCATTAAATCTCTTTAAAATAACGTAACTTTTTTGTCTCACTGTGTGTTGGCCCAAATGTTAAAGATTACGTATTGTCAGTTTCTTCTATGCAAAAAAGGTATAATTTGTAAATGTCCCTTAGAGTGGCCGTTTGCAAGATATTTGCATATACATTAAGTGGGATATAGCTATCAACTCATGATATTGTTACAAGTTTAAAAAGGAGTAATTTTTTCATTGTTATTATTGTTGCAGCCAATTTCAATAAACATATTTTTATTTTCTATAAATTTTTCATTTCAATAATTACTATTTCAAAATAATTTTTAATAAAAATTTTAAATTTTGAAAAGGTGGTACTGATTAATATATACGCAAATATCTTGCAAACGGCTACTCTGAGCGACATTTACCAAGTATACCTTTTTCCGTAGAAGAAGGGGAAAATACATAATCTTTAACAATTGGGCCAATACACCGTGACACGAAAAAGTTGCGGTATTTTAAAGATATTTAATGCACCGTAAGTGGCGCCCCCTACAAGCAGCATCAGAACTAAGCACAAATTTGAATTTCTCGCTTCAAGAAACCCCCCAATTTCCAATTTCATGCCGTTTAGTCACCCTGTTCATAAATTGTGAAGAAAACACTAAATTGAAATTACAACTTTGACACCCTGTATCTTGGCTTACGTCAACTTTTGGACTAAGCAAAGTATGGTTAAATTGCAGTATTTTTACTCAAAGAACCTGCAGTTTTGCTGTGTACTATTAATTATGGGACACCCTGTATAATTATATTTAATCACGATAAAATTGCGTTAGAGTGCTTTCAGTATTTTCAATTGTTACACTTTCACACGCCTTTACCATGGTAAATAGAAAAAATAGTTAATACAAGATGTATAGGAAATAGTACAGAGATAATAAAAAAGTAATTTCTGACCTACATTGCCTTGAAGATATTTGTAGAAACTAAGGATTTTGTATATTAGCATAGCGCGTACGCTGTGAATGTAGTGAATTCTTATAGTAATATTTGTTAATACATTTTCTATTCCAAAGTTTTAAGATGTATAGTTTTGGAGATCCAGCCGCTTGCCCACTCTGGAGGAAGTCAAAATAGAGAAAATACTCTTGGTCTTTTTCACTCCCCCTGTATATTATTTTTTTTAGTAAAAAAGTGTCAATTTGTAATAAAATCTTACATTATTTGACTCTTATTTTCTTCCCAGTGATAGATTTAGTAACGTAGTAAAGAATGATCCATACAAAGTGGGGGGGGGGTATACAGGGAGTGTAAATAAGGGTGCTTTACTTTTGGTCTTTTTCATATTTTTAGTTTTAACTCCCCCTGTATAATATTATAATTTTTGTAGCAAAAAACTTACATTTTTTGATACTTAATTTTTTTTTCAGTGATAGATTTAGTAAAGTAGCAAAGAATGACCCATACAAGGTATTTTCGGACTATGGTAGAAAGATTTTCCTAAATGCTTTAAAATCATGCCTTAGAGAGCAAATTGAATATGGGCATTAAAAAAATGCTCATATGTTTATTCAAATAAAAGTATTCTATTTTACTTATAATGTAAAAACTACTTTTAATTTGGCTGTGCAATTTAAATGTTATTACATAATAACGTTGTCTTTTTCTATAATAAATGACTATGGAACATGCTACCTAAAAGTAGTACCATGTTATTTCATTATAAATTGTTTTTTTGTCTATTTATTATTGTTAAAATATTTGTTGATAGAGGATACCTGTGATATTTTTTAGTTTAACATCCAGTAATTAAGATAGCATAAGTTTATATGTAAGTAGTTAAATAAGTTTATTTATTATAAAGAACTAGAACAGTTTTTGTAATTTAACTTTTGTAATATTGTATAACCTGCAGAACTTAATTTTAATAAAGTTGTAAGTATACCTAACAATATTTTATTTTATCCCACCCAACAATGCAAATGAGAAATATAGATTTTTTTCTAAATATCTAAAGTATACTTAATGAATATTAAAAAATATTAATATAATAAATAAAACAAAAGCAAATACTAATAAAAATATTTATTACAATTGGTAAAAAAAAAATCAATTCTAAATGGTCTATATAGATGAAGATAATCTTAATAAATAATCTGACAGCTCCTAAAAATAAAAATACCTATTTACAAAGTCTCGTTACAATTACATATATATTTTTCGCAAATCGGCTGCTGAAGTAATCATATTACACTGAGGACATAGTTTTTTGGCTCCCAAAGTCTGAAGCCAACATTGTTCACAATGCACATGCCAACAACACACAGAAATCACAGGTGTTCTATACCTTTCCATACATATTAAGCATTTGTAAATTTCATCTTTGCTTTCAAGACGTGCTTCTAATTCTTTAATGCGACTTTTGAGCACTTCCAACACCGGGTCACTACTAGTATCACTGCCAGAAGCAACTGAAGAACTCTGTTTTGAATTACTACCTAAACAATTAGGTTCAGTTCCTATCACTGCTTTACGAAGGGCTAGGTCTTCTGCTGCTTCTTCACAAGGTAAAATAATGTCCCTTTCTGAGTATTGAGCGCAACCATACATTTCACCATCACCATCCACATTAAGATCTTCGTCTTCCTCTACATTTAGAATAGATGTGCCCAAAATGGACACACCACCGGGTAAAAGACTAGTTGCACGAACTCTACTTTGCCCTGCCCATTCATACTCTTCAAATGATTCAATGTCAATATTTTCTTCTTCTTGGTCACTGTCATTTCGTTCAGATCTTCTAAGACACAGTTCCACGTGAATTGTTAAATCTTCTGGAACCTCTTTAGTACAAATTGGGCAAACCTGCTCTTCTGCTTTCCGTTTGCGGGTTTTAGTGCGAAGCCTATTTTGCCTATTATTTCTAACTTTTTGGTATGTTTCCCAACTTTTATGTGGATCACTGGTACTAGTTGAAGGACTACCATTAGAGCAAGAAGGGGTACTTTTGCCATTAACTTTAATTTTTGATGGGGGAATTTTATTGAGCTTATCTAATTCTACGTGTAAGTGTGATTCTATTTCTGACTGTCTTAGAGTAACACTGCAGACAGGACAACAGGCTGGATCTACTTGTTTCTTTTTGGTACGGCAACCTCTACCTCCTTCATCAAAGTTGTAACTAGTACCTGGTACTTCTCCGCTTTCTTCAAATACTTCCATTTTTCCCACTGATGAAACCTTAGAAACGTTGATTTATGCATTTAAATTTTACTTCTTGGAAAAATGCACATAATTGTTGCATACCTGTACAGATGTTACTGGATTTTTTTTGAGTATATTGTTTACATTTTAGGTTACGGTTACGGCATCAAAACAAACTGTCCTCCGTCCATAAAAACTTGACATTTCTTTTTGTATGGGAAGGGTAGGGTAATTATGTTTTGATTTGAGGATTTGGCAACATAGCTTCACCTAGAGCGCCATCTAATGTTGAAAGAAATCCCATGAAAGTGAAGTAAAACATAAGCAACCCATTATACAAGAATTAGAAACACGTGGTGGAGCATTATGATCCAATAGATGAGTAGGTATATTTACAGGGTAGGTGTTTGCTCTGTTTTTCAGAAAATATTTTTTAAGGCAATAAAACAGTTTTTATAAGACTAATTTGTGTATCTGAGACTATAAACAAAGTGCAAAAGTACCCACATGTGCGTCGCGAATAACTGACTAGTTTTAGTGGTTTTTAAGGATTTATTAAATAGATGGTCAATTCGTTACTGACAGTCTAGATCATGTAGGTGTCAAGAAAATGGTTAATTACATATACATTTTATATTATCATAGCTTTGTTTTTGTTTTAATTTAACGTTACAGAGAATATAAAATGAGAATGAGTACATCAACCATAGTTTGTGTATATTTACTATATTTGTTTTTAAGAAGAAGAAGACTGAACAAGTGTCATTTTGATTTTGAATTTGGAATACTTGGATTTTTAAAACGTAAAACGTTGTTATGAAAATAAATGAATACTCCTAGATTAGAACGAAAAGGTAAGTCGAAAAGATGATTTTTTATTCTTGAGATATAGGAATCGCTGATTAAATTTTAGCAACGTGAAAAGACACGAAAAATTATAAGCTTGTCTTTGGTTATTATTTGAAGAATGAAAGTGATAAAAGTACAGTACGTAGGTACGTATTTTTTTTTAAACGATGTGACTAAGGTATTAAACTTTTATGTCTTGTGCCTTACTAATTGCTTCTTTTTTTAGTTATTTTGCTTTTTACTTTTAATTGTTATACATATTTAAACTTTCAATTTCAATAACGTGTTTAGTGCTGGGTAGATTAGAGTGATTAGAGCATGTTGCACGTAGTCTTCCCCATATAATATTAATCTATGAACTACTCCGTGCAATGAACACTTAATTAGCAGCTAATTTCCAAACTGTTCCATGACTAGTATAAACAAAGTTCATTATGTTTTTGGTTTGACTGTTTGAGATATGTTAGTTCAGTGGTAGGGTAGGGTACTGGATTAGCATTGCAAAGGTCTTGTGTTCTATCCTGGATGGGTTATGTATTTTTTTAACAAAACCTATAATTTTGTATGTAGTTCTGCTTTAAATATTTATAAATTTGTGAAAAATTATTATGTATTATGTTATTTAAGATAAGCTTCCTAACAAAACCAAAAAAAGGTCAAAAATTGTACCAGAGCCGATTATACGCTCAAAACACTGAACTGATCATGGAATGGTTTGATATTTAGCCTCTGGTCTCCGAGTAGATATTAGTTGCGTTTAACAGTTAGCACAATTTTGAAATGTATCGAGTGTTTCCCCTCTGACTTGTTTCCGCGCGTGCGCTCAACCATTTCTGTCAAATTCCCTCGTCGTCGCACCGAAATGGCCGTTACGTTTCCAATACCATGATCGTTTTTTGCGAGGTAACCACTAGTAACTACGGTTAGTGTCTATGGTGACGTCATAGTATGTTTTGACTTTTGATATGTCGTTCCATTCCATTAACAACTGACAGATTTAAATGTGTTTTGGATTCCTTCCTTTCTTTTTTTCATTATATGATAATGATAAACAAAACACAAACAAAGATAGATTAATTTCCCTTTCGGTTGGTTATAGTCGTTTTATAACCTACTAAATAGTTCGTTGTTGTTTACTGATATTTTCTTTATAAATCCTATGATTTCTTATGTGTATTAACTTGTGTATTTTTAAGTAGGACCTACGGCTTTCCTCAAATATTTCATTAGCCAAATAACTTATGTGGCAATCATTGTTATTTGGCAGGCATATTAAGAATTGTAAATATGGACCTATTAATATAATAGAATAACTGTTTTACCAGAATATCTACGTAGAGACTGGCCATAAGTATTTTGTATTTTAATTTGGTTTTTATATGAATTATTTTAGAGTTCCTATAAAGTCAAATGTAGAGCAAATTTGCTCGCACTGGCCCTGCTAGTACGGACGAAAAAACTAGAAATCTTCACATCCGCCGTACCTGGACCCTTTCTAGCGGGGAGATTATCACAAAAAATCGAATATCACTGCAATTACCCTTTAACCCTTCTAACGATTTTTGAAAAGATCCCAATTAAAAGATCGATCCTTTGAAAGACTGATCTTTTTTCTTATATTATTAAATTTTCGCTCAGCGATGCCAAATTTACAGCTTTTTAAGTAAATTTAGATTTGACGTCGCAACTGCCGATTTTAAATAATAAATTTGATTTTAATAATAAATTTACCAACCATTACATAATTTAAATGCCGAAAACCGGAAAACCTAGAATTCGGCACATTAGGCTGTAAAACATCACCTATCCATATATTTTATTTATCTATATGTCGATAGGTATCGATATGTATCGATAGTTATTGATATACCGGTAGTTACCGATAAGTATCGTGAGTTTTTGATATTTATTGACGAACTATTAGATTATTATTAAATTAACTAGATATTTGGATATAGCTAATCTCACAATACAGTTTTTTAAACGTTATTAAGCATGTAGGACATTCAAATTTCCCCTCTAGTTTTTCATGGTTTTGTGCTGAATGTATGATATTTAATCTAAACCAATTCTTTATTATTTCTTGTTATTTTACAAAGTCAATCTAGAATGTTTAGGGTGTTGCAGGATCATATTTAAATATTGGACATTACATTTGTGTTAGGAATATTGATACTTGCATCTGAAACAAATTGTAATTAAAAGGTATCTCCACCTCTTTTTGAGATAAGTGGATATGGATCTTATTTTGCACTTCATGTTCATGTTATGGCTTTAAAAGATTCTCTAGGTAGATCAAGTTTTCCGATTTTTGTTGATACGATTTTTTCCCTGCTGAATATGTGTAACACTGATACCATAAGCAATTTTTGGCAACTTGGAGCAAACATATTTAAGCTTTCCTCAGGGTTTTTATACGATAATTTTACCATTGAGTGACTTAGCCTATTTTTATGGGGTAAATAGCTTTTTACCCGCCTCTGTTTTTCCGCTTATGGTCACCCTACATAGGATAAAATGTTTTTATATGCAATAGACGTGGTTCGCAATTTTTTTCAGTAACCAAAGGCTTTGAAAAAAAATAGCGAAGTGTTTCTTCCCCAGGTCCACTACTCTGTAGAGGACAAAACAATAAGTTTTCTTTCATACAAAAATCATGAAATCCGAAATTTTGAATGATCCTTTATAAAGAAGAAAAATTTGGCGAAAATAGCGGTTTTTTTAAAAAGGCTAACCGTTATTAATTTTATAATAAACTACTTTCGGTTTTTAAAAGCGGTTTTACCAACATAGGGCAGCCCTATATAGCGGAAAAAATGTTTTATAAAAAAAAATGTAAATTACTTGTTTCTTTGTTTTATGACAAGGAAATATTCACCTTCTTATAGGATAAAAAATTGTTTTTATAAAAAATAAACATAAATAAAAAAAAACGGACTTTAAAACAGAAACTTAAAAGCCCATCTGTACATATGCATAAAAAATCAGCAATATAACTACTTGTCAAAAATTAAAATGATTAGTAATATTGAAGTTCATGCCGCTAAAAAACCCAAAAACCATATAAAACTCGGTACTTTTAGGTAATCCACTTTTTTCCTTCTACACTTTCCCATACACTTAACTTATTGACACAAGATTTATTTTGTACTAAGAATAAAGTTATTTAATATTTCCAGGATCATTAAGATTTTTAATAACCGAAATAGCTTTACAATAAATTAGATCCCCTCTCCGTAGGTCCTGGGGGATTTACCTTAAGATAACGCCTAGTTACTTTTTTGGTTAATTATGCTTCAATACCTATTGTGATTCTATAACTATAGATATATCGGAAAAAATTCCTGCCCCTAATTGGGCATTTCACTAAAAAAATTGAACTTTTCTAAAAAATTTTTCCGGAAAGAGGTTGAATTTTTTTTAACGAATGTTTTAGGTTATTTCGTTCGTTTTTATGATTGTGAGCTCGCAAATTTGTGCATTAACCCATAATGCTCTCCGTCTGGGGCGTAGTCAAAGCTAGGTCGATCCTCCCAAATGATTTCCACTTTATTCCAGATTGGAGACGTTATTTGTGGGATGTCCGGTTGGCGAGCTCGAAGCTCCGGGTCACCCTGAATACTCTTATTATTCATGTTTCGAGTAAAGATACATATATACACTATCAAAGGGTTAACTCCTAGGACTTCTACTGTCATCGACGTATAACCCGACGCAAGATTGGCGCACTCCCGTGGATCTTTCTGGTCACCGCACGATCTTTGGACTTATTAGATAAGCCTGTCCAGAGGAAGAATTTACAATTCCCACGTCCCCTAGGAATCTTCGTCTCACAGCGAATGATTATATATATGATACCAAAAAGAAATGGGTTTTTTTTGATAGTTGTAAATTTTGCAAATTTAGTATTTTTATAGATAACTCAAAACAATCTGTAATAGAACCTAACTGGAAATTCACTCCTGAATTTTTCTTTTGTCTACAAAAATGAAAGAAAACGAAATTAATATATGTGTTACTGAATGACTGTGTGCGGAATACTTCACTAAGTATTCCTAATAAAAGAAAATATTCATCAAGAGGGAAGTTCCCGGAAAAGGAAATTTTCGGATTTTTTATTAAATAATTCACTTAAATTTAAAATAAACTTCTTTAACAATTAGTCCTTTTTATTTTATGTAAATTTGACACCTTGTCGATATCATCTCGGGAAATTACATTAAAATCAATAACAGTTAAACTAGGCTCTGGAAGAACAACAAAAGTGGTAGGCATTGGGGAACCACTCCTGAAGTTGTGGTTAGTTTGTGAATTATTTTTGGCACTTCTTAAATTATACTGTTCAGATATCCTGTCGAACACTTTTCGAGGACTTGCGTTTTTATAAGAGTAGGAGTAGTCTTCTACAGAAGTTTCACTATCGTAGTTTATATTCAGATTTTTGAAATGTAATTGTGCTTGGGTTCGCCCTGTAAGGGGAGTTTTATTTCTAACGTAGTTTTTGTTTCTTAGGCGTATTTGAGACGTCCTGTTCCTTTTTCTCTTACTTGAAACTTGTGTTGTTATTTGAGCGTGGATTGCCCCAGTATTTTGGTAATATTCTAAAAAAGTTCTTAGAAGATTTCTCCCGCAACGCATATCTGCCAAATTAAATTAAGGAACTAATATTTAAGTTTCAACTATGTTCAGTTTAAACAGTATATAATTATAATAACAATTTTAATTTATTTATTTATGTACATATAGTCTGTTTCAGAAATGTATAAAGCAATGAAATGGAGAAGCCCGTCCAGTTTGGCTAAATTTAGGGGTCGTCCATAGGCGTAGGTAAATTTTATTTATAGAAATAATAATAGAGATCCTTTTAAATCCCTATCCTTTTGCATACCTAATGAGGTTTTATTACTCTATAGATTACATTTATTATTCAATGCATACATACTAGGCTAGTATTTAATAGAGGCAGGTAATAAAACATATATTATAAATACTTCTTAATTATGTTTTAAACATGTTAACATTTGCTGTTACTCGATACTGTTAACACTATTATAAGAATATTAATAAAATGGGGACATTCACTCCAACAAAACGATGTTTTAGTAATTCTCCACTCAGTGACTGAAAAAGTTATTATTTTAAATGTACACGATTGCATCAAACACGATTACCTTAGTTTTACTGTACAAGAAATTGTTGAACGATGTTCCCGAATGACTGGAATTGGAAAATTTCAAATTATTGCGGAAGAGGAAGCTAGCAGGTCAAGTGGAACTTCTCAAGAAGATTTCAGGAAGACCAGCAGAAGTCCTTGATGAAGACATCAAATGTGCAATTCGAAGAAAACTTCACTCTTTTTATTTTAAAAAAGAAACTCGCACTCTATATAAAATTTTGATGGAGATTGACCGAGATGACTGTATTCCTTTGATAACTAGAAAACTCTTATGGACAACTTTTTAACCGAAAATCACTTTTACTGGGAAGCGATGAAATTATTTGTTGGCCACGAAAATATTTGAGAAGTATACAGCAGAACGGCAGGGAGCACATGAAATTTTTTTATCTTGATGAAACGTGGATCAATGAAGATTATATAGTACAAAAAATGTGGCAAAACAAAGATATAACCATTGCCTGCCAAGCTTTCATCGAAGGGCTGTCAACGGGTAATAAAGTGCCTTCGGGAAAAGGGAGAAGACTAATAATTGCACACAGTGGACGCGAAGAGGGAGTTTTAAAAGAAGGTTTGCTAACTTTTAAGTCGGGCCGGAGGGGAGATTACCATGATGATCCATTACCATGGATAACTCAAGCTATCATTCACGGCGCATAGAGAAAATACCAACTTCATCTTGGAGAAAACAAGAAATTATCGAGTGGCTAACTACCAAAGGTATTGAGTTTGAACCCAATTTGATAAAGAAAGAACTACTAGCCATAGTAAATTTACGCAAAAATCGTTTTACGAAATATGCCGTGGACGATATAGCAGAAAATATAATGCAACTGTGCTCCGCTTACCGCCATATCATTGCGAACTAAATCCTATAGAACTTATATGAGCGCAAGTGAAAGGATTTGTAGGAAAACAAAACACGACATTTAAATTGAAAGATCTTAAGCTACTGTTTGATCAAGCCGTTAAGGAAGTGATACCAGAGAACTTGCGAAAAGCAGTCCAGCATGTGATTAAACAGGAAGAGAAAATGTAGGATTTTGAAAACCTGATCGATCAGACGGTCGACCCTTTAATTATAGTGTCAAGAGATGATGACGGTTCCTCGAAGAATATAACCTATTATATTTTAATTGTTGTATAATAATAATATTAATTTTTTCTATGTATATATATATATATATATATATATATATATATATATATATATATATATATATATATATATATACAGGGTGTTAATTAATGTCGTGGACATATTTCAGAGGGTGATAGTACTCGACAAAATAGGAGAAAAATGCCAATATATACATGGTCAAAAGCGCACCATTTTCGTTATACAGGGTGTCAAAGTTTCAATTTTTTTCTCGTTTTTAGCGTTTTTTTCCAGTACCTTCTGAGGCAATTAGTTCAAATTTAGAACATGTATTATTTTTAAGAACCTCTACGATAAGGATGTTACATTTTTTTGCACCACCTACAAGTTTATCTTACGGAACTTTTTTTGCAGCACCCTGTATGAATTCTGATATAAAATTTAAACTATTTGTTCATTTCTTTAGCTCTATCGTATTTTGCATTATTCTCGTATCTATCACAGTTTTCGACTTATTTGCAATAATTGCCATAGATGCAAATTAAGTGTAGGCTAAATAATGAAACTGGAAAAAAAGGTAGTAGGCTGAGGCAGGTCATTTGTTAATTCTGTTCTTTAATCTGACGTTTTGTAAGAAATATTTTTTTTGTTAACGTTTCCGTAGTTGTTTCGAGTTGTTTAATGATGGTTGAATGCAGAAATCAAGAATATGCAGAAATTCATTTCATTTATGGACTTGCCAACGGCAATTGTTATGAAGCCAGACTACTCTATGAACAGAAATATCCAAATCGCATGATGACCAATTAACAAACATTTGCAAAGGTACATAATCGGCTATATGAAAATGGATCATTCAAGAAATCCACTCATTAAGCAGGAGCAAATAGAACGGTTAGGACTCCTGAAGTCGAGGAAGCAGTCCTGAAGGCAGTAGAAAATGATCCTGCTACCAGTACGAGGAAAATTGCAGCAAGACTTAACATTTCATTTGTGCTTATATGGAAAATTTTATTAGACCAATCCAAAGGGTTCAAGCTCTTCTCCCACGTGGCTTTCCACTCCGTTTAAATTTTTGCCAGTGGTTCTTACAAATGCTAGCCCAAAATCCATTATTTGGTAACACGATTTTATTTAGCGATGAGGCAAATTTTTCTAGGAATGCCATACGTAATTTTTATAACAATCATTTTTGGGCAGAAGAGAGTCCGCATTCGATACATGAAAATAATTTCCAGCAACAATTTTCAGTAAATGTGTGGGCCGGCATTATTGGATATTATTTGATAGGTCCATTTTTCCTGCTAGCAAGGCTAAACGGACGATATTATCGTCAATTTCTCGAAGACGAACTCCCGGTTTTGCTAGAAGACGTGCCAATTCTTCTTAGAAATCAAATGCGGTTCATGCACGATGATGCACCAGCCTATCTCAGTATAGAGGTGAGGGAGTTCCTAAATAATAATTTTAACAGCCGTTGGATAGGGCGAGGGGGACCTCAGCCATGGCCCCCTAGATCTCCAGATCTGAATAGCCTGGATTTCTTTTACTGGGGACACCTGAAAACATTGGTGTATCAGACCCCAATCCAGACAGAAAAAGATTTAAGAAACAGAATAATAACTTCATGCGACATCATTCGCAATACTCCTGGAATATTTGACAGAGTCCGTCAGTCCATGAGGCCAAGACTTGATTCTTGCGTTCTAGCAAGAGGCGGACATTTTCAACAACTTTTATAATTTTGTTTTATTTTGAATGTAGCTATAATAATTTTATTGTTCATTATCATGTCGGTTGATTTAAAATAAAACCCGTTTTTTAATTTTTTGCTTAATTTCGCCTACATGCTATCGATGTAATGCATCGATTATTGCAAATAAGTCGATAACTGTGATAGATACGAGAATAATGCAAAATACGAAAGAGCTAAAGAAATGAACAGAGTTTAAATTTTATATCAGAATTCATACAGGGTTCTCCAAAAAAAAGTTCGGCAAGATAAACTTGTAGGTGGTGCAAAAAATGTAACACCCCGTATACTACCATCCACGATTTTGATATTTTATCGTAGAAGTTCTTAATAGTAATACATGTTTGAAATTTGAACTAATTGTCTCAGAAGGAACTGGAAAAAAACGTAAAAAACGAGAACATTTTTTTCCTATTTTGTCGAGTTCATCACCCCCTGAAATACGTCCACGACATTAATTAACACACTGTATATATATATATATATATATATATATATATATATATATATATATATATATATATATATTTTGTTAAAATAAAATTTATATTCTTTCCAAGCAGTATCCAACCACACGCCTTTGGCGTACCATCTCACAGAAGCGTAGTCGTCTTGGAAAATCAGTTTCCTTAAGTTCTTGAACTATTATGGGTTTATATGGATGGTACTTATTCTTTTATAACACTCTCTGTACAGTTGATTTTGGCACATACATTTCCTGTTCTACAGTTCTTACCCATGCACTAGGGTTTTCGTTGATAGCTTGTAAAATGTTTCTGTCGCGATTTTCATTGTCAATATTGAATCCGCTTCTAGGTTGTTCGAGACCCCATGGTTAATTAACTTAACACGATTTTTCTGAATTGGGTTTTATGAGGCTACAGTCGTTCCAAATATCTTGCTGAGGTAATGTCGGCGTTTCTGTGTAACTGCAAGTACATCGCTAACATGTTAAACTTTTCTTCATTTGAACAGGGAATACCGGCCATTTTCAACAGATGTCGACAATTTGTGTGTCGGATTTATGATTTTATTGAGAGAAAAGCGTACTATATGGGATAACAAAAGACGATGGAGACATGTCGTACAAGCCATCTTATTCGTCTTAAAAAAGTGTTTAAATAATGTCACATTTTGACAGCTGTCAAATTTACCGTTTTGGATTTACTAGTGAAAAACGAAATCCACCATTGTCGGTTTTTCGCCGATATTTCCAAAACCAATTGACCGATGAAGCCGGATATCGAATGCGCTAAGTTTCCATTAAAACTTTTCCCATTTAACCTTTGTTGTAGATATAATAGAGGCCGAGATCCATATATAGAGAAGCGAACCTGGGACACTCTGTGAACTGGTAAAATCAGGGGTACAAATTCAAGATGACGGAACAAAATGGCGACCAAATAAATTGTAATCGAGAAAAAATCCCCGTCCAGGGTTTCACATAACTTCAAGTTTTATCATGTCTAGAGTCTCAAAAATATGTTTCTCAATTCCGTCGATCTGTCTGGAGGTTTGTCAATTTATCGCATAGCTAAAAAACTACTTACCCGATTGACTTCAAATTTTGGTCAAAAATTAAAGATCTTATGGGACTAACCTGGTAACATTTTGGTGCATATCCAATAAGTCAGAGCAACTCATAATTACAGGGTTATTCACGCAACCCGTTCATTAAAAGTTTTTGATGATGCCATTTAGATAAAATTTTCAAATTTTGGGATTAAGGCAAAGTCAAGGGGTACTTCTTTTCTGAAATATTTTCAACTTCCTGTCACTTCCGGTTTAACCGGAAGTTGGTATCAACTTGCTTATTTTAAATGGAACACCCTGTATTTTATGATATTTTTGGATTCTACGGAGAATTTTAATGCTATTTTATGTAGCATGTCCTATACCTAGGTTCAAGCGTTCTTAAGATACTTGACCTTGAACCAAAAATGAGCCTTCGGGGTACCAAATTTTAAAATCTCATATTTTTGTAAGTTTTGAAGATATAATCTTCATATTTTGCAGACGATCGGTAAATAATCTTAGGTTTCTATTTTTTTTATTGAATTTGTCTATGTTTATACAGGGTGTCCTAAATTCAGCGGCAAATATTCACATTTTCAAAGCCGCTAAAGTCCGTTTATAACTTTATGCACTATCAAATGTAGAATTTAATTTTCTATCGAACTGTATTAAGGTTCCCTATACCTATTCGTAACCATTTTCGAAATAATCAGGTTTTTATTAAACTATCATATGTATTTGCTAAATGCTTACACCTTCCCGTAGTAAGCCATGGGAAAAGGAAAACAATTGTTGTGTTTTTCTATTCAACATGACAGCTGATTTGAAACTTTTAAATTAAAATAAAATAACACTCAAAAGCTGATATTCTCAATTTATTTTATAATCGCGGAGAATGTTACAAAATATTGGAGAGAACGGGCCATATTTTTAATGAAAAACATCCTCATTTATCGCCAATGAACAAAAGAAAATTGAAGAGGATTGAAACAAAATTTTTTCGTTTCGGAAAAGTTAAAGTTATAAAAATGTAATAAATTATTTACATTATTTTTAACCATATCTACTAAGTTCGAGACTGTTCTAAACTTGTTTTAGTGAACTTAAAAAATATAGCAATCTAACAATCAACAATAAATAAATAAAATAATAAAATTGGATTATAACAAATGTTCTATATGCTGTCCGTTCATTTGAAGACACATTTCAATTCTTCTTTGTACAGTTGCTGTGGCCCGTTGAATTTGTCCGTTTTCTAATTCGGCAAAAGCTGTTCGTATCCTGTCCAGTAAATCTTGTTGGTTATTTACTGGGGAAGCATAGACTTTATTTCTGATAAATCCCCATAAATAAAAGTCTAGGGGTGTTAAATCAGGCGATCGCGTTGGCCATCTCCAAGGGCCATTGGGACCAATCCAGCGATCTTCAAAAATTCGAGATAATTGGAGATAAACTGCAGCGGAATTATGTGCTGGTGCCCCATCTAATTGATACCAATAATTTTGCAGCTCACCAATAGGAATTTCTTCTATAAATTCAGAAACCGTCCCTCGTAGAGTTTCCAAGTACTTATCACTGTTTAAATTGTCTTCATAAATAATACAGTACCGCACCTGATCATTTAATACTATACCGAAAACATTGAAGCTAAACCTCTCTTAAGAACGCGTTTCGTGTAAAGCGTGCGGATTTTCTACTGCCCAGAAATGTTCCTTTCTTCTATTTGTTATTCCTTCTCTAGAAAATTTCGCTTCATCGGTCCAAAATATTTTTGAAAGGAATTGAGGGTCCTCTTGAATTTTCAAAAACATGAATTCGCAAAATTCTACTCGTCGGACGTCATCACCAGGTCTCAAGGCTTGCACGTTTTGGAAGGAATAAGGGTGCATATGATGTTCGCTCAAGATTCTTTGGGCAGATGAAGAAATTCCCAAATCGTTTTCTGCAGACGGTATTGAACTTTGCGGGTTTGCGTGGAAATAAGCTAATGTGTATATTACGCTATCCTCGGCATTTGTCACTGGTTTCCGAACATTTTTTGTAACTTTAACTTTGCCAAAACGCAAAAAGTTCGTTTCAATCCTCTTGAATTTTGACTTGTTCATTGGCGGCATATCAGGGTGGCGTTCATTAAACACACGACACGTTCTCTCCAAAATTTTATAACATTCTCTATGAATATAAAATAGATTGAGAATATCAGAGTTTGAGTATTCTTCCATTTCGATTTAGAAGATTTAGTTTATCACTGACAGCTTTCGATAAATAACGCATACTAATCATCTGTCATATTGGATATTGGATCTCAATTGTTTTTCCATGGCTCACCATTGGAACATGTAAACATTTAAGCAAATACATACGATATTTTTATAAAACCCAATTATTTCGAAAATGGTTACGAATAGGTATAGGGAACCTTAATACACTTCGATAGAAAATTAAATTTTACATTTGATAGTGCATAAAGTTATAGGGTGTCCCATTTAAAAAAACGGACTTTAGCGGCTTTGAAAATGTGAATGTTTGCCGCTGAATTTAGGACACCCTGTATAAAAATAGAAAAATTCAATAAAAAAATAGAAACCTAAGATTATTTACCGATCGTCTGCAAAATATGAAAATTATATCTTCAAAACTTACAAAATATGAGATTTTAAAATTTGGTACCCCGAAGGCTCATTTTCGGTTCAAGGTCAAATATCTTAAGAACGCTAGAACCTAGGTATAGAACATGCTACATAAAATAGCATAAAAATTCGCCGTAGAATCCAAAAATATCATAAAATACAGAGTGTTCCGTTTAAAATAAGCAAGTTGATACTAACTTCCGGTTAAACCAGAAGTGACAGGAAGTTGAAAATATTTCAAAAAAGAAGTACCCCTTGACCTTACCTTAATCCCAAAATTTGAAATTTTTATCTAAATGGCATCATCAAAAACTTTTAATGAACGAGTTGCGTGAATAACCCGGTATATGGTAGTAGCAAACAAACAAGCGTATATATATATATATATATATATATATATATATATATATATATATATATATATATATATATATATATATATATATATATATATATATATATATATATATATATATATATATATATATATATATATATATATATATATATATATATATATATATATATATATATATATATATATATATATATATATATATATATATATATATATATATATATATATATATATATATATATATATATATATATATATATATATATATATATATATATATATATATATATATATATATATATATATATATATATATATATATATATATATATATATATATATATATATATATATATATATATATATATATATATATATATATATATATATATATATATATATATATATATATATATATATATATATATATATATATATATATATATATATATATATATATATATATATATATATATATATATATATATATATATATATATATATATATATATATATATATATATATATATATATATATATATATATATATATATTTAATGAACGAGTTGCGTGAATAACCCGGTATATGGTAGTAGCAAACAAACAAGCGTATATATATATATATATATATATATATATATATATATATATATATATATATATATATATATATATATATATATATATATATATATATATATATATATATATATATATATATATATATATATATATATATATATATATATATATATATATATATATATATATATATATATATATATATATATATATATATATATATATATATATATATATATATATATATATATATATATATATATATATATATATATATATATATATATATATATATATATATATATATATATATATATATATATATATATATATATATATATATATATATATATATATATATATATATATATATATATATATATATATATATATATATATATATATATATATATATATATATATATATATATATATATATATATATATATATATATATATATATATATATATATATATATATATATATATATATATATATATATATATATATATATATATATATATATATATATATATATATATATATATATATATATATATATATATATATATATATATATATATATATATATATATATATATATATATATATATATATATATATATATATATATATATATATATATATATATATATATATATATATATATATATATATATATATATATAGTCTGGTCTTATAATTTTCTATATTGGCAATCTCCCTACACCCATCGAAATTTATTTTATGGTCGGTTTCCTGATGATGTAGGAATAAAGCTGAGGTTGTTTGTTTATTTCTGATGCTGAGTTTATGCTCTTCCACTCTTGCTGATATTCGCCTGTTAGTTTGCCCTACGTACAATTTTTCACAGTCCTGGCACGGAATACTGTACACTCCGTGGTTTTCCAGTTTGATTTTATCTTTTGGGTTTCCAAGTAATTTACCTATAGTTGTTTGTGGCTTGTGTATTGTTTGTATGTTGTGTTTCCTCAGAATTCTTCCGATTCTGTCTGTTGTGCCTTTTACATATGGTAAGACTACTCGTTGCTTTCCCGGTTCATATTTTTTGTTGTTCGTTGTTCGGGAAACCTGTGCATTAATAGCTTTCTCTATGGTGCGATTTGTGTAGCCATTTTTCTTTAAAGAAAAAAAAATAAAATTGTACGTAGGCCAAACTAACAGGCGAATATCAGCAAGAGTGGAAGAGCATAAACTCAGCATCAGAAATAAACAAACAACCTCAGCTTTATTCCTACATCATCAGGAAACCGGCCATAAAATAAATTTCGATGGGTGTAGGGAGATTGCCAATATAGAACATTATAAGACCAGACTAATCCGAGAAGCCATAGAAATTGAAAAACAAGGTGATTTGAATAAAAAGGGACGAATCATTAAAACTGCCAACAGTATGGAAGACAATAATCGACAAATCTAAAATCGCAAAAACTCAAGCGCAATTAGCGCAACAACAACAGCACCATCCGGAAAACAAAAATAACGACCAACGCCTGCGCAGATATAACCTTCGGCCCCGAGTGGGGGTATAAAAGGAAGGGTCGCAGTCACCAACACTTCAGTCTCTATTCGGACGCGAGAAAGAAAGCTTCGAAAATGCCTAATGTGATTTTGGCGAAACGTCAGCAAAACTGTTCTTTTCAGAACGACAGTAGTGAACGGATGTACACCTGGAATGAAAACACATTATATATATATATATATATATATATATATATATATATATATATATATATATATTGGCCTCTAAACACATTACCCTCCTTTGGATGTGCAATCGGTTGAAAGGAAAATTTGTAGTTAAGGGAATCAGTAAAAAGGATACAACTTTCTTCTGTGTAAGGTATTATGACATCGCTGTCCTTAAGCTTGTATCCAAATATAGAAACCTCAAAAGTGTAACAGTTCACTCTATCGCTCAGAAGAGAACATAAAAACCTTCTTGAAGTACCAATCTTCGAACTATCTGAATTAAACATTGTGTGCCTAGGTACATAGTCGTCTGAAGTAGTCGCTAGAAGCTTTGGAAATAAAATATGCCTCTCATATCTAAAATAAAAGAAAATAAGATATCTATATCGAATTTTGATACGATAAAAATAATTGCATGTACTAAACTGATTGTCAATGGAACTAGAACGCCTAGATTTTTGCCACAGAATCAATCGAAATGCTTATAATTTCGAAATTGGAAAACCAGTTTTCAAAAAACTTTGTAAATTCTGACGGCTTAATTAATTTTATCTTGAAAATTGCTTTTGTATGATTACGATCACTAAAATTCGGGCAACTGTGTTTCCCTGGTGTAATTGTTCTTATGACTCAACATTTAATAACTGGATATTACCTGGTTATAGTGCCTAATTGTCAAAGTCAAAGGTGAGTATCCGGTTGGGGTGTTTTGCGACCTAAGTCGGGTGTTCGACTATATCCGTCATGTCTAAGTCTTTTTTGTCCAACAGGTCACAATATGTTGAAGTAGTCCATAATGATGGGGTAGCTTTAAAAAGAATTGTATCCGAGCATATAAGTATTAATATAGGATACCGCAAGGGAAGATTTTTTCACCAATGCTATTCCTGCTTTATATTAATGACCTATCAGCAAGCCTAAAAAATTGTTCTGTTACTATTTTTGCGGATTAACTTCTGTATTAGTTTCAGATACAGGCAACAAAAGATTATAAAAAAAATTAACACATATTACAAGAACTTGCTGATTGGTTTAGCGCTAATTCACTCTATCTAAACATAAGTTAAATTTGTTATTTAAATACAGATTTTATTCTGAATGTTTCCTTGGGTGGGACCGATCTGGCCCATTCTAATAAAATAAAGGATTTTACTGATCTGCGAAACCTTATCTTGGAACACTTATTGTACAGAAATACTTTCAAAGTTAGGCAGTGCAACATATCAGGTAAGAAATTTGGGACAGGTGTTGAAATTTGCTAATCTAAGATAGTTCTATTTTGTTCGCTAGTCCTATGTATTATGAAAGTTTACAGAATATTCAGAAGACTTTGGTATTATATTCTGGGGTCTAGCTCCATAGCGAAAAACATCTTTATAGCCCAAAAGAGATTTATTCGTTTAATGTTGAATGTGCCTAATGGACACTCCTCTTGTAGAGATCTTTTTCGCAGTTGCGGAATTTTAACAGTTCCTAGTCTATATATTTTCAAACTGCTTATATATATCTTTGAGAAAAGTGGAGATTTGATTTGTTATAACACGCGCAATGGTTCGAGCTTGGTCCCGCCTGCCCCGATTGTATGAGAATACAACCTACTAATATAAAAAATATGTCTTCATTACGTTTCGTACATTACATTAGAACTTTATTTGTTATATCTATGTGTTTGTTTTACATGAATTTTGTAATTTTACTATGCAGCGCGTAACAAATGGCGAGTTCCGCATTGCTTACCGTTTTTCTGTTACAAAAGAAAAAACAATTTTTTTAATGGAACACACTATATTATATTACTTTTTTAAAATCTGTTTTTCGGAAAATAAGGATCTAATATCCATAATTTAATTATGTATTTTATTATTATCATTTATCAAAATACCTGTACACAAAAGGTTACCTGAGATGTTTGACAATGTCAGTTTTGTTGATTTACAAAAATGAATCGTTTAACTGAAACCCAAAGAATTGAAATTTTAATTATATGGGGTTATGGGGATAGAATGCGAAACCTTCAAGATGTTTGTAGCATTTTTGTTGACAAATATCCTAACAGAAATCCAATAATTAAATCTATCGTAAGTAAAATTAACAAAAAATTTCGTGAAACTGGAAAGGTAAAGATGCTGTTCGTTCTGGCAGACCTAAAAGCGCAACAGATGGTGAGAAGGGTCTAAATGTTTTAATCAGTTTATAAGAAAATCCGCACCTTTCTACCAGAACATTAGAAATCATGATGGAACGTGGCAATACCAATCTAAATTTTGTCAATCAAATTATTTTTTTTGGTGAAACAACTTTTTTTTTGAATGGAAAAGTTAACAGGAATAAGTGTGAAGTATAGTGGGGTTCAGGATTATGAAATTAAAACCAAAATTATATTTTCCCCAACGATTCATCTACTTTATTGACACTTTGTCAAGGGTCAATATTATGTACGGTTCCAAACACCAAAAAAAACTAAAACTCACATGGGAACGACACATATACACCTAACTTAACAGTACCAAACCACAAGGGATTCACACTACACCACAACTTGTTACGTTCTGAACGCGCGTTTCGCTAACCAAGTTAGCATCATCAGCAGATGATATAAACTCAGCGCGTCCAGAACGTAACAAGTTGTGGTATAGTGTGGTTAGAACTCTTGTATTTTGATCTATCTTCCACCACAGGTTCCAGTGTTAGGACATAATTGTCGATGTTGGGCCAGGGAAAATCCACACTGGATACGTGAAAATCATACCCAATTTCCCCGAAAGATAAATGTTTGGTGTGGTATAAAGAGTGCAAAAACAATCGGCCCCTTCTTCATAGAAGACACATTAACTCGATAAAGATATTTGAGTCTTTGAGTCTCAGGTATTGCAGAACTATTTCCGAATAATTGTAAGTTCCTTACTTTACCTGCTGTATTTAAACTTGATTTTTTTAAGTAATGGTACACCAAATGATGACATATGGTTTCAGCAGGATGGTGTTCTACCGCATTTTGCTCGAAATGTTCGGGAATATTTAGACAATGTTTTTTTTGGAAGATGGACTGGACGCAGGGGCACAATAGAGTGGTCACCTCGGTCTCCGGACATGACGCCCCTCTACTACTTTTTGTGGGGACACCTTAAAAATGTGGTGTATAAACCTAAGCCCCTCGAGGATTTAAAGGAGCAAATAGAAATCGAATGTAGACGAATCGAGGAGGCTGGCATTCTTTTTAATATATTAAATGTTTTTCCACAGTATTGGTCTACTGTCAGGAAGTAAATGGACAACATTTTAAACACCTTACTTAGTTTCATTAATTTATTGTTTGTTGCATAAGGTATTTTTTTGTATTCTATTGTTTCCGTTGTTTTTTACAATCTACTTTTAAAGTTGAGACGATGTTTTCTCTTGCTAGTGTTTTGGTACCAAGATGAGTAATTATTGTGCTTTCCGGTCTGCCAGAACGTACAACATCTTTTACCTTTCCAGTTTCAAGAAATTTTTTGTTAGTTTTACTTACGGTAGATTTAGTTATTGGATTTCTGTTAGGATATCTGTCATTAAAAATGTTACAAACATCTTGCAGGTTTCGCATTCTATCCCCATAACCCAGTATAATTAAAATTTCAATTCTTTGGGTTTCAGTTAAACGATCAATTTTTGTAAATCAACAAAACTGACATTGTCAAACGTATCAGGTAACCTTTTATAAAAGGTAATACATTAAATTATGGATATTAAGCCCTTATTTTCGCAAAGTCCTGAGAATGCAGATTTTAAAAAGTAATATAATATAGGGTGTTACATTAAAAAAATCCTTTTATAATAGAAAAACGGTAAACTTGGCAGCAATGGCGCCATTGGATCCGGCATAATTTTATACCTAAGTGTCTAATTTTCATTAAATTCAGGTAAGCGGTACCTGAGATATTTCGCAGTTTCCTTACTTTTATTACACGCTGTATATATACTTATCTTACGGTATCATTGTAATTTATATGATTTACATATTATTCTGAATTGTGACTTGTCCAATAATACTTAGTGTATTCGTCTGGATGGGGAATAAAATTTAAAAAAAAAGAGTTGTAGGCAAAAATCCAGGAAGCCTCGAATAACCCAACTCCATCGAGTTCACTGGCAATTTGGTTCATTCAATACTTAACAGACTGGTGTCTGAGATGGATTATAAAATACATGTTTACTTATATTTTACACAGTTTAAAATAAAAATAATTTGCTATATCAATATTTACTTTTATATTGTCTATGTCACTTACGTTAGAATAAAAAAATGACACTAAATGTCATTAGGATTTTAGTGATCGCAGCAGTAACTTATGCTACAGGGTGTAAAAGAAAGCTTTTTTGGAGATTTTTTTCTTAACACCATTTAAGAAAATTAGATATTTTTAGGGAGCACCTTTTTAAATAGTAAGATATTGGCTCGGAACAACGGAGATTTTGAGAATATCTTTGCCAACTATAATTTTAATACAGTTTTTGGGAACTTGCGGGGCTATTGGATTTTTGTTTCGAAAATTACCAAAATACTATAGTTAGTGATAAAATGGTTCCATAGTGTTTCAAGGTGCTCAATAAGCTTCCAATTTATGTATACAGAGTGATTCGTTAAAGAAGTATATTTAAATTAACCAATACGTTTGGCACAGAAACAAGAAAGTTTGTTAAATTTTTAAGTTTTTTTCTCCGGGGCAATTTTTAAATCGAGTTCTCAGAATTTGTATTTTTACTTCCCTCGCCATGTTACGTTGTTATCGTGAAAAAATCACCCTCCGAGATTTTTTCATATCTTTGCGTTTCATGCCGGAAAACATGTTTCCTCAATTTCGTCGATCTGTATGTTTCTCTGTCTATCGGTCTGTCTATGCGCGGCATAGCTAAAAAATTTCTTATCCCACTGACTTCAAATTTTGGTCAAAAATTAAAAGTAATATGGAGACGACTTGGTAGCATTTTGGTAAAAATCCAATATGGCAATACAAAATGGCGGCCTAGTTAAATGCTAAATAAATTATTACTAAAAAACTACTTATCCAATGTACCTCAAATTTTGCTCAAAAATCAAGTATTAGGTGGTAATCAACTAGGTAAAATTTTGGTACGAACCCAAGGTGGCGAAACAAAATGGCGGTTTAATAAAATATTTAAAAATTCAGCCCAAAAAAACTACTTGATAAATTTTGTGTAAGAATTAATTATGGTATAGAGATTCAAGATGGCGGAACAAAATGGCGACCAAATGAAATGTTTTTAATCGTGAACAAAATCGGGGTTTTACATATGTTTTAGCGTTCCCAGACGCCAAAAAATATGTTTTCTCAATTTCTTTGTTCTGTGTGTTAGTTTGCAGCGTAGTTAAAAACTATTTATGCGATTGACTTCAAATTTTGACCAAAAATTAAGAGTTATGTGAGGATGATCTGGTAATATTTTGGCAAACATCTAATATGGCGGAATAAAATGGCATCTGGTAAAATGTTAAAACGATTATTACTAAAAAACAAATTATCCAATTTACCTCTAATTTTGCACAAATCAAGTGTTACATAGAATTCAACCTGTAATATTTTAATACGAATAAAAGACAGCAAACCAAATGGCGGCCTAATAAATTATTTAAAAAGTCAGCCTAAAAAAATATGGTGGAAAAATGACTATTTGCGGAAGTAAATTGGGTTAGGTTAGGTTAGGTTAGGTTACTATTCCTATTAAAAGGAAAGATACATAACGAGGGAAGTTCCTGGTAAAAGAAATTTAACGCTTTTTGTTATTGATTTTCAAAGTTTGAAATTACGAGGTATTCAATTTTGTGGTAAAAACTAGGCATTCAAGTTCAATTGACGCTGAGTTTATTTTCAACAGATTTAAAAATCAACATATTTCTTTATTTATGCTGTTTAAGAAACCAAGTGAAACTACCTATAAACATCTTCATATGTATTTCCATATACGAAACATCCTGTTAAACTAGAATGGGCATGAAGGTCTACTACAAAATCTAATTGAAAATCCTGAAAAGAAAAGGAATATTAGCTCTAAGAGATTACAGTAGAAATATAAAAATAAAACTGAAATCAAACTCTAAAAACAGCTACACTACTCAAAAAAAAAACCATGGCGTAAGTAAAAAAAAATTAACCTAGAAGACCCATATTTTCATTATTAATATAGTGCCTTGTTTTAATGAATATTAAATTTTATCTACATTTTGAATTTTTCTGTCTAATTTTGCCGAAGACATTAATATATAAGGACACACAGAGAATTTCAGGGCATGTAAATTTCATAAAATTAATATTTGATTCATGGCAAAAATGAGACGAAGATATTTTTTTGTGAGTGTCTGGATTATAGGGCCATCTAACGTACCCATGTCAAAGAACCCGAATTCTATCATCCGGTTCTTGATAAATACAAAATTTAATTTTTTCCACAAATGTTTCTATTCCAAAAATTGTCTTGTCTGTCTCTTTTTGTGGCAAAAACAAACGGGGGAATTCAAAATGTAGATAACATTTTCTATTCGGTGAAAAAAAATATAAATAGTTTTAATTCATCTAAAATTAGCTTCATATTTTAGTTATGCCATTTTTTGCAAGTATTGTAATCATGAAAAAATCACCTTTGGAGATTTTTGGGGATCTTTACATTTTAGGGAGAACATATTCTCCTATTTTCGTCAGTCTGTATGTCGGTCTGTCATTCTATCTGTACGCGGCCTATCTCAGCCTATATGGGTTTGGGTAAAAATCCAATATGGCGAAACAAAATGGCGGCTTCACAAAATGGAAAACAAATGAATATTAAGAAACTACTTATCAAATGGACTCCAAAAGTTGCGCAGAAACAAAGTATGATATAGAGATAAACTGGTAAAACCCATTATGGCCTTCAGTTCCAAAAAACAACGTATCCGACTGACTTGCCATTTTGCACAAAAATAATGTTTTAAACAGGGATAAACTGATACATTTTTACTGCGAATCTTATATGGCAAAACAAAATGGCGGCCTAAAAAAAAGTTTAAATAATCGGTAAAATTCCAATTCCTGGAATAAAACCTTCATTTTATAAAGGAAAATAAAAATCTTATATAAATTACAGGATTTGTATAAAATATTACATATTTATACAGAACCCTGTTCCATTACTACTCTAGGTAGAGTTTTGAAATTTTGGTGAGGTATATGGTTGATAGAAATGCATGATTCCCATGAGAAATAATTTTGTCACTCCCGGTTTGATCGGAAGTGAGGTTAGGTCATACATTTTTAGTGGCACCCTGTATATTTTCTTACAGATTCTGAAATATTTTCAAATTTGCTTTTCTATGACATGCCGCGTGTAATTTGTTTTCTAAATGGGAGCGTAGTATCAATTTTTTGATAATTCAAGATGGATTGCGTCTTATTGGCGGCGTATTATGAATCTTGGTTAAATAACAGTTATTGATTAACAATGGATAGTTTTTGACTTATGTAAGATATACTAAGTCAAAAATCGATTTCGTAGTTTGTTAGATGGATTTAAAACTCTATTTTAAAATTTTCTGTTTTTAATCCCACTTTTCTTCCAAGTTTGTAATGGAAGGTATCACATATTAAAGTACTATTACAAACAAACTTATCCCAAGACATAACGCCCTTCGCTACCATTCTGCTGATATAATATAATGAAAAACAAATTTTTTCTTCATATCAATTTAGATAATAATATGTTGACATTTCCTAAAAATAATAGTTGTTTATTGTAAATTTAAGAAGTAAGACAATTACTACTTTAGTTGATTGGAAAACTAAACGTTATTATTTCTGCAAGTATTAATTAATTATTAAAAATGGTTTTCCTACGAGAGCACCAAATTGATATCTACTATTTACGGAGAATGCAGAAACATTCTCGATTTGCTGCAAGACTGTATGTTGAACGATATCCTGATCGTGAATATCCATCACCCTCTTTTTTTCCTTGACTAGAACAGCATTTAAAGAATGAAGACCCTGAAATTGACGACAATGTTCGTTTTATCGTAAGTGAAAAAGCCGAAATTACAGTACTGGCATACATTCAATTTGATCGGACATCATCAGTTAGAGAATTGGAAGTACAATGTGCTGTGAATCCAGAAAGTGCAAGGCTCATTCTCAAAAAACATGGTTTCAAGTCGTTCAAATATCAAGTGCATCATCATCTGTACGAAAATGATTTTTTGAGAAAGTTGAATTACTGCAGCTGGTTTTTGGCTACCCTTCATGAGAATTCTACATTCGATCATATACATACATATGAATCTCGATTTAAAGTGCGGGACACGAGAGAAAACCGGGCGGTCCTTAAAATAAAGGTTTATAGTCTTAAGTAAGCGGAAAAGTAAAATTTGTGTACGCAAATAAATTTTATGTTATTTTATTTGTTGTAATAGTTTGCCGCTTCACCTATAAAGTGCGCGTACGGAAAATTAATCGAAGATTTAGTAAATTTCGCACTGGTCCACTTGTAATTGGGATGTGCCTAGAGTCTCCATGCACTTGCCGCTAAAAGGTTCTAGATATTTCCAGTGGCGCCTATATATTTCGAGCATTTGTTTTCATTTCTATATAAATGCGTTGCGTTGAATTTGAATTATTATTTCGAAGGAACGATGGCGAGCAAAAGAGGAAAAACAATTCGAAGCGATGCACGTGAAGTTATTGCGATCGTTATAGAGGCCTGTACTAGAGAAGCTGAAAATAATAGTTTGACTATTCCAATTCAAAATGGAACAGAACGCGCTGCATTTTACACTAGTGTTTCGGAAAGCAGTGTAAGAAAAATTCAAAGAGAACATAATGATCGCTCATGTTCTACTTCACCTTTAAAATCTCTTAGTAATCATACAAAGACAAAATTGATGATGGTGATTTTCAAGTAATTCGACGAACAATAGAGGATTTTTATATAAACTTGAAGAAGGTTCCGACCTGCAAATCCTTCCTTCGTGCTGTAAAGAACAGAATAGATTTTTCGTACGGGTATAAAACCTTAAATCGGCTTTTACGATGCGAGTGCGAAGTGCCAAAATAAACGAAAATTGCTCATTGAGAAACCAAATATTTTTTACTGGCGGATGAAATATCTATCAACTGTAAGGCAATATAGGCAAGAAGAACGCAATATTGTGTTTCTAGACGAAACCTGGGTAGATAATGATATGACAGTGAACAAATGCTGGCAAAGTGAAAGTGTTACATGTGTTGTTCAAGGAATCCGCTCTAGTAGTCGCTTTATTATAGTTCATGCTGGTTCAGAAGCCGGATTTGTTCCAAGTGCTGCTTTAGTTTTTCGCTAGGGACTGGAGACTATCATAGACAGATGAATAGAGATAATTTTGAAAAGTAATTGCTCGAGAAGCTTCTACCTACCATTCCTCCCAAATCAGTCGTGGTAATGGATAATGCGCCTTATCATTCTCACGTAGAAGATAAAGTGCCAACTAAATACTCTACAAAAGCTCATATGATATCGTGGCTTAAATCGAACAATCTTGTATGTGATCCAACATGGAGAAAATATCAATTATATGAATAATATCAGTCAACAAGCCTAGAGAAAAAAAGTATAAAATTGACGGCCTTTTACGTAACCTCGTTCATACACCTTTAAGACTGCCTCCATACATGTGCGACCTCAGCCCTATTGAACTTGCATGGGCAGGAGTAAAAAAATATATTCGAGAGTGCAACACCGTTGAACTTTCAATTAAAGATTTAAATAAAATAACATTAGAAGCGATTGACTCAATATCGGCTGAAAATTGGAAATCGTATGTTAAACATGTTCGTCCTATTGAAGATAAATACTGGGAAGTAGATGGCAAAATTGAAACTGTTATTGATGATTTAGTTATCACACTGGGATCTTCAAGTAGTGACGACGAAAGCTCATCCTTTTCAGAGGAAGACAACGATTTAGAAGGAATCGAACCATTAGAATCACAGCCGTCAACCTCAAAAATGGCTTAGTTTTTTTTCAAATATTTTGTAAAATTGTTCATAAAGTAGCTGTCAATAAACTGCTTCAAAATAATTAATTTTCTGTTCAATAGCGGGTGTCAAAAAATATCTAATATTGCAATTAATATTTGAAAAACTACATCATTTTCAACTCATATTTTTCCAAAATTAACACATCAATGTAGTTATAGTAGGGGAGCCAGCACTGATTCCAGTGAACAAGATTTATCAAAATTTTAACTTATGCAGTTCGACTTTGGGCTATTCGGGTATGCCAAAAGTGACCGTTTGTCTCCGTCTGTCATATTACTTTGCACAGGGGGCGTCATTGTGAAGTACTATACAGGGCGTTTCCTAATTGCGTGCTAATGTTAAAGGGTGGTGATTCTTGGATCTTTTTAAGAAAAAAGTTTAATATGAACCTAAAAGTCTTAACTTTGGAGATACAGGGTTTAAAAAAAAAAACATTTTTTTTAAATCCTAATTCTGATGCTAGTATAAATAAATAACTGTGTGAAATTTGATACACGTCTTTTATGCATAAAAGGGCATTTTTTATTAACAATCAATTTTTGAAATTTCTACCAGTGGCGTGCGTATGTAATTAACCTGGGTAAATCCGTATGCTCCTTAATGCATAGAAGACGTGTATCAAATTTCATGCAGTTATCTACAATAGCATCAGAATTGGGATGAAAAAAAATGTTTTCTTTTTAAACTTTACCATCCTGTATCTCAAAAGTTAAGACTTTTAGGACATAAAAACACCCCCTTTAACATCAGCACGCAATTAGGAAACGCCCTATATAGTACTTCACAATGACGGCCCCTGTATAAAGTAATATGACAAACGGAGACAGACGGCCACTTTTGGCATACCCGAATAGCCCAAAGTCGAACTGCATAAATTGTATTGACTTGTAAATCGTGTTATCACTATACTGGGTGATTCAATAATAGTGGACGTAGGCAGTAGCCCGGGAACCGTTAATGACAGAACTCAAAAAAAATATTTATAGGTAAATCGATCAAGAAAAATCAAAATTAAATCATTCTAAAATTCAAAAGTTTTTACAACACAAAAGAGATATAGAAGTGCGGTACACGAAAGAAAAAAGACAAATATAGATAAAGGTTCATTAAGCATAATTACATTTTTTAATCATCTGAAGTGCGTATAGTCAAAAAGGAGTGCCATATTGGGACATTGTCCGACCTTCGTAAACCGATTGACTCCGCTCGGTTTTCTTTCGTGTCCCGCACTTTACCAATGTTGGAATGTTCAACGGAAATAATACACGTTATTGGGCAAGAGAGATTCAGCGACTCATGGGAGACAGCGTCTTTCAAGAGTGTTTTGATGTAAATGGGGGTAAATATTATTGGAACAATTCTATTTCGTGAATCCTTGAATGCAGAGATATATTTAGATTTCTTACAAAATTAAATCATTCCACTTGTACAGGATTTGCTCATAAAGGGCAACATCATTTTTAAACAAGATGACGCCCCGGCTCATAAAGCAAGAGTCAAAGATTTGGTGAAACCGGGCTGGGTACGAATGGACCGATCCGTCCTGCGAGGTCTCCGGACCTAACACCTTTGGATTTTTCTCTATGGGGATATCTCAAAAGAAAGGTCTATTCAACGCCTCGCGGAAATTTGGAAGAACTAGAAAGGCGAATAAGAAGATAAATCGAGAACTTTTCAGTTACTTATTATGTTGATTAAATCAAAGACCTGAAGGACAGCGAATTGAACATTTATTAGAATAAGGTAATAGTATGTATAGTGTTTTTATTCTATTTATGCCTATTTTATAGCTAATAAATTTATAGTGTAAGTTGACTTTCACTGTCAAATAACATGTTCAGTTATTAAAATGTTCTACTCCTGTAATAGTAATCATTCTCTTACGTACAGTTTGCTCAAAAGGTAATTCCATTTTTACGCACAATTGTTTTATTTTTGTTTTCTTATATTAACAGAATGATGGCGAAGGGCGTCATTTAATGGGATAAGCTTACAGACCTAGTTTGTGATAGCACTTTAATATGTGATACCTCAGCCGAGAAGAATAACCATAGAAAAGCGACAGTATCGCCGGTCTCTTTTATTTTTCAATACCCGTTCCGTACCGGTCGTATTTGAGTGAAAAACACCATAATAGACGGAGCAAGAAAACCGCAGCTGTAGTACGTGGTCATATAGATCATAAAATGAAATAGTAATTTAAAATGTTAAAATACCAAGGATATGTCTTTCTAATGATCTAATTAATGATAAATATGTTTTAACAATCATTTTATTCGTAATTACTAATATGTCTTCAAAAATTGAAAAGAACAGATTCTACAACAAAAAGAATTAATAAAACATATACATAGCATCTAGGAGCTAAAACGTAAAGATGTGTAAAACCTGCTAGAGTGATTTTTTCGCGATTATAAACATTTTATTTCGCCGCCATTTTATTCTGCCATTAGTACCACGATTTTACTAGTTGATCCCTATACCACAATCAGTAATGGCACACAATTTGAAACTAAACTATTAAGCAGTTTTTTCAGGCTGATTTTTTTAAATATTTTATTAAGCTGCCTAGTTGGATTCGTACCAAAATGTTACTAGCAGATTCCAACATAATACTTGATATTTTCGCAAAATTTGAGATAAATTGGACGAGTAGTTTTTTAATAATAATTCTTTTAACATTTCACTAGGCGGCCATTTTGTTTCGCCGTATTGGATTTTTACCAAAATATTACCAGGTCATCCCCATATGACCCTTCATTTTTGACCAAAATTTGAAGTCAATCGAGTAAGTAGTAAGCCATGCCGCGAACTGACAGACAGACGGACCTACGGAGTTGATAAAACATATTTTTTGCCATCTAGCGACGCTAAAACGTAACGATGTGTAAACCTGAGAGGGTGATTTTTTCACGATTACAAACAATTTATTTGGCCGTCATTTTGGTCGGCCATTTTAAATTAGTACCACTATTTTATTAGGTGATCCCTATACCACAATAAGTTGTGGCACACAATCTGAAATCAAAACCATTCCGCCATCTTGGATTCGTGCCAAAATGTTACCATTTGATTCTAGCATAATACTTAATGTTTTTGCAAAATTTGAGACAGATTGTATGAGTAATTTTTTAATAATATTTTTTTTAACATTTCATATGCCGCCATATTGGATTTTTACCAAAATGTTACCAGGTCGTCCCCATATGACTCTTACTTTTTTACCAAAATTTGAAGTCAATCGGGTACGTTGTTTTATAGCTACACCGCGAACAGACAGACAGACCGACGGAATTGAGAAAACATGTTTTTCGTCATAGGGACCCTGAAACGTGAATATCTGAAAAAATCTCGGAGAGTGATTTTTTTCACGATTACAATACCTACGAGGGAAGTAATATACTATTATTAATACAAATTTAGTATTAATAATATTTACATATAATAATTAATATACACAGTATCTACCTTTCAGGATCTTTAGGGAAACTCAAAAGACTCAATCCTTGTGTCCCGTTCTAGATAAACAATAGCGAACAGCGCAACAACTTGACATAATGACGAAATATCACCAAAACACAGTGCTAACTTTCGCACACGGACTAACAGCACAAGTTGTGTGAGGCACATTGACAATTGAACAAATTATTCGACGCCATGATGACGCATGCGTATAAAAAATCGGTACGCCTGAAAAGCGTTATTGTCGCTTCTCTGTGGTTATTCTTCTCGGACCTTAGTGGGGTTAAAAGCAGAAAATTTGAAAATAAAACTTTAGATCCATCTAACGAACTGCCAACTCGATTTTCGACGTAGTTCATCTTACATAACTCAAGAAATTTCATTTGTTAATAATTAACTAAGTTCTTTCATCGAGCTGCGTAATACGCCACTGCCAATAAAACTCCATCTTGAATTTTCAAAAAATTGATCCTAAGCCGCCATTTGGAAAACAAATTACATGTTGTGACATGTCATTGTAAAGGAAATTTAAAGACCTTTCAGAATATGTGCAAAAATATACAGGATGTCATTAGAAATACATGACCTAATCTGACTTCTGGTAAAACCGAAAGTAGCATAAAATTATTTTTTCACGGGAATCGTGCATCTCTATCAACCATATACGCTACCAAAATTTCAAAACCCTACCTAGGGTATTAATGGAACAGAGTTCTGTATAACCATTTCATTGTCACCTGGTATAGACTGTGTATTGTAAGTGGTCGAATTCTGTACGAGGGAAGTTGCGGGTAAAGGCGAATTTGACGATTTTTTAGTAGTGTGTATTGGTTTTTAGATATGTAAATAAAACACTTGTTGCTTATTACTAAGTACTTACCTTACTTTTGTCTAATATTGTCAAAGTATCTATCACAGCTTTAATAGTTGGATGCAACCATTGATTGGCAATATGCCATGATCTGTTTAGGTCACTACCCATTACGGTACTTCGATAGTTGCCTAGGAAAACTCCGTCTGGATTCAACATTGGTATTACTTTAAATGTTACGTTGTCTCGCAAAATAGATGCTACAGAACTTGAACTAACCAATAATTCCAGAAGACCTAAAACAGTGCTTCTAATAAATTAATTACTCATAAATGTTAAAGCAACTAAAAATATTGAATTACAACAAAGGACCACGCACATATCTTATGGATTTTTGATGAACCGTCAAATGTCATGACATTTTAGTATGTTGTACATCTCAATCTCCTAGTTTCAGAGATATTGGGTACTTTAAAAATATTCATTAAATTAGCTTGGTTTTACTTTAAATGAGTAAATATCTGATTTTCTAATTTGTTTAGTGTATATTATATATTATTTTACTCTAACCGTTCTTTCAATATTAACTATAAAAAAATATTCTCATACCTAGAAAACGGGTGTGACCTGCAGGCAGTGGCGGCTCGTGCGATTTTAAAAAGGGGGTTCAATATTTTTTAATTCGGTACTGATAAACAAAAAAAAATTCGAATGAAACATTTTATACAATTTACAAGATAATTTATAGACACCTGATTTATTATTTAAATTTGTTTTTGATTTATTATTTTTTATGACTTTGCCTAAGGAGGTATTTGTTTTATATGCTACATTCACATTTGGTTTTCTTAGAATATTGCCTATTTTGTTACTGGATTTTTCATGGTACGTAATATGTTTATAGTTAGCGGAAGGGTCTTTTAAACTAGAGTAAACTGAACAGATTGTTTTTTTATACATTTTTCTGTTTAAAATATTATTAATCACATTTGTACTGTAACCATTATTTATTGCAATATGTTTAATTAAGTTAAGTTAATTTCGTTTGTGAAAAATAGACAATATATATATATATATATATATATATATATATATATATATATATATATATATATATATATATTTTTTTTTTTTTATGGTTAACTCAAGAAAGTTAACAGAACTATTAGTTTCATTTTTATAGTGAATATTATATATTGATATATAAATTATTAATAAAGGCTAGAAATAGATATAGTTGTCTTTCTGCTCCAGTGAATCAAGCTAAAATGTCATCTACGTATTTGAACCAATATAGAAATTTACTAAAAAGAAAACCATAAATAATTCAGCTAATAACGGACTAAGTGGATTTCCCATTATCAGAACATTATTACTTGTATGTATATTATTATTAAATTCAAAATAGTTTTGTTCTAAACAGACGGATAGTAAATTCGTTATTTCCTGTTTTTTAATAATTTGTACTAGTTTTAAAGATAGAAGTTTGTCAATAAATGTGAATGTTTCTTGAAAAGGTATACTTGAAAATAAATTAGTTACATCAAAAGAGATAAATTTAGCATTTTTGGCAAATTGTTCCTTTGAGTCTTCTTTACTAAGTATGGATTTTTAATATATTTTTAGAATTCATAAATAATTTACATACCAATATAAAATTACTATAGAAAATGAAACTAATAGTTCTGGTATAATAACTTTCTTGATTTAACCATAAAAAGAGAAAATAATAAGCATATTTTTTTCTGTTTTTCATAAACCAGCACACACTGACACAACAATACATTACACTTCATGTCATCCAATACAACATAAGTTAACAGCCTTTCATATTACGATCAATGAACTGTATACTAACGTAACTGGAAGGAACCCTTAATGTTCGAAAAGCGAGGCCAATCCATTTTTAGGCAACCCGCGGTATTGTGGTATCTCCGTTTTTACATTACATTTACTTAATTATTTATGTTTTTAGAGTCTATTTTGCATTTAAAAGGGTGAAATAATGATCATGTTTTCTGTACTAAATAAGGAGTTGCACTTTTTTACGAATTGTCAAAGAAAATATTAGCTTTAGCATTTGTTTTAGCGAAAATTCAAATAGCGAAATGAAGCACGCTGGAAAGTTTTTAGTATTTTTGTTTATTATTTCTATTTTTATGCTAGCTCAAGTGTATGAATAAAATATTAGGTATACTAGGTATGCTATTTTACGGAAACAATAAACAATATGTTTTTTTTTTATTAATATTCGCCGTAGTTAAAATAAAAAATGGGAATAAAATATTTTCGAATTTACAAAAAAATTTTTAATATATTATGTAAAACCTTCTGTCACTTATTTTTATTTTTTGCAAATGTAATTTTGCCCTACTTAGCATTACTTGTTAAAAATGTGACTAAACCTATACAGGGTGTCGACGATTCAATGTGACAGTGAATATGAATATGAGAATTACAAAAAAGTTTTGTATATATAAAAAATATACAATAGCAATGGTTATTGTTCGAATTAAATATACAGGGTGTTACAGAAATCCGTGCCAAAATATGTGTTTTTTTAAGAGAACACCCTGCATATTTTTATATTTTTGGATTCTACAAAGATTATATAATGGCGTCAATTTCTGGTTGAACCAAAGGTGTACATTTTCAACTTACCAGTTTAACTGGAAGTTAATGCTACTAAGACAGGAAAGTGCAAATAGTTTTGCTCTAAGTTAAACCGTTTCGTTATTACAGGCTCTCAAACTCGTAAAAATGTAAAATTTCAAACGTCGGGTTTGGTTTGTCATGAAATTTTGGAACACCCTGTATATTTCAAAATACTTTCGAATAATGACCATTGATATACGACACATTTTTTATATACAAAGTTTTTTTGTCACTCTTATAATAACAAAGATATTCGCTGTCATATTGAATTGGGGACACGCCAGTGGCGGCTCGTGGACTTAAGAACGGGTGAAGCGCAGAGTAGCTAGTTGCACAGCGCTGCAGGAGAAAATTTTTCGGGGTACCACGCTAAAAATGGCTATTTTTAATTATCCATAGTTTAGTAGCGTTTTTTAATACTTAGGGGAAATAATGTAAATTTATAAGATTTTAAATATATTTTTTGTTCTTAAAAAACAGTTATGTACCTATAGCTTAAACCTAATTTCGATTCGATTCCCTCGAATGCAAAACTGCTTCCGCCTCGGATGATCTGAACCCACTAATTTACATTAATTCTATAACAAGCGAACAAGCATCTGCACGGCCTGCACCCTGCAGCAACAGTTTTATGCCGCTCCCATCTCTATTTGGCTTACGGATATTCACCATTCCGTTGCCATAACAACTGCCGTAAACAAATCTAAGCGTGAAAGCAGGCGTGCGGGGGTGTCTGAAGCAGAATTTGTTACTGCTGATACGGGTCGCTCTTATGAACAGGTGTCCAGCGCGCTACGTTTTTAAGTCATTATTATTTTTTTGAGTAAATAACGCACTAGTTTTAACAGAAAATAATGTTATAATTAAGTAAATAATGTGAATTTATATAAAACATACTACATTTTTATAATAGAAATGTAGATTATAAAATGCTTAATATTTTAAAAATATTTTTATTTTTGAGTAAATTGATTGGAAAATGTAGGTGAAGCGGCGCTTCATACGCGTCCCCTGGCGAGCCGCCAGTGGGACACGCTGCATAATACATATAAGAAATTAAAAAAAAAACATTTTTTTATTTCTTATATGTATTATTATGTATGTATTATTATTAGGTAACAAACCAAATTTCAGATTGAGCTATTCTTACAATTTTTAAATAAAATTAATTTACTTACTTATTGTCTGTCTCACGGTGGCAGCATTACCATGAAGTTTCAAATTTATAAATTTTGAATGATGATGTATTCTACATTTTAAAAACACTGCAATAATTTTTCGAACCAGTTTAACCTCGTAACACTCACTGAGAAAGTCTTGAACCACTGGATGTTTAGGTTTGAATAGTTCCATTTTAACGACGAAAATAAAACACAATACGATTTAACACGCACAACAAATAAATGATATACTTACAATTTACGTGGAAATACTGGCGAAAGGTAGGTCAAAACTAAGAAAATCTTTACCTCATACAAAATTTTTTATAACAATCGCGGTTTGTTCTTATGAGTGGAACGGGGACAGTTATACCACACTATCGCTCTTTCTATCTCTGTTTTCCAAGCCTTAGTTTTCAATCGATTTGCCAATTTACGGGTCGTTCCAGTTACGTTGGTATACAGTTCATTGAGTATGGTATGATCCATAAATTAATCATATTACCCCCAAATAGACAGGGTTTCCAAAATGATCTTAACTTAATTAAAAAAATTGCAAGTAATAATAGTTATAGTACAAATAAGATTATTAATATTTTAAAGAGGATAAGTTATAGAAAAGCTATCTGTTCAGTTTACCCTAATTTAAAAGACCCTTTCACTAACTATAAATTTATTACGTACCATGGAAAAATCCAGTAAAAAGATAGGCAATTTTCTAAGAAAACTTAATGTGAATGTAGCATATAAAACCAATAACTCCTTAGGCAAATTCATAAAAAATAATAAATCAAAAACAAATTTAAATACTAAATCAGGGGTCTATAAATTAACTTGCAAAGATTGTCCAAAAACGTATATAGAGCAGACAGGTAGAAGTTTCGACAAAAGGAGAAAGTAACATTATAAATGCCTTGTTGACGGATCTAATTTTGTTTTTCATTTAATTAATTGCAATCATCATTTTAATAAGATTTTTAAAGTTTTACATACAGAAAAGAAAGGCATAAAACTAAATTTACTAGAATCTATAGAAATAAACAAATTTAAACACACGGGTCTATTACTTAACGATCAAACTGACTTGAACCATTCGCCTCTTTTAAATATTTTTTGTTAATATAGATTTAGGTAAAAAACTTACTGTAAATCAGGTGAAAAAAGGTTTTGTTCATTCATTTAATTTTCATTCTATTTGTATCATTCAGCCACAGTGTTAGCGAAACATCAGTCATGAGTTTGTTTTATTTAATATAGTGGAAGTTTTAAATTGTTATTTTTTACTTAGTGTCATATATCTTAGTAATGGATTTCCAGTATCAGCCGAACCAGCCAAGTTCCAAAACTTGACTACAACTTTTACATTTAAAGTTTTTTTCTGTCTCTAAAAGTTAAAGCTGTGTGGGCGTGAAATATAAAGACGTGTACGTGTTCTTTTGATGCTAACTAGCTATCGAGCAAACCTTGGCAGACGAAACTAGCAGGAGTTTCTCCTGGGTGAATTCTGGCCATTATGCAAACCATTCGCCTTTTAGACTTAGGTTTTGACTTTTCAATGGGGTGTAGAGAACCTATGGTAATCAGATCAACTCGTCGCTTTTGCTGAAAACCACAATATTATAATAGATTAATTTTGTTTTCGGATCTCGGCTCGTTGATGTGAAAACCTACCACGCTGTTGGACAAAAGTTCCCTGTTAAAATTTTCATTGAGGTAAGCAGCCTTTTTCTCCAGCATTGCTAGAAAAGTCTGCATTCTTGAATAACTGTAAGGAGGAGCCAAAGCAAACTGAAATACGTCTTCTTCCTTATCAAAACCAAAAGAAAAACTTAGAACGTAGTGGCCTTGATGAACATTGGATTTATGATAAAATACGTGTTTTTTGGGAATTCTTTGCCTAAAAAGGATAACAATACTTCAGATCAATTTAAATGTGCGATATTCCCATTTTAGTCAGGTGAACTTTTACAGCCTTGACACCCTGTATAACTAATTAATAATTCAACCATAAAAATAAGAAACATTGCTTAAAAAAATCAAAAAGGCAATATTGGAATTTATCGTATGTTGAATCGATAGCATTTATTCGCCTTTGAATTTTTTAAAATGTTTTTAATGTACAGGGTTTTTGGGTTATATATACACCCCCATCATTAACGTTCGTATTTTTATAGATGTAGTAAAAAGTTAAATACAAAGCTTTATTCAAACTGTAGAGGGTGGTAAGTGCGTGAGGTAACCGGCTGTATCTCGGAAACCGCTCATTGTAGAAACTTGCGGTAAAAAATTGTATGACCAAAGAGGTCACGAGAAAATTTTAAAAATAATTTTTAAGTTTCTTAGATGACCGCTAGGGGGCGTAATTACTATCCTTAATTAAAAAAACAGTGTTTCTCGAAGTTTCGCCTTATTAAGATAACACTAAAATGTATGCATTTTAAAACCGAGATAAAACCAAGTTTTTTTGTTCTTAACCTTTTCTTCTATCTCTGAAAATAAAGTGGTGGGGGGTGTGTTTAAATGTTTTTCCAAACAAATCTCTATAAATCGATAACGGCTCAAGGGATTTTAATAAACTTGGTACTTGCTGAAAAAAAACATTCCTTGGGGATCCAACATTATCTAACTATATACTGGCCGGCAAGATTTTTCTAACACGGGCCAGCTCCTTATTTTCACAATGGAAATACCCTCCCAATAATAAAAAAAATATTCGGAAAGCCCTAATACGTAACATTTTTTAATAGCCTAATTAGAACCTTTTATATTGGCAGGTAAACAATTTTATTGTGGGGCGGTTAAAATGGGTCCATTTTACAACTGAAAAATTACCTAGATTGGGTTGTTTACAACATTAGACATAAAATAAACGTTAAACATCACTCTTCTGTTGAGTTTCGAATTGAGTGGTTCTCTGTGTATCGACAAGCAAGTGTATGTGAAGACGAGGATGTCGAGTCAAACTCGCGGAAGTTGCAAAATTTATCCTGACAAATTTTGTTATATTTGTGGAGAATTTCTGGTGAAATCACAAGCCAGGCCATTTTCCGAAAATGTAAAAAAAGCCTACTTTAAATATTTTGATCTGTTAATTGGGGATCAAGATAAGCGGTGTGCTGTGTTAGTTGTAGTGTATCATTGGTGCAGTGGATGAAGAGTAAGAGAAAAAGTATGCCTTTTGCAGTTCCAATGGTATAGCAAGAACCCACCAATCATTCTGACGATTGTTATTTTTGCCTGACAAAGACTGAATGTTATTCCAAAAAGGGAAAGCACAATATACAATTTCCAAATTTGCAATCTGTCATACGACCTGTTCCTCATAATGCAAATTTGCCAGTACCGATTGCGCCTTTAAATTGGCAAGCTATTGATTTGGGAGATAATGGAGATAACACATCATCAGGCAGCTCAGAAGAACAGTGCACCGATCCCACTTTTACCACAGGTCCCAGTTCCGGCGAGCCACATTTGATTGTTCAAAGGGAATTAACTGATTTAGTACGTGATTTGGGGTTATCCAAGTCAACAGTCAGTACTTCTGGGTTCCCGTCTTAAGGAATGGAACCTATTGGCCAAAGAAACGAAAATTAAGAAATGATATGTTTTCTGAATTCTACAGTATGGAAAATTCCTTGTGCGCGTGTACTGATATAGACAGTTTAATGCAGGAACTTGATAGTGAACATTCTCCCCGTGAGTGGCGCTTATTCATAGACTCATCTAAATATAGCTTAAATGCTGTGTTATTGCATAATGGAAATTTAAAACCCTCTATACCAGTTGCCCATTCAGTTGCAATGAAAGAAAATTATGAAAATATGCACACAATTTTGGATAAAATAAACTACAATAGGTATATAGGGCAGATATGTGGGGACTTAAAAGTTATAGCGATTTTAGTGGGACTTCAGGGGGGATTTACAAAATATTGCTGTTTTCTTTGTTTATGGGACAGTCGTGCAATAAATCAGCATTATGTAACCAAAATTTGGCTAGAAAGAAGCGAATTTCAACCGGGATTTCAAAATGTTAAATTTATACCTCTTGTTGATCCCAAAAATGTCCTTTTCCCTCTTCTGCACATTAAACTTTGGCTGATGAAAAACTTTGTGAAGGTTTGAATAAAGATGATGATGGATTTAAATACCTAAGACAAGTCTTTCCCCAGTTAAGTGATGCCAAATTAAAAGAAGGCATTTTTGTTGGGCCACAAATTCCAGAAAATTGCTGGACGATGTCAATTTTACGGAAAAGCTTACCGGGCAATAACTCAGAGTATAGAATTCATTTGTTACTGTAGTAAGAGGATTTTTAGGCAAGAATATGGATGAAATTATGAACAATTAGTTAACGAACTCTTAGATGCCTATAAAGCGCTTGGTGCTAGAATGTCATTAAAAATTCACTTCCTCCATTCCCATCTGTCATTTTTTCCTAAAAATTGGGGAGCTGTTAGTGACGAGCAGGGTAAAAAGTTTCACGAAGATATCAGAACAATAGAAATTCGGTACCAAGAACGATGGGATCCAGCCATGATGGGTGACTACTGTTGGTTTTTGAAGAGAGAAGATAGGACACCTCATAAACGGAAAAAATAAAGTTTAATTAGTGTTTTAAGTTAATATTTTTCTTGTTTGCTTTTCTCTTAGATGTATGGTATGTTTAATAGGCGAAACTGTAAACATAGTCAATAAACAGGGTTAAGAATTTTCTGAAATCATTTTTTCTATAGATATTAAGTATCGTAACATTCGATATGGTTCTACAACTCTAACAAAAAAACTCTACGTGCTACAACTTTCTATTTGTCATTTTCATATTTGGATAGGTCCATTCTATTAGATTATGCTATTCTGATTTGTGTTACAACAAAATGTTATATTTTTGATTTGGGATCTTGCCACATAGGGCGTTTTTTGATAATATACCAGAAATTACAAGTTTTCTTAAAAAAAAGAAACGAATGGATACGGGTTTTTACTCCACATGCAACAATTTTTGTGCTGCTGTTTACGAGATCTCTACAAACTTAGGCATGTTTTCGCTCGGACATTCCAAGCCTGGTGTCAAGCGTTTTAAAAACAAGGTTTGGTTTGACCAGAAATGAAGATTAGAGAAAAGAAACGTTAAACTTGAAGTAAAGTTGTGCAAAAATAATAACTTCGTACCTATGTATCGTCAACGACTTATCGAAGCTAATAAAACTTATTCTCTAACAATTAAAAATAAAAAACGTGAGCATTACAAATGTATGACTTTAGAACTAATTAATGCTAAAAATAGCGCTTCATTCTGGCAAGTAGTAAATAGATTTAAAAGAAAAACTCCTAACCACAATTCAAATAAACAATAATGGGAAGAATTTTTTTCGTAGGTTTAGGCTGTCAATATTAAAATCAATCATACTTATCTTAACTATTGTGATCCGATTGTTGACCCAGCAGTAAGAACGCAAGAACCTAACAAAGCTTTGTTAAACTGCAAAAATAAAAGAGCACCGGGAAATGACCAAATTGCTTACGAGTTCCTTAAAGCTTTACCAAAAAATTGGCTTCTATATTTTTTAACTTCTCATTTTAATAAAATACTTGAATTACGGCGGGTTCCTGAATCCTAGACTCAAGTTATTTTCCAAATGCTTTACAAGAAAAATAATGCAAATGACCCAAATAGCTACAGACCAATTGCTTTAATTAACTGCATAGCCAAATTATTCACCCAAATCTTACTGGAAAGATTATTGTTGTGGGATAAAAAGACCGAGACCGTACCAGAAATTCAAAGTACGTTTCGAAGGGGGAGGCGATGCGTTGATAGCATTTTTACTCTTTCAGCGCCTATACACCTTCAACTTCGGCTTAAACAACGCAAAGTATTTGTTGGTTTTATAGACTTCAAAGAAGCTTTCAATTCTGTAGTTCACAAATTGCTCTGGAAAAAGCTGTACGAGTTACGAGTAAGTTCTAAGTTTATTGCTGTCCTAATAAGTTTATATAACACAGCTTCTATGAAAGTCAGATCAATGAATGGTTTAACAAAAGACTTTGAAATCTTGGCTGGAGTGTTGCAGGGTGAATCACTAAGTCCTTTACTCTTCTCCTTATTTCTGTCAGGCATCGAACAGTTCTTAAAAGATAATGGTGCGAGAAGAATTAACATCGTTGGCACTCACTCTGTAATTCAATTGCTCTATGCTGACGATTTAGTGTTGTTGAGCGGGCTTCGAAACTGATATGCAACGACTACTAAATATTTTATTCCTATACACAAAAAAAAATCATATTCAGGTTAACTCTTCAAAGTCATGTGTTATGTGTTTTAGGTGTGGAGATCACGAGTCAAGTTTTTCTTCTAAGATTGGTGGTTTTCCGGGATATAGCGGAACAATCTGTAATGAAGTGTCAACAGGCCTCAGGATCCGTGATGTCGCTTTTGACGCAAACTAGGTGCAACTCTTGGACTACAAGCACTACTCTATTTAACTCAATCGTACTAAATACATTAACGTCTCTACCCATATGGGGGCTAAGATATGCGGACATTCTAGAAAAAGTACAAACGTTATTTTCAAGCGTCTTCTGCTACTTCCAAAAAATACCTTTAGCTGTCTAATACGAATAGAAACAGGTACTTCACATATTGCATTTTCAATATTTAAGCGTTCACTAAACTATTTCCGCAGACTTTTATTGATGGATAGTACAAGATTACTTAAAATTTGCTTTTCTCGCTTATCCTATCATTCCGAGGTGGCAACTGACTGCAGATACAACTGGGTTTTTGCAATTAAAATCGTTTTTCAAGGAAATAGATTGTAAAGACTTATGGAATATCTTAACTCCGCAAAACTTTAATACTTACAGACGCACGTTACTAGAAAAATTTAGGACTAAACTATTTGAATCGGACGCTGCATTTGCTTCTTATACCCTGTTTTATGGCTCTTTTAATTTAACGCGAAGTCCAGCCAATTACTTAATGTTTAACAATATTTCTATTTCCACAACCAGAGTTATCGCGCAAATCCATCTAAGCACAAAATTTGTTTGTAAGTTCTTGTACAAAGGTCTCTCATATAGTTTTAATAGTGAAGAATTTTGTACGGTCTGCAATATGCATGTACTCGAAACTTTTTTTTATCTGCCCATTATACTCGTCAGTAAGACAAGCTAGCTGGTCGGATATCGAGTTTTTTAACAAGATTATTTCTCTTACGCCTGCTTTGGCTAACGAAATTCGCGAAGTTACCCTGCAAGTCATAAGACTTAGGGCTTTTCTAAGAAACGAGTAACAAAATAATATCTTTTTCGTCCTCTTTCACGCATATCATTTTTGCAAATGTAGCTATTGCTGTATACATGTATTATTTATATAAAATTATCGTAATATTACCAGTGTTTTTTTTCTGTGAATATATGTAAGTAGGTATAGATAAAGTAAAAAAACTTTATATATATATATATATATATATATATATATATATATATATATATATATATATATATATATATATATAGGCTAGTTGTTGTACACTACTATAAGATTTTGTTTTATTTTGATATTTTTTTTGTTTTTAGGATTGAAAATGTACTTTTTATATCTTAATCAAGTTAAGCAGTAGAACTAAGAACCTTGTTTATAAGAATTTTCTGAAATTCTTAAAGATACAATAAATGAATGAATGAATACGGGTTTTTACTCGAAAGTATAAGAAAATAAAGCTAAAATAAGCACGCGCAAAACGCATCTCGATATCTTTTTCCTATGCTGAAATTTTGGCCACTGAAAGTTTCACCAACTTGACTTAAAGCTAAGATAAAATCTAGTCATATTTGTTAAATACCTTTTGCCATATCTCTTATAAAAAACTCCAAATGCCTAATATGTAATAAAAAAAATTAATTCTTAGAAATATTTGTTTTTAACTAAAACCACTATCAAAAGGACTGCTTTGGTTTAAATTCGAGAACGATTATCTTTTAGCATACTGTGATCCTGAAAAGGGCTGATTTTGAACAAACAATATTATTTAATGCCTCCTTAAAGGTTCAAATTCTCTTCCGTCACGTTCCACACATTGTTCCAATCTTTCATGGGTGGAGAAAACTGCCGCTTCAATTTCAGCCACAGGCAACCGTCGAATGGCGTTTCGAATTATGTTTTTCATATCTAACCTTGTTGGTGGAATTTGAAAAACATCACGCATGCCCATAAATAGAAGGCGAAAACGTCAAGTCGGGAGATCTGGCCGGCCAAGGAAAAGAGCTTCCCGTTCCTATCCAGCGCTCTTGAAAAGTCTCGTTAATATGGTTCCGAATGTTAATGGAAAAATGCGCTGGACAATCGTCCAGTTGCAAGAACATTATTTGCCTAATATCCAGTGGCACATCATCTAACAAAACTAGCAACTCATTGATCAAAAACTCTAAGAAGAGGTTACCAGTTAGCGCTCGCTCAAAAAAGCAGGGTCCGATAATTATGCCTCCTGTAATGCCACACCACACGTTTAGACTCCAGCGTCCTTGGTGCTGCATTTCTCGCATCAAGTCCGGATTTTCAGCAGACCAATAACTCATATTATGCATGTTTACCCTACCGTCACTATTAAAAGTAGCTTTGTCGGTCCATAGAATCTGTGATAAGAAATTTCGGTTTTGATGAATCATGCCTAACATCCAATGACAATAATTTAATCTATGAACGAAATTTTCTTCATTTGAGGCCTGGTGGAAGACTATGGGGTAAGGATGTAGTCTAAAAAACATGTAGATACATAATACAAAATAAAACTGAACGGTATATTAAATTTAGCTGTTGTCGTTTGTGCTATCCCCAGGTCTAAACATAATGCCCTAGTTACTATATGTCTGTTAAACTCTACATAAGGCAGGACATTAATAATATTCTTCTGAATTCTTTCATTGCGACGCCTACGAACTCTAGGACGACGAAAACTACCAGTATCGCGTAATCGTTGTACCAAGCGTGGGAATACTCTCCTTCCGTAATGATGTCGATCTGGATACCGCGCCGCGTACTGTCTTTCAGCTATTGCTGCATTTTGAAAATACTCGAAGTAGACCGCAATCATATCAACGACTTCATCGTTGTGAAAAGCATTTTCAGTACTTACATGCACAGTTAATAAGAGTGAAAATGCGTTTAATAAAGATTTGACATTTCTTTCCAATATTATTTAGGAGTTTGTCATTTGTCTCCACGGCCTACTACTTATTTTATTGAAGGAAGCAACGAGTGCTTTTTATTTAAACACATCAATTGTGCATGTGTAGATTAATATTTCATTTCTGGCTTAAAACAACTATCAAAATTTATTTTAAACATTCTTTCAAGTTTTGCTTCATTATTTCACAAAGTAAATGTGTTAAAAAATTCTATATAGTCCGAAAATCGCCAGCAAAGTACCAAATTTTGTCAAATGTTCATTTTATTCCGCTATTTTTTAACTACTCGCTAATATTCTAGGTTATGTGGGCTTTGATTTTCTATTTTAGTAAATCCGCTCTTTGTGCTTAGGTTAGGAAGAAGTTATAGAGATGCCACTTACATGTCCTGATTTGAACTTCCTCTTGCTCTTTTTTCGTGCAATAAAATATCGATAAGTTTAATTTTTTTTAGAAAACTTGCAATTCCTGTTACATTACACAAAAACGTTGATTGGTTCCTTAAGGAATGCTTTTTTTAACACTACCAAGTTTATTGAAATTCGTTAAGCCGTTTTCAAGTTATAGACATTTGTTTGGAAAAACATTGGAACACCCCCCACCACTTTATTTTTAGGGACAGGGCAAAAAGTTACTAACAAAACAAAAAAGTCTCTATTTTATCTCAACTTTAAAACGGGCATACTTCTTTGTTATCTTAACAGAGTGATAATCCCAGTCCATGTTTAATTTATTAATTATTAATTAAAGTTGTTCAAATTTTAGGTTACGAACAAGATATCGAGATGCGGTTTGCTCATGCTTATTAGGGTTTCATTTTTCTATCTTTTCATGTAAAAAAAACCATATCGATACATTTAATTTTTTTTAGAAAATTTGCAATTTCTGTTATATTATCAAAAAAACGCCCTCTAGTGGTAAGATCCCAAATCACAAAGACAGTTAGATAACGCTGGATCTCCAAGGAATGATTTTTCAGCGACACCAAGTTATTAAATTCCGTTGGGTCGTTTTGGAGGTATAGAGATTTATTTGGAAAAAAGTGGAAAACACTCCCCACCACTTTGTTTTCAGAGATAGAACATAAAGTTACTAAGAAAAAGACTTGGTTTTATCTCAGCTTTAAAATGCATATGTTTTTTTGTTATCTAATAAGCCGAAATTTCAAGAAACACATTTTTTTTGTAATTAAGAATACTGATTACGCCCCTTAGCGGTCATCTTAGAAACTGAAAAATTATTTCCAGAATTTTCTCATCTCATTCATTTTTATGTGTTTTACGGGGTTTCTCGTTTATGAGTAGAGATACAAAGATGCGATTTTCATAATACTGCGCTACTTTTTTATGAAAATAAAGATGCCACACATAGATTTGTGCTAGTCCTTTTAGTTTCTGAGATACAGGGCGAATTCAAAAATGTTGCATTTTTGGACGGCCCCACCCCCGTAATTCAGTTATCCTTTAACTTATCGGAAAGGTAAAAAATGTTTCTTAGGCAGTTTTTTACGTAGAATCAAATATATATATATATATATATATATATATATATATATATATATATATGTGAAGTAAACAAAAAAATATTGAACATAAATTGACCGAACCACACTAGAGACACTAGTACAAAAATATCTATAATAAACGTGTTTTATTTATATTGTGTTATAGTCGTAGAAGTACTTTTTTTTACTCGCCAGTAATGGTTATTACTTCATCATAAAATAATATACTATTTTATTCGTTGGTCAGTTTTTTCGCTGATAATATTTACGATTGAATAAGGATCCATAAAAATCCACAAAACTTTCATATTTAACATTTTCTTCCATCTTTATAAAGAAAGAAGTTATAAGATACACGTGGATATCCCTGTACGGAACCCTAAAAAACAATGATTACTTCTAAATATTGTTTCTAGCCAACGAGTGTATAAATACCATTTAGGTCGGCTCGATGATTTAACCAAAGGAGTCATGCTTTCCATAAAAAGATTTCGTTCTTTGCTGATGTTGACAATATTGAAGATAACCCTTTGGTCCAATTTGACGTTATCCACAGTGAAATTAAACCAGTAGCGGAGTCTGGGGCTGCAGGTGTCGGGTCTTATAAATAAATCATATTCGTACTCATTTACTAGATCCACTCTACCCAAATTGCCACACTCAAAGGATGCGTCGAAACACAGATGACCACGTTTCGCTTTTCCACTGTGTCCAGGAGGACGCATTATTTGTCTGTTTACATTTCCTAATCCACCTTCTCCATCACTGTCGTCTGAATCTACAAAAAAAAATACATTTTTTATAAAAAAAATCCCTCGTTTTCCATTAAGTTCTCATCAAGTGTTAATAAAATGGTAGTCAAAATGTACAAGGTGGCCCGATTGTTATTGGAGGCTTACGGTGGACTTGAAAGTGCCTTATATTGTTAATGTAATATGTTTTCTGACTTGAAAAAAAATCTGAAAATGAGCCGTTTTTTTTTTAGTCAAAGGACATGGCACAAATTATATGTATTTTGGCTCCCTCTAAACTTCCTGTAATTTTGTAATAATGTTGTTGAGGATGGTATATGTAAACTTTTTTATGACTTCACTAAACCTCGCAATGTACAGGGTGAGCCGGAAATTGGTAGACAAACAAATATATATTATAACTTGACATATTTCGGGAGAAAACTTATTTTTAATTTCGGATTTATTAATAGAATCGTACATACATAGTTACATAAGATTTAAATTATGTATTCGTAATGTATATATATATATATATATATATATATATATATATATATATATATATATATATATATATATATATATATATATATATATATATATATATATATATATATATATATATATATATATATATATATATATATATATATATATATATATATATATATATATATATATATATATATATATATATAGGGTGTCCACGAACAACTTCGACAAAATGAAAGGGGTGATTTTACATAAAAAAACATGGAAAATTTTTTATATTAACCTAGGTCCGGAAATGCTTCGTTACAGAGATACAGGGTGTTGAAATATTAATTTTATTTTATATTTTATTAAATATCTGTTGCATATAACAAACTTTTCTCACGAAATTGGGCATTCGGGGTATTTTTTGGGTGAGGAATCATAATTTGGTATTAGATTTCATGTGACACTTAGAGGGCGCTATGTACGCTACTATTATTTATGTAAATTTGCCCTAACTTTTTTGGCGGTGCACTTCTGCGTTTTTTTTACGAATAAATATTCTTTTTATACCTTTCCTGAGCAAAAAGGCTATACTTATTCAACAATGCTAGAGGCAACCTTTCTCGAGCAATTTGCAAATTTATGCGTCAATGCAAGGAAACAATGTTTTTAATAATAATAAACTAAGGTTTATTTATTTCAAGATAATACAAAATTAAAGGTAAGTATGAATTATTCTAAACTATAATAAATGCTTTAGGTGAACGTCTGATAAGTCTATAAATATTCTGCATTTGTCTGAACTCATTGCAGGCATTTTGAATTCGCAACCAGAGCTGCTCACCCGTTTGTATGGGAACGGAGTACACATTGCATTTGAGTAAACCCCATATACAAAAATCACAAGGATTTAAGTCTGGCGACCTAGTTGGCCATTGAACTGGTCCGCCTCTACCAATCCACTGATTTTCGTAAGTCTGATCCAGATATTGACGCACATTTCGACTAAAATGAGCCAGACACCCATCGTGCATAAACTACATGGCTTGCCGAATATTTAAAGGAACTTCCTCTAGTAATGTGAGTAAAATATTCTGAAGAAAATTTAAATACTCTTCCCCTATTAGTCGACCTGGCAACTCAGCAGGTCCAGTTAGGTTCTTGTTTATAATACCAATCCACACATTCATACTAAACCTATGTTGATATTTGGTTTCTTTCACAACATAGGGATTATCCCCAACATATGCATAATGATGGGAATTGTGTAAATTTTTAATTCCGTCTCTCGTGAAACTAGGTATATACAGGGTGGTCCTTTTAAAGTGTTACAAAGCGATATTGAGAAAACGGCTGATTGAAAATAAATGAAATTTTTAGGGATGCAATGGGTCGTTGGAGGACATTTTTTGACGGAGTAAGTACTGTTTTAACCCTTTCCACTATTTAGGGGTGGGGGTAACTTTTAAATGTTAAATGGAAAGGTACAGTTTTTTTTCCAGATTCGTAATCTCCAGAAAAAACTACGTTATAATCAATGAATAATTTAATGTCAATGTCACTACGCTAAATTCAACAAAATTAAAAAGAAAATCAACAGAAGAAAAAACTGATATTAGGTACATTATTTTATTTTATCAGATGTTCAAAATGACGCCCATTTTGTTCTAAACATTTATCAACTCTCTTTCGAAAAGAATTCCGCACTCTGAACAACATATCTGGGGTGATTTCACGAACTGCACGCGTAATCCTTTCTCTCATGTCTTCGGCTGTAGTTGGAGCAGTCGCCACGACTTTTTCTTTGACAAAACCCCACAAAAAAAAATCAAGGGGGGTTAAGTCTGGCGATCTTGCAGGCTAATTAACTGGTCCCCCACGTCCAATCCATCTGTTAGGGTTAGTGTCATTCAATATAGCACGTGCTTCTCGACAGTAATGTGGTGGTGCGCCGCCCGTCTTGTTCGAACCAAATTACTTCACGTTGTTGCTCTGGAATATTTGGCATCAATCTTTGCAAGTCATTTCGAAGGAAATCGCAGTATCACTATCCATTAAGATTACCATCGAAAAAATGAGGTCCAATAACAACATCGTCAAATATCCCACACCAAGTATTTATCGACCAAGGGTGTTGATTAGCGAATGTTCGCATCCAGTATGGATTTTCTTCAGCCCACTAATGCATATTGTGATGACTGACTTGACCATAGTTAGTGAATGTTGCTTCATCAGAAAATATTATGTTTTCCAGTGAGTTGTTTCCATTGATCCATAGTCGAAACCATCGACAAAATTGCACCCGTCTCTCGAAGTCCTGTCCATACAATTCTTGATGTAAGGTAATATGGTAAGGATGAAATTTAAAATTGTGCAAAATCCTGAGAACGGATGTTTTAGACATCCCGGCGTCTTTGGATAGTTTTCGGGAACCAATATGAGGGTTGAGAGCTACTGTTCCCAAAACTCCTATCGCCATGTCGTCGTTCGTTTTAGTTTTCCTCCTGCTGCGTTTTCTGGATGAGAGTTGGCCGGTCTGGCGACTTCTAGTCTCTAATCGTTTGAACGCCATATGAAATTTTGGTGGTAAGTGGGGAAATCTTACCGCCCAAAGTTCAGAAGCATTGCGATAGTTTTTTCTACATTCTCCGGGAATTAATAACATGTCAACTTGGCAGTCGAATTCATTCAATTTAAGGATAGGTAGTTAAAATCTCAACTAAGATTATTATATATATATATATATATATATATATATATATATATGCCATTTTCTTTTACATAAAATACATAATACAGGGTGCGTCAAAAGGGTGTTCGCCTTCCATAGCGCCTAAATGATAAGAGATACAAACAAGAGTTTTATACAAAACATGTTTCTCGTTAAGTAATGCAACTTTCGAATATATTTTTATTCTAGTTGAATAGAAATATTACGTCAAATATAAGGGATTTCCATTAAAAAAAAAAAAGTTTCCTTTTCGCTAGACAATTTTTTTGACGCGCCTTGTATATTATTTTTGTTGTAATGACTCTATTAGATATAATAAACTGTGACTATTTTCTCCGTAGGTATTCTCCAATATTGTCATGCCCCAATTCCATTATTGACCATTAAATCTCATAGGTCACAGAGGTGCCAATTCTTCCTCGTACTACTTAACTTGAATACTGCCTAACTTATTAGTAATATTTCCTAAATAAAAACATGGAATGGTATATAATTTAATAAACCCACATAAAAAATTAAAAAGAAATTATAAATATTGCTGGCCTAATAATCTTTGTAATTATTCTCGAAATTATTTATCGACAAAGTAAAGTTTGAGGCCCTTAATCCATTGCAAGTCGATATATTATAAGTGAAAGACCGTATGAAAATGTTTTTTTTGTGTAGGGGTATCATTATTCTATTACGAATACGTAGATTTATATTATGGAAATGTTAATTTATTTGATAAATATGGTGGAGTCTCTATTTTTATCGTAAAACTATTGAAAATATTGAGTTAAAACTTAGAAAATACCATAAAGCACTAGTCCACAATTAAAAGTCTTTGGGCAGCATCCACAATTATTTTTAGAAGAATATTTAATGTATATCGCACTTTATGTTCATGTCTATCAAATCCTAAATACTATACGATGCTGCCCACATGAGCACAAGTCCCTGATCCCTAATGTTCCAGCCCATATCTTGCAAGTACAGTAGGAACCAGCTGTTAGATCTTCTTTTGAATTATAAACATGTATAAATACAGTGTGTTTTACAGCTTGATTGAACCTAGAAACAACCCTTGCACGAACAAGCTTTTCATCAATTAGTTGTGTTTGTAATTTAAAGTGATTCAGTTCGCGATTCATTGTGTCTTGGTTGTAGGATGAACTTAAATTCACTTAATATATATCAAATGTTTTAGTTATGAAATAGTCTAATGTTAGTTGCAGCAACCAGTCGATATTATCTTCTATATTTTGCCGTGGACGCTGTCCTCGTCGCAAATTAAATTGCTCCCTCTCGACATGGTTTTGTAAAATATTGATTGGTTGGTTCTGCATGATTTTCAAAGCTGAGGCATTATTTGCTTCTTGCATGTGTATGACCTCGTGGTAACAATTTATTAATGCACATGCTATTCTTAAGTAATGACCTAAGTGAATACATTGCTTAATTGGAAGCATATCTTGAAAATACTTTTCAAATGCTCTGCTTTGTTATTGATCCTGCCTTATTAGCATCTTCTGTCAAAAATTGTCTTTGCCCTCTAGGAAGAAATGGTGGCATTTCACAATTGAGATTCAACCCATGCAAGAATTCAACCGCGTCCCGGTATCCTCTGTCTACGACGAAAATATCTCCATTCTGCGCCCACTCTCTTTGACTATTTTTGTCTTGTGTCATCTCAGTTATTAAAATATCTGCGTCTGAGAAATAAGCCAGCCTTCAGTAGGGTATATTTTTATGACTTGGATAGGATTGCCTCTGTATTCGAAAATACGATATCTTTTGTACTTTTAAGTACGCACAGTCAGAGTAAAGTATTATTTTGGGTGTTTCTGGGGTTATACAGCCTCTTGAAACTTCCGTGACATGTCTGTGAATAAAGTTATTTCGGTCTTGAACTTCTTCTGCACCAATCCCCAAGTGGCTGTATGTAAACCTTTGCGTAAGACTTTTCGTAACTGCTGATATAACCACTGATACTGATTTATTGTCATTAATTTCCACGGCGTCACAATACTCGACAAATTATTAAACTATTGTTTCGTTAATAATAATAGCTAGACTGCTCCAGGATAAGCAAGGAAAGACCAAGCTGTGCGTTCAAAGAGTGCGGGTTCTTCTGAAGAAGAACGCTGGAGGAAATCTCATTACGGTAATTAACAGCTATGCTGTGCCCGTGCTAACCTACCGTTTCGGAATCTTGAAATTGACTAACACGGAGCTAGAGGGACTATAACGAACCACTCGCATAATGATGACCAAGTACAAGTCACACCACCCAAGATGGCAATACAGGACCTAGTTTATTAACACACGAAGTTACACGATATTCATCATCAAAAACGGGTCCGTTGAATACGATAAGTGTCGAAAATGTAGCGAGAGATCAGAGACTATAAAGCATATAACATCTGGCTGCACATACCTAGCAAACACGGAGTACCTCCAGCGACATAACCAGGTGTGTAACATCATACACCAGAAGCTTGCCAACAAATAGGAGCTCCTGAACACCTTTGTGCCCTATTATAAATACCAACCAAGTTCAGTGCTTGAAAATAATGCCTTCAAACTGTACTACGACCTAGCAGTTATCACCGACAGACGGGTGACGAATAATCGGCCTGATTGTGATACTGCTAAATAAGGAAACAAAGACAGCTTATTTGGTAGATGTCGCTGTACCCAATTTTAACAACGTGTTGGGTAAATATCAAGAGAAAAAGGCCAAATATGCGGAGCTGGCTATCGAGATACAGCAGATGTGGCGACCGAATAAGGTTCATGTTATACCGATCATCGTATCATCAAGTGGACTTGTTCCAAAATTGCTAGAACAGAACCTGAAAATCATAGGACTGCACACTAACACCTCCATGGACATCCAGAAGGCAGTCCTGCTCAGTACTTGCCACATAGTGAGAAAATACTTACAGGACAACACATAGAACTAATAGAAACCAGCCCACTCCTTTTGATGCATGCATATGGGCTTGAAATCCAACATTTGTTGAGAAATTGATTGTCAATTAATAATAATAATATTAATGTTTATTTACGGGATTAAACCCAATTAAAGTTAGTATAAAATTTACAAAAAAAAACTCAACAATAGAATTAATTAAATAATTAATTTAACACTTTTAAAAATGTTTTAAAACTAGATAATGTCATCGTAAACATACCACAATCAAGGTCATTGCATAATCTGCACAATCTATCAATGGGAGCATAATATCCCTAGTTTGTTCTGTGATAATTAATAAAAAACAAGGGTAGTTATATTTAATCTCTTCATTAGGTCATCATAATCCCAATTAAAATTTTCATGAGGTATACTTAATTTATATGTCATACATTTAAGGAATCTCCTCTGAACTCTTTCCAGTTGATCTACATGAACTGCATAATAAGGAGACCAAATTATAGACGCGTATTCCAGGATCGATCTTACAACACTACAATAAACAGTTTTAATGCATGTCATGTTATCAAAATCAGAAAGAGTCCTTAAAGCGAATCCTAACAATTTAAAACCCTTATTAATGATATATTCTATATGTGGTCTAAAGCTTAGCTCGGAGTCTATTATTACCCCCAAATCTTTGATATGAACTACTCTTTCAAGTTCATTGGATCCAATAGTATAATGATAATCAATATTGATCTTTTTTTCTATTGAAACTTATAATCTTACATTTATCCATACTAAGCACCATTCTATTTTTGTTACACCATTTAACAAACTTTGACAGGTCATACTGAAGTTCCAGACAAGAATTACAATTGTAATTTTTTTTTATAAATTTTCAGATCATCAGCAAATAATAATATTTTATTATATTTGAAACATTTAATTAGGTCATTAACAAAACAGTTAAATAGCAATGGCGCCAGTTAACCTCCCTGTGGGACACCTGATGTAACGTCTATTTTTTGGATACGTAATTATTATATTTCACAAGTTGAGTTCTTGAACCAAGATAGCTCTTAAACCATTCAAGCAGATCTCCAAAGATACCAATACTCTCAAGTTTTTCCACAAGAATGTTGTGATCTACCCTGTCAAAGGCTTTGGTGAAATCGTTATAAACAGCATCAACCTGAAAACCGTCCTCCAAGATCTCTAACAGGGCATCTGTATAAACAATAAGATTTGAAACGGTCGATCTCCCCACACAGAATCCATGTTGCTCAAGCAAAAACACATGTTTAAACAGTGGTGAAATTTTATCATAAACAATAGACTCAAATATTTCGGCAAACAGTTCTCAATCGACTTTCTATCTCCGCTTTTGAAAATGGGGGTGAGATAGCTGAGTTTCCACTTGTATGGATAAGTACCAATATCAAGTGATGCTTATTATTTCGATAATAATAATAATAATTAAAATCGACTTTTATTAGCAAACTATAAAGTTAATACAACAAAATCTAGGCTAACAAAGGGTGAAGTTTAGCTGCAGCCTGGTTAAGAAAGCAGCTATTCTTACACTTAACCCTTGAAATACAAACAAAAAAATTACATTATTAATATATCTGAATAAAGAAATATATACAAGAATAAAAATACATATACAATAATATACAACCATACATACACATACCGGCACACCTACATAATACACATTCATAGACACATACTAACTAAAAATAATAATAAAGCAAATACAATAACATAAGTACTTAATTTCAATTTAATTTTGAATGAATTAATATTCAAGTTGTTGAGCGAAAAGGAGAGTTGGTTGTATAACTTCACCGAACGGTATGAAAAGAACTTCTGAAACAAAGCTGTTCGATGTCGAGGAATATGAAATAAGATACGGGACCTAACACAAACAATATGATGGTCGAGGCGACGAGAAAATTTACAGTCTACATAGGGTGGGTTTTTAGTGCCTAGGATTCGATGTACAAAACTCAAAAAAAGCAATTTCATTCTATTCTCCATATTTAGGCAACTAAGTTGTAATATGAATAGCGAAATGTGATCAAATTTTCATATTCCAAAAATATACCTACAACAGGCAGTCTGTAGTTTTTGAATACGTCTCCTATACAAAAAAACATTTAAGTAGTTACCATAGACAACTGCACCATAGGTAAAATGTGATAAGACTAAAGAGTCACAAAGCATTTTTCTAAGTTTAATCTCAAAACAACGTCTATTAGCATATAAAAGTTTTAAGGACAAATAGGCACGCGGTAATCCATTAATATAATTAGTAAACTGTAATCTGTTCTAGTCACGATCCTAAACTTTTGATACACTTTTCATTGGACGCTATCGCCTATTTTTATATTGAAGTGGTTATAGACGAAATTTGCATTTTTGTTGGAGAAGGTAATTAAAGTACATTTCGAGGGATTAAGAATTAATATGTGACGCAAACACAGATTCCTTAGATTATCCAAGTCAGAGTTTAACTGAGCAAATGCAATTAGGGAGTCCTCTGAATTGAAACCGATATATAGTTGAGTATCATCCGCATATACACAAATGTTACAATGTTTTACGTCTTTAAAACATGTGCAGTGTATATCGAAAATAGAAGATGACCCATCACCAATCCCTGGATCACTCCAGCTAAAACAGGAGAAAAGGGAGAGTACTGGCTATTCAAACACAGTTTTTGAGACCTATAGTGTAAATACGATATAATGAGAGAGGCTGCACCAAGGGAAAAACCGTAATATTTTATAGTGTTAGGGATATTATGGCTGATGGTATCGAAGGCCTTAGAATAGTCCAATTGACAGCCGTAACCCTCTTCCTATCCAAGTCGCTAGCAATATCATCAGTAATCGCTGTGAGAGCGGTCATCGTACTCCTTTCCTAAAGCTCGATTGACATGATGGTAAAATATCTTTTGTATTAACATATTCATTAATCTGCTTAACAAGAACCTTTTCAAGTAGCTTAGAAAGGGCAAGAAGAATGCTAATAGTCCTAAGGTCAGAGAGAGCCTGACCAGTATTCCTTTTGGGTAGAGGGATGATTATACTAGTTTTCCAGTGATTAGATAAATAACCAACTTCGATACAAGAGTTCACTATATGAGTGACATATGAGTCAAGAAAAGGACTACACTACACTATATCAACTCCACAAGCATTACTTCGATAATTTGCTATAAGTTCAGACATTTGTTGCACAATAGACAAAGTAAAATTAAAGGAGTTACAAAACAGGTTATTATCATAAAAGTTCTTCAGTTCATTGTCGCCCTGAAATGAAGAAATTATCAATTTCAGTTGATTTACTTAGACCTGGCGGAATCTCAGAATTGGAACACTTTTTAACATTAAATTCTCTAAGAGCCCTCCATATAGACTTGGAATCCTTAGACCTGTAAATATTTAGCATGTAACTTTTTCATCTCTTCTAATCATTGTCAAGGTAGAATTACATAGAACTTTAATAAGCATTAAAATCCTCATTATTTCTAGTTCGTTTAGACTTGATAAGAGCACTGTTCTTATTTAATTTAGTAGTAAGTCTAATTGTTTTAGGATTTGTGAGTGTGATTATTTACTAAGGTACTCTCTGTTGTTGTAGGTCCGATCTTGCTCGAAAAGGCGAGACAAGGGTCATGTTTATTGTAAAATGTAAAATTATAATTTACTGAGACCGAAACACGGAGTCTTTTTCTATGTTTGTTAAAAAACACTTTGTTTTTTACTTACCAGCTGTTACTTCCATTCGGATTGCGTAAATATTGTTCTTATTTTCTTCCACCTTTCGAAGATGGTGATTGCAACACAAACATTACTATGTATTCTCGTTTATGGCTTCTTTAGCAAGTCTAAACCTAATCCGATGGAGAACAGCAAGATTATGTCCATGTATGGTATTCCAACAGTTGAATGTCGTTTTCCATATTCGCGTGTATAACATTAGTGGCACGGTCACTATCACATACAGGGTGGCGCAATAGTGTGACAAAGCACCATATCTCCCTCGGTTTTTATAATTTTGAAAACATTATTTTATGAAAGTTGTATAACAAGAAGAAGTCTACAATTTAAAAATATTTTTAATTATACAGGGTAGTTCACAAAAGTGAGGCAACTAAGAATCTACTTTTTTGAATGGGACACCTTATATATTTTTAAATATTTGGATTTTCCAAGAAATTCTCCATATTTGGTTTTGAATTTTATTTGGACATTGCCAAATTATTTAAAAAATATCTAAATTTTGTACAGGGTGTTTGCTGCAAATATGCCAACTTGGAAAAATTGAAACTAATTTTTCTTTGATTTTTTAAATGGCACTCCCTGTATCTAACTGCTAACATGTTCTGCTATTAGTTCTCTTTCACTTTTATTAAGATGATCTTATACTTATCTCTAACAGTTTTTGCTATATACTAATTTTTGTTAATTGTGTCGTTGAAAATGCATTAAAACATATTGATGTAATTTTTATCTAGTTAGCAATGTTAAAAAAAAAGAAATATACCTCAAAGCAATATTGTAGTAAAAATTATTGGTAACATTTTATAAAATGACTTAGCTTCAAAGTTAAACAATAATTTGACATTTATATTAAGTAAATGCAGATAGTTAATTAAAAAAAATCTAGTAAGATATGACAAATGAAAATGCCAATGATTTAAGAAAGTTCATTATAATTATAACCAACAACAAATGGCTAAGGAAGAAATTTAGTTCAGTCTACACATTTAATTATCCCGGAACATAAAATTACAATTTTTTTTAGAAAAATGCAGAAAAACAAAAAAAATCTGTTTCTGAATTTTCAATTTTCCCATATTTCACTATTTTTTTTTCGGGAAGTGTAACGAGGGGCGGATTTTTTTTATGAGATTCCAAATTTTTCCCGGGAAAATCAAAAACCACATCAGTGAAATTATTATACAGAGCGAGCCATTTAGAAATAAAATTGTAATCTTCTGTCCATATATTTCGTTATGGTTTTACGTTTGGCCTTGTTGCACATGAACGGTTGGTCCTAGCTAAATTAAGTAAATACACAAAGAAACGGGTATATTTTCTCTAGAGACTGGTGTAAAAATCAACTCGATCAGTGTTAAGGGTGAATTTTGAGAAATGTTTGAATTGTAGCGTGCACGAATTCTAGTTCCCATTTCTTGGCCCTTCGTAAAGTCTTATGGGTACCTCCTGGGATATAAATGATGAAATGCACATAACTTCCATTTGACAGAAAACTGAGAAATTTTTCAAGGTGGCCTGGTATTGCCTGAACTTTTGACGGTCATGGCAGATTAACCAGTTTGACAGGGACGCGATGTTTTTTGAAAATCGAAATGTCTTCAGAAATTTTTTTAAATATCTCTTTGAGGGTTAGTGAAAATGGATATATATATATATATATATATATATATTTTTTTTTTTTTTTCGGTTAATTTTTGGGTATTGGTTCGGAATGAAAAATTATATGACCTAGTGTGTAGTCATATTTAATAAAAATACTTTAAAACTTGACGTTTCGGCAGCTAATCCTTGCCTTTTTCAAAACTACAATAGAAATGAAAAAAAAACGAATTAAAATTTTGGGACAAGCCCAAAATTTTATATAAAATAAACATACCCAAGAACGTAAGTACATACCACATATATCCAAATAAAAACATAGAACAATACGATATTAATATATATATATATATATATATATATATATATATATATATATATATATATATATATATATATATATATATATATATATATATATATATATATATATATATATATATATATATATATATATATATATATATATATATATATTCTGTTTAAAACGAGCCACATTTTAGACCGTAAAACACTGTTGTTGTGTGTTTACGGGAGTCAACTGTACTCAAATATGAATATCGATTTTTGGCGGAAAGAATATTTTTACGTTTTCATTCCGAACCAATACCCAAGAATTAACCCAAAAATATGTACAGAAAGGTTCAAGAACTTCTATATATATATATATATATATATATATATATATATATATATATATATATACATACATATATACCAAAAAGTAGAAAATTAGCAAGTATTTAATGTCTAATTTTGTATACGAAATGAAGATTGTTAAAGGTATCTGAAGTAATTGTATGCTAATTTTTTGCTTTATATGCGGAATTTAAAGTGTTGCTAACTTTAGTATGTGTGATTTCTTATTATATATTAATATAGGGGGTTGTAAAGCAAAGAGATTCGGTCCGGAGTAGTGGCATTTTCCAGTAATCGGAGGATTCAACAGCATTTTTAATTTAATTTTCTACAGTAAGTACTCGGTATATCTGAAACTATTGCCCGATGTTACGCTTCTACTACGTTACATTCATCATCATCAGTGACGCATCTTGGTGATCATTAAGGGTTTCAGATGTTTTACGTAGAGTGTGTAATAGCAATTAATATGGATTTTTTTTGTACGAGGAGGAGCAGAAACTAAATTTTTTGTTCAGAGACATTCTGAATTGAAAGCTGCAAAATTTCTTAGTGTAAATTTTGGACGGTTAAAAATATAGATTTGAGATTCGCCATTAAGACCATCATATTTATATATATATAATAGATATATAAATATATATATATATATATATATGTGTACATCCATTCACTACTGTCGTTTTGAAAATGACAGTTTTGCTGACGTTTTCATCACATTTTTTTGGCATTTTCGAAGCTTTCGCTCTCGCATCCGAATAGAGCCTGAAGTGTTAGTGACTGCGACGCTTCCTTTATATCCCCACCTGAGGCCGAAGGTTATACCTGAGCGGCAGCTGGCCGCTATTTGTGTTTTCCCGATATTGCTGCTGTTGTTGCAGCCGCGCTTCCAGAACTCTGGTCTGGGGTGGGTAGTGGTTGGCAGGGGGGGGGAGGGCAAAAAACCGTTTAGGCAAATTTTAAACAAAGGTTAGGAAAGTGCCCACATTGGATAATTTACTATAGAAACTTAAAAAAACTGGACTTAGGTGTGGTCGAACTACTCTGTGGAAATGTATTAAGCGAATTGGTTTTAAATTTAAAAAATTAATAAAAACATATTATAATGAAATCCAGGAGGCTTCAGGAGTGACGTGTGGATTAAAGGGTACCGAAATCAAAATAGGTCAATTATTTATTTCAATGACACTTTCGATACTCCTTCAGAAGATTGGGTTGATTCCAGCGATAAATGAAAAACGAAAGCTCCATCAAAACGAGGCAAGGGAATTACTATTTTGCATTCATGATCTAAAAATGGATGGGTTCCAAATGCTCTTTCTTTGTCATCAAAAAATATTAAAGACTGTTGAGTTGATTATCATGAGGATACGTCAGAATTATTCGTAGATTGGTTCAAACGGAGGTTGGTTCCCAGTATCCCCCCAAATGGCGTTATTGTAATGTACAACATTAGTTAAAGTGCGGGACACGAAAGAAAACCGGCCGGTCCTTAAAATAAAGGTTCATAGTCTGCAAGCGGAAAAGTAAAATTTGTTTACGCAAATACATTTTATGTTATATTATTTGTTGTAATAGTTTGCCGCTCCACCTATGCGCCAGCTAAGCGGTACGGAAAATTAATCGGGGATTCAGTAAATTTCACACTGGTCCAGTTGTAATTGGGATGTGCCTAGAGTCTCCATGTACTTGCCGCTAGAAGGTTCTAACTATTTCCAGTGGCGCCTATACATTTCGAGCATTTGTTTTCAATTCTATATAAATGCGTTGTGTTGAATTTGAATTATTATTTCGAAGTAACGATGACGAGCAAAAGAGGAAAAACATTTCGAAGCGGTGCACGTGAAGTTATTGCGAGCGTTATAGAGGCCTGTACTAGAGAACTATAATAATAGTTTGACTATTCCAATTCAAAATCGAACAGAACGCGCTGCATTTTACACTGGTGTTTCGTAAAGTAGTGTAAGAAAAATTCAAAGAGAACATAATGATCGCCCATGTTCTACTTCACCTTAAAATTGACGGGGGTGATTTTCAAGTAATTCGACGAACAATAGAGGATTTTTATAAACTTGAAGAAGGTTCCGACCTGCAAACCCCTATTTCGTGCTGTAAAGAAGAAAATAGATTTTCCGTACGGGTATAAAACCTTAAATCGGCTTTTACGATCAAATGGTTTTGTTTGGCGCAAGTGCCAAAATAAATGAAAATTGCTCATTTAGAGACCAAATATTTTTCACTGTCGGGTGAAATATCTATCAACTGTAAGGCAATATAGGCAACAAGGACGCAATATTGTGTATCGAGACGAAACCTGGGTAGATAATGATATGACAGTGAACAAATGCTGGCAAAGTGAAATTGTTACAGGTTTTGTTCTGGGAATCCGCTCTAGTAGTCGCTTTATTATAGTTCATGCTGGTTCAGAAGCCGGATTTGTTCCAGGTGCTGCTTTAGTTTTTCGATCGGGAGACTATCATGGACAGATGAATAGAGATAATTTTGAAAAGTGGTTGCTCGAGAAGCTTCTACCTAACATTCCTCCCAAATCAGTCGTATGGATAATGCGTCTTATCATTCTCACGTAGAAGATAAAGTGCCAACTAAATACTCTACAAAAGCTCATATGATATCGTGGATTAAATCGAACAATCTTGTATGTGATCCAACATGGAGAAAATATCAATTATATGAAGTAATATCAGCCAACAAGTCTAGAGAAAAGAAGTTTAAAATTGACGGTCTTTTACGTAACCTCGGTCATACACCTTTAAGGCTGCCTGCATACATGTGCGACCTCAGCCCTATTGAACTTGCATGGGCAGGAGTAAAAAAATATATTCGAGAGCGCAACACCGGTGAACTTTCAATTAAAGATTTAAATAAAATAACATTAGAAGCGATTGACTCAATATCGGCTGAAAATTGGAAATCGTATGTTAAACATGTTCGTTCTATTGAAGATAAATGCTGGTAAGTAGATGGCAAAATTGAAACGGTTATTGATGATTTGGTTACCACACTGGGATCTTCAAGTAGTGAATACGAAACCTCATCATTTTCAGAGGAAGACAACGATTTAGAAGGAATCGAACCACTAGAATCACAGCCGTCAACCTCAAAAATGGCTTAGTTTTTTTTCATATATTTTGTAAAATTGTTCATAAAGTAGCTGTCAATAAACTGCGTCAAAATAATTAATTTTCTGTTCAATATCGGGTGTCAAAAAATATCTAATATCGCAATTAATATTTAAAAATCTACAGAACTCATATTTTTCCAAAATAAACACATCAATGTAGTTATAGTAGGAGAGCCAGCACTGATTCCAAGTGAAGCACTGGTGAACGTGAACAAGATTTATCAAATTTTTAACTTAATGCAGTTCGACTTTGGGCTATTCGGGTATGCCAAAAGTGACCGTTAGTCTCCGTCTGTCATGTTACTTTGTACAGGGGGTGCCATTGTGAAGTACTAAACAAGGCGTTTCCTAATTGCGTGCTAATGTTAGAGGGGGTGATTCATGGACCTTCTTAAGAAAAAAGTTTAATATGAACCTAAAAGTCTTAACTTTGGAGATACAGGGTTTTAAAAAACATTTTTTAAATCCTAATTCTGATGCTATTATACATAAATAACTGTGTGAAATTTGATACACGTCTTTTATGCATAAAAGGGCATTTTTTATTAACTATCAATTTTTGAAATTTCTATCAGTGGTGTGCATATGTAATTAACCTGGGTAAATCCATATGCTCCTTAATGCATAGAAGACGTGTATCAAATTTCATGCAGTTGTCTACAATAGCATCAGATTGGGATGAAAAAAAATGTTTTCTTTTTAAACTTTACCATCCTGTATCTCAAAAGTTAAGACTTTTAGGACATAAAAACACCCTCTTTAACATCAGCACGCAATTAGTAGGCCCTGTATAGTACTTCACAATGACGGCCCCTGTATAAAGTAATATGGCAAACGGAGACAGACGGCCACTTTTGGCATCCCCGAGTAGCCCAAAGTCGAACTGCATAAATTAAAATTTTGATAAATCTCGTTCACTGGATCTGATGCTGGCTGCCCTTGTAAAATCTGGACTTGTAAATCGTGTATCACTATACTGGGTGGTACAATAATAGTGGTATGGTGGACGTAGGCAGTAGCCCGGGAACCGTTAATGACAGAACTCAAGAAAAAATATATTTATAGGTAAATCGATCAAGAAAAATCAAAATTAAATCATTTTGAAATTCGAAAATTTGCCGTTTTTGCAACACAAAAGATATTTAGAAGTGTGGTACACGAAAGAAAACTGACAAATATAGATAAAGGTTCCTTAAGCATAGTTACATTTTTTAATTATCTGAAGTGCGTATAGTCAAAAAGGAGTGCCATATTATTTACAGAACGACGGGACACCACTGGTTTAAAGAGATTTCTTGGCCGACCTTCCTAAACAGATTGACTCCGCCCGGTTTTCTTTCGTGTCCCGCACTTTTATTATAGTAGGCAGTTAAATAAAGTTCCATGCTAAAAAACACAAAAATTCAGGACTATATGTGTGATAATGACGTTTATTTTCTCGAAGATTATAGAAAAAAGCAATTTAATTGTAGTGCTAAAGTGTTTTAATATAAGAAAAGAGTATGTATGCGACGCACGGTTATGCAGAAATACTAGGACATTCGGTATTAAGATTTCCACCATATCATTGCATATTTAATTTAATAGAGAATACTTGGCACGAACTAAAGTCCGGAATTCATCGGAATATTATTTCACCTACTTTAAATGTCAGTGTATTATATCTTATCGCAAATGAGCTATTAAAAATTCCTGTAAGTAGTTTCACGCGTATAAAAAGTAGAATAGTCTTATAATCATATTTCTAATAAAATAATACACTTAATTTTTAATGTAGATGATAATAATAGCGATAATGATAGTGATTTCAATAGTGAGTAATGACTAAACTGTAATAAATAAAACTATTTATATATTAGGAGTCAGGTGGTCACTTTCTTATACAGGGTCGGCCAATCAAATCGAAACAAGGCCGATATTTCACACACAAGAAAATGCTCGGACCCGTCGATTTTTATTCCCCGGGGGAAAGATTTTGTCCATATCACCAACCTTGTCACTTCCAACCCCAAAATCTTAAATGGGAATAAGGGTCGAGTGAAACCTTATTTTAAAGGCAATTAAATTCTTTCTTCAACGCATCTTAATTTTTCGAATTTAATACAGCCGTTTTTGAAAAAATAAGCATTTCAGGTGTAATGACCCGAGTTTCATCAATGATCCGCTGACGTAATACATTTAATGAGTGAGAAAATTGGCATTTACTCTTCTGTGATTACGCCCCCTAGCAGTCAACTTTCGACCTTGAAAATAATTTACAGCGACTTCTCTTGGCCGATTTACCTATAAATATTTTTTTCCTTAAGTTCTGTCATTAACGGTTCGCAAGCTACAGCTTACGTCCTCTTTTATTGGACCACCCTGTACTTAATAAATTAGGTATTAGTTGGACGCCGGCTTCATAAATTCAAATTTTCAAGATGCAATAAATTACATATTATTGTTGATTTTTTAGTGTTTTTTTAAAAAGTCGGTTTTATTATATTTTTAATACAAATTTTACATTTACGGAATAAATTACATATTATTGTTGACTTTTTAGTGTTTTTTTTAAAGTCGGTTTTATTTTATTTTTAATACAAATTTTACATTTACATAATTGCCATATATATGTCGTAGGCATATATACAAATTTAGGCTTTTTATAATCTACCTAGGCAAGGCAACAGAAGAATGTATATCACGTTATGACTAATTAATTTTAAGCATTTTACAATTTACCTAAAGCGGTGCCGTCAAAACATGAATATAAAAATGAGTCGACTTTTTTCAATCGTCATGTAAGTTCGACATGCAATAATAAATTAAGGTGTGATCATAAACAATATATAAGGATATTTTGTTATTTTCATAGGATTTGTTTTCTATTTTTATTTCGAGTTTCATATTAGTAATAGCTACATTCTTACCTAAATATTAAATAGGTATGTACTAATTTTTTTGCAATAGTTTAGACTCTTCCAAATGTCATGAAAGTATGACATGCCGTAGTATTTGTTTATCGATTATAAACAATATATAAGCGTATTTTATTATTTTCAAAGAATTTGTTTTTTAATTTTAATTTGTAGTTTCATACTTGTGATATGAAGGTACTAAAAGCACTAAAGTTAATAGGTATATTTTTATATCATGAAGTGTTAACTGTTTATTTATGTTTCCCTAATAAAAAGGTTTAATACATTTACTGTAACTGTATTATTTTACTTAACGCTATGTCTCCTTCCACGCTATTGGTTCACCCGAAATCAAATATGACGTCATTAACGTTCACGCTAACTAATATAAGCTATTTATATGTTTTCGTCGAGAAGCTTGGTAGGGTAGTGGTAGGGGAAAATAATACAGGCATTTTAATACTTCTAGATTATACAAAAGCTTTTGACCTAATAAATCACGAACTTTTATTATCAATCCTGCACTATGTTGGTTTTTCCGAGAAAACTATAAAGTTTTGTGCATATTTTTAAACAACCGTAAGCAACAAGTTACATTGATGGATTGTTGCTCAAATGTTGAGTATGTAAGGATAAGAGTTCCGCAGGGTAGTATTCTAGGGCGTGTATTATTTACTATATATATCAGTCAATTCAATCAATGTCTAAAGTTTTGTCACCATTTATATGCGGATGACCAGGGCCGCAGAGAGCTGCGTCGGGCCCTGGTACAAAAATATTTCACGGGCCCCCCTTAAAGATAAAAAAAATATTTCTCTGGGATTTTTTTTTAAATTTCAAGGTCTAACGATTTAAGCATTGCCCAATGTATAAAAATGAAGAACGACTGAGTATTAGAGTAAAGGCAATAAGATTTAGTTATACATTATATGTATACTATTAAAATAATTATAAAAATTAGTTTTTCGGACAGGGTAAATATTCATATATATAACTGTTTAAAACCGGGTTGAAATCAATTAAATTAAAAAACAATCATACTTACATATTAAAGTAATTCTCAGGTATATTAAAATAAACTAAACAAGGTATAAACGTTTATATAAAACAAAACATCATTTTGACAACTACAAGACAAGCTACTATTTAAAGAGACAAAAATAATAAAATATTCAAAATAAGATAAAAATCAGTATAACGGAGCTTTACGGCATTTTGCAGACGCAAAATTTTCAATGATTTTTGAAAAGTCACAGGTCCTAGCCATTTTAGAATCAATTGCTAAAATCCCAGGAGCACTTACTTAAACGTTCTTGTATCATGGTAGACCTCAAAACATTTTTAATTCTGGAAAGTTGGCTAAAGGATCATTCTGCTTGGGCCACGGTAACAAATTCTTAAAGCTATAACTGTATTTGGGAACAGAGAATCTAATTTTAATTTGTGAATTTTGTTTAGAAGTTTTATTGGAGCTATATCAGTATCCTGGAAATTTGCAGATTGCAAATTTTTAACCTGAGTATCTAGAGTCACGGAAACTGTTTGAAGAATAATACTCCTATAATTGATTACTGTGAGTACTTTTAGCCAAGTTGAAGCCATTAGAAGGCATTCAAAAGTGTCTAAATTAAACAGAATGCCAGTTAACTCAACTCTTACTTCTGGTGTTAAATTAAGCTCCAATAACTCGCCAATGGCGTCTTTTATTCCAGGTAACTTCTCGCAGACTGGCTTAACACTTTCTATCCTAGCTGACCAGCGAGTTGTAGAAAGAGAATGTAGGGATACATTAGGTTAGATACATTTTATTTTTTTAAATTTCCAACCTCGACAGGCTAGCACTAAATATATTAAAAAGTTTCTGAATCGTTCTAAAAAAAGAGCCTCAGAACAACATTCAGCTGCATGGACTCCACACAGGTTTAGGCTATGACAAGCGCAAGGAGACCATACAGAGCAAGGGGATTGAGAGCCAGAACCCTTGCCTGCACACCCTCATATTGTCAGCTCATGTTACTAGCCTTGTCCACGACAATCTGATATATTAATATTTCTTTTTTTTAAAGTGTCCAAAATCATGTTAGTTATTGCCTCCCCAGTTTTTTTATTGCAATTGACAAATTTTAAAAATCTCTCAAAAACCTCGTATTCGTTTTTGTCATTTAACCACACATAACGTAAAATAAATGATGTTTCTTCATCATGTGAAGAATCTGGAGTAGCATAGACGATTATGGAAAAATACTTTGCGAGATTTCTCTCATTTAAAATTTTTTCCATAACGTATTCTGCACAAAGTGAAATGAATTTATTTTGAATGTCTGGCGAAAGGTAATGAATTTGCATGTGTGTTTTAACTTGTTGAGAACCTTTAACAGCTTCTAAATGATCTGCCAATAAAGCATCATAATGTGCTAGCAATTCCAATATGCCAAGAAAGTTACCATTGTTTCGATTTCCAATTAAGCTAGTCTTCTTTCCGATAAAAATAAACAACGTGAAGAAATCTTTGTAAAAGTAATTTCCACTTTTCTTTTTCCTTTTCTAAAGATTTGAAGAGCAAACTGACAATAGAATTTTTACTCAAAATACTTTGTTATAGACTTCTTCATTCCAAGTATGACGAGCGATGAAAGGAACTATTTTCATGTTCACGTATTCTATTGTACAATTTTTTGTAGCCATCAGAAGGGAACGAACCATTTTCAGAAAATAATCGGGAAATTAAAATGCAACTTTGCTAATTTACCGGAAAATAAGCTGCATGGAAAACAAAATAATGACTGTTTCTTGAAGCTCCAAGTTAGCCAGTCTGTTGAAACAACTACTTTAATATTGTTTTAAATTTCTTTAAAACGCAATTTAAAAACTTATAAATTCAATATTTTTTTGTAAAAGAAAAACAGAAGTGTCCCGAACTGGGCCCCTCCGGGGCCTGGGCCCCAATAATTTGTACCGCCTTCACCCGTCTCTCGTCGGGCCTGCGGATGACATTCAACTGTACTGCTCTTTTAGACTAAATGAATTTGAAAATGCCAATAAGCTTATAAATATCGATCTCCAACATTTAGTAGATGTATCTACTGATCATCAGTTAAAAATTAATCCTCTAAAATCCTCTCTTACACTATTTGGGCCCGAATGTCATAAATCCGTAGCTAGAAGAGCGCTAAAAATTGAAATCAACAACACGATTCTTAAAATATCCAATTCTTCAAAATCGTTGGGAGTTATTATTAATTTTCAACATCGTTTTCATGAACACGTGACTAGTAAGCTGAGAAAAGCTTATGGATTTTTAAAATTAATTTATAATCAAAGGCATTTTTTAAGTCAAGAGATCAAGAAGAAAATGCTTTGCGATTAATTGGTCTTGTCTGATTTCAATCACTGTGATGCTGTTTACGGGTGGTGTTTGGATCAAAATGATACTAAAAGAATTCAAAAAGTACAAAATTCCTGTCTTCGATTAATTTTCGGAATACGTAGAAGGAATCGTATTTCACACAAATTAAAAGATATTGGATGGCTTAATATGTTTTCTTGTTTCAGTTATAAAATTATAAAATACAAAACTCCAAAATATTTATTTAATAAAATAGCATTTAGAACACAAATTCACAACTTAAATGTTCGCAACCGAGGTTTTCTAACCATACCTCGACACCGTAAAAAAAGGTCTTTTTTCGTAAGATGCTGCAAATTGTTTAAATTCCCATTGTTTAATAAACCAGTAATCGTCATACATTAAAAATATAAATTTGTTCTTAATTCTCTCTCTCCTTTCTTTTATGCAAGGCCTAAACAGAATCTGACTTTTGGTCAGAAGTCTGCAATGACATGGTCATGCTTTGACTATGTAATAAATAGCAGTTTGTTATCTGAAAAGTAATACATTTATTATTATTATTAATACAAATTTGGGTTACTTATTCTCTTAAAGTTAGGTTAGGTTAGGTTAGGTTAGGATTGGTTAGGTTTGCTATAAAAAAGCGCGCGGTAGCGCGCCAACCGAATTCCGAGTCTATATTAAAAACTAGGATTTTTTTTTAACAAAAACTGTAATACTGTTAAGTGAATCCCCCAGATTAGTACAAGTTTGTCAAAAAAGCAGTCATTTACACGTTGTTCTTATTTAACGTGAATCGACTTTCCGACGATTCGTTCACGCTAGCGTGAAAGGAACAACGGCCTTTACTTAATAGGATTTTTGGTTTTATGTCCGCGTTTTGATGGCACCGCTTTTGGTAAATTGTAAAATTCCTAAAAATAACACTCGCCGACAAGATTTTTCTAAAACAGGCCAGCTCATTATTTCCACAATGGAAATACCCTCCCAATAATAAAAAAAATATTCGGAAAGCCCTAATATGTAACATTTTTTAATAGCCTAATTAGAACCTTTTATATTGGGAGGTAAACAATTTTCCTGTGGGGCGGCTAAAATGAGACCATTTTACAACGGAAAAACTACCTAGACTGGGTTGTTTAAAACATTAGACATAAAATAAACGTTAAACATCACTCTTGTGTTGAGTTTCGAATTGAGTGGTTCTCTGTGTATCGATAAACAAGTGTATGTGAAGACGAGAATGTCGAGTCAAACGCGCCGAAGTTGCAAAATTTCTCTTGACAAATTTTGTTATATTTGTGGAGAATTTCTGGTGAAATCACAAGCCAGATCATTTTCCAAAAATGTTAAAAAAGCCTACTTTAAATATTTTGGTGTGTTAATTGGGGATCAAGATAAGCGGTGGGCTTCCCATGTGTGCTGTGTTAGTTGTAGTGTATCATTGGTGCAGTGGATGAAGGGAAAGAGAAAAAGTATACCTTCTTGCAGTTCCAATGGTATGGCGAGAACCCACCAATCATTCTGACGATTGTTATTTTTGCCTGACAAGGACTGAAGGTTATTCCAAAAAGGGATAGTATAATATAGAATATCCAAATTTGCAATCTGCCATACGACCTGTTCCACATAATGCAAATTTGCCAGTGCCGATTGCGCCTTTAAATTGGCAAGCGATTGATTTGGGCGATAATGGAGATAACGCATCATCAGTTAGCTCAAAAGAACAGTGCACCGATCCCACTTTTACCTCAGGTCCCAGTTCCGGCGAGCCACATTTGATTGTTCAAAGTGAATTAAATGATTTAGTACGTGATTTGGGGTTATCCAAGCAACAGTCAGAACTTCTGGGTTCCCGTCTTAAGGAATGGAACCTATTGGCCAAAGAAACAAAAATTACGAATTTCAGAAATAGAAATGCTATGTTTTCTGAATTCTACAGTATGGAAAATTCGTTGTGCGCGTGTACTAATATAGACAGTTTAATGCAAGAACTTGATACTGAACGTTCTCCCCGTGAGTGGCGCTTATTCATAGACTCATCTAAATATAGCTTAAAAACTGTGTTATTGCATAATGGCAATTTAAAACCCTCTATACCAGTTGCCCATTCAGTTGCAATAAAAGAAAATTATGAAAATATGCGCACGATTTTGGATAATATAAACTACAATAGGTATAAATGGCAGATATGTGGGGCCTTAAAAGTTATAGCGATTTTAGTGGGGCTTCAGGGGGGATTTACAAAATATTGCAGTTTTCTTTGTTTATGGGACAGTCGTGCAATAAATCAGCATTATGTAACAAAAATTAAATTTATATCTCTTGTTGATCCCAAAAATGTCCTTTTGCTTCCTCTTCACATTAAACTTGGGCTGACGAAAAACTTTGTGAAGGCTTTGAATAAAGATGGTGATGGATTTAAATGCCTAAAACAAGTCTTTCCCCAGTTAAGTGATGCCAAATTAAAAGAAGGCATTTTTATTGGGCCACAAATCAGAAAATTGCTGGACGATGTCAATTTTACGGAAAAGCTTACCGGGCAGGAACTCAGAGCATGGAATTCATTTGTTAATGTAGTAAGAGGATTTTTAGGCAACAATATGGATGAAAATTATGAACAATTAGTTAATGAACTCTTAGATGTCCATAAAGCGCTTGGTGCCAGAATGTCATTAAAAATTCACTTCCTCCATTCACATCTAAAAATTTGGGAGCTGTTAGCGACGAGCATGGTGAAAGGTTTCACCAAGATATCAGAACAATGGAAATTCGGTACCAAGGACGATGGGATCCAGCCATGATGGGTGACTACTGTTGGTTTCTGAAGAGAGAAGATAGGACACCTCATAAACTCATAGTCAATAAACAGGGTTAAGAATTTTCTGAAATAATTTTTTCTATAGATATTAAGTATCATAACATTCGATATGGTTCTACAACTATAACAAGAAAACCCTACGTGCTACAACTTTCTATTTGTCATTTTCGTATTTGGATAGGTCCATTCTACCAGATTATGCTATTCTGATTTGTGTTACAAATCAGGATAGCCAGTGAATTAGTCATAAGGTGATATACATTCTTCTGTTCTCGTTTTGCCGGCATTTTATCAATTTGTCTGAATTGGTGTAGTCATAACGAAAGATCTTCCATATGCTGGCGTTTTGCCGGCTTTTTGTAAAATGCCTAGGCAGATTATAAAAAGCTTAAGTTTGCATTATGCCTACGACATATACAATATTTGATCTTATACTGGCAACAAAAATTGCAACTTTTTTTTAACTTACATAAGGTCTAGCAATGTTAACTCCTTCAAAAGAATTCTAAATGTATTTTTAAGACATTCATACAAAATAATATCTTTTAGGCAATGAAGTGCAATTTTTTAAAATTCAAACTAAATTTGAATGGCTATAACTTGTAAACAAAATGAATTGTTTACAAACGGTTTTGTACATTTTGTAGGCTTATGTATTGTTCAGAATACAAGAGTTCTAACCACACTACACCACAACTTTTTACGTTCTGGACTGAATAGTTTATATCATTTGCTGATGATGCTAACTTGATTAGCGAAACGCGCGTCCAGAACGTAACAAGTTGTGGTGTAGTGTGGTTAGAACTCTTGTATTTTGATCTATCTTTCACCACAGGTTCCAGTGTTAGAACTTATGGATTGTTAATATTTCTGTGGTATCTATGTTTTAAGAGTTGGTTTGGTCTGGTATATACGAGGGGTAAAAAAGTAGTATTTTTACAGGAACTTTGTCAAGAGCGAGAATTTGCAAATATGAAATTATTTTGATTTTATTTGTAACTGCTTAATTTCTACATTAAATAATCTTATTTAAAAGACTATTTTTTAATCGTTATGAGTAAATACAATTTTGCTTTCCGAATATTAATTTAACTTCAGGAGCGTAGTAATTTACTCTTTCAAACCGAAATATCTTTTTTATTTTCTTAAATTAGACTTTTGTCTCCTGAATTTTTACTTCTCCTTATTATTTTTGAAAAAGTGGTTTCAAACCTTGGGATGGCTAATTTCATAGAATTATTACCCATAGACTGAGTAATTTTGATTATTTTTTAAACTTAATTTTGTTAATACAAAATTTACTTTCTTTTAAATTACCAATTCTAGGCCCTTTTTAGGTAAATTTATACTCATTTGAGTATATTTTTTCTTTATCAGTAGTTCTTTATATACCGAGTATCCAAAAAAATATATTATTAATAACACACCGCGTGCCTCACCCTGTGTGGGGCACCCCTTATCAATCGGTCTCTAACTACTAAATAGTATTTTCTTTTTAAAGGAACCTTCCGGGATATATGCAGGTCAAATAGAGCTATAATTTTAAATTATTTGCAGCTATACGGGGTGCGTCAAAAACATGGGTAGTTACGTTCTTTTTAAATGGAATACCTTGTATTGTATTCTACATATTTGAATTCGCCGGTAAAAGTTAAAGTAAATTTATTTTATTAAATTACAAACATTATTATGATTTTAAGTGTATGTACTTCCACCACTTACTGGTTCTATCTACTTAATATATGAGTTTTAAGAAATGTAACTAATCGCACATTTTAAATATCCCATCCATTTTCTTAGAATTTATATTTTTCTTAAAAATATGTTTTTTCCAACATTTTCTCTCTAAATTTTTTAATCGTTTTGGAGTTTTTATGGACAAATTCAATAAAAGTGAGTAAAATGGTCGTTTTCCAAAGATCACTTTTATTTTAGGGGCTTACTAATTAACTCTTTCAGATCATATTTAGATGTTGCAATCTCGCAGCTTCTTCAATCCCACGGGATTGAGATGCAGGATTGATCATTCCCACGCGCGATCCCGCGGGACCCCGCATAGTTAATATAACTTTATAGAACTACATTGAAACAACATGTTTTTATCATTAACAGATCAACTTTTATTAGACATTTCAAATAATCAAAAATAACAGTATTGTGTACTAGATAGAAGCAATAATTAAAGTACTTTTTATTAAGAATAATCGGTTATGTTACTTTTTATAAAAAATAATCAGTCATGTAAATTAGCTGAGGTATTTTGTTACATTAATTAGTTAACAGTTTTCTTGTGTTAAAAATCTATTGACTGAAGAAAAATTTTCCTAAAATTGTAACGGGTTTCCTGCTCTTTTTCAAATCTGCGGGATTTACGTATCCGCATTGGACTGGTGCGGGATCTCACAGGCCAAAAAAAAGATGCGTATCCCGCGGGACTGCGAGATCCCGTTTAGCGGGATTGCAATCCCTAATCATATTATGCCTTTTTTTATTTTGGTAAGTCAGACCTCTGAATTCTGTAAAAGGTATTTTTGCTTTTATTAAAAAATTTTTGACAATTTTAAAGCTTAAATGGTTTTTTAATTGATTGCAAATATTAAACATAGCACTTTTGACTATTTCGTTAAACTGAATTTTTTTAACGTAGAATTTTGTATAAATTTAGAAATTCCAATTTTGTAAATTTAAAAATTACAATTTTGTACATTTACAAATTATAATTTGATAATTTAAAAATGATTAATTCTAGGCAGTTTTTAAGGAAAAGTGATCCTAATTACTTATGTATACCTTTTTTATTAGTAGTTTTTAACATATTTGTTTATTCAACGTTAAAAAAAATTAATTTAACGAAATAATCAAAATTGCTCCGTTTATATTCAATATTTGCATACAATTAAAAAACCGTTTCAACTTTAAAAATTATAAAGGAGAACAAAAATACCCTTTACAGAATTCAGGAGATAAAATCTTCTCTTATTAGGAATAGTAAAGTGTGACCCAATTTAGTTTAGCCATTTTGCCATCATATTGGATTCCTAACAATATTGTATCAAATTGTAGTAAATCATCCATTATTCACAAAGAGACCTGTTTCTAAATTAAACAGTAAACAGACGCTAAGTCTCGGTCTCAGTAAAAGTTTATAATAAAATAAAACTAGTTACACGTGTTTCGCCCGGTCGGGCATCGTCAGACCTATCAGAAAAAATGTATCCTAATTACTAACTAAAAGCCTTTAAATTAAATAAATAAATAGTACCTTTAAAATTAAACAACACGTCACACCTACAACGTTAAAATAGTAAACAAACAATCACGTTACATAGTTCGACAGATATTGAAAGCGGTTGAAACGAAATGTTGTCAAATATATGTATAAAAACTCCTTATGCTTAAATTATAATAAATAAGGTAGTAATACAATAATGGAATATTAAAAAAAGAGGTATACCAGTCGTGAGATTTGAATCCGTATCTTCTAGGTGAGAGGCAAGAATAATAGATTTACTGCTGATAAGCTGCCTTTTCTAGATCTTTTGCTTTTGATTTTTAGAAAATCATCTTCCACAGACAACATTATACAGTTTCATTCCAATTCCCCACATACACATAAATTTGCAGCTTTTAATTCTTTCTTTTATAGAGTTGTTAAAATACCCCTATCTAAGGACGCTTTTAAAAAAGAACTAAATACTATTAAGCAAATAGCATTTAACAGCGGCTTCTCGCAAAACTCTATCAACAAATTATACTTTAAGTTCTTTAACAAATACAAAATGTCATTTAACGTTATAAATGCTGCCTCAAATAATGACAAAACTTTTAAAACAATTTCTTATTTTGGAAATATTTTAGCCCAGTTGGCTAAATTCTTTAGGGTTAAATATTTCTATCGCCTTTAAAACTATCAACCAACTGAAAAGACATTTAATGACCATAAAAGATGAACCTGAATTTCTGTCAAAGTCGGGTGTTTATGCTTTGAGGTATGGAGAGTGTCCTGCCACGTATATAGGACAGTCAGGACGAAAGATCTCAACCAGGATCCAAGAACACGTTCATTTGGTTAACAAACATAAAAATACCGATATCACAGAAACAAAATCAGCATTCGCTAACTATCTTCTATCTACAGGCCACCGATTTTCTACATTGGATGACGTAACAGTTATCCATGAATGTCAGAAAGGTAAAAAATTGGACCTTTTGGAGAAGATGGCAATAACCAAAGCTAAAAAGAGCCCTGTTTTATGTTGCGTGAATGATATATTTAATTTTGAACCGAACCTCATCTTTAATAATTTACCTAACAACTAAAAACACAAAACGAAATATTGTTATAGTCCCGAATAGCAGTAAATTTATTATTCTTGCCTCTCACCTAGAAGAAACGGGTTCAAATCTCACCACTGGTATACCTCTTTTTTTAATTTTTCATTATTGTATTACTACCTTATTTATTTATAATTTAAGCATAAGGAGTTTTTATACATACATTTGACCACATTTCGTTTCAACCTCTTTAAGTATCCGTCGAACTATGTAATGTGATTGTTTGTTTACTGTTTTAACGTATGTGTGACGTGTTGTTTAATTTTAAAGGTACTATTTATTTATTTAATTTAAAGGCTTTTAGTTAGTAGTTAGGATATATTTTTTCTGAGAGGTCTGATGATGCCCGACCGGGCGAAACCAGTGTAACCAGTTTTATTTTATTATAAACTTTGACTGAGACCGAGACTTAGCGTCTGTTTACTGTTTAATATTGTACCAGTTTCTACCTAGGCCACACTTGATTTTTGGGCATATTTTAAAATACATTTAATAAGGATTTTTTAAATTAACACACACCGCGATTTGGTTACGTCTTGATGAATTCGTATCAGTTTATCCCTATATCACATTTAATATTTCTGCAAAATTTAAAGTCAATTGAACACGATCTTTTTTACATTGATTTAAAAAAAATATTTGGTTGCCGTTTTATTCCGCTATCTTAATTCGTACCACAACTTTACCAGTTGATTTCTATATCACACTTAATGCCTGCACAACATTTGAAATTAATCCAATAAGTAGCGTTTTCAGGCTGATTTTTTGAAATATTTTATATTCATACCAAAATGCGACCAGTTCATTCCTATATAAAACTGAGGTAATTTGGATAATTAGTTGTTTCAGTAATAATTTTTTTAACGTTTCAATAGGCTGCCATCTTATTACGGCATATTGGATTTTTACCAAAATATTACCAGGTCATCCCAATATGACCCTTAATTTTTGACCATAATTTGGAGTCACTGATAAACAGACAGACAAACCGACAGACGGACCGACGAAATTAATAAAAACATATTTCTTGGCATTTAGGGACGCTAAAACGTGAGATACACGATTACAAATATTATATTTAGCCGCCATTTTGTTCCGCCATCTTGAATTGGTGACACAGTTCTACTAGTTTATCTGTATACCACAATTATTTATGGCACACAATTTGAAATCAGTCCATTAAGTAGTTTTTCAGGCTAAATTTTTATATATTGTACTAAGGCGCTGGCCGTTTTGTTTCGCCGTCTAGGATTCGACCGAAATTTTAACATTTCACTAGAACGCCATTTTGTTTGGTCGAATTGGATTTTTTCCAAAATGTTACCAGGTCATCCCCATATGACCCTCAATGTTCGATTAAAATCTGAAGTCAATTGGGTAGGTAGTTTTTTAGCTACGCTGCGAACAGACAGGTCGAGAGACAGACAGACAGACAGGCCGACGAAATTGAGAAAACATGTTTCGGCATCTAGGGACCCTGAAATGTAAGATGTGAAAACATCTCGGAGGGTGATTTTTTCGCGATTACAATATTTCCCTTTTACGAGGGAAATAAAAAGGTATAATACGATCGGAAAAGTTAATTAATACGCCCCTGAAATAAAGCTGACTTTTGGAAAACCATAATTTTATTCACTTTTAAAGAATTTATCCATAAGAAATCTTAAAAAAGTTAATAAATCAAATATTAAAAATTTGTGCAATTAGTTATATTTCTTATAAATATTTCTTATAACTCATTTATTAAGTTGATAGAAGTAGTAAGTAGTAAAAGTGCATACACTTAAAATCAAAATAATTTCAGATTTGCAAAGTCTCGCTTTTGACAAAGTTCATGTAAAAAATTCTACTCTTGTTCTATCGCCCGTATATTCCATATTGAGCTTAGATTCCACAAAAAATTAATAAAACGGACATAAGCCTACAAAATGTAAAAAAGCGTTTGCAAGCAAACCATTTAAAGTTAAATTTTAGGAAAACGCACTTTCAATTGCAATTTAGGGTTCTGTATAGTGTATAACTAAATCAAATAGTGTTTTAGTAGTATAATAGGGATTGAACATTGTTTTCTTGTTTTTTTTTTCGTCTTTTTGATGATTTTGATACTTTTAGACTATATGTTAACAATTATCTTGCAAGTATACATATTTTTTGGTTATCGATAATTTGGGTAGTTTTGTTTACTATCCTTGGCCTGAGACTGTTATAGTAGTGTTTTTTTTTTCTTTGCTTGCGTTTCTGATATATGGCATACTGGTGAACTAGTCTTACTTTGTTAGCTTATAAATGTTCGACAAGATAACTACTGGTCACTTAAATGTACCGGGTGTACAACTAAGAAGGGAGGCCGGCCGTATCTTAGTAACCACTTGTCTTACGGTTTCCGAAAAAGAAAATATAAGGAGAGAAAGTGCCGATGGTAAAGTGAAAGTTATTTTCATCTATCATTTCAACTTAACCTAAAATTTGAAAAATTTTGAGAAAAAAATTATGCACCTCATCTTTAGATTTCCATAAAACATTAAATTAACTCAAAAGTTGAAATCTGTATACCCGAAAACCCATATATCCACATATTACTTATTATATAGCTACTTTCAGCTCCGATGGGAAAGTAAACCTGCGTTATTGGTCGGACCACAATCCTCTCTGGATGCGAGAAGTCCAGAGTCAAGGTCATTGGAGCGTCAACGTTTGGTGCGGCATAATAAACAACCGAATTATCGGCCCAGTAATTTTCGATAATTCACTAAATGGACGGACATTCTCGAAAATCAGCTGCCAGTTTTGCTTGAGGGCATCAACTTAGACACCCTATTCTTCCAACATTCTGGCTGCCCAGTTCACTACTCAAACAATGTCAGACGGTTCCTAGATGGGCGTTTTCCCGGAACCTTGATAGGTAGGGGCAGTATATTTCCCTGGCTCCTTCGTTCCCCCGATTTGATATTTCTAGACTTTTATTTGTGGGGTTGCCTTAAGGATTTGGTGTAACAAAATAGACCAACAACAAGGGAGGACTTCATCAACCGAATTAGAAACACAATCCAGATGATACCAGCTGCAGAAATAGAAGCTGCAGTAAATTCTACAGTAGAAAGACTCCGTCTATGTATCGAGCAGGATGTTAGACATTTCCAACAGTTCACTCGACACCAATAGTTAATTAATAAACAATTTCTTTGTTATTTATAGCATTTTTTTAGATCATCCCTGCTTTTTTACACAATGATAAATGTAGTATCAGGAAATAGCATAGCAAAGAATAAAGCATAAACTCTTTCTTTGGTGTCCTATTTCCTGCTAATTCTTTTACTGTTTAGTTTTTTATGTTGTGGCTTACAATAAATATAATATCATTTCATTTCAATATATTTTTTCTAAAATTTTAGTAAAATTTAAACAATGGATAAAAATAGCTCTCAATTCACTCTTGGGCACTTTTCCTTCTGTAACAGTTGGTGAAGTTATTTTTTTAATCCAACGCTACTTTCAGATTCGAGCGACTATCATCAACTTTCTTGATTTAAAAAAAAATCGGGTAACATGTCGATTTATAAGTTTTCGGGGATCTCATTTTTTCAGTTTATTTGACCAAAATAACAAAAATAAATAGTAAGGTTATAAAACAGAAGGGACGAAAATCCAAAATTTCGTAAAAAATCAAGTAATATGTCGATTTGGTTTTCGGGTATATCTACAGTTATTGTGTTATATCTGGTAAAGATAATGTGGAAGTAGTGATTCAATTTGCAGCGTTTTTTTCTCAAAATTTCTCAAATTTTAGGATAAAAATAACTTTCACTTTACCATTGGCACTTTTTCTCTTCTACAATTCGGTGTAGTTAGTTTTTTAATCGGATGTTTTGGATTTGAGCGACCATCATTAACTTTCTTAAATTAAATATGGACCTGTTTTTTTTATTTCACTGTCTTATACCCTTTATAACCACAAAAATAAATGTGACAAAAAAGGTCATATCATAGTATTTGATTTTTTTGAGAAAATCCGTATTATTTGAGGAATTCCAGGAAAACGCCATCTAGCGACTAGTAGCAGAATAAATTTGGTAACCGTTAATAGCACCGCAAATCAATGGAAAAAGCCCTTTTTTAGGACCAAGTTCAATAAAACCGGTTCATTCAAAACAGAGATATCAACGTTTGAAACAAAAAATGTTTGACCTTCCCCCTCACTTTATTATTGAAAATAGAAAAAAATTAGAAAAAGCAAAAAGTTGCGTAATTTATTGAAGAATACTTTGCTTATATTTTCGACACACCTTAACTATACAAATTCACCAAAAAATCGATATTTACGATTTAAAGTTCTTGTGGCGCCCCCTAGCGGCAAATTTTCGAGGTTAAAAATAATTTCCAGCGATTTCTCTTGGCCGATTTACTATATAATTTTTTTTTCGAAACCGTATGACAAGTGGTTCCTGAGATATGACCGGCCTCCCTTCTTAGTTGTACACCCGGTACGATCAATTTTACGGTATTTCATGATTTTACTGATTTAGTGCTGCAATATATTGACATAATGTTTCTTTCCGAGACTTGGCTCTCTGATGGTGACAATTCTGATGCCTTTAATATCTCGGGCTACCAGTTTTTTCGAAAGGATCGTGTTGGCCGAGGTGGGGGAGTGGCTGCCTATATTGAAAATACAATACCTTCAGAGATATTCAATTTAGAATTTAATGTCAACGAAACTTTAGAGTATATGATTTTTAAAATTAAAATAAAAAATAAAACATATGTGTTTTTTTTATCGACCACCGAATACGAACTTTAATGTCTTTATTCCGGATTTTGATAACATTTTGTCTACTTTATATCTTTCTTTTGATGGATTGTTTTGTTTTGGCGATTTTACCGTTAATCTTATGAATATTAATAACCCCCTAACTAATTTATTCGATAATTATAATTTGTTTCAAATTATAAACGAGCCTACCAAGATCTCAGCTGGAGCTTCTACTCTGCTTGATGCAATATTAGTCAGCGATAATTCGATAGTTAATAAAAGTGGTGTCGTTAATGCGGATACTATATCTGATCATAGGATGGTCTACTGCATACTTAATATTCAAAAAGAATACTTAATGCCAAAAATAGTGCGCTATAGATGTTTTCGAAAATTTTAATATGAACCAGTTTCAATTTGACTTGACTTGAAAATTTATCGCTAAATGATATATTGTATGTACCTAATATTGATAATACAATTCAGCTTCTTAATGATTTCATTCTGATGCTTTTTGATGTTGACGCTCCATTTCGTGAAGCCAGAATAACGAAGCCGAGAGCTCCATGGTTGTCAGAAAACCTCAAAACATTTATGAAACAAAGAAATTCGGCCCTACAGAAATTTCATAAGTCTAAAAATATTGATGATTGGAACAACTATAAATATTTACGTAATTTTACATTGTCCATGGTTAGGAAGGCGAAGAAAACATATCTTGAGTCACAGCTAACACAACAAAACCCCTGGCAATACCTGGTCATCTCTTAGAGATTTGAATGTTGTCCCATGATGATATTAATAACTTCTTTGGTACTTTCCTACACAGCAAGTCGGACTGTAATGAGAAGATCAACTTTTATAATAATAATAAATTTAATCCACTACTTACTTTCGGATTTAAATTAGCTGAGACTGCTGAGGTGAATCGAATTCTTAATAGTATCAAAACAAATGCGATAGGTATTGACAACATATCTCCGATGATGCTTAAGTATTTTAGTCTCTATATTGACAAGTACGTTGCGCACATAATTAACTGTTGCATAGAGGCAAATCAATGGAAAATATCAATCGGCAGACCTCTTCCAAAGACTTCAAACCCAACTAATTTTAATGAACTAAGAGTTATAAGTATTTTACCGGCTTTGTCAAAAGTACTTGAAAGGGTATTATATAACCAAATATATTTGTTTTGTGTTGAAAATAAAATAATCCCCGAATATCAATGTGGCTTTAGAAAGAACTTCAGCACTACCATAGTGTTAACAAACCTTATTGACGATATCATTAGAGCATCTGACAAAAAGCTTATTACTTCTCTTATACTGTTAGATTTCTCCAAGGCTTTCGATACCATCAATCATCGACTCATTGTTTCAAAATTAAAATATTATGGTTTTTTCCAGAATCCTGTGCTCTTATTAAATCATATTTGACAGACAGATATCAAATGATTTATTCGAATGCCGATTTTGTCTGGGGTATCACAGGGTTCAATTTTGGGTCCATTGCTTTTCCTTATGTCTGATATTCTTAAATCTGTAGAAAATTGTAGAATTCAGGCACATGCTGATGATTCCCAGATTTATTTTTGTTTCGATGGGGATGATTATCTGGAGTGTCAGGAAATAATTAATAACGGCTTAAATAACTTTACCGTGATCATAATTTACATTTAAATCCTACCATGTCATGTTTCTTATTGTTTAGTAATATACATAAAATTACCGATCTTAGAGATAGGATTAACATCGGCGTCAACGGAACTAGATTGCCTGTGGTAGACACAGCAAAAAATCTGGGTGTTGTATTGGATAATGACCTTAGATTTCGAGTACAGCTCACAAATATAATCCAGAGAGCGTTTTATTCCCTAAACCTTCTTTATACTAATAGACACATTCTGCTTTTTCAACTCAAGAAATCCTTATGTGAATTGTTGGTTCTATCTCAGTTTAATTATTGTGATTTTGTTTATGGGTATTGCTTTGATGTCGCTGGTAAATATAGGATACAGAATTTACATTTACATCATGTGTCACTAAAACTTCAAGAGATAAAGTGGCTTAGGATGGACTTTAGAAGAGACCTTCATTTCTGTTCTTTTATTTTAAAGCTAATAAATGACCCAACTTCTCCTGCTTCACTCAAAAGCCGCCTTGTGTTTCGTTCAGATATACACACTGTTAATGTTCGGCAGTTGAATAGATTGACAATGCCTCATCATCGTAGTGTTTTGTTTCGGAGATTTTTCAGCTTTAATGTTGTTAATCATTATAATTCATTGCCCAACGAGTTTCTCCATTCAAGTAAATCTGCGTTTAAGTACCAATATAAAAAATATCTACTAAATATTCAAAATAGTAACTAAGTGTATAAATATGTTTTCCTTGCGTTTTTGTCTTAGCCAGTGTGCCTGATCTTTATCTTTTCATTTATTGCTTTTATTAAATGTAAAATTATATATTTAGTTTATAAATGCGCCATTTAATAAAACTTAAGGTAATTTTTTTTCTTTTTTTTAAATTCGGTTTTTCTGTTTAGTTTTTGGTTCACCCTTGGTTCAGTGGAGTAGCTTAAAGCTAGACTGCGCCAGGAGTTGAACGAAATAATAACTTGGAATTATTATATTATAGAAAACTATGTATATTTTGATTTTTGCAAAATAAAGGCTCTTTTATTGCATATTACCGATGTTCAGCTAAACATTTATTTATACAGATTGTTAAGCAAGACTCAAGAATTTTCCAGTATTTTATTTGTTTCAAAAATGTAAAAAAACGATTTTTCAATTCAACTGCGAGGTCAGCTTAATCCTTAATGAAATTTTAAAAAACAATTTAAAAATTTTTTAAAAATTTTAAGTACACTCACAGGCAAAATAATCGATCCACGCAAATTTTTGAATTTCAATTGCAAATAACTTTTTTATTTAATGCAGGATTTTAATGAATATATAAAATAGACCAACGTATATAATATACAGGATTAAACAAAAAGACGTTTTTTACAGTAAGTTTAAGAGGCTCTATGGAGTGGAGTAATAGTAAATTGGTCTAAATGAAGTTTTGGTTTTAAAGTCTCACCATTTTTGTTTTTGGTTCACATCGATATCTTTATTTTTCTCGAATATATGAATTTTTAAAAAAAATGTTGCAATTTTTATTAATCTTTTTGTGCGAACAACTAAGGTGAACTAAGGTATAAATCAAGGTGGCTGTGACAGTTTCGTGAAATAACGCCATACCTGGAAATGTCATTTATGACTTTAAAAAGTAATCAAATTATTTTTTTTAAAATAAATGTGTGTTTTTTCGTGATGCTACTTCTTAATTTGTAAAATGGATATGTCTCCGACTGATGCTGCCAAAGCAATTGCTTTAATCCAAGATGGGCGATCACAGTATTACGTGGCAAGAGTTTTAAATGTCACAAGAAGTGAAGTAAAGTACAAAGGGCTGTAAATCGGTTTAATCAGCATGAAGAGTACAGCAGAAGAACTCACTGTGGCAGGAAGAGATGTACGAATGAACGAGATGATCGTTTTATTACCCTAAGTGTTTTACGTGACCGAAGAGTAACTTCTGTGGAGGTTAAAAACAGATTGGAGTACGTACGGCAGGTCCAAGTAAGTGAAAGAACGATAAGAAGGAGGTTGTCTGATAATGGATTACATGCAAGGAGACCTGCAACTGCTCCCGAGTTGCTGAGAAATCATAGGGTTGAACGGCTTAGATTTGCTAGGGAACATCCAAATTGGGGCCCTGATGAATGGAAAAAGGTTCTATTCACCGACGAATCCAGATTTTGTTTAAAATTACAGGATGGTCGTGAAAGAATCTATAGAAGAACAGGAGAACGTTTTGAGCAAAACCATTTTTCGCCTAGGGTAAGCTAGGGCGGAGGCTCAATTATGGTGTGGGGTGGTGTTCAGTTCGACGCAAGAACGGAATTGGTAATCGTCGATGGCGGAGCAATGACAGCAGACAGATATATACGAGATATTTTAGAACCACATGTTGTCCTCTTTGCTCCATTTGTAGCAGACGATTTCATGCTAATGCGCGATAACGCTCGACCACATGTTGCGAGAGTCGTAAGCTCCAGCCAATTTGCAAGAACTTAGTAATGTTCTCATTGAAGAATGGCAGCAAATTGATCAAGTTTTTATACGCGCTACTGATTTATTTGTTATTGTTTCTGTTATTGTTATTGTTAATTGTTATTGTTTTTTTAATTAACTTGCTCGTATAATATTTGTGCTTCGTGTTTAATAATTTAATTTTTATAATGTTTTTTATAGAAGATTAATTAAGTTGTGTTAAAAACATTTATGTTTCTTTTTATTTGTGACTAAAACTGTAAAACTGAACTTAGTTGCTCGTACCAAATTGCAATGCTTTGTTAAAAAATCCATATATTCCAGAAAAATAAAGATATCGAGGTGAACCAAAAACAAATATGGTTAGAATAGATGCGACTTTAAAACCAAAGCTTCGTTTGGACCAAATTACTATTATTCCACTTCACAGAGCCTCTTAAACTTATGGTAAAAAGCGACTTTTTGTTTAGACCTGTATATTATATACATTGGTCTATTTGTTTTAAATGTTTAACATGTGGGCGATTCTCGATTAGTTGATCTAAAATATTCTTCAGAATTCAATCAATTCAATTCAAAATCGTGCATTAAATAAAAAGTTATTTGCAATTGAACTCCGTCACAAATTTGCGTGGATCGATTATTTTGCCAGTAAGCGTATTTTTTGAAATAATTTTTTTTTGAAAAAAAGATTTTTCTTACATATTAGGCTGTAACTTTTTATTAGCCGTTTGATGTAAAGGTTTCTTGTTAAAAAGTCCTTAAGGCTTATTTTTTTAATAATCTGTAGGGTCAGCACTATGCAGAAAATATACAGAGTGTGGAAAAAATATGTTGATTAGTTAAAATCCTAGCTATTTATAAGGTCATATACATGGTTTTCCCGTATATTTTGGCACCTACCTAGAGAGTTTATTCGAATAGATACCGAAATTTCGTAAATAGAAAAGTTGCAGGGTTTTTTATAAGTCATCAGAATTTTTTATCATAAATCCGAAAATATTTTTGGAATCGTCAAATTTTGACAGGTTGACAGTTTTTTTTTAATAGATTACCCTGTATATTATCTGGAATTCTTAAAGATCTTTTTTCTAATTTCAAATGTATATGCTTTTAATACATTGCGTGTATTAGTTTTTGATATATAAGCGTTTAAATATTTAAAGAATGCTAAGTTAATTTCTGCTGAAACAAATGAAGACGTGATGAAGGAAAAGATCATATTTTGACGTTCCCTTGTCAGACGAATTTGTTCACGAGTATTTTTGCTATCTTAAACGTTGTAAGATGGGTTATTACCAACAAGAAAAACTCGATATGGTAGAATTATTTTATTTATATGAAAAAATGCATCGACAGCTCGTAACGAATATCATAGAAAGTTTCCAGATAGACAAACACGGAGTCATATGACAATATCAGACATCGTTAAACTAATGAATGAAGGAAACAGTGCGGTTAAGTAAAGCATCGCTTTGCGCGGCTAGTGCTTGGATGGGTGACTACCCAGGGCAGATCGTGCTCCGTATAGGACGGGCAACCACGGTTGAATGTAAGGGGGGCATTATTCTTAGGCCTCAGGCCTTCGTGGTATGTTTAAACCTAAAAAACAAAAAAAATATGAACCTTAATTTTTGACTAAAATTTTACTACATCATCTCTATACCACAATTAGTTGAGGTACACTATTTGAAATCAGTCCGTTAAGTAGTTTTTTTAGGCTGAATTTTTAAATATTTTATTAAGCCGGCATTCGTACCAATATTTTATCATTTGATTTCTACATAGTACTTGAATTTTGTGCAAAATTTGAGATAATTTGCATAAGCAGTTTTTTAGCAATAATTTTTTTTAACATTTTATTTTTACCAAAAATATTACCAGGTCATCCCCATATGTACCTTAATTTTTGATCAAAACTTGAAATCAGTCGGGTAAGTAGTTTTTTAGCTACGCCGCAAACACACAGACCGACGGAATTGAGAAAATATGATTTTCGGCATCTAGAGACCCTATTTATTTATTTTAGTAGTTTTCGAAATTTTTTATTAAGTGTAGTTTTGCCACCTTTAGGTATAGGCAACAATAAATTAAATATAATAAATTGAAATGTAATATAACTTTTAATGGAGAATTCAAATATACAGTACAATACAGGGTATTCCATTAAAAAACTGTATGTTTCATATGCTACTGTTTTTGACGCACCCCGTATACCTGCAAATATTATAAAATTGTAGTTTTATCTGATGCGCATATATCGTGCAAGGTTCATTTAAAATAAATTGGTAGTTAGAGACCGACAGGTAAGGGGTGCCCTACCTCGGCACCTGTATAAAGGTGTTAATAATTATATATCTTTTGGACATTCGGTATATGAAGATCTACTGATAAAAACATATTCAATTCAGTATATCTTTACTTAAAAAGTGTCTAGAATAGGTTATTCAAAAGAATGTATTATTTGTTCTAACAAAATTAAGTTTAAAAAAATAATTAAAATTACTCAGTCTATAGGTGATAATTCTATGAAAACCGTCCCGTTACTTTTTCAAAAATAATAAGAAAAAGTAAAAATCTCCTTTATAGAATTCAGGAGACAAAGTATAATAAATAAGAAACATATAAAATTGTCTGAAAAAGTTAGTACTCCCCTGAAGTAAAATTAACATTCGAAAAGGCAAAATTTTATCTACTTTTTTGAAAACATTCTTGGGGAATCCAAAGCGATTAAAAAAATATTCTTTTTAATAAGAGTGTTTAATTTAGATGGAAAAATGTTGAAAAAATTCGTAAAACACCAGATATCAAGATTTTAAGAAAGAAGTTTTTTCCTAAGATCGCCTTTATTAGGTAGAAACATATGAATTCAAAATAATTTCAGATTTGCAAATTCTGGCCCTTGATAAAGTTCGTGTAATAATAGTACTTTTCTTTTACCCCTGCCAGACCAAAGCAACTCTTAAGAGTTAGATACCACAAAAATATTAACAAAACATAAGCCTACAAACTGTAAAAAACCGTTTGTAGACAAATCATTTTGTTACAAGTTAAAACCATTTAAATTTAAGTTGAATTTTAAAAAATTGCTCTTCAAATGCAGGGTAATGTATTAACTTTTAAAATCCTATTCTAAAGTTCTGTTAAAAAATGTTTCTGAAACATATTTAAAAACGTATGTCACACCCTATAACCAGAGTTCAAAGTAAAAATAGGTCATTACAAAATGTCATGCCGGAGTATAAATAAATACCTTCTCTGCCGTGATATACACTCGTATGTTGCAAAGGGTCATATCCACTGTTAATCATTTTCCACGCGACCAACCGAGTGTGTTATCGACATATTTATTATAAATAACTACATTTAATCATGTCCGTAGGCAGTTTTGAACCGAAACTATGACGTTACAGAAATCCTATAGCCTTTAAAAAATGACGGAAGGCAATTGAGCCGAAATTATCGACTTTATACTTATTAATCCCCGTTTTTCTCTATCAGACAATTAATATTAAACATATTAAAATAGTGATAATCAGCCCCACCCAAAATTTTGTTTACCAGTTACTCATTACTTATGTGTTTTGTACTATTATTTTCAAGATGATATTTTTACTATTCTATGGGAATTCTGCTACGTTGGTTAAAAACATTCTATATTCTATGGTTGAAGTCTTATATTGAACTGATTGTTAAACGCTCTTTGTAAAACCAGGGCGTTTTATCAGAAATAGAAATCTGATAAAAGCTTTGCGTGAAAGTACAGGGTAATTACCAGATTGCAGGGAAACAAACCTCTATTTGGGTTTGCGTTACTTGTGTAAGGACTTTCAGCAGTAACAGGAAGGTCATTTACGGAGGAAGTTTATAGGGTGTTGCCTATAGGTTAGTATTTGCTAATGGTGCATGATGCTTAAAATAAAAATCGGCCAAATTTCCTTTACCCAGAACTTCCCTCGTTATGATTCTTTCCTTTTAGTGAAGTGTAACTCAATTTAGTTCAGTACATAATCATTCAGTAACACATAGTAAAACACTTTTATTGGGCGCCATTTTATTCCGCCATATTGGATTCATGTGTTTTACCAGTTTCTACCTATATCACCCTTGATTTTGTTCATAATTTAAAATAAATTCATTAAGAACTTTTTACATTGACACACACCGCCGTTTTGTTACGTCATGTTGAGTTTGTACCAATTTATACCTATATGACATTTAATTTTCCTGGAAAATTTAAAGTCATTTTAAATAAGATTTTTTTATGTTGATTTTTTTAAAAAACTATGTTGTTTCACCAACTTGTATTCGTACAACAACTTTAACGAGTTTATCTCTATATCACACTTAATGCTTGCACAAAATTTGAAATTAATCTAGTAAGTAGTTTTTTCAGGCTGATATTTTAGTAGGCCTCCATTTTGTTTTGCTATCTTGGATTCATACCAAAATGTTACCAGTTTATTCCTATGTAACACTTGCACAATTTGAGGTGAATTGGAAAATTAATTTTTTTTTAATTCATTACCGCACTGATTTTTAGTAAGGTAATGTTAGATATTATTATTATATTGTTTTAATTTTAATATTAGTAGATATCATTACCGCCAAAACGGGAGAGACGCCCTAGGTTTAAAAAGTGTAACTTAAATTGGATTTCACATTATTGACTCTGTGTGTTGCGTTTCCACATGTGATACATGTATTTTCGTGTGGCGTACATATTTCATGGAGCAATCCTTTGCAATAAATACATTGTATCCAGTCGACTTTTGCTTTGGTTACATGATAGTTCTCTAGGCATTCTATGCAATGATCCTCTTTGCGTTGACTTGAATGATTCTTGATTTGTTCAGTTTCCTTATATTTTGAAAGCGCTTTCTTGCTTCAATGTTGACAACTCACGTTTTTTTCAACTTCCTAGCTTTTTCTGCAAAACATTCTTCATCAGAAGATGAACTGGTTTCGTCGTATTCGTCGATGGTTTTCTGAGATTAAATCTATTTCTTTGCTCGGGTCCATTCTTGAATGAATGGGTTTGTTTGTCACGACTGTGGCAAAATTACGCTTCACAGATTTAGTTAAAACTTCAGCTGATTGTTTCTTCCGTCGTTTTTGTTGTTTTTGAAGCGCAGGTACTGGACTTATCTCTGACAGAAATTTCGAAGGTGTCTCCTCCATTGCATTGTCTGTATTGGTTGAAACTCCTGACGGTCCAGGAACAGGTGCCTGCCTTTGCCTATTTCTTTCTCAGCAACTGGAGCAATGGCTTCAGGTGATGCAGATGGTAAGGCAGCGTTTGCCTCAGCAATAGCGTGAAAATGATCGGGAATCACTGATGGATCCAACGGAAATATTCCAGTCGCTCTAAGTCCGGATAAAGCAATTTTAACCTGCTTTGCCCCAAGCTTTCCCAATTAGCTCACCTGCTTGGAGGCGACCAATCTTTCGTTCCGGGTGGTGTATCATCCACTGCCTTGCTTCCGCCAACGCCAACGACCGCAGTGTTTCCCTATCAATCGCAAATCCGGCCTTTTCCGTTTTTTTGGACGTGTTTAACGAGCCTCTTTTCATTTTCTATTCCCAATAACGCTTGTGGACCCAAGGACAACTCTGCAACAACCCCCTTACTCCTTCTTCGCCGCAAAGTTCGAGATGGAATTCTATAAATTCGTGCAGCTTCATTCACTCCAATTTCTCCTTTATTTAATCTTGTAAGAGCTGTTTCCAAATTTTCCTGCGTCCGTTGTTGTCTTGGGGGAGCAGTAATCTTCCGGGTGTACGTTGTAGGCATTGTACTACTGCAAAAAAAACATGTAGTAATATTTTGTTGCGCTCGTCGTGGGGCATCTATACTTTTGTTGCCTGTTAGCTTGGAACAGCTAAACGGAAATCAGTATCTCTACACATAATCTCAATTTAGAACTATTTTGACTCAGATCACAACGTATTTACGTTACAAACTTAAGCTAACGCAAAACAACAGTTCAATCACCTCCGTTTGTATTATATAACTACTTAAAAATTAGGTATCTTACGTTTTTTCTTAATTGCAAGCAAAAACACAGTTATTGCGGGCGAATTATGGCACTCACTCGATGCTACGGCTTGTAAACAATAACTAAATCCCAGCACTCACGCCACCTATCAATGTTTTGACAAATTTGAGCATACTATACCGTGGGGGGGGGGCAACTCTTCTGTAGTTATCTAATTAGTTGCTTCATTTGTCCTTATTTCCGAGTATACTCAAGCCAGTATTCTTTTTGTTTTCTTCCGAAGCCTGAATGTATCCTTCTGCAGCTGTATTTGACCGCCATCCCCCGAGCCTCTTTACGGTCAAAATATCCACTCCGGTGTTGACTACAACAGTTGGACTTATTCCACTTTAAAGTTACCAGATATGACAATTTAACAGATATGCAGCCATACTTAAATCACGGTACCCATGAAGTGATGAAATGTCAGCTAAAAACAAAGGAGCTCTGTTAGACGTGACCGCAATCCATAGATACTTAAATCGCTTTACCCGTGGAATGTCACCAACATATATATTTATTATATATATATATATATATATATATATATATATATATATATATATATATATATATATATATATATATATATATATATATATATATATATATATATATATATATATATATATATATATATATTATATATATATGTTGATTTTTACTCCTTCACGGATGGAAAAATACAATGTGTTTTCATTCCGGGTGTACATCCGTTCACTACTGTGAACAAAACATTAATTTGTAAAACAAATATATTTAATATATATATATATATATATATATATATATATATATATATATATATATATATATATATATATATATATATATATATATATATATATATATATATATATATATATATATATATATATATATATATATATATATATATATATATATATATATATATATATATATATATATATATATATATATATATATATATATATATATATATATATATATATATATATATATATTTATATCCGGGTGTACATCCGTTTACTACTGTCGTTCTGAAAAGAACAGTTTTGCTGACGTTTCGCCAAAATCACATTTGGCATTTTCGAAACTTTCTTTCTCGCGTCCGAATAGAGACTGAAGTGTTTTTTAATTTAACAGATATGCAGCCATACTTAAATCGCTTTACCCGTGGAATGTCACCAACAAAAACAAAACGGTAATTTGTAAAACAAATATATATATATATATATATATATATATATATATATATATATATATATATATATATATAAATATATATGTGTTGATTTTTACTCCTTCACCGATGGAAAAATACAATGTGTTTTCATTCCGGGTGTACATCCGTTCACTACTGTCGTTCTGAAAAGAACAGTTTTGCTGACGTTTCGCAAAAAATCACATTTGGCATTTTCGAAACTTTCTTTCTAGCGTCCGAATAGAGACTGAAGTGTTGGTGACTGCGACGCTTCCTTTTATACCCCCACTGGGGGCCGAAGGTTATATCTGCGCAGGCGTTGGTCATTATTTATGTTTTCCGGATGGTGCTGTTGTTGTTGCGCTAATTGCGCTTGAGTTCTTGCGATTTTCGATTTGTCGATTATTGTCTTCCATACTGTTGGTTGTTTTAATGATTCGTCCCTTTTATTCAAATCACCTTGTTTTTCAATTTCTATGGCTTCTCATTATATCATATCAAAACATTATAAGACCAGAATAATCCGAGAAGCCATAGAAATTGAAAAACAAGGTGGATATATATATATATATATATATATATATATATATATATATATATAACAAACAAAATATATATATATTGTATATATATATATATATATTACAACGATAACAAAAAAACGAACAAACAAAACAAGAACTAGGAATTAATATTTTTACAGCCTATTCACGTTGATCCCCTCCATTATCGAAGCAATTTTGAAACACTCTTTCCAGTTTTCTAATTGCTTGTGTAATGAACGTGGGACATTCTGTATTTAAAGCCCTAATTTCATACGTTCTATTATGATACACTTTATCCTTTAGGTATCTCCACAAAAAATTGTCCAAAGGTGTAAGGTCGGAACTGTTTGCGGGCCAATGAATATGGCCATATTTGCCAATCCACAAATTATATCGAGCATTTAAAAAATCTGTGACCTCTCGAATGTTGTGTGGTTGTGCGCCATCTTGGTGCCAAATTACTTGGTTGTAAGTGTTTAAAGGAAGCTGCTCCAAAAAATGCTCAATTTCGTTATTTAATAGATTTAAATATCGTTCCCCGTTAATACATCCTCAATAAATATCGGACCAATAATTTGGTTTCCCAGGATGCCGCAACACACATTTATTGACTTCCGCCCTTGTTTCTTTCGCTCTTCAAATATATGTGGATTTCTTGTTGCCCAGTGGTGCTTGTTTTTTTTTATTAAACATTCCGGCTGTGGTAAAACGAGCCTCATCAGACCACACAATCCTTCTGAATAACAGTATATCTTGCCTCAGTTTGGTCAGCATATCCTCACAGAAGTGGAGGCATTGGTTAAGGAGCGTTGGTTAAAAAGAAAGAATTTTTTACCTTCAAAATATAATAATATTGATAATTCCTCGTCCAAGTCAAAATTTGCTCATCTTGTTTTGCTTTTCTTTGTGCGTGGTTTTTTACTATATTCCAAGGTTTTTCTTAAAGGAACTCTTGCACCAGGATTTAATTGCAGCCTGTATTGGCGCACTGCAATTGACGCATTATTAGCATTTGCGAAATAAAGTTGAAGAATTTTTAGTTTTTCTTCTTCGGTAAATTCCCTTTTAGATTTTATTAATTTTGTTTTCCGTAAAATCAATAAAATATTTTACTTACGAATAAAAGTAAGTGTTTTGTTTTTGTTGGTGCCATTCCATGGGTAAAGCGATTTCATCATTTCATTGGGTGCCGTGATTTAAGTATGGCAGCATATCTGTGAAATTGTCATATGTGGTAACTCTAAAGTGGAATAAGTCAAAAACTACTGTTCCGAATATGGACAAATTATATATTTTTGGAAAGGGGAGAATGAGGAGAATCAAAAAATGTCAAAAATACAGGGTGTCCCATTTAAAATAACAAAGTTGATGGTGATTTAGTAATTTTCCGATCGTCTTTTGTTTTTAAAATTGCCGCCATTTAAATCTTAAGGAAATTCCCTATAACTTTCGTAGGAACCAATTCTTTTTATCTTAAAAAATAAACTTCTCAGGGGGTGGCAAGTTATAAAAAATAGCCCTGTCATTTACCGTTCTTATAGCACACGAAGAAACGACCATGATCAGCGTGTTTAGGGCATAACTTGATGTAATTTCGGACAATTTCCGCCATATCTAAACCTTCAATGTCTCCTGATGTTACAAAAACTCTCGAGCTATTTTTGTCTTCGTGAATTTTATTACAAATCGAAAACAACCACCTTCATCTTTCACATTTTCCAAGAATAAGTTTGTTAGCTCCTCTCTTCTACATACTAGTCCAACAATAAGTGCTATTTTCGCCATAAAAAACTTCTTATCATCAGCTTCCTGCAGAAAAACATCAATATCGTTTTTCATTCATATGTTCGATTTTGTAGGTCTATATCCTTCCGACTTCTTTTTAAAAACGCAATTAAATCCGAGTTTTTATTAATATCCACATTTTTTCTAATAGACATCACACTCCGCAACATTGAATAGTATGCCCAAAGAGAGGATGATTTTTGAACTTTGGATAGATCATTATTATATCAAATTGAGAAAACAAGTTTTTCCGCATCTAGGGACATAAAGATATGAAAAAATCTCGGAGGGGGATCTTTTTACGATTACAATACTTCCCTTTTACAAAGGAAGTAAAAACATTGTTGTATTTTTTCGTAAACCTTCGAGATTTTTACGTTTCAGGGTCTGTAGATGCCGAAAATCATATTTTCTCAATTCCGTCGGTCTGTCTGTTTGCGGCGTAGCTAAAAAACTACTTACCCGACTGATTTCAAGTTTTGGTCAAAAATTAAGGTTCATATGGGGATGATTGGTAATATTCTGGTAAAAATAAAATGTTAAAAAAAATGATTACTAAAAAACTGCTTATGCAAATTATCTCCAATTTTGCACAAAATTCAAGTACTATGTAGGAATCAAATGATAATATAAAAAATATATAAATAAAATGCCGGCTTAATAAAATATTTAAAAATTCACCCTACGGACTGACTTCAAATTGTGTGCCTTAACTAATGTGGTATAGAGAAGATGTAGTAAAATTTTAGTCAAAAATTAAGGTTCATATTTTTTTTTGTTTTTTAGGGTTGGACATACCACGAAGGCCTGAGGCCTAAGAATAATGCCCCCCTTACATTCAACCGTGGTTGCCTGCATTACAGGGCGCGGAATCCGAGTTTCCGTCAACGTTCTCCAAATACCTAAATGATCATTTGCACTTCACGGTACCTTTATAGAGATAGAGGTGGTACTGCCACGGTCGTTATTGTATCTACAAAAACTGCTACCTATTATTAGCAGCCCGTGCTATACGGAGCACGATCTGCCCTGGGTGGTCACCCATCCAAGTACTACCCACGCGAGGCGATGCTTTACTTAACCGCACTGTTTCTTTCATTCATTAGTTTAACGATGTCTGGTATTTTCATACGTCTCCGTTTTTGTCTATCTGGAAATTTTCTATGATATTCGTTACGAGCTGTCGATGCATTTTTTCATATAAGTAAAATAATTCTACCATATCGAGTTTTTCTTGTTGGTAATAACCCATCTTACAACGTTTAAGATAGCAAAAACACTCGTGAATAAATTCGTCTGACAAGTAAACGTCAAAATATTATCTTTTCCTTGATCACGTCTTCATTTGTTTCAGCAGAAACTAACTTAGCATTCTTTAAATATTTAAAGGCTTATATATCAAAAACTAATACACGCAATGTATTAAAAGCATTGAAATCAGAAAAAGATTTAAGGATTCGAGATAATATACAGGGTGTTCCATTAAAAAAAACTGTCAACCTGTCAAAATTTCACGATTCCAAAAATATTTTCGCATTTATGATAATACATTCTGATGACTCATAAAAAACCCTGCAACTTTTTTATTTACGAAATTTCGGTATCTGTTCAAATAAACTCTCTAGGTAGGTGCCAAAATATACGGGAAAACCCTGTATATGACCTTTAGAATCGCTAGGATTTTAACTAGGATTATTAAAAAAATAAGCCTTAAGGGCTCTCTAACAAGAAACCTTTACATCAAACGGCTAATAAAAAGTTGCAGCTTAATATGTAAATAAAATCTTTTTTTTTCAAAAAAAAATTATATAAAAAAATACTTAAAATTTTAAAAAACTTTTTAAATTGTTTTTTAAAATTTCATTAAGGATTAAGCTGACCTCGCAATTGAATTGAAAAATCGTTTTTGTACATTTTTGAAACAAATAAAATACTGGAAAATTCTTGAGTCTTGTTTAATAATCTGTATAAATAAATGTTTAGCTTAACATCGGTAATATGCAAAAAAATTGCAATACATACCTGAAAACCGCATCTCAATATCTCTTCTTGTTTTAAAAATATTCAAATTTAAATTTTACCTAAAAATTCCTTTGTCCCTTTTGCTCTGTCCAGCAGCGTAGATAATTTGTATAAGTATACAAAAAATGTTTTTAAAAACGTCCTAAATTACGTCGAAACGATGCATGGTATCAAACAAGTCCAAGGAATACAAAATTTGTAAAATAGAGCAGGGGGCTCGATAAAAGTAGCAAACTAGATCAGTACCTTTTTGGGCGGTCAATTACTGTTTGTTGTGTGCCACATTTTATTGGGCGCCATTTGGTTCTACCATATTGGAATCGGAGCGATATTATACCAGTTTCTATTTAAGCCACAGTTATTTTTTGGGTAAGATTAAAACAAATTTAATTTTACTACACTGATTTTTTAAGAGCAGCATTTTGTATCGTCATTTTGAATTCGTTAATCCCTGTATCACATTCAATTTGCTGCAAGATATTAAATCAATTGAATAAGAAGATTTTTTACATTGATTGTTTAGACATTTTACTTGGCCGCCATTTTGTTTCGCTGTCTTGAAGTGGTACCCCAATTTTACCAGTTTATGTCTATATCACACTTAATGGATACGCAAAATTTGAAATTAATCTAATAATTAGATTTTCAGACTGATTTTTTAAGCCGCTATTTTGTTTTACTGTTTTGGATTCGTATCAAAATATTACAGGTTGATTTCTAACACTTGATTTTTGTGCAAAATTTGAGATAAATTGGATAATTTGTTTTTTAGTATTAATTTTTTTAACATTTTACTATAAACTTCGCCATTCTGTTCCGTCATATTGGATTTTTGCCAAAGTATTCCAGGTCATCCCCACATAACCCTTAATTTTTGAGCAAATCGCGTAAGTAATGTCTAGCTACGCCGCGAACTGACAGACAGACATAATTTTCGGTATCTAGGGACGCGAAAACGTAAAGATACGTAAAACCTAGAATTTTTTCACTCACGATTACAAACATTTCATTTTGCCGCTATTTTTTTCCGCTATCTTGAATTCGTACCACAATTTTACCCATTTACTACAATTAATTCTTGCATAAAATTTGAAATCAGTCTATAGGTACTTTTTCAGGCTGAATTTTTAAATATTTTATAGAGCCGCCATTTTGTTTCGCCATCTTGGAATCGTCCCAAAATTTTACTAGTTAATTACTACCTAATACTTGATTTTTGTGCAAAATTTGAGGTAAATGAATAAGCAGTTTTTTAGTAACGGTTTTTTTAACATTTGACTAGGCCGCCACTTTGTTTCGCCATATTGAATTTTTACCAAAATGTTACCAGGTCATCCATATATGACTTTTAATTTTTCACCAAAATTTCATGTCAATCGGGTAAGTAATTTTTTAGCTATGCGGCGAACAGACAGACCGACCAACGAAATTTAAAAAACATGATTTTGTTCACGAATACAATTATAATACTTCCCTTTTGCCAGAGATGTGAACGTATTTAAAATTTCAACATTGTAATTTATTCTGTTTGAATATGATTTATTATTGAATATTCTGACCCAAAAAACTTGATTAAAATAAAATTAATATACATACAAATTATTTCGTAGTGGAGCAAAATGTATTCTTTTTTTTGAGCACTGTGTTTAAAAAATAATTGAATTAAAAATTGATTGTAGGTATAAATCAAATTATTACCAATTACTCTTTCAACAACTTAAACGAGGCAGATCTATATTTATCGGATGTTTCTACAATGACCTATCACGAAAAAGGGAATTAAAGTTGGAGAAATTGGAGCAACCTGTCACTAGCAATTGTAATCCACCCACCCCTGCAAGATGTGCTAAAATAAGCCAGAGGCCACTCTTTGTTTATATTCGTTCAAATGCAATGCAATCGATTTTAAACTCACCTCGCGTTTTCCATTCTAGAACTGTTTTTTGGGAAAGGCAAAACTGCCTGGATTGTTTCGTTTGGATTTAATGTCAGGGAAACTGAAGACAAACCGGATGCATAGAAATGAAAAGCTCTTGAAATTATTCTCAATCACATATCCATGAGATCAAAAGAGGACGGATTAAGGTAACTTACCTTAGTCCGAAAGTGCTTCGTTAGGGAGTTATCGCACGTCAAATTAAAAAAATATCTTATTATTTTGAATTAAAAAATGTTGCTTTTAGCGAATATGATGAAATTTGCTACGTAAGAAATCATGGTTCTTGTAATTAGACCGTGTCAAATACGACGTTTCGTCTTTGACTGCACGAGGCATCTTCAGGGATCTTTACTCCACGAGATCTGAAGAATGAATGAGCTCGAAGAGATTTTATACCCGACCCGAAGCGTGACCGTGTATTAAGATCGGTTTCAACGTGTGATGTAGACCGTAACCCTTATACCTATTGAAATTTTTTGTATGTTTAAAAATGTTAATAAATTCATTAATTTTTCGTTTATAAAATACTAGAACCGATGCTAGAACCTTAGTTTCCATTTATAATATGGCCAGTAGTATGCTGGTGTTTAGCTACAGCAGATTGAACAGGTTTCTTTTTAATACATCTTTCATGTTCCTTAAGTTTAGTTGATATTGAGCTCCTGTTTCTCCCATATACACTTACGTCTCCAAAGGAGCAAGACGTTGTACATACTCCTTCTGTCTGAAAAGGTATCGTATGTATATTGAAGAATGTCCGTATGTTGGACCGGCGAAGTAATTATCCTATTTTATCTGTAGTGGCATGTATGTAGGAAAGAACAACACTATCTAAGGGTGGCTCCTTATCATTATCCTTTGTCGGAGTTGGATTAATATATATTTTAATTGAACGCGTAATATCTTCAGTGTAATAGCCATTCCCTCTGAGAGCTTCGGTTAGTTTCGATGTTTATCCTATGTTAGAGAATCTTGATCAGAAATCGAAATAGCTCTGGATACCAGTGAGTTAATAACCGCTTTCGTTTGTGTTGGATGGCGATGAAAATTTGCGTCGGTTTTCTGTACACATAATGTCGTAATGTACCATTTTTCTTCCTTTGAACACATACATCTAGAAAGGAAACCGTTTCATTAGATTCAATTTCCATTGTGAATTTGATATTATGATGTTGATTAAGGTGATCCAGAAATATGAGGAGATTTTCCTGTCCATGAGGCCAAACAACAAAAAATCTACAGATCGGAACTAGTCTTTTGGTTTTAGTGGAGTGGATGTTAGAGCAACATCCTCAAAGGCTCCCGTAAAAACATTCGCTACCACAGGTGATAGAGGAGATCCCATAGCTGCCCCTAAATTCAAAAAGTTCCTTGAAAAATTTATTAAGTAGATGTAAGACAAGCTTCCACTAGGTCAATTAAGTTCTTATCAAGATTATTATGATCCAATATCTCTGATATAATTGAGTCGTTGGCAGGAACATTTGTGTATATTGATTCTAAATCGAAACTGGTCTGAATATCTTCGGAATCCAACTGGATTACTGTACGTTTTTCCACGAAATGTGCACAGTTTTTATAAAAGAATTTTTTTTCCAGTAAATGGATTAAGAAAATGTGAAAGAAATTTACCTAGTTTGTATGTGGGTGAGTCTATTGCACTGACGATCAGTCGAAGTGGTACATTGATCTTGTGTATTTTGGGAAGACCGTAGAGCCTGAGAATCTTGGAGCTGCTTTGATCTTGCGTATCTTGGGAAGACCGTAGAACGTGGGAATCTTAGAGCTGCTTGGTTTTATTGATTTCTTCTCCGCTGGTGGTAGACTTGATACAATAGTCAGATTGGTGATGCGTCTTTTTATTCTACTTGTAGGGTCTCCCTGCATAACGTTATAGGTGTTGTTGTCCAAAAGCTGAGTTGCCTTTTCCACGTATTCCGTTCTGTCCATGACGTCTGTGGAGTTGCCTTTATCAGCTGGAAGGGCCAGAATATTTGCGTCTTCATTTAAGATCTCCATCGCTGTTTTTTTCGGCTGCGGAGAGATTCGACTTTGGTGGTTTTGAATTTCTAATGATCTTCGCTGTCTCATATCTGATATCATCGGCTTGTTTCACTGGTAATCTTCTGATTACTGCTTCAACGGAGGATACTATGCCTTCTATAGGAATGCTAGTCGGTTTTTTACTTTGGAAAGGACGGAATGTTCTTCTTCGGTTAACAGCTTCGATGACATGTTGAAATTTTTTTCTGTTCAGAAGGGCTTCAAACTGCTTTTGTTGCTTAAGTGTAACTTCTTGATGGATTTCTTTCTGCATGTGCATTGGTGGTGCTGTCCAAAGTTGTAAATATGGTTCTAATAATAATAAAATAATAAATAAAATAAAGCTAATTTCAGAAGAATTTCTAGGAGTTTACGGGCATTTGTATCTAAATCACGACGTATTGCCTTAATTCTTTCTTCAACTTATGCATTGCTGGCACGCTTATAAATATTCTTAGCAGTTCTACAAATAGCGTGATATCTCACCTGTAGTGATTTCGGTACTACATCTTCATCTGGATATCTAAGGAGAAAGGCCAACTGGCAGAGTAACTTCTTTTTGCTTTTCTGGAGATCGGCAAAAGTTTTGGCATCCTTCTTTGTTTCCTCCCCCTAGAGGTTAGCTAACATAGAACGGATGTTCTCACGGCTTGGGTCAATTAAGAAATCGTAGTTCTTGGGAGTCGACCGTGTCAAATTCGAATTACTATCCGACGTTTGGCCTTCGATTGCACGAGGCATCTTCAGGTATCTTTACTTCATGAGATTTGAACACTGAATGAGCTCGAAGAGAATCAGGCGAGCTTGTATACCCCACTTGTGCTCACCGAACCGTGCCCTGTGTTAAGATCGGTTTCCACGTGTGATGTAGCCCGTAACCCGAATCTCATTTTTTTGTATATTTAAAAAATTTCGATAGGTTCTCTAATTTTTTGTTTTTGTTATATTTCAAAAAACAAAGTTGGTACTTTCCTTGCTTTTTTGATACACCTTGTATACTTGAAAATATAAGTACATGAAAAAGCTGATCGAATCAAACAACTTTTGTTAGGAAAGGTTTTTTCTAATTTCAAAAATAACCGAGATATTTCAATCTAAATAGTTATCTGGATGACCCTGTACATAACCCCCTAGAGAGGTGCAGTATATAGCAGGGGAGGATGGGATTAAGAAGAAAACGGGGGTATTATACAAATATCGAGATTCATGTGGTTTTCGGGGTTTTTAATGGCACGGAGTTCAATTTTATTAATCATTTTATATTTTTTTTAAATGACACTTTTTATATAATATTAGTACTGTGATTTTGGCAAAACTTCATATGCCATGTACCTAGTAGCTACCTGTTAACAAACGGCCGCGGCTCTCACACTCAGCGACGAAAACTTTTGTTGGGCGTGTCATTTCAGAAAACTGGGGCTTTCGGCGTGCATATCTCGCAAACTATTAGAGTTAGGACGTTGGTTGAATTTGCTATATATTTTGAGAGGAGTACCGCAAAGTTGACCAAAAAAGTCAACTTCGATGTAACACGAATGAGGTCGCATTTTTAATCTTATTTTGACAAAACTTTCTGGAACGATGGTTCTTCCGGTTTTACAGAACCCTATTGTTTTTAGTTGGGTTTTGATTTCATTTGACGATTTTACGAATTTTTTTCGTTCGAAAGAAAGGTGTATTGGGGAGCTTATATCTCAAAGTGCGTGAATCCTACGGGAATTTCCCAAGAAACGTTTTTCATAGGAAATATCCAAAATTTTTATGAAAAACTGAAATTTTTCGAAAAAGTCATAAAAAAATAAATTTTTTTAGTCACTTTTTCTTTAAAAAAAAAAATAGGCATCTGGTCGAGAAACTAATTACAGCACAGAAAAGTGCTTAAAAAGCTACTCAAAATGTACTATTTAGGAAGGGTCCTAGATTATATACAGGAGGTGCTCTAACGAGATGAAGTTTGCACCAAAGTTCGCAAGGTTCCCGGGTACATTTCTTAACATTATCTTGTATTACAAGGATCTAATATATCTTAGCCAGTATGGTATTTTTTTCACGAAACAAGATAATTTTGGGTAGACCGTGATCAATCCGTTAAAGTTATAAAAACTTTAACGGTTAAATTACTGCATTTTGTTAAAGTTGATAATTTAAAATCCAACTTTAACCTCATTTTGCCGCTTATTACGAATAGTAATGGAAATTATTAAGTATTAAATTGGCTACAAAAAAGCTCCAATAGCATATACCTCGAACTACTCTGTAAGTGGGTAAAAATTCGATTTAAAGAAAAAAGTCCACATATCGGTCAAAAATCGATAGGTACCGATCCATATACGACGAGAAATGATAGGTGGCCTTGGCCTAGGATAATAATAAAATTTACAGAGATATTTGACATGGCAGTGATAGATGTTACGGCTGAGTTTTGGTTGGAACAAATATTTCTCGGATTGTTTTATCGCTTCCATTTATCTTTGTGCATTTACGCTTTAAAGAGGTAGAGATTTTTGAGAAAAACTGATTTTTTTCAAATAAAAAAGTAGGCGTCTGGTCGGGAAAGTGGTTACGGAGCCGGAAAGTACTCAAAAAGATATACAAAATGAAAGCTTTAGGAAGGGTCTTGGAATATATACAGGGGTTGCAATTATGAGGTGAAGTTTGCACAAAAAACTGTTTTCCTTCTTTTAAATTGCTTAAATTTCTTAAATACAGTTTTCAAAATTCGATGTTACTTTTAGGGGAGTCATTTATTTTGAAAAAATATTGTGACATAATTCCCCATAATTTCTGAACTGCTTGAAATTTTTAGATACGGGTTTCACAGTTTCTTGTAACTTTTAATGTCGTAATTAATTTTAGGGAAATAGTTTTGCAGCTGTCCCAAAAAAGTCTAGTATTCCTAATTTTTAAATAGCAATTTTTTTTAAATGTGATTTTTACAGATAAATATATAAGATATATGTCCGTAACCGGATGTATCGGACTAGCGGACGTTTGTTAATCAAAAACAGCCGACAAGGTTATGATAATAGTAAAATAAGATCGAAAATAAGCGTGTAGGACGAGTCATCTAAAGTCACTCACACGACTAATACACGCACCCAGAGTCCACAGGGACAACCTGACATATTACTTGTTCATTTTATTAGGGACGTCCAAAATTTTAACCTTTGTATAAATAGAACTAAAAGAATGAAATTTAAAAAAATAATAATAAAAAAAGGACTAAAAAGTAAAAAATTATATTCTATTTATTAACTAAACTAATAAAAACATTAAATAGGTATGTTATGAGAGGCATTAGACATTGAGACACTATACATAAATGTCTTTCTTGGGATGTTCTTACAAAGTATGACGCTGACTTCATAGAGCCAGATTTTCAAGATGGAATACAATATTATTCTTTACTTTCGTTTTTTAAAAAAAGTGTTATTAATTTCTCATTACCAATTTTTAAGATGCTATTTTTTAAACTTCATTTTAATTACTGATAGTTATAGAACTTGATATCATTACTAAAAATAAATATTAATAAGTAAAACAAAAATAAGTTTTGGCGCATATAAACCGCCATTTTCATTATGTTTTGTGCAATTTCTATTGATTTCGAACGTATTTTCGTAAGCCCATCCTTTATTCTATAACTCAACACTCAACAGCGAATAAACGACAACAGCGTATACGGCGCAAGCTTCACACCAGATATTTTCTTCATATATGTTTACATATATAAAACAAGGACCGAAGCTGTTTAGTTCAATGCTCTATGGGGTGGTCCTAATTTAGATGGCTATCTAAAAGCTCTCCTGAATAATTCACGATATCAGCCCTTTCAATGGTTCAAATAATATTTAGGTTATTAACGGCTTTTTAAACTTTTGCTTAGAGGAAAATATTAATTCGTTAAACCTAGGCAGTTTCGCATATTATCTGGCATATTGCCCTGGATATTACCTCTGAAGTCAGAAAGGATCTGTTCGTCTTTATAATAGCGCAATATGTTAAAAATTTTTACATTTTTTACTTTTCTACTGAAAGGATCATATTGTATTCGTGAAAAAATATTCCTCCGAAATTTTTGCACATCTTGAGTTTTAGTGTTCCTAGATCCTAAGAAACATTTCCGTGGGTCCTTGCGCTGTGTGTCTGTTAGGGACGGTTAGACAAAAAAAGACAAATTTTATAGTCTATAAATATACAGGGTGTTCCATTTAAAAAATAATAATTCCGAATTCAGTTCGACGGGAAAAGTTATTTAAGAAACAGTTTTCACATTTTCGATAAGTTATCTAATAGTTGAGATACGAGGGGTTCCTGAAAATGCAACATTTTCAATTTAGCTCTATATCTTAAAAACTAAAAGGGCTATGATAATTTTGTTAGCAGCATCTTTAGTTTTACGAAAAAGTTGCACACTGTCGCGATAACCGCAACTTTCTACCTATAAAAATAACGGAGATACCCTGCAAAAGTACCCAAAATGGGACACCCTCTACTCCGATTATTCCGTGATGCTTTGATCTATTTCGATTAATTTTTTAAGGGTTATGCCGGGGTGGTTTCATAACAAGCATATTTTTAAAAATCGTTTTTTTTAAGCTGATATTTTAAATATTTTATTAGGCTGCCATTTTGTTTTGCTATCTTATATTCATACCAAAATTTTATCAGTTCATTCTTATGTAACACTTGACTTTTGTGCAAAATTTGAGATAAATTGAATAATCTGTTTTTTAGCTTTTTTTTAACTTTTCACTAGCCCGCCATCTTGTTCCGGCATATTGGATCTTTATCAAAATCTTACTAGGTCATCGCCATATCAACCGGGTAAGTAGTTTTTTAGCTATGCCGCGAAAAGACGGATGGACAGACAGACAGACAAACCGACGGAATCGAGAAAACATGTTTTTCTGCATTTAAGGACCCTGAAACGTGACGATCTGAAAAAAATTCTGAGGGGTGATTTTTTCACGATTAAACTATTTCCTTATTACGAGGGAAGTAAAAATGTCTATAATAGTCTTTTTTAATCTTAAAGGCTTGGAGGTTTCGAAAAATAGGCCAAATATCATGTATTTTTTTATTTTTCTACGTTTCAGCAAATGTTTCCTACCATCATCAGGTTAATAGGACACATTGTTTGTTTAGTCGAAAAAATAAAGGAATGTAAAAAGAAAAAAATTACTAGTAGAAGTTTTTTTTTAAGAAACCCAGAGAAAAAATGTTTTGTATTTCTTTTATATGAAAAACAAAAAAAAGCTTCTGCTATAAAAGCTTTCTTTTTACATGTTTTACATTCTTTAATTTTTTCGACTAAACAAACATTGTGTATAACAGGCTAAAATGCCTGATAATGGTGGGAAACATCTGCCGAAACGTAGCGAAATAAAAAAAAAATGGTATTAGGTTTATTTTGGAAACCCTCAACCCTTTAAGATATCGATATCGATAATTATCGCATTTTAAATATATCTATATATCGATGTGCTATCGCCTATCGATAGGTCCAATCTATAGTGCCTATGCGCAGCATAGCTCAAGAACTGCTGGGTGTGATATAGGGATAACCTGGCAGCAGCGGTAAACTGGCAGAAATGTTCTTTGTTGACAAGCCTCTGAACGAAATTGTTGATATTTTTATGTAGAAATCACTAAAGTTATCGAATAATATGTACCAACTTTTAAAATAAAGGGAGCCAGTTGCATAGCTATGGATTTTCCTTTGATTGATTCCTTTGTTACAATAGCCGCACGTGGCTTTTGTGACTGTCCGCGCATTTCCCATTCTGAACCGGACATTTTTAAAATGTGTGTTTTTTAACCTTCGAAGGGCTTCAGCTCGGTAGCGGTACATCAGGGAAATATGCTCCTGTGGAGTGGATCGTAAAGGATAAATGGACGCTTCTTTTGGTAACAACGGGGTTTTGGAAAGACTTAATAAGGCGGCACTGGCGTACGATATGGACACTCTTTTCGAAACCTCGATGATTCACAATGCAGATCGCTATGGTTAATTATTCAAGGTGGGGCATTTTTTTCGGATTTCTTGTCCAAAAATTTCGAACAAGTTCATTAACGGGCAATATCGGAGCACTGGATGTCACTTAAAAAAAAAAGGTAAAAATGGGGTAACTTTAAAAGCCTGCCGAGTCGAAACTCTGACTCATTTCTCAAGGTAAAAAGAGGGTTCAATGGAAAATTTAAAATCAATATAGAATGTCTATACCTCATATGCCGGGAAAGCGATCGAAACGCAAAAAAAAACTAGAAAAACTGTTTCCGGCTTTTCTTTTCCCATATTTTACTTTTTTTTTCGAGAACAGTAAGAGGGGCGGAAATTGTTTATAGGAACCCAAATTTGGCTAGGGAGTTTGAAAAACCACATCTCCAAATTTATTCTTCGGTTTATACATTTCCCTATGGTTTTGCGTTTGTCCCTGTAGTATATGAACGGTTCATCCTAGGCGTGTCAAGTAAACACGCAAAGAAACGTATTTATTTCTTCTAGAGACTGGTGTGAAAATCAACTCAATTGTTGGGTTGGGGGTGAATTTTGAGAAATGTTTGAATTGTAACGTGCACGAATTCTATTTGACATTTTTTGGCCCTTATCGGTATCTCCTGAGATAAAACCGATTAAATATATTAAAAATTCTATCTTTTTGCTACATCACATAAATTTACATTTTTTTATACGAAGTCGAAAAATTGGATAAAATCTAGTTTCGAGTAAAAACTCATTTTTTTCCCATTTGTGTAGCTTTAAACGACATGTTATAACAATAAGCAATTTGATAGGGTCGCGATATTTTTAACGCGAAATGCCTGCAAAATTTGCAAATATATATTGATGTAATGCTTCGAGCGGCGGTGAAAATGGATATACATCCCGAAAAGTAAAATAATTATCAATAATCCTGTTCAAATATAGTTGTAGCAAGTATTTTATATACGAAATGAAGGTCGTTATAATACAAAGTATTAAATACATTAAATGTATGTATATTTATGTTTTAATTACTATTTCTCACTTTTAGTTAATAGTAAGCAATATTTACTTGTAAATAAGTATTTTATTTTTTTTATAAATACATTTTTTTCAGATATAGAGGGTAGAACTAGAGGGTTACTTTAAAATAAACCAATTTGTATGCCAGAAGCATTAAACTTGCCTAAAAACGGTGAAACACCTTAAATTAATTTTATAATTTTGTACATATAAACATTTTTTCCACTATGCACGGTAGCTTAGAAGGATGAAACTGCCTCCTGAAAACGAAAAAATATATATATTTCAAGGGCGTTTATCACTTTTAACAAATGTGGAAACACGTTAAATTTTTTCTATATTTTTGTCCATTTTTTATTGTACACCGCGCCGGTTAGTTGAAAAAAAGAAACGTTGAAACATGTTAAATTTCTTTCATCTCTTATTTTCTACAGTATACAAGGTTGGCCTTGGAAATACAAGAACCCCAAACATATAAATAATTTTTATATCCATAACACTTAGCACAAACGGTAAAACAGAACAATTTATTTTCTTTTTTTGCATACAAAGGCATTTTTTTGTATTAGAGTCACCAATTTAAACAGCTCCCTAAAAACAAAATTAAAATTTAAAGTTTTTTTTTAAGATGTGGAAACGCCAAATCTGTTTTATATTTCGTGTATAACATTTTTTTTGAGCGCACAGGGTTATTCAGTTATTCAGGGTTAATATAAATATTTGTTCATTTCAGAAACTATTAATATTTAAAAAAAAGAATGAAACACAAGTATTTTATTATTCTATTTTTTGCATATCGATTTAGGATATATATATATATATATATATATATATATATATATATATATATATATATATATATATATATAATAGAATCTTTGATGTTTCCGATAAAAATATTTGAGAGTTTTTTGTCAAAGCTAATTTTAAGTCCAACATTTAAACGGTATTTTAAAAGGGATCTGTTTAGGATTTTTTGTACTACATAAAAATTTTGGATAAATATGTTTTTAGATTAAGAATTGGCAGCTGTCAATATGTCAAAAAAGGCAACATAATATGGGGCTGAAGCCTTACTTTCAAGTATATTTATCAGATAGATATATTATAGTACCGTAATAGAGTTCAAATGGTATAAACGTTTTATAAATTCTTAATTAAGAAATTCTGTCTGAAACTCAGTTCGTACTTGAAAGCATACTTATGATTGGTTAGATTTTTATTGCATTTAATTTTTAATTGGTTTCCAATTAAGTTTGTTGTCAAATGTCACGACGAAGAAGGAGTGCTGTCTTTTATTTTCTATTGAAATCTATGTTTAGGTTTGTACCTGAGTGCACTTCTTTTTCTGCAGGAGTACAAAACTGATTTTGATAAAGGAAAGGTAGATTGAGTCCAGGTAGAAAGTTTCTTAATATATCAAGATATCATCAGCAAATATTCTGAGCTGTACTAAAGATGGAATATATTTCTTTATTTTGTTAATAGCTACTAGGAATAGTGCTGGACTAGTTGAGGGTCCTCGAAAAATGCTAGAAGTTTGTTGAAGCTCTATATTGTCGATTGCGATGCATGGATATTCATGCCGAAACCCACCAGATGATCTATTGTGGATGTGTTCTGTTTCAAATCCATTTGTTCTCTTGTAATAGGAGATTGTGTTTTTCTAAATACAAGGTTAGTCTGTTGTTGACTATTCTTTATAGAAATTTGCTGAGATGATTAATAAAGATATTGGTCTAAGATTTTTAGCTAAAATGCTAGTCCTATTAGGTTTTTACATAGAATTTAGAACAGAGTCTCTCCATTGAGTTGTTATACTAACTGCAGTCCACTGCACTTGAGATTGTGAGGAAATTCCAGTGGCGAGGTCCGTTCCGACATAATTGGTATTATTATTAATTTAAAAAAAATACAGGTAACTATAATAGTCGAATATCCATTACAAATGCCTACATTAGTAAGTTTTAAAAAATATACACATTGATGCACAATACCTCTATAGGCAACTTTTTGCAATTCTAAGTAGCCCAAGTCCATTTATTTGGATATAGGTTACCACTTTCAATACGAACGTATCCTATGTCCCATATTTTTGTTTTTTTTTAATAAAACAACAATAATTGATTATTCCCGGTAGGGAACTTAAAACGTTAAATCAATAGAAGAACATATATAGGGTGTTAATTAATGTCGTGGACATATTTCAGGGGGTGATAGTACTCGAGAAAATACGAAAAAAATGCTAATATGTACATGGTCAAAAACGCACCATTTTCGTTATACAGGGTGTCAGTTTCAATTTTTTTCTCGTTTTTTGCGTTTTTTCCAGTTTCTTCTGAGACAATTAGTTCAAATTTAGAACATGTATTATTTTTAAGAACCTCTACGATAAAATATTAAAATCGTGGATTGTAGTATACAGGGTGTTTCATTTTTTTGCACCACCTACAAGTTTATCTTGCGTTTTTTTTTTGCAGCACCCTGTATGAATTTTGATATAAAATTTAAACTCTTTGTTCATTTCTTTAGCTCTTTCGTATTTTGCATCATTCTCGTATCTATCACAGTTTTCGACTTATTTGCAATAATTGCCATAGATGCAAATTAAGTGTAGGCTAAATAATAAAACTGGAAAAAAAGGTAGTAGGCTGACGCAGGTCATTTGTTAATTCTGTTCTTTAATCTGACGTTTTGTAAGAAATATTTTTTTGTTTGATGTTTCAGTAGTTGTTTCGATTTGTTTAATGATGGTTGTATTCACAAATCAAGAATATGCAGAAATTCATTTCATTTATGGATTTCCCAACGGCAATTGTTATGAAGCCAGACGACTCTATGAACAGAAATATCCAAATTGCATGGGGCCCAATAGACAAACATTTGCAAAGGTACATAATGGGCTATGTGAAAATGGATCATTCAAGAAATCCACTCATTTAGCAGGAGCAAATAGAACGGTTAGGGCTCCTGAAGTCGAGGAAGCAGTCCTGAATGCAGTCAAAAATGATCCTGCTACCAGTACGAAGAAAATTGCAGCAACACTCAGCATTTCATTTGTACTTGTATGGAAAATTCTATTAGACAACTTAATGTATCCTTACCACATCCAAACGGTTCAAGCTATTCTCCCACGTGACTTTCCACTTCGTTTAAATTTTTGCCAGTGGTTCTTACAAATGCTAGCCCAAAATCCATTATTTGGAAACACGATTTTATTTAGCGATGAGGCAAAATTTTCTAGGAATGCCATACGTAATTTTCTTAACAATCATTTTTGGGCCGAAGAGAATCCGCATTCGATACATGAAAATAATTCCCAGCAAACGGACGATATTATCGTCAATTTCTCGAAGACGAACTCCCGGTATTGCTAGAAGACGTACCAATTCTTCTTAGAATTCAAATAAGGTTCATGCACGATGGTGCACCAGCACATTTCAGCATAGCGGTGAGGGAGTTCCTAAATAATAATTTTAACAACCGTTAGATAGGGCGAGGGGGACCTCAGCTATGGTCCGCTAGATCTCCAGATATGAATAGCCTGGATTTTTTTTCTGGGGACACCTGAAACATTGGTGTATCAGACCCCCAATCCAGACAGAAGAAGATTTAAGAAACAGAATAATAGCTTCATGCGACATCATTCGCAATGCTCCTGGAATATTTGACAGAGTCCGTCAGTCCATGAGGCGAAGACTTGATTCTCGCATTCTAGAAAGAGGCGGACATTTTCAACAACTTTTATAATTTTGTTTTATTTTCAATATAACTGTAATAATTTTATCTGATTGTTCATTATCATGTCGGTTGATTTAAAATAAAACCCGTTTCTTAATTTTTTGCTTAATTTCGCCTACATGCCATTGATGCATCATCGATGCAATGCATCGATTATTGCAAATAAGTCGAAAACTAAGATAGATACGAGAATAATGCAAAATATGAAAGAGCTAATGAAATGAACAAAGAGTTTAAATTTTATAACAGAATTCATACAGGGTGCTCCAAAAAAAAGTTCCGCAAGATAAACTTGTAGGTGGTGCAAAAAATGTAGCACCCTGTATATTACCATTCACGATTTTGATATGTTATCGTAGAGGTTCTTAAAAGTAATATATGTTCTAAATTTGAACTAATTATCTCAGAAGGAACTGGAAAAAAACGCAAAAATGAGAAAAAAATTGAAACTTTGACACCCTGTATAATGAAAATGGTGCATTTTCGACCATGTATATATTGGCATTTTTTTTCCTATTTTGTCGAATACTATCACCCCCTGAAATATGTCCACGATATTAATTAACACCCTGTATATGTTGTAAAAGAGATCTGGCAGTCATATATGTGTTTAAGTTTCTTACATCGTACAATTTATAAAGTTACAATGGCATTTTTTATTATTTCAAAATGTTCTCTATCCTACCTTCTCCAAAGTCTCCCATAACTTATGTTGAAGATTCTAAAAATCTAAAAACCGACACAAACATCCGCAATACACAAATGCCTAAAATGCGACATGTTTTTAGGATGACAGAAAATTCTGAACTGGCTCATCATTGCGGTATTCCTTGTCATGTTGACAATTTTTGGGGGCAAGTTTGGTCGATATGCCTCTTGCATGTCTTATTAAATAAAGTTAGCTTGTTCTTTGGCCTAATTATTGGAAAATTTGTCACGGGCGGAGCCGTATTGAACGCATTATAATGGTAACATCAAAAGCTTGCTGTTTATGCTCGATTATAGTTTGGTGAATGGGTAAAGCAAACACAGGCTGTCCCACGTAGAAATTCTACCCTGTTATCTCCATTTTTAGTTCCCTTGTAAAAGGGGAAGTATTGTAATCAACCTCAAAAAAAAAATCACCCTCCGAGATTTACTAACTTAACTTAACTAGCAACTTGTGGTGTTGAAATATTTATTTGTATAACTCTTTATTTTTATGTTTCTATGTTATGTCAGTCAATTCAACTGTTAATATTCAAATTCAAATTCAAATTCAAAAAACATTTATTTGTCAAATAGATACACCAATTTTTAACATGGTATTGGTATAAAAAAAATTGTTTAACCTATTCCACAAATTGGACAGCCTCTCGATTACAAAACCGGTTACATTGCGCCCTTAAGCAAGGGGCACAATGTGAGGCTACCCTAAAGAAAAACCTTTATGAACAATATTAATAATTAGTATATATAATTAATGAATTAATACAAATATATGTATATGATTGTGCAAGCGTGCAAGGAAAAATATTGGTAAATTATTTATTCTTTAAAAAGATGTGTTTATGGAGTAAGACAAACGAGAGGTTGAGAAGAAGGCGAAAGCTGGTCCACGTAGTGCGGTGGGGTGTGGGAGATAGAGTTAATAAGTCTTGTTGGATGGGACATTCGGGCAGATTACTACTAAGAATGATAAATCACAACAGCAACAACAATTTAGACGGTACATTGAGTATATACATAGTTAATATAGAACTTAATTACTATCGGATATTGGATAACTAATCTATAGTAAGTGTTGTTCATATAATAAGTTAGTTTTAACATGTTTTGAAAAGTCCTTAAGGCAAAGATTTTTTGCATCTTCCGATAACTTATTCCACATTTGAGTAGCGACAAATGTAAAAGAGCGCTGAAAGGCAGAAGTTCTATGTTGCATCACTACAAATTGCCGATTGTATCTAGTACTATGCGTGTGTGTAGAAGTTGAAAAATTTGCTGACAAATAACTGGGCATGCCTGTCTTAATTACGCGATAAATAAAAGAGTACATATGATACTTCCTGCTATTGTTCATGTTTAATATCTTCTCATTAGTTAAGTAAGGGGTAATATGGTGTCTATAAGGAATATTGCAGGAAAATCTCATACATGAGTTTTGAACTTTCTGTATCATTTGTTTAGTACGAGATGATAAGGAATCCCCGTAAACAACATCTCCGTAGTCAAACACTGATAATACCAGAGTTTCACACAAAAAATATTTTTGTTTGTAAGGAAGCACTTTTTTAAATTTATATAATTTCCTAAGACGGAGATATGCTGCCTTTATTTTGATTTTTACATGTAAATCGAATGAAATTGCACTGTCAAAAGTTACGCCTAAATTTTTTGCATGATCGACAATTGGAATTATGCTGTTATTTAAATGTATATTTAGATTATTTTCAATACTTTTTCTGATACTGTTGTTAGCGTTAAAAATAAGAATTTGTGATTTTGAAGCATTTAGTTTTAAGTTGTGATCCTTTGCATAGTTGTCAATGTTTTTTAGGTCGGAAATTAGGAGTTCATGCACTATGTCGATGTTATTGTTGTTAATTGGTAAATATATTTGAGAATCGTCCGCATATTGTTGAAGTCTCGCGTGTTTCACGGCTTTGTCCATGTCTGCCACATATATTGAGAATAACAATGGAGATAAGACGGTCATGTCTTTTGTTTTTATACCTTTGATTTTTATTTTATTTCAAGGAATTAATTTAGTAGTTAAATTAAATTTAATAGTAGTATATTTATATATGTGTATGTATGTATGTATGCGTGTGTATGTGTATATGCATGTGTGTATGCATGTGCGTATGTGTGTATATCTGTATATATATTGTATATGTATGTATATGTGCATATATTTATTTTTTATATTATTTATTTATATTTTATGGGTATAATTAGGCTAAATTTTACACATTTTTTTTACAGCTTTGTTAACGAGATTTTTTCTTTAAACAATAAAGCTTACTTTGACTTTGAATTTTACATTAAAAAACTGCTTATCCAATTTATCTCAAACATCAAGTATCATGTTGAAATCAACTGGTAGAATTTTGGTACGAATCCAAGATGACGGAACAAAATGGCGGCCAAATAAAAGGTATGTAATCGTGTTTTACAATATCTTCACGTTTTATCGTCCCTAGATGCTAAAAAATAGTTTGATAAATTCCGTCGATTCGTCTGTCTGTCTGTCAGCTTAAAAACTACTTACCAGATTGACTTCAAATTTTAGTCAAAAATTAAAGGTCATATGGGAATGACCTGCTAATATTTTGGTAAAAATCCAATATGGCGAAAAAATGTTAAAAATATTATTACTAAAAACTTAACTATCTAATTTACCTTAAATTTTGAACAAAAAACAAGTGTTACATAGCAATGAATTGGTAACATTTTGATATAAATCCGAGACAGCAAAACAAAATAGCGGCCTAATGAAATATTTAAAAAATCAGCTTTAAAATACCACTTATTAACTTAATTTCAATTTTTGTGCAATAATTATGTGATACAGATAAACTGGTAAAATGTGGTACGAATTTAAGATGGGGAAACAAAATGACGGCCAAATAAAATTTTTAAAAAATCAATGTAAAAAAATCTTGTTCAATTGACTTAAAATTTTGCAGTAAAATTAAATGTGAAAATGTTATAAACAGGTACGAATTTAACATGACAACAAAATGGGGGTATGTGTCAATGTAAAAACTACATATTGAATTTATTTTAAATTATGCCCAAAAGTCAAATGTGGCATCGGTCGAAAGAAACTGGTAAAATATTGGTAGAAATCCAATATGATGGAACAAAATGGCGCTCAATAAAAATGTTTGAAAAGGCCGTATATGTAACACATATATACTGTGACAATATACTGAAGTAAACTGGGTCACACTTCATCATTTTCAACAAATGGAAAAAAGTTATAACGAGGGAAGTTCCGGGAAAAGGAAATTTACCGATTTTTTTTTCAACAGTGAATGTTTATTTTTTTCGCAAATGCTGGCGGTTTAGTTAAAAACTAAAAAAAATCCCTATTTAACATTTTTTTATCTCTTAAAATAAAGATTGTTGACTCCATATATCATGTAGTTAAAAAATTGATATTATTATGTTTATTATTAATATTAAAATCATCAAAAAAATATTACAAAGACATCCTAAACTCGGTCAAATTTTTGCAATGCATGTTTTAGTATAGCAAATCCGAAGAATTTTGTTGGTGCAATATGCTTTGACACAATTGAAAGAGGTATGTAATTATATTTATATCTCGTGTCGAGATTGAATCGTGCCGAGATTAGGTCGAGAAGAGAGTACAAATTTTGTGTGGGTTTTAAAGGACCATCTCAAAGGTTTAAAAAAGCACTCCTATGTGAAATTATTACATATTTATCTCTGTATTTTCAGTATTTTCTCACAATAAATCAGTGCTTAATAATCCTGCAAAAAATACTATTTTTTACTGCCAAAAAAGTGGCTCTTAAAAGATATAAGTAACCTACACCTTTCCTGTGTTTTCCAATTTAAAAAGTGTTCAGGAAATATATTATACGCGAATTATTTCTGAGGGGCAGAAGAGCGAGGGCAGCAGGAATAGCAAAGCAAACTAGGTGAATAGAAAGAAAAAACTGCTGCTGGCGCATTGAGTGTGCAGAAAGCTGGCTTGTGCACTGGGAATCCGGGCTGAGAGCAGGAATAGGGGGGCGGTTTGCAGGAACGAAATCGCCCCCGAAACGGCAGCGCACGCACCCTATCGATCAGCAGGGTAGCCGACACCCTTTCCTGAACGGCCATGCAACACCATTTAGTTATTGCACTCTCTGAATAACACTTGTGTTACGTTTGGTAGTGTACGTTATGTAATAATATCATTCTTGCATAATTAATTGTTAATAATACTTATTACTATTGTCTACGTTTGCAATAGTATTCGATATTTACTAAGAATTAGTTCGATTTTGACGGTTAATTGTTCGGTTCTTTCGATTTAATTCTCGTACCCCTAGTTTGGCTTCAATAATTCTGCAAAATTTGTATTCTATTTAATATAAATTAATCTCAGTGCAATTTTTCTCAAATCTTAATTCGTTTTTTATCTTGTATTATACTCTTAACTCGCCTCATCTAACAATATATTAATATAATCATACAATCACACCTATTATTCCTACTCTCAGTTTTGTGATTAACTACGAAAGTTTTTGATAACATTTACAAGTTTTTTGAACGAATTCTCATCAATAAGGTAAGTTCTGCACCCTTTCTTAATGTAACCCTTGTATCTAAAGTTCAACCACCTGTATAACCCATCCAAATAGTTAGGGCCCTTGACAAAAACATATATGAAACCAATGAAACATTTTTGATTACATTTTTATTACCAAATTTTCAATATACAGTACATCAGTGATATTTGGGACGGCATCAAGCATCAGGGTAGGAGAGGGGGTGCACGGGATAAGCCGCCAGAGGGGGTGTGTAGTCGATCAATACGAGGCTTGCCTGGTTGAAGCTCTAGCTGATGGCAATTAGAATTTTCGCAGGTTCCGTGTCCAGGCTTTTCCAGATATGATTTTTGATAACGCCCACATGCAACTGCTTATTTTCGTTTGTTTCATTTTAGGTTAATCTACTAATTTGTGAATAGTACCAGAAACTTGTATTGAGTCGACCCAGAAACAATAACTAATTGATGTTTAATTTTTAAGATGTTTTTATTTGTTGGGTTTAGTTGATAAATTCATATATAACCATACTTTTTACATTTAATTATATTTTTTTTGTAATATTATCTCAAAAACTATTTTATACAGGGTGTCTAATTACGCATGAACTGTGCCCCTGTATATATCAAATTAAACACTTTTTGATATAAAAAATATTTTTTCTAGGTGTATAAGTATACAGACTGTTATAAAAGTATAAGTTTTAATATAAAATTTATTTCTTAAGTTAGGACAGCCTGCATAATTTATCAAAGATTATTTATTTAATTTTGTATCAAAAATGTACACTATGTTATATGGTTGTTGTTGCTCGTTTTGATAATGATAATTACATGTATTAAAATAGGCTTTAGCCGACAATAAAATAAAATAAAGCTTCTGATGACTTTTATATATCTTGCCAGTTCCGTATTGCAGGTATATCTTTAACTTTGGCAATATCAAGTCTTCTATCTTTTTAGTATAAAGTGCTTGCAGTAAAAAAATCTAATGGTGTTAGGTCAGGCGACCGGAATGGCCACTTAATCTTGAAGCTGTGTGGCAGAGCAGCATCTTGTTGATATCATATATTAAGGCGTTCCTTTAAAGGAACTTTCCACAAGCATGGGTAACACCTCATTTAAAAATATAAAATATGAAATAATAACTTTTTGATGATTTAATTCTGGTAATATGTTATCTTCTGCAGAGAATAAGTTTTTTAAGTAAATAAGTTAATCTTCATAGTCACTTCTATTAGTATGCATATAAAGATTTCTCCGAATAAAAAGTTAAAATGTAATATTTTCATCAATTTCTCATCGTTCTTTAAAATGTTTATTTTCCTCTTCGTTATTTAAAAGTATGAAGTATACAATGGCTTTTAAAGATCCCCATGAACAATAGTTAATCGAAGTCAGCTCCAACACACTTAGTGGCTAGCTTGGAAGATCTTCCTCTATTGTTCAATGTATTTGGATATGATGGCGTGAAATGTGATGCTCTGTCATGTGCAGTGTATTATTTTGGAGATGTTTCGAATAACCCTCACCGTTTAATAGAGAGGTAATATAAACCGATCAGATAATAAAATTGATGAATTTGCAGAAAATACTAGAAGATTTCGCAAGGCGGCCAGATTCAAAACGGGCCTTTAATTCAGAAATAGTATGAGGAGCTGCTGATTAAAACCAAACCAAAGAGATCAGTGGAAAGAATTGAACTACGCAAGACAAAAAACCTCTTGGTGTAAGAATTCTATGAGCATGCTTGGTCTAAGCTATAGAGTACAGTGGTCCAAGGCCAAAATTATTCACAAAAAACACCAGTGGAGGAAAAGAAAATTTAAAGGAGCTGCATTAATTGAATATAACAGGATTTTCAGCAAACCTAGTATTGAAAAAAGTATTGGTATATTAAGGTTGCATAAGGTGATCTAAAGGAAAGTAAAATGTTTTATATCTCTGTTACAAAACATAGAGAAAAATATCAGATATAAAAGGAATTGGGATTTGTATGAAGAATTGAAATTTATTTTCGAAAAAATAATTGAATATCAAATAAAAAAGATATACGATAAAAATATCAATTTTGTAAAAATTTTATATGCAATGACAATGAATTAACATTCTTGTCTATTTTCTATTTATTTCAAACACGCGTTAAGAAAATTCGGTACCTAAGAGAAACAAATGAAGCCCATGTTCGTATCTTTTTTATAATCTCTCCAAAAAAAAGAAACAATAATATGTTATTAAATAAATAAAAAATGTATAGTTCATATTAACCTTTGGATAAATATTTTAAGTAGGCCTTGAAATATTTGTCCAAATGCTAACTAACTAATATGCGTTAATCTTTTTATTTATATTTTTTTATATAAACAAGAAGTTTATACTTTACGAATTAAGTTCATAAATATAATTATCACATATATATATATATATATATATATATATATATATATATATATAAAGTAAACATTTATCATCATCATCATTGGCTATACAGTCTCAGCCTTCTCCAACTTCCTCCTCCAATCGGTTCTATTTCTGGCCTGTGTCATCCAGCTTGGGGACCTATTTTTCGTCTTGCTCTCTCCAACGCAGTCTGGGTCTCGACTTCTCGTACTTACAAGTTTTGTTTTTAAAACCTTCTTGGCAGGGTTATTATCTTCAGATCTAGTAACATGTCCTGTCCATCTCAATCTACTGGTAAATATAGACAATTTCTTTCATACCAGAATCAGGAGGAATTGTTCCCAACATTGAGGCCGCATTTCCCTTTGCATGGCCAGACTGATTCTCTAGGTAATGAAGCTGTTTGCATTTTTATTATCTATTTTTTTTCTGATTTTAAAAATTATAAATGTTTTGCTTCATTCCCCAAAGGACCGAAAGTCTCAGTTGCAACCGGAAAAAAAAATCGTTCTTCTAACTCTTCATACTTTGCCCTTTTTTGTGATGCAGCTAAGCCCATATTATTAACAATTTTGCCACAAGTGCAAGCGTGTTCATACACAGGCCGACCAATCGACTCTTGGAGAGCAAGAAGTCGAGCTTAATCTGAAGGATTGTCACAACTACAGAGAAGACAATCAAGCACTGCTTGGTACATTACCTTAACAAACCCTTTCTGATTCTTATAGATAACTGAGAATTTGAAAAATTAAAGTTATTTAATTTAAGCTAAGAATTTAGTGCCTGATTATAAGGTTGATCATATGAAGATTATTTTAATTATTCATCAAGTTAATCTTTGGAGATATTATAGAATAGTAAGAAAGGAACATGGACTTCTTTTGTTTCTATTAGATATGGATTTGTGATAACGTGTGTTTGAAGTTAGTGTAGTAGATTCTAAAAATTTAGAAAAATATCATACATCTTTTTCATTTGTTGCTTAATTTTTTTTTTCGAAAGCAGATTAGAATTCTTCATGAAAATCCCAGGTATATTTATATTTAACATTTGTTTCCGTATCTTATAACAACGAAGATATATATAGCATTACTCTTACTTTGGAACACTTTGTATACAGGAAAAGCAGGTCCTCTAAAATATTTAATACTGTAGATTAGGCAGCATACAAAAAGCGGTAACTGTAATATGTTTTTATTATTTTTTAATTGACTTTTAAAGAATGGTGGTGCAGGAAAAATGGTTTATGAGCCCTGGATCCGACAAAATAAGTGAGGTACTGTGTTTTTTTTTCTGATACTGAAAATGTTTGCTTTGCACATTTACAAAATTTTTCTTTTATATTGTTTTGTTTCAATTTGTTTCGACTGTTTATAATGTGTTAACCCAAGAACTAAACAGGTAAAGTTATAGACAATTCACAAAACGTAATTTAAAAGAAGGCGGTATAAAGTTATGATTTATACTTCCCTCGTAAAAGGGAAGTATTGTAATCGTGAAAAAATCAGCTTCCGAGATTTTTTCAAAACGTTTCAGGGTCCCTAGAAGCCGAAAAACAATTTTTCTTAATTCTGTCGGTTTCTCTGTTTGCCTGTTCGCGGCATAGCTAAAAAATTACTTACCCGATTGACTTCAAATTTTGGTCAAACATTAAGAGTCACATGGGGATAACCTGGTAACATTTTGGTTAAAATCCAATATAGCAAAACAAAATGGCTGCTTAGTGAAATGTTAAAAAAATTTGACTAAAGAACTACTTATCCAATTTATCTGAAATTTTTTTTTGTTTTAGTATTATGTAGGAATTAAATGATAAAATGTTAGTACTAATCTGAGATGTCGGAACAAAATGGCGGCTTAATAAAATTTTTAAAAATACAGCTTGAAACAACTATTTAATGGACTGGTTTCAAATTATGTGGCATAACTAATTGTGGTATAGAGATGAACTAGTAAAACTGTGGTACTAATTCAAGATGGGCGGAACAAAATGACGGGCAAATAAAATGGTTGGTGCTGTGAAAAAAAATCAATATCTCTTAGGTTTTACATATCTTAATGTTTTAGCGTCTCTAGATGTTTTATCAATTCCGTCGGTCCGTCTGTCGGTTTGACTGTCTGTCATTTCACGGCATAGCTTAAAAACTACTTATCATATTGACTTCAAATCTTAATCAACCATTAAAGGTCATATGGGGATGTCCTGGTAATATTTAGGTTTTGGTAAATCCAATACGCCAGAAGAAGATGGCGGCCTAGTGAAACGTTATTATTGCTAAAAAACGAATTATCCAGTTTACCTCAAATTGTAGTGTTATATAGGAATGAACTGATAATATTTTGGTATGAATATAAGAAAACAAAATGGCGGCCTCCGCCTAATAAAATATTTGAAAAATCATCCTGAAAAACTATTTATTAAATTATTATTAAATTTAGTGCCAGCATTAAGCGTGTTACAGAGCTAAATTGATAAAAGTTGTAATACCAATTCAAGGTGGCGGCCAAATATTTTTTTTAAAAAATCAACGCAAAAAAAATCTTATTCAATTGACTTTAAATTTTGCAGAAAAATTTATTGTGATATAAGGATAAAGTGGTACGAATTCAACATGACGTAACAAAATGGCGGTGTGTGACAATGTAAAAACTACTTATTGAATTTATTTTAAATTATGCCGAAAAATCATGTGTGGCATATATAGGTAGAAATTGGTAAAATTTTGGTGTGAATCAAATATGATGGAAAATGGCGCCCAATAAAAATGTTTGAAAAGACAGTATATATGTGTTACTAAATGACTATGTACGGAACTTATTTGAGACATACTTCACTATTCCTAACAAGAGGGAAGATTCATAACAAGGGAAGTTCCGGGTAAAGGAATTTACTAATTTTTTAGTATACTATATATATTGGTTAAAAAAATTAGTTTAATAACTACCCTCTATAAAAAGCAATACTTTTTAATTATCTTTTTCTAAGTCTTTAACATTTACTAAGACTATTCTTATGTGTTTTTATGTTAGTAGAGATACTGGCTTTCACAGCAAATCCAGAAACACTTTCATAGGGTTATGGATTATATTTTGACCTCCCCGTAAGTTTCTTGTATATTAAAGTTACAAGAATTATTTTTTACCCTATTATAGAAACTTTTCTATATATTTTAACCCTTTCCAGCCCAAATTTTAAAACTTTTTTAGAAAAAAAGATATTTTTGTAGCAAAAGGAATGAATCGAATAGCTAATTATAGCCAAAAAGTTGATTGGAACTGATTTTTTCCAAAAATTGGTGGCGATTCCGTATGAAATCAGTGGGCACAAAAAAAATAGCAATGTACTTAGTACAAAAATTAGAATACATTTGGTCTTCACAACTAAAACGAAGAAACTTCTAAGGTACAAACATAGTTATTATTCTAGTATAATTCATGAAACCAGAAGACTATGTGGTGTGAAAAACAATGAAGCAATTTTTATCTTTTGTAAAACACAGGGGACCTGACATTTCATACATTCCGTTCTTGTGTAGGCTTTTACGCGATTTCGATCTTTTTTTGTTCGGTTCTATACGTTCAGTCCAGTAAGAAGTACTGACATACCTAACGTCATTTACGGTACTTAGTGTTACTGTCCATTTTTTTTGTGGTTCTGGTTTGGAGCATGGTGCTGATTCCCGCGATGATGAAGATCTATCGTTTCTTTTATAATAAAGAAAGAGGTTGATTTTGGCAACAGTGACGACGATAAAGTAACCATTCACGGATTGACTATTACTATCTTGATGGGTGATATACAATCCTAATATAGTATCTTCTAACACGAAGTTTGACAGCTAGTCGTTGAACATCAACATTTTTTCTTCAGCGACAGACCATCTTTCCACTATTTCACGTAGTTCTATTTTCTGATACGTAGATGCAAAATGTACAGATTTGTTACCTGTAGCTAGTAGTACCGATTTCTTTCAGATGGCATAACAGGTCGAATGGAGTAAACTAGTTATCAGAACATGTTTTAAAATTTTCATTTTGAAGCAAGTTTTACGCATTCTTATTATACCAGATAAGATTTAGATTCAAAAAAATAATGTAATGTTGTTCGAGTTTCATTCTTTTAGAACTGGGTACAAATTTATTTGCTGAACTGCGTTTTCAATTATTGAATCATCAAAGAACATTTTGAACTGATTCGATGAAGGAAGGACTTCATCTGGACGTGAAAACGTTAAGTTTCAAAATTATTTAAATCACACTTTGTCCAGGCAGCTGTTGTTTTCTTGTTCCTCTTACTTTTGGGCACATTTCTTGTAAGAGAAGCTAATGGCAGTTCACCTTCTTCATCCCACTCTTCAGTTGCCTGCTGCTTTATTGCGACCTCCATTTGAATGCTTAAAATATGGTCTACCTTTTCTGTTTCTTCTGATTCAGGATAAAACATTTCAATTTCTTCCATTTCTTCAATATCTTCTTGAGCTCTTTCCCCATCTTCTAATTCTATATCTGATACATCTCCTTCTAGAAGTAAAAAAAGATGATTTTCTCCCTTCTCGGTTAAACCATTTTAACTCCTCTGCAAAAATAAAACAATAATATATAATTTAGTTTCATAATCAAACTAAGTTAGCCTCAGGTAAAATGTGTATTTAGTTTTCCATTGATGCCCACTGATGCCATACGGAATCAAAAATTTATGGTGGTAAATTTCAAAGAAAAAAAATGATAACATTCAAAAAACCATTAAAATCTATAGGTCTTGATCTAAGTAAGATAATTTTTCTCTGTAAAAAATTACGAATCGTTTGTTATAAACATACACCACAATAATCCGAATTCGTGGAAGTCTAAAAGTATTCTAGTGTCGACATCTACGAACTTTAAGCTAAAACTTTTAGGCCGCGCAGGCAACCGCAGTTTACAGAAATCTGTAAAAAAATCGATAAGATATTACGCCAAATGGCATTATTGGGCTGAAAAGGGTTAAAATAATAAAAATTATTATACAAGGTGTCTAATAAAAGCGGAGGGTGTACTAACTTTCGTTTTTAAATATAACCCCTTCGTTTTCGAGATATTTAAGTTTAAAAATTGGAAATATCAGACTCAGAGAGGGGATAAAATCGAAACACATTTTTGCCTTGTCTTTTATCCTTCTTATAAAGTCACTTTCCAATTTAATATGATATCAAACTTTTCTGCGATTTTTAAAGCAAAAAAGACCAGGAAGTAGTACCATAAGAAACATCATAAAATTAAGATCCGCTTTGATTTTACAACCTGTCAAAGTTTGAAATTGTCAATTTTTAAACAGATTTGAATGGTACAGAGATATAGTTGAATAAGAAAATTTGAAACTCTATTTTCCGAATAGTCCAGTTTAGATGAAACTGGAAATATTGACGTTTAATTTTATTATTACCTGAGATTTGATAACCAATTTTTTAAGCTTTTATATTTAGTTTTACTTCCATTTTCTTTTTATTTTCACTAATAATTTAAAGTTCTTTCATAATGAACACAGCACTCCACCGCAAAAACATAGGAAACATATAGGCAAATCTGGCAATGTTGCTAATGTCCGTATTAAAATAAACTGGATATATGTTGCACTAGAAAGCTTACTTACAAATACAGTAGTTACAAAAAAATATAAAATTAGGAAAAAACTGTATATATATATATATATATATATATACTGGGTGGTGCAACCAAGATGGGGTGGACGATTGTGGGCAAACGGAGAGGAATTTGAAAAAAAAAAAATTGGGATATGATTGATAGTCAGGAACGCTGTGTTTTAAAATTATACCCATTATACAGGGTGGTCTGAAAAGTTCGTGGTGAACCAAACTTGTGTTTTTTTAAATGGGATACCTGGTATATTATTATTTTAGTTGATTCTCCTATTCGTTGCGATCATTTTGATATAAGGTTAGTTGGGTCTAAAATTAAAAGGGAATGGGACGAGGTTAAAGTGGAAAAAAGGGTTATACTCCGGCCATTTTTTGAAAACAATTGAAGCAGGTATGGAATAACCAAATATTTTATAAAATGTATTGTATCTAGGACTACAATAATCGCTTGTAAGTCGTTCAAAATTATTCACTGTTATACAGGGTGGTCAAGTTTTGCAAATTTACCTTGGATTGAATTTTTTAAAATGGAACACCCTGTATATTTTACTTTCATGTTAAAGATAACATTACTAGTTTTCAGAAAATACCATATTTGATACCTTTCTGACCAACAGTTTTTCAGTAAATTAGCTGTGAAATCAAAATTTCTTCATTTTAACACGAATTACTCTGAATTCACGTTGTTAAAATTGACAATTTAATATTAGGAGGCCATGATATCATCATAAATTGAACAAAAGATTGACAGTCCTGTCAAAACAGCAAAGTGTCAGAATATTGTCATCAGTAAATAAATAAATATTGTTCTTTGATGATGCGATGCCGAAATAAAAACAATATAGAAGCTTTTGCAAGTTTATCATAGAGATTTCAAGAAACAGGAAATGTTGCTTCCAAAAAAACGTAAAGTAATTAATAAACCAGTTACCAATGAAGATAATGCTTTGACAGTCTTAATAACAGATCTTTTTTTACAAAAAAAATAAATTTAATATAAATCAACAAAAACAATGTAATTAAAACTTATAAAAGATGTTCAACTAAACCACCGTTTTGCTGAAGGCACATTTCGAGTCTATCCATAAATGAAAGTTTCACTTTTCTCAAAGTCAGGTCTGAAATGTTGCGAAAACTCTCAACTTCATATCTTCCACTGTGGTTGGAACCTCTTTATAAACTTCTTCTTTAACATGTCCCCATAAAAAGAAATCTAGTGGCGTTAAATCGGGTGACCTCGCAGGCCACTTGACTGGTCCACCTCGCCCAATCCAATGCTCTCCTTTCCAATTATTGAGAAAATGTCTTACATGCCTATGGTAATGAGGGGGTGCTCCATCATGTTGGAACCATAAGGAATTTCTTAACATTAAAGGTAAGTCTTCGAGCAATACGGGCAACTCATTTCTCAAAAAATTTAAATAGACTTCTCCCGTTAAATGCTCTTCAAAGAAATATGGTCCCATAACATGAGAGCCAATTATACCTCCCGAAACATTAATTGACCATTTATTTTGATAATCCACCTGACGAATCCAATGTGGATTTTCGGTTGAATAATAGTGCATATTATGTTTGTTAACCAAGCCGTTGCTTTTAAAAGTTGCTTCATCTGAAAACAGCACCCTATCTACAAAACCTGGATTATCCCAAATTGTATTTAAAAACCAAATTGAAAACTCTTGTCGTTGGACGTAATCGCGATCATACAGTTCTTGGTGTAATTCAATGTGGTAGGCATGATATTTATGTTGTTTCAGAATCCGTTTAATACTAGTGCGTTCAATATCAGTAGCTCTCTCAATTTCCCTGGTACTTGTGTGTGGATTTTCTTGCACTGTTAATAACACTGTCAAAGCATTATCTTCATTGGTAACTGGTTTATTAATTACTTTACGTTTCTTAAAAGCAACATTGCCTGTTTCTTGAAACCTCTCTAATAAACTTGCAAAAGCTTCAGGTCTTGGTTTTTTTTCGGCATCGGGATATCGTACCGCATAAACCCTGCTTGCTAGTAAAGGGTTTTTTTGACACTCGCCCAACATAAAAGTCATGTTTATCAACTCTGGGGTACTCAAACTCATTGTTACTCAACAATTTCTCGGCTTATCGTCAAAAAACAATGGTAATTGATACCAATTCTCTGACACTGCGGTTTTGACAAGAATGTCAATCTTTTTTTTCATTTATGATTATATCATGGCCTCCTTATATTATAGGTAGTCAATTTAAGTAACGTAAATAATACCGTTTCTGTTAGAATGAGTAAATTTTGGTTTCATGGTTAATTTACTAAAAAACTGTTGGTTAGAAAGATATCAAATAGGGTATTTTCTGAAAGCTGGCGATGTTATCTTTAATATGACAGTAAAATATATGGGGTGTTCCATTTAAAAAAATTCATTCCAAGGTAAATTTGCAAAACTTGACCACCCTGTATAACAGTGAATAATTTTGAACGACTTACAAGCGATTATTGTAATCCTAGATACAATACATTTTTATATTTAAAGTTTTTTCAAATTCCTCTCCGTTTGCCCACAATCGTCCACCCCATCTTGGTTGCACCACCCTGTATATATATATATATATATATATATATATATATATATATATATATAAATATATATACATGCATACATACATACATACACCTAATTTCCTAATTATTACATATTTACTAAAATAACAATTTACTTTTTTGTTTTTGTCTTTACTTGTCTGCCGAATTTCCGGCAAATGTCGACATCTGGCCTTATATTCGAGACATATCTCAAAGTTCAGCTCACTGGCGGCTTTTGAAGTATTAAGATTCTAAACCACTGTGGCTACGATTATTTAAAACATTAATTTTCTCAATTAATTTAAACCACAAAACCAGCAAATAAGTCTTGAAAATAATATAAATTCTATACAAATACGCAATCGTAACCACAACCTATCACACGCTTCCACTGACAAAAATATTTAAGTTTCCTCGGCGCGGCTGTTGACCCAAAATTTGCAACGTAAACCGTATATTACCTATGTGCCGCTATACGAATTCAATGGGGAACACTCGGGAAAAACTCGCCTCCGTTTATAACCACGAGGACATCGTGGGCCGTTAGCCTCGTGGTCCAACGAAACGAAACCTTCGGAGATCGCTGTGCGTGGCATCGATAATCCGACTGCCGCAGAATCAACATGGACATTCAACGAGTTTACACGCTTAGAATAATAGAAGGAATTTCCAAATTTAAAAGAAAGTAAAAAAAAATATAAATTATTATTGGGGGGTCATTGACTATACGACCTAATGGAGGAGCCGCCACTGAGGTTGACAGATTCAGACAATAGTAAAACGTATGTTATTGGAATGATACTAGAGTGGTGGGTATCTGCAATCGATACATACAATATAAATACTCTACCTCATTTCAAATAAATATGTATGGTATTTGCAGAAAACTCGGTAAATCTGACAATATTTCTGGTTCAGATTCGTTTGTGTGGATGTCCTGAAAATGTGGGGTTGTACGAAAGTGGTCATCACCAATCCATTACATTGAAAACAAGTATGGCATTCCATTTAAAATATAAAAGTTACCATCGTTTCAGAAAATATGGAAACTTGGCAACACTGGCGATACTTTGAATTCAGCATGTTGAATTTACCCCTAGTAACAGATATCGTTAATGTTGGTTAATTAATCAATTCCGATTCTGTCTTTAATCATGTAATCTCTTTGGTGTTAATTTACGAATTGGCCAGGGGCCAACAATTTTTTATTCCATATTCTATATCTAGACGAATAAATTCTAAATTAAAGAATGTGTATTGAACCAAACTACGTTTCTTAAATACTCATACTTTAAAATAGCTTTCATTTAAATTTCTACAAGTTACGGTTTTACATAAAAATTAAAAATAGATTGCAATCAAAATAATTCGTCCGGCAACAGGAAATTTGTTTTGGCGTGCAGGTTTCTTTTAAAATCAGTTTCTCGGTCCTAGACTAATATTGATCACGTTTGCGTCATAAAACATTATAATACATCGGAATTGTAAAATACTCCAAATTGAATGAGGCTTACTGAATGATAAATAGTTATATTGTCTTATTCCTGGGTAGAACAGGGGCGGTTCTATCAGGAGGGGGGCGATAGGGGCTAAAACCTCCCCTAAGGGCCTCCAATATTGTGAGATTAACTATACTTGTGATCCTACTAAACCACCTAGTATAATATCATTATACAGATCATTAAAAAAAAAAAAATATATATATATATATATATATATATATATATATATATATATATATATATATATAATATTCAATTTGTTTCTTAAACCCGGTATATATTAATTGGACTTCTTTCTTGGGTAGTATAGGTTTATTTGCAAAATCAAACAATGGGATTAACTTGACGTTTTGCCTATCATAGTAGGCTTTCTCAAAAATTGCTCATTCCTTTATTTTTTTTTTTGGTATATATGGCTTTCCTTACCTATCTACAATTAATTTAAAAAACATTTAGTGGTCTAATTATAAAATGACATTTACAATTTTTCTAAAACTGATTTAAATTTTAATTATTGTCAATAGTATAAAATTTTAAATCAGGTTTTAGAAGAACTGTAAATTTTATTTTATAACTAGACCACTAAATGTTTTTTAAATTAATTGTAGATAGGTAAGGAAAGCCATATATACCAAAAAAAAAAAAATAAAGGAATGAGCAATTTTTGAGAAAGCCTACTATGATAGGCGAAACGTCAAGTTAATCCCATTGTTTGATTTTGCAAATAAACCTATACCCAAGAAAGAAGTCCAATTAATATATATATATATATATATATATATATATATATATATATATATATATATATATATATATATAAAACGTCCGAAGATATATAAATTAGAAAGAAATTAACGTACATTCGGAGAAAATATTCTGCCTGCGATAAGCTTATTCAAGTATATCATAGACCATTATACTGATAAGTATGTTAACTGAGTTAAGATCTCACTGCCTAATATTTTCATGTTTCTATTCCACATACCGTTGAGTGTTTTCCATCATCTCTACCACACGGCTTCATTGGCCTGATAAGCTCCATATAGGGCGAAACGTCGTCAATTATGCCGGTAGAGATAATGGAAAACGCTTAATGGCTTGTCAGTATAATGGTCCTTACCGTAGGCAGAATATTTTATCCGAATAGCCGTTAATTTCATTCTTATTTATATATATATATATATATATATATATATATATATATATATATATATATATATATATATATATATATATATATATATATATATATATATATATATATATATATATATAATAATGGATCACAGAGAATATTAAACGCATGCAAAGATTAAGAGATACAGATTTTCATTGACTTTAAATCAAGTAAACTGTCTAGCAAATGGGACTATTATAAACAGCTGAGGAATTTAACAAATGAGTCAGTTAAATTACAAACAAAAAAAACTTATTATAGGTGTATATTTCAAAATAGCTCTATAAAGGATAAGTGGAAGGAGCCTTATAGACTAAGACGAATAATAGATACGAATAATTTTAATTAATTTTTTATAAACTCAACCAACATAAATAATTCTTTAAATAATGATGTGTAAATTTGTACTTATATTACACTAAAAATAATCTGGATTTCTTGCGAACTTTCAATAATGTAACGGACAATGATATTTTTCAAATTACATATACTAAAAATTTATAAGCAAAGCTGCGGGCACAAATGATATTAACATAACTTTAATCTCCCTGTGCTGTCCTTATATTTTTGAATTTGTAACAGATATAGTTAATGCATTTATTCTGCAAGAATATTTTCCTAACATTTGGAGAAAAGCTGTTGTCACATCGCTTCCCAAAGTAAGTCTTCCTAAGGATTTATCTCATTTTCGTTCAATAGACAAACTTCCAACGTTTTCAAAAATTTTAGAAAGAGTACTGGAAACTCAAATTCGCACACATGTAAATATAAATAATATTTTACCAACGAAACAATCGTGATTTCGCCCTGGACATAGTTGCGCGACAGCAATGGCGGATGTTACGGACGATATTTTTTCTGCTCTAGACGACAACGAAGTCACAACACTAATTCTATTGGACTTTAGTAAAGCTTTCGATTTTTTAAATAAAATAATAATTTTTATGTTACACTATATAGGGTTTTCGATAAATCCTTCAAACATTATTAAATCATTTCTCTCCGATAGATTTCAACATATGAAAATTGATCAAATTTTTTCTGATTTTCTTAAAGTTGATTCTGGGGTTCCTCAAGGCAGCATTTTGCGACCTCTTTTATTTAGTATCTACACAAGTACTTTCCGTACATATTTTAAATACTGTCAGTATCATCTTTACGCCGACCATACCCAACTGTATTTATCTTTTAAACCTTCTGACTATAAAGAAGCCAATATTAAAATTAACTCCGATTTAGGCGAACTACTTTATGCTACATTTGAATCCGTCTAAGTCAGTTGTTCTTTTATTTGGTAATACTTATATTCTTACTGCTATACAACCATCTGGATAGGATAGGAAATCAACATTTAAATATAGTTGAAAGCGCAAAAAGTTTAGGTCTCATTTTAGATTCACATCTTCGGTTTAGTTATCATATTTCTTATCATTATCTTGACCAATCTACTAAAAAGGAGGTCTGTGAGTGACATTAATATTGTCACATTTTAATCATTGCGATCATATATATCGTCCCTGTTTGGATAGTTATGATTTCCATAGAGTTTAAAAAATGCAGAACAGCTGTATTCGATTTATATTTGATATCAAAATGAGAAACAGAGTATCACAAACTTAAATAAATGTCATGGTTAAATATGTATAACAGACATAAGCTTCATGCCTTCTGCTTTTATTATAAATTACTTACATTTAAATCGCCTCCATATCTCGACAACATAATCACTTTTCACACGGACTTCATTATTTGAATTTACGTAGGAATACCTTAAAGCTTCCGCGTCATAAAACTGATATACTTAAGAGATGCTTCTCCTATAATATTGCTTTAAATATAAATTCGTTACCTCCAGAGTTATCACAAATGTCATAATCCTGTATTTCATTACAAAGTTTTAAAAGAAAAATGACTAGTCTTCTTTCTTTGGGCTTCTGTCCCCTCCTTTTTTTCTATATTATATATAGTATTATATTTTTGTTATATATTAATTTTTTAGCTGTGCGCCAAAATTTATTATTTAGTTTATAGACGCATTGGTAGAACTAAAAGTCTGAAATGCGTGCTTTTATTTACCTTATTTTTTTATTTTCAACCTTGTGTTTATATATGTATACATATGGTAAATACTAAACATTATTATTATTATTATTATTATCAAAATTGACAATCAATTTCTCAACAAATGTTGGGTTTCGGATGCACGCATCAAAAGGATTGGGCTGGTTTGTATTAGTTCTATGTGTTGTCGTGTAAGAAATTTCTCCCTATGTGCGAGTACTCAGCAGGACTGCCTTCTGGAAGTCTATGAAGGTGTTATTATGCAGTCCTATGATTTTCAGGTTCTGCTCTAGTGTTTTTGGAACTAGTCCACTTGATCATACGATGATCGGTATCACATGAACCACATCTGCTGTATCTCGATGGCCAGCTCCGCATATTTGGCCTTTTTCTCTTAATATTTATCCAACACGTGGTTATTGTTGGGTACAGCGACATCTACCAAGTAAGCTGTCTTTGTTTCCTTATTTAACAGTACATCAGGCCCATTATTCGTCACCCGTATTTATTGGAAAGCTTCTGGTGTTTGATGTTACACACCTCGTTGTGTCGCTGGAGGTACTCCATGTTTGCTAGGTAAGTGCAGCCCGATGTTATATGCTGTATCGTGTCTGATCTCTCGCTACATTTTCGACACTTTCGGTTTCAACGGACCGGTCTTTGATGATGAATTTCGTGTGTTTATAACTTGATCCTGTATTGCTATCGTAAATCCTTCTGTCTATGGGAATAGTTGTCCATCCTTCAGCCACCTGCTTCCTTAGATATGTGTGGCTGATTCAAATCATTGCAGTGCAGTGCCATTTGAGCCCATTGTTCTTGTTTGTCGGGGTCTGAAAAGTGACTTTATTGTGATGTCACTTGCGTGATTGAGTGGAGAGTACGAGTTGTCACTTAGGGTCACTAAGCGGTGGAGGCTTGATGTTTGTTCCTTATTGGTGAAGAAATCTCTCAATTTTTGCCAATAAGGGATCTTCCGCCTTCTCTTCGTGGTAAGGTCATTCGGAGAGTTGATGACCGCGGGTTGTGTGACTTGTACTTGGTCCATTAGGCGAGTAGTTCGTTGTAGTCCCTCTAGCTCCGTGTTAGCCCATTTCAAGATTCCAAGCATAGGTGTTAATTGCTGTAATGAGATATCCGGGGTTCACTTCTATCTTCAAAAGAGCTCGCACTCTTTGAACGTACTGATCTTTCATCTTGGTTTTTGCGCGCTTATCCTGGAGTAGTCTAGCTTGTTGGAATCCTAGGTATTTCTAGGTCTCTCCTTGATTCATCGCTTGAACTATTCATCCATTGGGTAGTTTGTACTAAAATCGCTTGGTTGTATAAAATGCGACTTTTATTGAAGCTCTTCCTTCTAACCTTTTCCATATTTTATAAACCTGAAATTTAGGATTTTAGTCTTCTTTTTAAACTTCTTGCTGTTTAAATTTTTATATCCTCTAGTATTTTATCATTTCTATTGCCTATAAATACTTCGTCTTTATTGGCGCTAGAGATCAAATATGGCCCTGGCCTCCTCTATTCGTCTATCCTTTCCAATCCTTGCCTGCTTTCCTTCAGGTCATGGGGTTCAGTGAGCTCTGAGCATCTCTGGGAATATTGTCCTTCCATCGGGTTTTACCACCATTCTCTTTTCCACTGGTTGTCTATCCATCACATTTTTTTTGGTATCCGTTGTTTTGGCATTCGTAACTGTAACCTTTTTAGTGTTATGAAGTCAGCGGGTCTAAGTTATTTATATGCTTAATACAATTCGTGGTTGTCTAATTCTCGATTCACCTCCGTCGTTTATTGGGCCATGTATTTTTTGAGAATTTTTCTTTAAAAAACGACCAGCATTTCTGAGGCCTTTTTAGTGAGTATCGAGCTCTCACTTCCATATATTACCATACTGTGGATTATTGTTTGGTACAATCGTATTTTGGTTTCACGGTGTATATTACGTAATTTCATGACAGGCAACAATGAGAAGAAAGCACAGTTTCATCTGTTATTCTCCTCTAATCTCGGCAGCTTCGTCGTTGTCTGAGGTAACAGCAGACCCCAGCTATGTGAACTCCCTAACCACTTCGAAGTTGAATTTATCTACAGTAATGTTTTGACCCAACTTGTTTCTTTTTTTTCGGCTCTATATCATTAACTTGGTATTTTCTAGCCTCATCTGTTTTGCTTATTATTTTATGTTTAGGAATCCTTCTGTCACTCCCAGAATCGATGTTCCTAATATGTCCAGGTCATCAGCGGAGCCGCACACCTGCCAGGATTCGATAAATATGACTGGGTTGGTGTTAGTCTGGTTAATAGTTCGTCTCCATTTTTGAGGTCTCGTTATTTCGAACGTGTCTGTTATTTCGTTGGCCATTCGCAACTGGCACATTGTCTTTCCATGGTGTTTCTGATCATTCTCACTAGGTTTGGTGGTATATAGTGGTCTAAAAGTATGTAATATTTGTTGTTGATAGAGTCATATGCTTGGTTAAAATACAGAAGAGATGGTACATATCGATATCATACTCCCAGCATTTTTCTGTTATTCTTCTGATTGTGTATAATTGGTCGACAGTTGATCTGCATGACCTAAAATCAGCCTGGTATTTCCTAATGTTTTCTTCTGGATAGGTTTCTAATCTATTGTTTATTATATTAGTTAATAATTTGTATAACAACGATATTCCTCAGTGGTTTTCTCACTTAAGTTTGTCACCTTTCTTATGGAGAGGAAATATAATTCTTTTTTTCATTCCTCTCAGCATTTTTCTTGGGTCTAGTAACTCTGGAGAGTTTCTATTCGGGTTTAGTAGTTACTCAATTAATTACCTCCAACGGGTAAGGATTTTTGGATTGTCAAAAGTCTTCTTTAGCTTGAAGTAAGACTTTAGGTGTTGGCATTTTTTGTTTTTCTACCTGCTTGCTCATATGTTTGTTTCGTAGTTCTAGTTGACCTTTCTATATAATCTTTCCTTACTTCGTTTATCTCATCAATAAGTTTTTGGCATTTCTCATTAAACAATCCGTTGGCCTTGGTATTTTCTTTGTGTTTACCACTTTCTTTTCGCCGCTGCCATCTCTCTCCACTATATTTTTTTCATGATGTCTTCATTCTCCAGTATTATGAATAGCTGTCCCAATTTCCTGGTTCTTTATACGATTAATGTTCAGCTGAGGGGTTTTCTGTTTTTTTTAGGTTTTCTATTAATTATGCGAACTCGGTATTTCATACAGACTAAGTAGTGGTCCCAGTCGAATTTTGCTCCTCTATATGTTCTGATATTCATCACACTTCATGCTCCTCTCCTCTGTACCAGAATGTGGTCAACTTGGCTTTTATCGCCCCGTTTGGTGACGTCCATGTTCTCTTCTAGCTATCCTTTCTGGGGAACTGGGTTGACTTTATTTACCAGCATCCCCGAGAGTTAGCAAAGTGAATAATTCGCATTTCATTGTTGTTTCCACTGCCATTCTTGTTACTTCAAAAGTAGAGGGCTGTCGGTATTTTCCTCTTTAGGTGCATCCATTCTCGAATCTAGTATCTCCATTGATTTCTATTCGGGTTTAATAGTTGCTCAATGAATTCCCTCCAACGGGTGAGGATTTTTGGCTTATCAGTTATACGTTCTGGTATACAGGTTGGAAGCCTTTTTTGAAGAAATTTAAGTCTTCTTCAGCCTGAAGTAGGTTTGTACTCAGGTGTTGGCATTTTTTTTTATTGAATCAACATTAATGTTTTTCTACGTGTTTGCCTTTGTTTCTTAGCTCTAGTTGGCTTTTCTATATATTATCTCTTTACTTTGTTTACCTCATCAATAAGTTTTTGGCATTCCTCATCAAACCATTCGTTGGCCTTGGTATTTTCTTTTTTGTTTGTGTGTTTCTTTTTGCTGCTGCCTGGATGGTTTATTTTAGCTCTTGCCAGCTCTATTCTATACTATTATTTTCTTTTTTCGTGATGTCTTCTTTCTCCAGTTTTATGTCTAGCTGAGTGGCTCTTTGCTTTTTCAGGTTTTCTATTGGTTTTGCGAACTCGGCATACGGACCAAGTAGTGGTACTCCTCGAAATTGGCTCCTCTATATATTCTGATATTCATCACGTTTGATGCTCCTCTCCTCTGTATCAGAATGTGGTCAACTTAGTTTTTTGTCGCCCCGTCTGGTGACGTCCACGTTCTCTTAAAGCTATCTTTCCTGAGGAACTAGGTTGACATTAATTACTAGCATAGCCCGAGAGTTTGAAAAGTCAGTAACGCACTCGCATTTCATTGTTGTTTGACTCTTCATGTAGGCTGTTTTTCCTACAGTTTTTTGGTACGCCTCTTCTCTACCAATTTTGGAGTTAAAATCGTCAATTACTATTTTTATATAATTGGATAGTATTGTGTCCTATATTTTAAGTCAAGTATATTTGGTTGGAATAGAAATAAGCTTCATAATTAAAACTAGCTGGCCCGGCAGACCTTGTTCTGCATTTTCCGTTAGATGACGCGATTAGTTTCCGGTGAAATTGTAAGAATATATGGCGCTTTCACCACACCGTCAAGAAATGTTATTGAAGAAAAACATTGATTTTATAGAAAAAATACGCAATAAAAAAATACAAAAATAGTGTTGAAAGGTCGTGGTAACCAAACGGTCATTTCGAAAAAAAAATCATGAACATTGGTGCAGTACAACTCTCTCATGAGCTTGCTGAAAAATCTGGCTTAATGTTTTAAATATATAGATGATCTATTTCGAATGAGACGAGTTCGGATGATTTTTTTTTAATTTAACTTTAACCAGGGTTCAGTTTTATATTTATTTTACGCGTAGTTACATAAATTTGCAGCTAAGTCGAGTTATTAGTAATACACACAAACCTATTTAGTTAAATAATTTGATTTAGTATAAAATGAATCTTAATTTTGTATTAAAGTAATTCCTTCCCCTGCAAGGCAAGTAGTTCCCCTGATGGTTAAAGATATAGAATTCTCGTGAAAAATAGTAGAGTTTTGCCGAGCTCATAAAAGTAATAAGGCTTATATAAATAATTGTATATAAAAATTATATCTTTTGCACCAATAACTCAACACATGTGAATTACTGAGTTACTGGCCTGGGCTCACCTTAATCGACAGAAAATTGCATACAAACTAGCCTGCAAAGCAATAATAGGCATCTCGTTCCTTACAACAAACATTACTTCGCAGTGCTGCAGCCTCCAAGTATCATCAATGTTGCGTTTCGATAAGAAAAATAATTTCAACATTTTGAGATGGAAATTACTAAAAATCGCAGGGATATATTAAAACATTTTCGTAATCTTTGTTAATTAACTTTCTTAATTAATAAATGTCACAATACTAAGACAATTCCGCATAAAATGCTTATTATAAATATTGGATCATAATTTGGAACCCTTTCAAAGTTAGTACATACGATGTCGTGGGGACATAGCTGGGGAATTACAATTTTGTACTTTGCCGTCAAATTGTGCTAAATCTAACAATGTTCTGAATGAAATAAACTGAGCCCACAACTATACTAATATGTTGGAGTTCTAAATAGCTTTAAACCTTGATTTGATTATTTTAGGACGTACAAAAATGCAAGGACAGGTCTGGACCCCATTAATAAATATTGAAATATTGACCCATTAACAATAACTGATAAGTAAAAAATAACATGCCAAAGTTGAAACTATTTAAAGTAATGCTTTTTTTATAAACCACATTTTTAGTTACATCAAACTGATAGATAATGGTATCAAAGGCACGAGAGAAAGCAACAAATAATCCTTGTATATAATTTGTTAATTATTTATTTTGGTGATAACTGTCTAAATTTTGTTCTGTATATATTTGTACACCCTATACGCCCGATGGCGATCTAATAATTAATTTTGGCGGTCACTGCCTTAATTTGGTTCTGTATATTTCCCTGCACCCTGTATACCCGATGGCAATTTATCATTAGCAAGTTCCAGTCCGTGCATTTGAGAGAAGGGAGACTGCCCTTATACAATGAGGGTGAAAAGATTTTAATTTAGGGGTTGACATAGCACGTATACGTAAATTCAGCCTGTGTAAAACAATACACTAGCATAGAGGTTTTAAAGGGGGTATACATCATGTTGAGCAGTTAAAAAATGTATTTTGAACACATTGAAAACACTGAAAACCCGTTATTTTCGTATGTTAGATGTTAAATGCAACACTTATTTAATTAATTATTAAATTATATATATATATATATATATATATATATATATATATATATATATATAGTCCCATTTAAAAGCGGAACACTCTAATATCTCAGGATTTAACTACCAGGTTAGTTTCAAATTTTGGTGATGCGTATTGGCGTGCGAGCCTAGAGGGGGGGAAAATAGTACGATTTTTAAGAAAAAGATATTAGGGATTTTTTTAACGAAATTTTGATTCTCGATTTTTATTCAGCCTCATCAAGAACCCCATCGTACCAAATTTCAACAAAAAAAGTCATTGGCCTTGCGAAATACGATCTTTCAAAAAATGCATTTTTTTTCATCTCAAAGGCAGAAATCTCTTAAACGATTGTCTTGATCAAGAAACACTATGTTAGAGTTTTTTATTATTATAACGATCTTTACTGAATTTTAGAAAAAAAATGCTTTAAGACATTTTTTTCTATTTTTATAATTTCAATGAAAATAAATTCAGGAACACAACGCAGAGCTGAAGAACTCGAACATATTTTGAGTACGTCTTAGAACTATTTTGTTTTCTAAATTCGATAAAGATGGTCAAAATGGTAACAAAAATGTAAAATAGTGGTTTTGATAATACTGGTTCAAGAGATTTCTGCCTTTGAAATGAAAAACAAAAACATTTTTGAAAGCCCGTATTTCCCAAAGCTAATGACTTGTTTTGTTGAAATTCGGAATAAGGCGGTTCTTGATGGTGCTGAGTAAGAATCGAGAATTTTTGGTTCTGAAATTTTGTTTTTTTCTTGGGTATTTGGTAGAGAAAAGATGAAATTATTTATTTTATTTCATTTTTAATGTTGATGTTGCTCTTTTTTTATTTTTTAGACGTTTGGATCATTTAGGGTTGGTCTTCATAAGTAATATTTTTTTGTCTGTAACAATAGAGAAATGGAGCTATCTTTTTTCTAGGGAGTTATTAACATTATTAAGAAATAATTATATGTAGCTAAGGGTTTTCAACATTTTTAAATGTGTTCGGATTATGTTGCGTTTAGATTGACAAACAAAAATTTTTTTTGGATTTTTCGGAACTGAATAAAAATATTTAACTTTAAATTGATTGAAGCAAATATTTAATAAAATTACATATCTCAACATGTAGACTAGTCTGTCTACGGAACGTTTCGATACATAATATAAACAATATTATTTAAGCAAGCATAAGAAATTATGTCATTTACCTTTTGCTTCAATCAATTTAAAGTTAAATATTTTTATTCAGTTGCGAAAAATCCAAAAAAGATTTTGGTTTTCAACATGTTACATTTGAAGGACTTTTCGATTATCCTCCAAAGTTAATTTTCTTCTACACAAACAACATTTACAACGAGAACACTTAAAAAAAAAAACGTACGTCAACATTCATAAAAATTATACATAGTCTCGTCTCTAGAACGAAACTGATTTGAGTGGGAGAATGGCAGCGTATTAAGGTCGAGAAATCCATGTATTTTTTTTATTTTTTTTTTACCATTTATGTTTTTTTACTCTTCACTTTAATGTATAATTAGGGACAAATTTATTCATTTGGATTTGATTTATAATTAAAAATTGATATTTATTTAGTTTCAGAATGAAGTGAATGCAAATTCATTTTGTTTTAATTAATAATTTATTTGTGATTGCGTTTATATTTAATTTAAACTTATTTGATGACGTTATAATATATTTGCCTCACACTTTTTATATATGTTTTGTCCTTTATTGCATTATTTTCTCGTTTAATATATAACTTTTCCAGAAATTTTCTCTTTTTTAGGTTAATTCAAAATAGTAGTATTTTGAAAATTAAACGTGTGTTTACATTCTGTTTCATGTTTTGTAAGTACTGTTTTATTTTTTTTATCAAACTTTTGACCATTTAATCGGTTTTTAAGATAAGTTTGTCCTAAGTACACTTTTTGGCAATCGTTGCATTGAATTTTATAGATATTATGTCTTTTCTGAAACATGGGTATTTTTGATTTTAAAGAAGAAAAACATTTGTTTTGTAAGGTATTGTGACATATGATTAGATCCTGTTTTTTAAGTGATTTCTGCAAAGTTTCTGGCAACCCCTGTACGTAAGATATGGAAATGTATTTATTTTTATTCTTTGGGATGGTAGAATATTGTTGGAGTTGGAATTAGTTTTATTTATGTTGTTTAATCTTGATTTAAAGATGTAGTTTATTAATTTTATTAGATAACTGTTTTTTTAATAATGTATCTTTTGCCTTTTGGATAGCTTCTTGGCGAAATTCTAGATCTCTTAGTTTGATTGCCCTATCTGCGAGCCCTATAATGACAGCTTTTTTGGGAATATGGGTGCTGTGAGAGATAGTTTAGGTATCCACCAGGCCAAGTGCCTTTTGTATACCATTTTGTTTTTATGCAGGCTCTCCCATTGTATAAGGTCATGTCTAGGAAATTTATTTTTGCATCTTTTTCAATTTCGAGAGTGAATTTAATTTATCGTGGAAATTGTTAAACGCGTTGAGGATATAATAATTTTTTTCTTTTAGTATTATTGTTAAATAATCATCAACGTATTTATAAAAACATTGAAGTGTAATATTTAGGTTCTTGATAACAATCAAACTAATTCTTCCATTACTAATTGTGCAACGACACTTGAGATAGATGAGCTCATTGTGCAGCCGTCAATTTGTTTATAAAATTTATCCTTGTTTTGTTTTTAAGTGTGCTCGTTGCAAATGTTGTTTGTGTAGAAGAAAATTAACTTTGGAGGATATAAAAAAAACCGAAAATTCTTTTGGTAAGTCCTTCAAATGTAAAATGTTGAAAACCCTTAACTACATGTAATTATTTCTTAATAATGCTAATACCTCCCTAGAAAAAAGATTTTTATCTCCATTTCTCTATTGTTACAGACAAAAAAATATTAGTGATGAAGACGAACCATGAATGGTTGAAATGTCTAATAAATAAAAAAAGAGCAACATTAATATTAAGAAAAATTAATTAAAGTTGTTTAATTTCATATTTCAAGAAAAAACAAAATAGGATATATATATATATATATATATATATATATATATATATATATATATATATATATATATATATATATATATATATATATATATATATATATATATTTCATTAGAAGTTTTTTTGGGATTTGGTCTATAATTTGAAAACTAAACACTAAAACATTGTTAAAGTACTTTTACTTCAAAAAAGTTGATTTTTTTCCGACGTTTCGGCAGATTAATTGTTGTCTTGCTTTGCTCTTGCGTCGTTAGTTCCACTTATTTTAAATTTGAGTGTTTCATATATCTATTGTTTTATAATTTTACGTATGTCTGTCCAAATGTCCAAGTAAGTAATGTCCTATTTTATATTTTTTTACTTAACAAGGTGTTGTTTTTGAACATAATTTCCGAAATATTGTTTGTTTTGTAAAAACTGTTGTCTGTTCCTATTGTTTTAGTCCTTGACAACGGCACTAATTAGTCTGTCCAAACATCGAAAAAAAAACAACTTTTTCGAAGTAAAAGCACTTTACCAATGTACCTAATTTAATTTTCAAATCATAGACCAAATCCCAAAGAAACTTTCTAACGAAATATCAGTAAGAAGAAAACCCAAAAAGATAAAAACAAAATATATATATATATATATATATATATATATATATATATATATATATATATATATATATATATATATATATATATATATATATATATATATATATATATATATATATATATATATATATATATATATATATATATATATATATATATATATATATATATATATATATATATATATATATATATATATATATATACGTGCACGAACCTTGTAGTTCGTGCGTATTGTTCCGGTATTGAAAGGGTTAAATCGGGATGAGGGAGGATTAAGTCGAATTTGCGGCGAATTGTTTTGCAAAAAACTCAGTTTTTGCTTTAGACCTAGAGAGGATTTTATCACCAGAAGTGAAGGGAGAAAGAGCTTTTGCAGAAGCTTTGATTAATGTCTTTGGCAAGCGACCAAAAGGATTGGCTGCCAGTTTGGCAATAAAGAACTTTTGCCTCTTATGTGTGACATTTTTTTTATGCTTTGGTTATAGATGATGAGCCAGAATATAGATTTTCCATCTTCGTTATTTAACGAGTAAACACATTCTTTTTTTGTTTATACAATTATTTACTTTTTTGTAGTTGGCCGAGTCGTTTCCTATAAATATAATAATTTAGAAAGTATATAATAACCGTCTCCCGATCTGATGCTGACCGATGTCTCGAAATTCGTTGTTCCTAACGCTTTCGCTATGAAAACTGAATTCGGAATTCGGGCTCGACTAAAAATTTGGTTCGAAACGGATTGAAAAGTGGTCGGTTCGGCAAAAATTTTTTTTGACGTTTATCTTGCTCCCTTTTTTATGGAAAACTTCATTAAACATTTTTATAGATCCCTGCTTCTTTAAAAAAAAATAGAACTCTGATCTAAACAGGCTAAAAACTGAAATTTACCTTTTGTCTTAAAGATCTTGCACGGACCACTTGTTAGAAATAGTGACAGATCAGATTTTGATGGAAATGGATCAAGAAATGCTACTAAAATAAATCGGTAGTTTTTTCTTCGAATGCTTGTTTCACTTATTTTTTGAAGACATGATCAATTGGGCCGTCAGAGAGTTAAATAAAAAAGGCTGCATAAATACAAATCTTCCACAAAAGTCGCAAGAAAGTCACGTTTTCACGAGACAAAACATCTTGGGGAAAAACGAGACCATCTGGTCTAATCTGTGTTCGACATAGCTCAAAAACTACTCATCCGATTGACTTCAAATTTTTGTCAAAAATGAAGGGTTATATGGGGATGGAATGGTAACATTTAGGTAAAAATCCAAAATAGCGGAACAAAATGGCGGCCTCACAAAATGTTAAGTCATAAGAAACTACACACAGATAACGCATTGAAAAACAAACTTGAAATAAATTACGGTTTATAGAATTCTTATAAAAGTATTACCCAATATTGGGTAAAGGCTAACTTTACGCAAAATTAAACCGATTTTTTTAGTGTAACTTCAATACTTTCATGCACTTGTTTGTTGTTAATAATTGATTTGATCGAACTATTTTCAAATAAAAACTATAGAAGGCCCTTTTTATTTTAGACCTTAGGTATAACATTTTAAATACAAATATCCCAAAATTCTTTAGTGCTATCAAGCAATTTATTCAAGCCATCAATCATCATTTTAAACTGCCATAAAACCCCTTTTATTCATATATTCATTCGGGTTTTAAAAAATATTAAGTTTCTAGAAAGCATAAAAAAGCAGAAAGTACACTATTGGCAAACAACTGATGTCAGGCGTACTATAATATCCAGAACTCGTTTTTTCATTATTAATAATATGAATTGTATCGCTGCACGTGTAACATATGGTCACTTCAGCCTGCACCCCCTGTATATGGCACACGCTATAGGTTTTGCTACCCCTTGAAATTAAAATCTCCATTCTATTGTATCCTGTGCCAGACAGTCACAGTGAGTGACCCGAAAATGAAACGATATACGGTTTAGATAATGCATTTACATAATTTTGCTTTAGGTTATCTGTTGTTCGGTTGGCATAGAAGAAACACATTTTTGTAATGTTTTTAGTTCCGGAACAGATTGATCAGTATTAATCGGTAAATTCACCTTTACCCACAGTTTCCATCGTACAGACTTCCACTATTTACAATCAACAATCTGTATATATATATATATATATATATATATATATATATATATATATATATATATATATATATATATATATATATATATATATATATATTTGGTAATAACTTTATACAAATTCTATAAAGGGTAATTTATTTCTTTTTTTCTAGTTTTAATTTATTTATTATTATTATTATCATTATTTATTTTTATAAAATTATTTACGTAGTGTACAAAAAATAAATTGTATATATATATATATATATATATATATATATATATATATATATATATATGTCTATACTTCAGGTACGTATTCAGGACGCAAAAATAAACATAAAAGTCTATATAAATATGTGTCCACAAGGCCTTCGTTCTCGAGATACAGATACATGTTAATTGTTCTGTTTTGTAAATAAATTCTATGATAATGTAATTATATTGGAGTGAACATTTTTTCCGGTTTTTTTTTTAGTATGACGAATTCGAATCTAGTCTTAATACAGCTCTTACTTGTAGGGGGCGCTACCTACATGCATGTCTTTCTACTCCTTCGAACAATCACAACTTTTTGGTACAGCCCTTTATTATATTTTTGAGTAAAATAAATTATTCCTTTGTCATTTTTACGTCAAAAAGGTATACCTGTTAAAAGTTGATACGAGCAACCGTTTTCGAGATATCTATTTGGATTTAAAACAATTTCGGCGCATGTGATTCTTTATCACAAAATTTTAAAAGTTTGTCTTTTCTCCAAATTTAAAAGCATCTTGGCACAATAACTTTGAAGTAAAGGGTTAACACATTTTTTTGAGGTGTGAATTCAGTGACTTAGACACACACTAAACAAAATGTATTTAATTTTTATTAAAATTATTTGTATTAAGTTATTTTTAATAAAACATAGGCTAGGTTTTATGATATTCAAAAATTTCACCATTTATTTCTAAAAACAAGTTAGCTCTGTGGTGAATAGCTCTGGTTATTCTGTGGAGACATTCAGGCGCATTTCCTAGAGTTTGTGTTGCGTTTGTTATCCGATCCAGTAATGCTTCTCTTGTATTTACTTTAGTGAAATATTTCAGTGATTTAAACCACCCCCAAAGACAATAATCCAAAGGATTAAGGTCTGGCGATCTAGGTGGCCAATTATACGAACCACCCCGACCAATCCATCGGTTTGGAAAGTTTTGGTTTAAAAAATCTCTTGAAGGTAAACTGTAGTGCAGGGGCTCCATCATGCTGCAAATACATGTTTTCTCTTACGTTAAAGGGAACATATTCCAATTGATTTCCTAAGTAATTTTCAAGTAAATCTAAAATTATGTTTCACTGTAGCATGAGGATTTTCATAGGACCACCGGTGTTCATTGTGAAGAATTTATACCATTACGCGTGAACTGTGCTTCATCAGTGCACAAAATATACCTATACAACCTTCAATCTTCATTAATCCAATTACAGAATTGCATTCTCAACTCAAGGTCACCCTCCTGCAAATGTTGAACCCGTTGTAAATGAAATGGGTATAATCAACTAATGTGAAGATTTCTCCAAACAGACGATTGTAATTTGATAAGTATCTGCAATTCGCCTAGTGCTTATGCTTGAGAATAGCCTCTTCTAGTTCAACGCCAGGTCAGGTGATATAGGACACATATCTATTAGGACAATTTTCTAGAAATTTAAAATCATCTATAATTTTCCACAAAAGTGATATTTGTTTAAGGACTGATGCATGTGCACTATCACAACATGATAATAACACAGAACACAAATAAACTAAAAAGCTTTCATTAAGAAAAAATAATTTACTTTTTATGTTATTGGCTACATCCCCACTAAGTAAATCAATATATTGAATATTATCTATAGCCAGGAATTTTACCTGTTTAACAATTGATTGTTGTGCAAAATTTCAAGTCAATTGGATAAGTAGTCTTTGGTACCGAATTTCATAAAATCGCCATTTTGTTCCGCTATATTTGATTTTTACCAAAATGTTACCATTCCATCCCAATATGATCCCTGATGTTTGGCCGAAATATGAAGTCAATCAGATAAGTAGTTTTTGAGCTATGCCGTGTACAGACAGAACTGCAGACCTACGGAAATGAGAGAACGTGTTTTTCGGGGTCTAGGGACCCTAAAACGCAAATATCTGCAAAAAATCTTGGAGGATAATTTTTTCACGATTACAACACTTTTTTCTTACAAGGGTAAGTCAAGTAAAAAAAGAACATTACCCTAAGTAGAAGGTTTTGCTTTTACAATTTCGCAAAAAAAAAGTATCTGACCCAAATTTTCCGTATATTTTACACATACCTAAGCCAAAATTTGGGTTTGACTTGAGCAGTATTAATTGCATACTCTTCGAACCACTCCATATTAATGTTGGCTACCACCAGAGAGGGGGATGACCTCATCGGAAGAACATCATTTTGTTAGTAAAACCTATCTTTCACTTGAAAGTAGGAGTTACGAAGACAGCATTGTGGATGATAGCTTTATTATTTGGATAGCAAACAATAATTATTTGGCTGAATTTTTAAATCACTTAATAAGAATAAGTATTGAAGATAACTAGGTCGTTATATGATGGCAAACCATTTTAACAAAGTAAACGAAAACACTTGTTTAAAATTTATTTAAAAAAAATAAATTACGTGGCAATTATACCCTAATAAACATTTAACAATAGGGAACTATTTAGGTCCACTTGATCGTTTAATAATGTTTTATTATTTTTATGTTTGTTTATTTCCACACTTTCTAGTAAATTAAGTTTTTTACTTTTTCGTTCTACACGTAAAATTTCAAAATTCTCATCGAAAATGTAGTTTTCATGATAAATGCTTAGAGTAATTGAAATTGTCTTTATGCTTTCTGTAACTAAATGTATGCTGATTAATTCTTTTTTTAAACGTTCTACCTGTTTGTCCAATATAAAATTTTGAACGGGTTTTTAGCTTGTAAACACAGGATTTATTCTGATTTTTGGGAGTTACACTTTTCTTTAAGATCTACACTTTTATTTAAGATCTAACTTCTGATGAAGCTACAGTGTTGACGAAACAATTCTCATGTGATTTACTTTTTGTAAAATACATTAATTGGAAATTTTAAACAAGTATTACTTTGTTAATAATAAGAACATATATTAAGTTTGCAATGGAGAGCAAGAATATACCTTTTGGCCTTTTCTTGACGATCTTGTTGAAAAATCTGCAGAAGCCATCAGAACTTCTCTATACCAAAAGCCTACACACACTGGACAATCTTAACCAGAGCTCTAACCATTCCGCAGCAACAAAAGAGGGCATTGTTTCTCACGATATCCTATATTAAGGCAACATCTGAAAAAAATCGGTGAATAGCCAGGAGTTTCAACATCTAAACCCCTTTTAAATCAGCAAAGAATTTAAGAAGTCCTCTGACGAAAACTTACCCCAGGAACATCTACAAGAAAAAAGGATGCATTTAGCAAATTCAGTTGTGAGTGCTGCTTTTTTACTTAAACGGACCTCCCTAGCCTTAACGGTTCAGGTAATCAGGAGCATTATCAATGATCAAGAAAGTCTGACAGAACAAGTTTAGTAACCAATACAGTTTAGTAGTAATTAGTACCCTTTCAAATGTTTTGAAGCTGTCCTAGAAATACAGAATATCCTTTTTCCACTGGTTCTTGCATTTGACACTTTTGTCGAAAAGACTATTGTGAGGACTGGTTTCCATTTTTTGCTCATCCCGTTATTTTTTAGTCTCTTCTCTTCTAGTAGTGGCGATTTATTTTATTTCAACAAAGAAAAAGTAATAGCACATTTTCCTGTTTCCCCTGATAACATTTTGTAATGCTAGAGTTAACTCAAAAATGATCTAGTGACAAAAATGCAGAGGAGATATAATAAACAAGATATATACAGACATCCCGCCTCTACTGGGCAGGATGGAAAGAATAGCCGCTGGAGTCTAAGTTAAACTTAACTTGAAATTAAACCTTCAGAGTTCAGATCCATATTATGTTGCCATTTTTGGCAGTTTGACAGCTGTCAATTCTAAATGTCAAAACGCGTATATCAAAAATACTATTTAGTACGTAAAATCGCTAATCTAATAATAAGAACCCAAATCGATATGCAAAAAAATAAAATAAAATGTTTGTGTTTTATTGTGTTTTAAAATACTATTAGTTTCTGAAATTAAAAAAAAAATATATCTTCACTTTTAAAGAGATGTTTTACCCTCTTAGAATCACCCTGTAATCGAAAAAAAAATTATTACCAAATTGTTTTATGGTCCACACCTTAAAATAAAAACCTATAATTTTAATTTTATTGAGAGCTGTTTCACCCCCTTAGAGTAAACCAGAGTAAACCTATATATAAAAAATTGCTTTTGTATGAAAAAAAGAGAATACATTTGTCATGTTTTACTAACTTGCATAGTGGAAATAAATGTTTACGTATAAAAAATTATATACACCGTTTTTTAGGCAAATTTAATGTTTCTGGAATTCCAAAATTTACACTAAGAAATTTTGCAGCTCTCAATTCAGAATTTCTTAAACAATTAAAAGCCTTTCTGCATCCATGTGTAGCAAATAAGCTCTGATCAAAATATTTAGTTTCTGATCCTCCTAGTATAAATCAAATCCACATTAATTACTACTATACACCCTATGCAAAACATCTGATACCCTTAATGATCACCGAGAAAGTCACTGATGATGATGATGATAGCTTAGTAGAAGTATAACAGCCGGCAGTAATTTCAGATCTACCCAGTACTTAATGTAAAAAATGAAATTCAAGATGCTGTAGAATCCTCCGTTTATTGTAAAATGCCACTACTCCGGATCGAATCTCTTTCCTTTACAACCCCGTATATTAATATATAACACGACATCATACATACTAAAGTCAGCAGCACTTTAAATACCGCATATAAAGCAAAAAATAAGCATAAAACTATTTCTGAGGCTTCCTTTAACTGTCTTTATTTCGTATACAATATTAAGAATTAAATACTTGCTATTTTTCTGCTTTTCTCACTAACTTTTAAAGCCCTCAGATAGATATTTAAACATGTCTGATGCATTTCAAATTAAAAACATCGCGTCCCTGTCAAACTGTTTATTCTGACATAGCCGTCAAAAGTTCAGCTGACAATGCCAGGCCGCGTCGAAAAATGTCTCAGTTTTCTACTAAATAGAAATTATATGCATTTTTATTGGAAATTTAAATTTATGCAGGAAAAAGATGGAATTTTTGATATATTTAATCGTTTTTATCCCAGGAGGTACCGATACGACTTTACGAAAGCCAAGAGAATGGCAACCAGAATTTGTGCACAGTACAATTAAAAAATGTCTCAAATTCGCTTTTAACATTGACCGAGCTGTTTTTTACATCCCTCTCTAGAAAAAATATAGAGGTTTCTTTATGTATTTACTGGATTCACCTAGGATCAACCATTCATGTGCTACAGGGCCAAATGTAAAACCAGAACATTACAATTTAATTTCTAAATGGCTCGCCCTGTATGAACGGGAGAATAACTTTAGCGATGTGGATTTTGAATCCCTCGGGGGAAATTTGGGATCCCATAAACAAATTCCGCCCCTCGTTACTCTTCTCAAAAAAAGTGAAATATGGGAACATTAAAAAGCCGGAAACAGTTTTTTTAGTTTTTTCTGCGTTTCAACCGCTTCGCTATTCGTCCATTTGAGGTATAGGCACCCTATATTGATTTTAAATCTCCTTTATATTTCCCATCAAACCCTCTTTTTACCTTAACAGGGTTTCGACTTCACAAAACGCCTTCAAAGTTACCCCTTTTTAATTTTTTTTAAGTGACATCCCGTGTCAAATATTTTTGGACGAGAAATCCAAAAACGTGCCCCACCTCGAAAAATTAACCATAGCGACCTGCGTTTTGAATCATTGGGGTTTCTAAAAGAGTGCGCCTATCGGGCTCCACTGTAGGCTTATTATAAGCCCCAACGAAATACCGTTTTTAACAAAAGAAGCGCCCTTTTATTCACTACGATCGACCCCATAGAAACGTATTTTCCCGACGTACCGTTACCGAGCTAGAGCAATTCGAAGGTCAAAAAACACAATATTCAAAAATGTAATAGCCGCGTGCGGCTATTGTAACAAACCTTTCTTTTCCATGGTCAGTAAAAAGGACAACCAGTACAACTTCATACTCGTATTTTTATAGGATTTCATAATTTCACTTTAATACAATATAATAATATAGATATAAAATATCGCTGCCTCAGTACATTTCCAAATAATCAAAATACGGTTGGACATCCGGTACCTAGTTTTATTTATTTTCACAATTCGTTGCATAGATTTAGTTGACAACCTTGATGCAACTCAGTAATTACCAGTAGAAATGTTATTACTACCTTCATGTACAAAATAAAAAACTCAATTATCCAGTTTTAATGTAATCCAATACTACTATAATATTTAAACATACGATAATTAAAAATAATAGTAATTACTATCAGTATGAGTCTGTAGACCAATGGAAAAATCAAATTAACTCAGTTAACATTTTGATAATCCATTGCTAAACATTTTTATGGAGTTGTTTGTAAGGAGAATTTATTTTTGTCGTTTCAGGGTTGCTTACTTTCTTTATTTCAAAATTTTAATTGCCAATATACGGTTTATTACTATTACAACTATTAAATGGAAACTCAATTATCCAGTTTCAGTACAAACCAATGTTAACACGCTGGTCAGCACGTATATTACAACTAATAAAAATAAATCTAATTTCCGGCCATTTTCGTTTGTTCCATTATTTATTGATCCCTTGGTGCATAAATTTAATTCCCCATAGTATTTGGCTTAGCATATATAACAAGTTAAAAAATCGGTAAATTTCCTTTATTCGGAACTTCCCTCGTTTTGAATCTTTCCTTTTATTAGGAAGAGTGAAGTGTGACATATTGGATTTTTACTAAAATGTTACCCAGGTCATCCCCATTTGACCCTTAATTTTGACGAACATTTGAAATCAATCGGTTAAGTAGTTTTTAAGCTACGCCGTGAACTGACAAACAGACAAACAAACTGACAGACGGACCTACGGAATTAATAAAACATATTTTTTGGCATCTAGGGATGCTAAAACGTGAAAATATGTAAAACCTGAGATGGTCATTCTTTCACGATTACAAATATTTTATTTAGCCTCCATTTTGTTCCGACATCTTGAATTAGTACCACGGTTTTACTAATTCATCTGTATACCACAATTCTTTATGGCACACAATTTGAAATCAGTCCATAAAGTAGTTTTTCAGGCTGAATTTTTAAATATTACTAAGCCGCCATTTTGGTTCCTACCAAAATGTTATCAGTTGATTCCTACATAATACTTGATTTTCGTGCAAAATTTGAGATAAATTGGATAAGTAGTTTTTTAGTAATACTTTTTTTTTACATTTCAGTAGGCCGTCATTTTGTTTTGCCATATTGGATTTTTACCAAAATGTTACCAGGTCATCCCCATATGACGCTTAGTTTTTACCCAAAATTTGAAGTCAATCGCGTAAGTAGTTTTTAAGCTATGCCGTGAATTGACAGACAGACAGACAGACAAACCGACAGACGGACCGACGGAATTAACAAAACATATTTTTTGGCATCTAGAGACTAAAACGTGAAGATATGTAAAACCTGACAGGGCGAATTTTTCACGATTACAAATATTTTATTTAGCCGCCATTTTGTTTCGCCATCTTGACTTGAAATCAGGCCCTTAAGTAGTTTTTCAGGCTGAATTTGAAAATAATTTATTAAGACGCCATTTTGTTTCGCCATTTTAGATTCGTGCCAAAATTTTACCGGTTAATTCCTATATAATACTTGATTTTTGTGCAATTTGAGATACATTTGATAAGCAGTTTTTCAGTAATAAATTTTTATTAACATTTCACTAGGTCGCCATTTTGTTTTGCCACATTGGATTGTTACCACAATGTTACCAGGTCATCCCCATATAACCCTTACATTTTCACCAAAATTTGAAGTCAATCGGGTAAGTAGTTTTTTAGTCATGCCGCGAACAGACAGACAGATCGACGGAATTGAGAAGACATGTTTTTCGTCATCTAGGGACCGTGAGACGTTAAGATCTGAAAAAATCTCGGAGGGTGATTTTTTTACGATTACAGTACTTCCCTTTTACGAGGGAAGTAAAATCAAATATACGTAATATACAGGGTATTCCACATTCCATGATACGTTAGCCATATCTGGAAATCAAAACAAGATATATTTTTGAAATTTGATGGGCTGATATATAGAGCTGCGATCTATGATTTAAAAATATTTTTATTATGGCATTTTTCCAAGATCTAATTGTAATTTCTAGCAACCTTGGAATTTTAAAAGAATGCCCTTTATATTACTTTATTTTTAGTTTCCACGTTGGATTCTGAGTTAGTTTCATTAAGCCCATGGATAGAGACAGTTTTACCGGGTTTGGAGTACGTGTTACTATGCATTTTAATTATTCAAAAGTGGTCATGTAATTTCCATTACCCGTTAATCTCTATATTTTTTTTGTAGAAAAATATGTAATAATAGTGTATAATAAGTAATTTTTAATTGAACCGCTTCGAGCAAAAAATAATCCGATAGTAGGTCAATTGAGCCCTCGCACGCTACCACCAGGGTTATATGAAGGTTTCTATTCGTGTTTTTATGGATTATTAAAATCTTTTGACCACTTATATTTCGCCATATCGGGGTGATCGAAAAACTCATTATTTATTCGTAGCTTGCTTCTAGGGCACAACGTTTTTAATAAGTAATAACTTTTATATACGTAGTGCTCATTATACTTTGTTGTGCATTTCTTTTCTTTTTTAGATCGTATAACTCATTTCTCCCTTCCTAGAGTTTTTAAAGGTATTCGAAGGACGATTGTTTTTAGATTTTAAACATATCTAGGGTTAATTATGAAATAATGGTTCTTGCACTAGATCAGAGCTGTCATAAGTACTCAGCCAAAGTACTTAAAGTAACCAGTATTAAGTTCTTGATTTTAAAAATCTACTTGCAGTATTAAGTACGATTAATTTGCAAAAGTACTTAAGCTATTCAGTAGTTCTTAAAAATGAAAATTTAAATATAAGTATTAAGTACATTTCCTTAAAATATATCTTAATACTTAAGTACTTTTAGGTATTCACTATTTATTAAATACTTAAAATATATCTCTAATACTTAAGTACTTATAGTAAATCTAAATACTTAAGTATTAGGCCGATTTTTAAGTTAATTGTTTTCTAAATTAATAATTAAATATTGGTAATTCTTATTATATCATAACTTCTTTTCTAAAACACATAACTATTGCTCATTTTCCTGGTGAGTTTTTGACCATCACCGTAATGTTTTAGTTTTAGCAAAAAAATCCGTTTTAAGGAAAATTATATAAAAAATTTCATTGTAAATGAAGAAAACAGGCAAATTACTAGATAAAATTAAAAACTAAGGGTAGAGTTTTCTGTAACTATAACAATAAATATGCTTTATTTGCATTTTTAAAGCTGCAGTAGCAAAAACATGTTTCTACTGTTAAACTGAGGCCTGAAATATAATCAAGAATTTGTTCGAATTGGGTCTACACAAGTCATACAATGAACAACTACCCTATATGTATTATATTGTAGCCCATTTAAACAAATTTAATTGCTATAATCCCTTTATCGATATATAGTCCCAGCTAATAAAAATTAGCTTTTTCCTCAACCCAGTCCGAAATTATACGCTTTGTGGTTTCATGAGCTACGCCTAAAGCTGGTTTAGGTCCCATGAATGTTGTCTCTGCTCCTTTCTTTGCTAGAATTAGGGCAACTTGTTATTGTTATTTTTAAAGCTAACAAGCGCCTTTTGGCAGTTCCAGACTGCTTTGGATGTACATGACTCGCTTCAAGTTCTTTAGGGGTCGCTAGACTATCTGAGAACATTTTTATCGTTGTATGTGTTATTTAGCATTCCTGCAACACTCTTCGAGAGCATGAACTTCTGCTTGGAATATGGAGATATTATTGCCCAGGCTTACTGACAGAGCAACCTTTGACTTTACATCATAAATGCCAGCTCCTACACGGTTTTTTGGAGCCATCTGTGAATGAATAGGCACAGCTTTAGTAAATCGGATTTATTCTGATCCCACTCCTATCTCCCTGCGAAGATCATGGAATAGGGATGGTGTGCACTAAAAGATTCTGGTAGCAGATCCGATGGCATTCCCATTTGAAATTTTTTTCCACAACTTTCAACATGGTTGGATGGTTGCATCTGACTCGTGCCTTCCATCGTTCCACTGGTGGCATGGTAGAGTCTGTATGTTGTCCTCATTGCTTCCTCTTCTACAAATAGTCTTATGACTGTTAAGTAGAGCCAATGTAGTGGTCTTGGTCTCATAACCCGCAACCTCGCGCAGATCTTACGGCAGGTCCATAGATGGGCATTTCATTAAAATTAGTCGACACAGGCGTTTCAGTTTTGTCTATACAGTTTGTCCACGGATGAAGACAAATGAACCAAAAATTGAAAGATAGATAGATAAAAAAGTTATTCTTCAGAAAAATGTTTAGTTCATGATGAAAATAGAATTCTAATTCAAATAAAAAATTAAATTTCTAAATTATCCTTTTGCAATCAAAAATTGTCCAAGTCACATTGTCACCTACTCGATTACTTCATCTTTGTGAATTCCTTTTTCGGTCTTGTAAAGACATCTTCTTTAAATAGGTTTTTTACTTCCCTCATAAAGGGTAAAGTCTTTGTGTAAAGCCATTATGACGGCCTAATGAAATATTTCAAAATTTGGTACCGAGAAAACTACGAATCCAAGAGACTTAAAATTTTGCAGAGGAGATGAAATTAAGGTTCGTCTCGACTTTGCCTAATCTCGTCTCGTCTCGAAATTTTAGTCGAGACGATTCGAGACCAGGGCCTTGTTTCGTCTCGTCTCGACTTTAAATATTTTAACCTATCCCCAGATAGTTAATAAACAGGCTCACTGAAGATGAAATTTTAGCTAAACAGTCACACTGACTGTATCAGTGAACCGCGCATGTTTATAGATTGCTACTCTATCGCACCTGCCTGAAAGCTAGTCCCTTGAAAATGCCTTCTAACCTTTTGTTTGAAAAGTCTTCTAACCCTATGTTTGATAAGTTTGAATAGTCACGATACGTAATTTATCCCTACATACAATTTCAGCCTTTATAAAATAATGGTAATTTTTTTATGACATAAAAGAGCTGGCTGTAGACTTTCTATCAAACATCTTGTTGAGTGTGTACTTCAACATGTTATATAAATTGATGAAATAATTTTTTGACATTTATTTTTCCTACAACTTTGAACTCTTCCAGGTCTCCCTGTTGTAACAGTGTGGTGTTTGCTATAGGAGCTGCATTTTTATGCTAAATATTTCAATGTTTTAAAAAATGCCATTTATAAATTGACCCCAACTTTTCTCCTGGGGTATAGTTAATCTTGACCAAAATGGCTGATTAAAGAGTTGGTATGTACTGATACCACAATAATAATGTATCTTTTTTTATGCCGATACCTTCACTTGCGTTACAAATATAATAACGGCCCTTTTGCAAGGAAGAGCTTAAGCGATTATTAGTTGGTTTTTGTTAGATGTTATTAGATTTTTGTATTATCTCGAATGTTGTGAAAAGAATAAATAGACAGTTGAATATAGATTTTTGTTTTGAAAGGTGCGATCAAATTATGATTGTCCACAGGATGTTTGACCAGTAAAGCAAAATTTATATATATTATATATATATATATATATATATATATATATATATATATATATATATATATATATATATATATACCGGGTGGTCCTTTTAAAGTGTTACAAAGCGATATTGAGAAAACCGCTGAATTTCTAGAGATGCAATGGGTCGTTGGGGGACATTTTTTGACGAAGTAAATAATGTTTTAACCCTTTCCACTGTTTAGAGGTGGGGGGTAACTTTTAAATGTTAAATGGAAAGGTGCAGTTTTTTTTTCCAGATTCGTAATCTCCAGAAAAAACTACGTTATAATCAATGAATAATTTAATGTCAATGTCAATATCACTACGCTAAATTTATCAAAATTAAAAAGAAAAAACTGATATTAGGTACATGATTTTATTTTATCAGATGTTCAAAATGACGGCCATTACTAGGATTACAGGATTACGCGTGCAGTTCGTGAAATCACCCCAGATATGTTATTCAGAGTGCGGAATTCTTTTTGAAAGAGAGTTGATAAATGTTTAGAACAAAACGGTCGTCATTTTGAACTTCTGATAAAATAAAATCATGTACCTAATATCAGTTTTTTCTTCTGCTGATTTTCTTTTTAATTTTGTTGAATTTAGCGTAGTGACATTGACATTGACATTAAATTATTTATTGATTATAATGTAGTTTTTTCTGGAGATTACGCATCTGGAAAAAAACTGCACCTTTCCATTTAACATTTAAAAGTTACCCCCCATCCCTAAACAGTGGAAAGGGTTGAAACATTACTTACGTCAAAAAATGTCCCCCAACGACCCATTGTATCCCTAGAAATTTCATTTATTTTCAATCTGCCGTTTTCTCAATATCGCTTTCTAATACTTTAAAAGGATCACCCGGTGTATATATATACATATATATATATATATATATATATATATATATGTATATATATATATATATATATATATATATATATATATATATCTTTTTATGAAAAGAGTGAAAAAAAAATAAAATCCTTAAGTAAAATGATATAAGGAAGTCACAATGAACTAAAACTACTATCTAGTTTATTACCAGGTTATTATTTACGGTTTGCCGCTATTGAAAGGTAGTCTTCAGATTTGTATGTTTTTTATTCAAATGTTTTAAAGCATCCAAACGTCAAATTAGATATGTTTATTTTCACCTGTTGTGGTTAGTTAGAGGTTTTTGCGTTTTATTTTAGCGAGTTAACATTATTTATATGAAAAATAATTAAAATTATTAGATAGCTAAAATCATAAAATAAATCAGTAGATTGCATCGTGTAAGTATTATAACCCTGCGCATGTAAGTAGATTATATCAAATTATTATTATACTAAATAATTCACTTTAACCCATACAATGTTAAAATGTAATAGGTTTTGCGGAAATATTTTAAATTAAATATACACTTAAAATATAAATTTCAAATTGCATCTGAAATTTGTTTTATATTGCGAACTTCTTACAAGAAAAATGCGTTCGTAGACTACAGTATTGAAAAATTAAGAAGTATCTAGCTTATTTTTATAATTTTGATTTATTGTCATGTTTCCGTATGTGTTCCACTGTGCGACTCTGACGGCGGCGCTACTATCATCCTGGATAAAAATTATTGCAAGTTACTCATTTTTTTTTAAATAACATGATCGTAGACAAAATATTACATGCACCTTTTGCATTAACGTATGTTTTTTCACTCTGTGATTGCGGTTCAAAATTTCCAATCTTCTTGTGCACTTGGTTACATAAATTACTATTATGGCGCTAGTTAATAAAAATAGAATGGATATCAATATTGTCAAACATCTGAAATCTTTTCGATTGGTGCTAGCTTTTTTTTGGAATTTTTCGGAAGTAGTATATTCTAAATAGGTAAATACCTAAATCTCTTTAAATTGTTTATTTTTAATTAGAAAATGAATTTGACTTAAGGGGGAACTGCACGCAGTAATATGGATCATTTGCAAGCCTTCCGCCGCTGCAATATTATGTTAAAACTATAAGAGATATGTATTAGCTTCAATATGATTTTAATAGGGAAATATGTATAGTTGGGCGCTAAATGCGAATTTTTATGAAAAAATCAAATCTAGAGTTATAAAATAAAAGTAGATTTGTCCATTTTCGACCATTTTTTGACCACTTTTTGACGCACATGCCTTCGCATATAATTTTTTTTCCACAAAATGGCTCTTTACCGCCTTACATTGATCCTTTTTCTATGTAACTGCAAAATTTGAAATGGTAAATCGTACTCATGTCTTTGTATTTCTGCAGCGCGTGAACCCTTTTGAATCCATTTTTAACCGAAATGTAATTTAAATTACCTATACATAACACATTTTTTTTATTTTATTAAGTTTTTTTTAATGCGTAGGTACCTTTTCATCTTACTTTCAACTCGACTAGACCTTGTCGCTGGTTTTTCACTTTTTGCGTGCAGTCCTCCCTTAAACAAAAGAGATATGGTAATTTTTAAACGCAACACCATTTTAAGGAGTTTCTACTTTCTGAATTTCTGCTTCAAGAGAAAAAAATTGAAAACAAACAATTCTACTATTTTATCAAGAGAATTTTAGACCATTAGCTTTACAGAAGTAACAAACAAAGGCTGTGAAAAACTATTAACATTTGATGGAATATTATTTGACTTTTAAATTGCACCAGTCCTAAATTTAAGAATATTTTTATATTTATGTTTTTTGAGACACCCTACACTCAGAAACATTAATGAGCCAAAAATTAAAGATAATGTTTTATCTTGCGCCTGTACGTCATGTAGTTAAAAAAATTGGTATTATTATGCTTATTATTAAAATTTAAATACATTTAAAGGCACAAAACCAAAATCTAAATTTAGTATCAATAGAAATTATAACAGTGAAATTTCATTTTCTAAAAAGACTGTTCTTTTAGAAACAATACAAAATTTTTCCAATGCAATGTTTTAGAAAAATAAATCCGAAGAATTTTATTGACGCAATAACATAATACTAAAATTTTGCAGGTACTTCAGATTGGACTTATTTAAGTTAAAATCACTGTAATAATCTATTTTCAATTTGACGGTCAAATAAGTAAAAAAACTGTATTTTCAAGACTTATCCTTGACTTCTGTAACGCCTGTAATGAGAAAAGGTGTCTAATAGACCCTCGTTAAAATGTGGTATGACGTAGCAGGGTGAATGGCCTATAATTCTAGACAGACTAGGCAAAAACTAGATAGGGGGAAAACCACCCCATACTTTCTTTTGTACAATATATCAGCTGGTGTTAACGCGATTTCATCCCCCTATAGTGAGAGCAAGATGGATGTACTATTTTGTTTCTTTTTAGGCGGCGTGCTAGAGGGTTTTAAAAGGTTACGGAGCTTTGCCGTGTACGTTAGGCAGTGAATGGTACTATGTTTACAAACTATTACCAAAGGGTTAGCGTAGTTAAACTGTTTTGATTTATTTGATGAGTAAAAACCAATTACATACCATACCAAATTTTATTCTCTAAACTATTTTTATTTCGTGAAAGCTGCTAGTAAAGGTCTTTTTTACCTAAAAATCGAACATTCTAAATTATACACTTGGTTTTTAAATAACTGGCAATTATTAGTAATTAAGTTTTGAAGTAGTTACATTAGCACACAAATTTGATGATGAAAAACAAGCATTATTTACGATTAAAGTGTATTAACAAAAAATGCTCGAAATAATTGTTATTGACTTAACGAATATTCGTTATTCTTTTAAACCTATTTGAAGAGTCAGGATAGATGGGTTCTACGTGGTTTCTAGTTTTCTAAAACCCCTCTATTTTTTTGCCTAATCACTACATACACATCATCTATGTTTTAAAAAAATGAAAAGCGTTTGTGCCCGCAAATTTTTGATTTTAGACACATTTCTGAGTTATTTTTATCAGTTTAACTTTCACTTCCTAGCGGGGGTGTCACTCACACTCAAAATCTTATATATTGAGGTGTTGAGTGATATAGTGTTTTAAATAATTAAATTATCTTTCCAACGACATCTACATTATTGAAGAAGAATTGGTATTTTTCGAGAAAATATGTCTCTTACTTTTTCAGTCCAGTACATGTTGAAGATGGCCACCACCATATAAATAATCCGTTCACATGTCGGACATTCTTAAGTACTACTGATGTTATTTATCTCCATTCGTGTAACCCGCTAACGCAAATCTTGTAAAGAATTTGGCTATATCGAATACATTTTTGACTTTAAATTACTCCACAAAAAAGTCGAGTGGAGTTAAATCGTGAGAGCGAGCGGGCCACTCAATAGGGTTTTTTTCTGCCGATCCACTTCCCTGGAGGGGTACCCTTCTTGTTGGAAAGTCACGCTTTTCTGCTCGATATTGGTTGTCTTCTTCGATAATAATAGATGTTATTGCTGGATCAATGGCATTTTGTAACAACTCTAAATAGATTTCGTCGGTTAAATTGTCAAGTAAAAAGAATGGGCGTCCATAAATTGCTGCCCACACATTTAGTTTTCGGGGAGCTGGGTATATGTCTCCCGAAAAATCATGGGATTAGAGTCTGTCATTGTCATCTTTATTGAGTTGGACCCACTTCATTTTGTCTGGATGTTTATGGTGTTTTAAGATTACCCATAAAGTTGTACGCAAAGTTCTTAACACAACTTATGTTGTGACTTAGTGTAGGATCCATCGTAATATGCCCAATAATTGCTATTTCAATAGCTTCATTTCGAACAGGATTTTCGACATTTCCCTTTTTAATTAACATTGATCCTGTGTGCTGAAATTTTATTATTATTTAAATGAATGAAATTAATTATTATTTCTAAAGAATAGAGAAATCATTTCTAGACTTTCTTCAAGAGAATACATCATTTTTACGCTACACAAAAGACAGAAAGTAAACTGAATAATTTATCAAAATATTATTAAAATGATTATATTTCACCTACCTATTGTTGTTCAAGTGACTTTTTTTGGTGGTGTTTTAACTTTATATTCTTATACCAAACGAACATTACTGACCATTGGCCATTTTTCAGTCATAGCTTCCCATCCAAAAAGGAACTACTGATCATCAATCTGAAAAATTGTGTAATTAATGAAAAATATCTCACTAACCTAATATAATATGAAAAATGGGTTTGTATACATTTTAATCTCATAACTCAGCATTTGAAAAGTTGACAGTTACATTAAAAACTACATTGATTCGGTATCTACAAAACATTATCTAAATAACAAGAGCAGAATGATGAGACATCCATGGATTACAAGACGCCTTATTAAATCAATCAAACGAAACAAATTCTGTATAATATATACCGCAAAAATCCTACAAACCAATAATGATTGGCGGTCGCATTGACCTCCAATCCGATACAAAAAATATCTGGAATACTGTGTACACATTTACCGACAAAGTCTCAATAAACCATAAGAATAACATGCGATGAAAAACTGTAATAGAAGAAAAGGAAATAGCTGATAAGTTTAATGAATTTTTAATTCAAATAGGGTAGAAAATTGCAAATGGTATTGACCGGCCTGCTTCCTCTGTTATTAAATGGAATATAAATGTAAATTCAATGTTTTTTATTACCCCTTATATTAAAAAAAACCCGATAACATTTATAAATAATACAATTTTAAAAATAGAAACTTTTCCTGATTATTTGAAAAGGGGTAGCTACAAATATGAGAAACTACTGGCCGATAACATTAATAACCAATTACATAAAGTAGTAGAAAATATTATAAAACTTAAAATAGAAGTTTTTGTAGATAAATATCGTCTATTATCGAAAATCAATTTGGTTTTAGAAAAGGTCTGTCAACCGATGATGCTATTTTATTTCTTACGTCCAATATTTATAGAAACTTTGGCAAAGATAAAAATGTGATATGGTTATTTTTGGATCTAACAAAGGCATTTGATACCTTTAGTATACGATATTATTATTCAGTAGTGAACTCTTGGTTTCGGGAGAATAGCTTTATCTTTTTAAATCGCGAATAGAATACAAATAATAGCGGGAAGAGGATTCTGAGCTGCGGTGTGCCACAAGGTACTGTTCTGGTTCCGGTGCTATTCTATCTGTATGTATCTATGTAAACTGCTGGAATTGATCTAAGTATTTCTTGTTTTTTGCAGGGTCTATTTTATGTTGCTTATAGGGAGTTAGGGAAATAATTAATTTAGGTATTTTGGTACCAAGACAGCAGACTACAAATTTCAACTTCGCATATCTCTATTGTAACAACATTTATTTTATTTAAGTTATTTATACACTCTTTTCCACTTGATTTGTACGCACAGTGTGCAAGGGTTCAACTAGAACTATATTTGTAACATCGGGAAGTAGAGCTCTATCAATCAGTACTATCTTTTGCTTCATGTGTCGCTCCTGGTTAAATGGGAAATGAAAGTTAAAAACCATATACGTAAAAATAATAAATAATTTTATTGTTTGTCAGTGTAATATAAAAATTATTTAATTATTAAGCTCTGAAGCATTTAAATACTTTAAAAAGTATTAAAATACCTTCATAGTATTTAATTAGTACGAATGTATTTAAATTCTATTATGAATGGATTTAAATCCAAAAATGTATTTGAATATTCTTTGTATTTAACTGATAAATACTTTTTTGCTAGAAAACTAATTACTGTTTAAATATTTTACAGCAAGGTTCAGGATTTAGTATTGGTGATTTAAATACATAAATATGTGGAGGAGTATCTTGTACTAACCACCCTACTCTTACATTAACTAGAGTACCTTCTCTGGTGTATTTACAGTTGATATACTCTGCGTTCCATCTCTAATGACACTATAAATAATACGTATATACAGGGTGAAAGAAAAATGTCTACATATATTTTAACCAGCAAAAGTATAGGTAATGTAATGAAATAAGTTCGCTTGAATTAAGTTTCCTGTTTCTCGTACGTATTTATACTGTATGTATGTTCTATCGTTTTTGTGTCTTTGGTCGTAAAAAGCCTATTCCACTGTTGTATTCATTCTCTATCGCACACAAATACTTCTGTGTCTAAAATGAAAATAAATAGGTATTTACAGTAACTGCAGCGGCAGGTAAGATAGCGAAATAAGGGCCAGTCAATACTAAAAAGCCTTCAGTTTTGAATTAATAATTGTGTAATAAATGCCTAAGAAAATGAATACAATATTTAGATAGTAATTTACCTAAATTACAATGAAATACGTTTAATATTTACCATTTTTTCTCAGAAATGTCTAAATTATAACCCCGTGTTACATAATAAGACTTTTTTACTTAAAACGACTTGTACGAGTCAAAATATTTGCAGTCATTTTCTTTTCACCCTGTATAATAATGCAAATAGTATTTATGGAATTCAATAATTTATACACTTTACCACACTCCTTGTATCGTAAAAATATGAAGTAAAAAAGTTTACTCTTATTAAAACAAAACTTTATTAGTGGGTTGTCGTCGAGGTCTATTTATTATTCTCGGAAAATGTATGGATTTGCATAAGAACATGGATCAATAATTTGTTTTGCAATACGTCATCCAGATATTTAAGAAAATACTTTATATACCTAAGTATTTTGGATCTATAGGTTTATTTTTGTTTATATGATTCCTGTACAAAGTTGTATTCGATGCATCTAAACTAAATGCGTTTTACAAAGAAAAATGTCCCCACTTTAAGTACATTTTGCAGTTGGGCGACGCAAACTACAGAAATATAGTTAGTTGTTTTTATTGTTCGTCGTCCAGATCTTGCCTGGCCTTTTAACACTTATCAGTTGTAATTGAGTTATTCCAGAGAGATTCTGGTAAGGTTTATTAAATAAATCGCTTACAATTTGTCTTGACGTAGTGTTTTTTAAAATTCAATTCCAAAAATCTATCAAGTAAGTAATACTGCTAATACTCTTCCTAATAATTATCTAATTTTATTTTGTTGTCATATTCTAAAGGCTATAAATTAACTAACATTGAAAATTTGATGTATTAGGCTTGGCAGTCTGAGATTTAGTAAACTGATATCCGACTAACGGGTTATCTTTGAAATTGTGATTCACTCTGTATATAGCTGCGTAAATAAAAGTACTTTACATACGTATATATATATATATATATATATATATATATATATATATATATATATACACAAATATATGTTCTTGATTAACGGTCGCGCAACTTTATAACACGGGGAACTCGATCAAGAAATGTCTTTATTAAAGTTTTATTTTAATTTGACCAAGCTTTCGAAATATTTTTATTTCTTCATCATGGGTTTTTAAAATTTAAACAATTTGATTTAGTTAATAACTTTAATAATATACGTTTCTAGACTTACATATAATAAAAACGAAAAAGACTTGTAGGGATTTTCAGAAAAATGCTTGTTTAAATCAAATATTTCTACATAAAATTTGGATGTCAAACGTCAAATGACAATAAATAATTTGTTTTTTTACTGAAGTAATGTAATATTTAAATGCTAAAATATTGAAAATTTCAAGGTTAAGAGAATGTTCATACATATTTGAAAAATTATATCATAAGAAGGATATCGTTTAAATTTTGGGTAAAAATAGTAAGAGTATGTATAGGAAAGCAAATTTTAGAATTATTCATATAATTAATTAAAATTGTTATTATTACAACTATTATCATAAGTGGAAAATTTTGTTTGATCCAAAATAAAAATATAAGAGTAAGTTGAACTTAAATTTCTGATATCTGTTTTTTTATTCATTGCCAAAGGTTCTTTTTTAATTTCTGCCATTTCTAAAAATTTTCTTTTCGTGGTATAAAGTGTTCCAATAGTTTTTATGTTTTTTTGAAATATTTTAATTTAAAAATTTTGATTATCCTTTTCATCTGTTTAACAGTTTATATCTCTCTATATAGAATTGTTTTGACAATATATTTTTTTATTTTAAAAACCAACCTTAAACACCTGTAAATTTGAATTTTCATAGGTAATATTTGTAAAAAAATAGAGGAATCTAGGTGTTTGTCACTTTTTATGTTTCTATGTTTGTACTACCAACAATCTGTATGAAATATACAGGATGCCCAGAAATTAATTTAAGGTTAGTTGCTGCAACATATGGTAGCAAAAAATGACACCCTGTATATATCATGCAGATTGTAGGAACTCCAAACCATAGTAAAAAAGAAGGTTAAGTGACACTTTAATAAGAAAGGAACACGTTAAGACTGACTGACACTTTGATATATCGAAAAATGTGTTTTTTTTTAGAATTCTAGTTATGATTGCTTTAATTTAGCGAACAAAAATTGAAAATTGTTTTTGTACATTTTCGGAGTAACTGAAATTAAAAAAAAAATATTAGTTCTGGCTCTTCTTCTTAGGATATGTAATTTTTTCCCTTGAAATGGTTCATTCCCAACAAAGTTTGGAACAGATCTACGAAAAGCCCTTCTTAATATCTCTTCTAATTACGGAAATATTTACTTTAAAAATTCATTAAAAACTTTAATTATTATTCATTTCATCTATCTAGTCATTTATTTTCATTGTACAGGTCAGTAAATCGAATTATTGTCATTTATTACTTCCCTCCTAAAAGAGAAGTATTGTAATCATGAAAAAGCATCCTCCCAGCTTTGACAGATCTTCCCGTTTTAGATGACAAAAAGTTTTGTCGGTTTGTCTATATGTGGCATAGCTCAAAAACTACTTATCCGATTGACTTCAAATTTTGGTCAAAAATCAAAGGTCATAAGGGGATGAAATGATTACATTTTGGTAAAAATCCAATATGACAGAACAAAATGGCGGCTTAGTGAAGTGTTAAAAAAATTATTACTAAGAAACTACTTAACTAATCGACCTGATATTTTGCACATAAATGAAGTATTACGTAGAAATCAACTGGTAAAATTTTAGTACGTATCCAGGTTGACGAAACAAAATGGCGACCTAATAAAATATTTAACAAATCAGTGTGAAAAATAACTTGTTAGATTGATATGAAACTTTGTGGATTAATTAAATGTGATATAGAGATAAACGGTTAAAATTGTGGTACGAATTCAAGATGGCGAAACAAAATGACGGGTATGTGAAATGTTAAAAAATGATTAGTAAAAAACTACGTAATAATATACTTGAAATTTTTCACAAAATCAAGTAAGTATTACGTAGAAATCAACTGGTTAAAGTTTGGTCCGAATCCAAGATGACGAAACAAAATGGGGGCTTGATAAAATATTAAAAAGCCTGAAAAACCTACATATTGGCTTGATTGAAATTTTTTTGCAAGAATTGTTTGTGATGTAGAGATCTTAGTTAAATTGTGGTATGAATTCAAGAAGGCGGAATAAAATGGCGACCAAATAAAATGTTTCTACTCGTGAAAAACCCACCTCCAAGGTTTTACATATCTTCAAGTTTTAGCGTTTCTACAGACCCAAAAACATGTTTTCTAAATCCCGTCGGTCTGCCTTTCTGCCAATTTCAGGCATAGTTAAAAACTACTAACCCGATTCATTTCAAATTTTGTTCAAAAATTAAAGGTTTTTATGGGATGACTTGGTAAAATTTTGCTAAATATCCAATATGGAGGCCTGGTATCGTTCAAAAAATTATTTCCAAAAAATTAAATATCCAAATTACCTCAAATTTGACACAAAAATCAACTCTTACTTGATACGAACTGCTAACATATTGATACAAATCCAAGATGGTGGCCTAATAAAATTGGTAAAAAGTCAACCTGAAAAACTATTTATTAGATAAATTTCAAATTTTGTGCAAGCATTAAGTGTGATCTAGAGATAAACTAGTAGAATTGTAGTACGAAAACAAAATGGCGACAAAATAAAATGTTTAAAAAATCAACGCAATTCACTACGAATTCATCATCATTCAGGTCTTAAAAAAAATCAAGGTAAAAACTAATTATTCAATGTGGCGTAGGTAGAAACTGGTAAAATATTGGGACGAATCCAATATGGTGGAACAACATGGCGCCCAATAATGTCTGAAAAAACGGTACATGTATATGTTACTAAATGACTGTGAGTTGAACTGAAATTGGGTCAGACTTCAGTAGCCCTAAGAAAATGAAATATTCATAACGAGGTATGAATAAGTTCTGAGTAAAGGAAATTTACCGATTTTTTTAAAATTTTGCTTTTTAAAATTAACTTAAATAATTTTAATGCTCTGAACTCCCAGAGAATAAGCAAGCGACACATTTTTGCGCCTTTTAAACGACCGTACATTTCGTAACAACATCCTTGACATATATTTGCCTAAAATGTGTGGAATAGATCAAGAAGGAAATAATTAAAAATAGAAAATTTTTTTATATTTTTAGTAGGGGCTACTTTAATTTAGCAAACAAACCTTTGTACATTTTTGGAGCAACTGAAATTTTAAACATTTTGCAGGGTCTGGGTTTTCTTCTTAGCATCACTCAGATTTTCCCTTGAAATACTTTATTCCTAATACGATTTGTAACAGATCTACGAAAAACATTTTAATATCTATTCTAATTACAAAAATACTCATTTATTCTCAAAAAATCACTAAGACTTGATTATGCGTTTCATCTGTATATCGATTTTAGTAATTACTAAATCCATGGAATGATTTAGTGTCAAGCATAAATCTTGTGCAACAGATATCGTTAATATTTTTGTAATGCATTGAACACTTAGTGAATAAGGAAAAATCGTATTTTCCCGCTCATTAAACGACTGTACCTTTCGTTCCAACATCCTTGACACCTATTTGCATAAAAATGTCTAATAGGAGCCAGAAGGAAATAGGCAAAAATTGGTGAAAAATTAATCTATAATAGAAAAAAAATATTTTTTAAAGTCCTGAACTCTCAGCGAATAAGGAGACGTCACATTTGTCCGCATTTTAAACGACGGTACCTTTCGTAACAACATCCTTGACATATATTTGCATATTATAATGTGTGGAATAGATCAAGAAGGAAATAGGCAAATATTAACATTTACAATTTTAGTAAGGGCTAGTTTAATTTAGCAAACAAAAATTTGTAAATTTTTGGAGCCACTGAATCCCTCCCCTCCCCTTTATATACGCCACTGACCATGGAATGTTTTAGTGTCTAGCAGAAATGCAAAATAATTTGTTAATATTTTTGTAATGCACTAAACCCTTACTGAATAAGGAAGCACAATATTTTCCCGTTCATTAAACGACTGTACCTTTCGTACCAACATCCTTGACACATATTTGCATAAAATGTGTTTAATAGGAGCAAGAAGGAAATAGGCAAATAGTCGTAGACGAAAATTGGTGAAAAATTAAAAATAGAAGAGTAGTTTCAGTACGTAATGGGGTGAGTAACTGTGCGCAAGTCCAAAGAGGTAAACGTGATGAGGGGCCCCATGTTTATGAACGCGCTTCGCGGCAGTCAGATCCATCGACAGTGCGATTCCGACCGGCTAACGGTGAAGCGGGTGTCGTTTTAGTTAATTTTTTCTTTTTTTGTTTTCGTTACTTTCCTTTTTATTTCGCTTTTAGTGCTCCGATTCGGTTCAGGCTTCCACTTGAGAATTGTTTACGCTGCCACAGTGTATATTTGTTTTCCTATTTTTAGCAATTTTTATAGGTAAGTCGGTACATTATATCGGAAAGATCGATACAAATAAACAGTCTTGTTAAGAGCGCGGACGTCGATGTCATAACATAACCTGATTCCTAACGAACCTCTTCATATCCTGGAAACTGTCTCAAAATCGCATGTAACTTCTACTTTACCCTATATTGTCATAGCTTCCGCTATTCTTAAGGCTTATTTTTAGATTGACATAAAATCCTTGTTTTTCTCCCGAAAAATTTTACTACCTTATTTCTAAACATCAACTTTGCGCGTTTGGTTTATAAATATATAAAACTCTAGTATTCTTTTTACTATGTACTTAACACTAAACAAAAATCCTAGGATAAAAATGCTTATGTGTTTAGGTTACAATGAGCATTATTCAAACAATGCTGACTTAATGATATCGATAGGTCTAAATTTAATTAGTTTGAACTAATATTTATATTGCAAGAATTTATAAAACAAATAAGGCCGACATTTTTTGAGCAAATCAGATTGTATAAAATTTGCAGAGATATGTGTGTATGCTTCTTTGAACTAAAATAGAACCCTGCTAAAAATAAATCTTTATAAATTCATGTTGCCGACGCGCATACTAGGAAGTTTTTACGTGTAGTGCTGCATAATTTTCAAATATTAAATTATTCAATATACTGCACTGCCTGCTACTACTATTAGAAATATCTGTTCCACTTTATTTATAATAGCGTTTTTATTTTATATTCGTTCCGTTTAATTCTAAAAATAGAAGGAAACACATTTTTCAGGTTAGCTACAAAAACAAATACCGGTAAAATTCTTTTGGCACGTACGGCATTCATTTGTCGGTAAGAGTCTCATAAAAAAAGTCAACTTTTTTAAAAATCATTTTTTCAGCAAAAATAGGTTTAAATACAGTGTACTTTTTGGTGATGAAAGAAAATAATATGGTAAGAACTCGTCAATAAATATCATTTATATTCATTCTAGGGTTGATAACCGTCCTGGATTTGGAAGGATGTCCTGGATTTGAGCTTTTTTCGCGTCCTTTTAAAACCCTAGAAAGGAAGCCATTTGTCCTGGATTTCAACACTGGTTTTGTTTTTTCTCTTAAAAATACTGAATTCTAAATCCGTTTTAATGAAAAACTAACAGAGATACTGGTAACTGCGACAACACGAAAACATCACCTTTGCGGTTGGTTTCAAAAGTAGAATTTTACAGGATACGATTTTTTACTTTCGTCGTAAAGGACAGGATTTTTTCGCAAACGAACCCATTATCAACTCCATCACGTCATTGAAGATAAGAACGGTTACTCAATTCATGTGTCGGGTTTCAGGTACTGTCAACTCTATCCATCGTAGCATTGTTTTTGGTGCTCAATTTTAGCACGCCCTATTATTTTACCAGTTTCTTCCTATACCACACTTGATTTTTGGGCATAATTTAGAATAAATTGAATAGTTTTTACACTGATTTGTTTTAAGACCGCCATTTTGTTCCGTGATCACGAATTCGTACCAGTTTATCCCTATATCACATTTAATTTTTCTGCAAAATTTGAAGTCTTCAATAAAATTATTTTACGTTGATTTTTTTTAAACATCTTATTTGGCTGCCATTTTATTTCGCCATCTCTAATTACCACAATTTTACCATTAACTTCATGTGATATTTAATGCTTGTACAAAATTTGAAATTAGTCTAATAAGTAGTTTTTCTGATTTTTTAAACATTGTACTAAGGCGCCATTTTGAATTTTTACAAAAATATTACCACGTCATCCCCATATGTCCTTTAATTTCTGAGTAAAATTTGTCAATTGGGTAAGTAGTTTATTAGCTGCGCCACGAATTGACAGACAGACAGACCGACGTAATTAAAAAAACATATTTTTGCCATCTAAGGACGCCAAAACGTGAAGATATGTAAAACCTACGAGAGTGATTTTTTCACGATACAAAAATTTTATTTGGTCGCCATTTTGTTCCGCCATCTTGAATTTGTACGACAATTTTACCAGTTCATCTCTACACAACAATTAATTCTTGCACAAAATCTGAAATAAATCTTTTCAGTAGTTTTTTCAGGCTGATATTTTAAATATTCTATTGTTTGTAATATAACGTTTGATTTTTGTATAAAATTTGAGGTAAATTGGATTTTTTAATAATAATTTCTTAAACGTTTCATTAGGCCGTCATTTTGTTTCGTCGTATCGGATTTTTACCAAAATATTACCAGGTCAAACCCATGTGACACTTTGTTTTACCAAAATTTGAAGTCAACCGGGTAAGTAGTTCATGCCGCGAACAGACAGACAGACGGACGAACCAAGCGAGGGAATCGAGGAAATACGTTTTTTTGGCATCTAGGAACCTTGATTTTTCACGATTACAATATTGCCCTTAACAAAGTTTAAAAAATGTTATACTCCAGTATCGAAGCAATGATTTTATTTAAATAGTTGTGGTAAGTGAATGAATGTTTGTATATATCTATGTATGTTAGATCTGGACAGTAAAAGTTGTGGAGATGAAAAACGTATATTTATTTCAATCTGAATGATTGTTAGATGTGTAAATAAAACAGATGTATTGCTATACATTTTTATTTTGGCATGCGCAATATAACCATGAGAGAACAAGATAGAATATTGTAGCAGAAAGAGTAGAAAATATATACAAAATGATTATGGAGAAAAATACATTTTATAAATCGGTAAATTTCCTTTACCCGGAACATCGCTGGTTATGAATATTTCCTTTTATTATGAATAGTGAAGTGTGACTGTATACTGTCTTTTCAAACATTTTTATTGGACGCAATTTCGTTCCTATATATTGGATTCCTAGTAGTATTTTACCACTTTCTACCCATGCCATACTTCATTTTTGGGCACAATTTAAAATAAATTCAAAGTAGTTTTTGCACTGACATACACCGCAATTTTGTTACGTCATGTTGAATTCCTACCAGTTTAAACTTATATCATATTTAGTTTTTCTACAAAAGTTAAAGACAATTGAATAAGATTTTTTTTATTTGGTTGTCATTTTGTTTTGCTGTCTTATGTTCATGCCAAAATGTTACCAGTTCATTCCTATGTAACACTTGATTTTTGTGCAAAATTGGAGGTAAATTGTATAATTAGTTTTTTTAGTAATAATTTTCTTAACGTTTCACTAGGCCGCCTTCTTGTTCCATCCATCTGTCAATCTGATGAGTAGTTTTTAAGCTATGTCGCCAACTGACAGACGGACTGGCAGAATTGATAGAAAAAATTTTTTTGGCATCTAGGGACGCTAAAACGTGAAGAGACGTAAAACCGGAGAGAGTGAGTTTTTTCAGATTACAAAAATTTTATTTGGCTGCCATTTTGTTCCGCCATCTTGGATACATACCAAAATTCTACCAGTTGATTCCCACATAACACTAGATTTTTTGGGCAAAATTTGAGGTAAATTAGACAAGCACTTTTTTAATAATAATTTTTTTAACATTTTACTAGGCCGCCATTTTGTTTTGCCATATTGGATTTTTACCAAAATGTTACCAGGTCATCCCCATATGGCCCTTAATTTTTGACCATAATTTGAAGTCAATCGTTAGACAGAGCGACAAACAAACAAACCAACACCGTAGTGATCTGAAAAAATCTCGTAGGGTGATTTTTTCACGATTACAATACTACAGAAAAAAAAATGGTAAATTAGCCTTTACCCGGAACATCCCGCTTAACGAATTCAACGACACAGCCAACACAAGTTTATATATACATATATTTATTTATTAATAACCTTGTATGTTATATGGCGGGTTGCACAAAGCATTTAACTAAGCATTAACCAATCAGACGACTGAGAGTGTGACAGACCACATAAGAGTGTCAACGTCAAAAATAATTCTAAACGTCAGTTAAATTTATTACCTGATTAAAAGTTTTGTGCTAGTGGTTAATATTGTATTAATTGAGAGTTTTATTATAGGGGTCCTTGGGTACAAAAATAGCTCATTTAACACAACTTTCCTTGTTCTTAAATTTTCACTTCACCAAGAAAAGTAATACATATTAATAATTATATAAAACATTTAGTTAAAAATCCAATATGGCGAAACAAAATGACGGCCTAGTGAAATATTAAAAAAAATATTACTAAAAAGCTACTAGTCCATTTTACCTCAAATTTTGCACAAAAATGAAGTATTATGTGGGAATCAACTGGTAGAATTTTGGTATGTATCCAAGATGGCGGAACAAAACGGCAGCCAAATAAAATTTTTGTAATCTGAAAAAACGCACTCTCTCCGGTTTTACGTCTCTTCACGTTTTAGCGTCCCTAGATGCCAAAAAAATATGTTTTATCAATTCTGCCAATATATTACTAAAAAACTGCTAGTCCATTCTACCTCAAATTTTGCACAAAAATGAAGTATTATGTAGAAATCAACTGGTAAAATTTTGGTATTAATCCAAGATGGCGAAAGAAAATGGTGGCTTAATAAAATATTTAAAAATTCAGCCTGCAAAACTAATTAATGTGTTAATTTCAAATTTTGTGCCACAACTAATTCTGGTATAGAGATGAGCTGTTAAAATTGTGGTACATATTCAAGATGGTGGCCAAATAAAATGTTTAAAAAATGAAGATCAAAAAATCTTATTCAACTGACCTTAAATTTTGCAGAAAATTTAAATATGATATAGGGATAAACTGGTAAGAATTCATCATGACGTAACAAAGTGGCGGTGTCACTGTAAAACGTATTCAATTTATTTAAAATATAGGTAGAAACCAGTCGCGTATATAGACATTGCTTCTCTGGGGAGGGTTTTTTGATGAAAATTTTCAACAACCAAAAAAAAGTCCTCAGTTATTGTTTTCTACCTAATTGGGCGCAAATAATATAAACAAAAAAAAGGTCATTTCTTTATGTAAAACTGGCTCTGGAGGGGTTTTATCCGCCAATCCTGGCAAAAAGGCCCTTATTTTATACTATTTCTATCATTTTACCTTAAAAAAAGTGGCTCTCCCCCCATATAAGTAGGAAGTGATAAAATATTCTTAATAAAAGGGAAAATTCATAACGAGGGAAGTTCCGGGTAAAGGAAATTTATGTATATATAATTATATATTTCAACATTAAATTAAAATTGTTACATAGAAGTGGGGACTTTTTTATTGGAAATGTCTACCTCTTTAAGAATCATTTTTTAAATTTTCTTAAATGTTAATAGTTTCCGAGTTATTTGCAAAAAGCTAAACTTATTAATTTGTTAATAACTTTTGAAATTCTTTATGTCCGGGTTTGAGTTACAGAACAAAATGAGAAATTTAAGACAGAGTTAAAGATGTAGTAATCCGAAAAAAAATTACACGGTGTAGGTTTTTTATAAAATTTATTTAGTACCTTTATTTACATTATTTGTAGATACTGTACCAATTTGATTAAAAATAAATGTTCGAGGTGTATAAAGAAATTAACATTTTAACACCCTATGTCTCGAAAACGGAGCAATTGCGTACCCCTCCTTATATAATATGTTTTCATATTATGAGAATGCATTAATTTATACCCTGTATAAATTCTGTTAACACCGTTTTATTTTATATTAATCAGCCTTCATTGAAATGATATACCTACATATGTTTTAATGGATTCTCCAAAATAATAAAGCTCTGCCCGTATCAAATTTATACGTTCCTTAATAGACGTATTATACCACGTGGACGCAATACCATTATCCGTGGTGTTATAATTCTTATCGAAGACATTTAGGATTTATTTTTCGCTTGTAAACGAAAATTCGAAAATGCCTATAGAACGCCATCATTATTTTAACAATAACAAATTAAAGTTTCAATAGTAAATTAACAATAAGTTTGCCATTGTTTTACCAAAATATCATCAGTTGTAATATTATTTGGAAAAAAAAATTAAATAACTGTTCGTTGTTGAAATGTACTAGGTGTCACTTCTTACCCGACTGCACATGCAAAGGAGAGTAATGAGTTTATCTGTTTATGTATGTTTGTTTGTTACCAGCTACAGGCTAAGATCCTATCGTATCGCTAGTGTTCTTAGCGATCTTTAGCATAAATAATGTTAACACCAGAAATAGGGTCCCACCTTTTTGCCTTTTTAATAGGGCAAGAAATACCGTATTTAGGTGTCATACATAGTTTCCAGTTGTTACGGTAAAAATATTTTTATTTTACGCCCTCATATACAGGGTGGTCCTTTAAGAATAACTCGATAAATGTTGATCATAAAATTATGTGGAAAAATATTTATGGGTAAATCGGCCAAAGAAAATAACTGGAAATTAGTTCGAAAAATGGCCACTAGGGGGCGTAACAGCAACTCAAAAATGGAAATGCCGATTTTCTCTTGAATTTTCCTAATTATGGTTTGTCGAAAATATAAGCATTGTGTTCTTCAATCAGTTATGCAACTTTTTATCATTTTTTTTCTATTTTCAATAATAAAGAGGTGTGGGAAGGTTAAACTTTTTTTCTTTCAAACGTTTATATCTCTGTTTACTGTCATTACATTCAGGGCTTTATTAAATCTTTGAACTTGGTGTTAGAAAAAAGAATTTTTTTTCTCTTCACTTAGAGCTATTAACTGTGCCGTGATGATTCTATTAGTGATCACTAGATGTCGTTTTTTCGTAATTCTTCAAATAATACGGATTTTCTCAAATAAATCAAATGGTATGGTATGACTTTTTTGTCATAATTTAATTTATAGTTATAAAAGGTATCGAGTTGTAAAATAAAAAATCCAGGTCCGTATTTAATTAAAAAAAGTTGTTGATGGTCGCCCGAATCCGAAACGTCGGATTGAAAAACTAACCTCACCAATTTGCAGAGGAGACAAAGTCACAATTATAAAATGAAAATTATTTTCATCTGTGATTTCAACTAAGCCTACAATTATAGAAAAACTAAGAAAAAATACAAAAAATAACTTTTAGGGTTCGTTATTTTTAATTCGTTCCAGTTATTGCCTGTATCACAGTCAATTTTGCTGCAAGATATTAAGTCAATTGAATAAGAATATTTTTTACCTTGATTTTTTAGACATTTTATTTGGAGCCCACATATGTATATACAGGGTGGGCTTCGAAAAAATGTTCTTAATAAAATGTATGCAGATCAACGTGCTGCATATTCTAAAGTTTGACGTTTCGAAAAAATGGACTAACTCGAATATAGGCAATTGCGATTTTGCAGTTCCAATAGGCATTAAATGAGCTAACTAAAACCGGTTGTGCAGCTTCTCAACCTTTCTTGGTTCTGAGCAACCATTAATGGAATATGGTGTCTCTAAAATCATGGATAACTTGATTTTTTTCAAATGGCACTACCTAACTTTGAATATGCTGTTGAATGTAGAATTTTGTAAGCTTTCCAGTGATCTAAATTTGTAGGTATCTAACTCTTACGGTTTTGCTCCAAATCCAATTTTTGTTTTAATTATTCCCGTTATTTTTTGAAATTAAGTTTTATTACAACTCAAAAACTGGAGGCACCCTGTGAGGATTTGTATGCTACACAAATTTACGTCTAATTCCTTATTAACAATAACAACCTAGAATAAATAAATAACAAATGAGTTTTGTTTTTCTTGCACAATAATTTAGAACTAATTATTACTATTTGACAATAACAGTCTAAAATAAATAAATAAAAAACTACAGCAAATCTTTAAAGTGCCCACCCTCCTGTTTCAAACAAAATTAAATTCGTCTACAGAAGGATCGCTGCACATTGTTCAACATTTGCGGCGTGATTGTTCTAAAAGCATTTCTAATTCGTTCTTGCATATTTTGAACTTCGAACTTTTGTTCGTTTTTCAGCATAAACCCTATCTTTGACATACCCCCACAAAAAAATCAAGGGGGGTCATGTCGGGGGATCGCGGAGGACAACGTTTGGTCCTGCCCTTCTTATACACTTTTCATGGAATTGAGTATTCAGAAGTAGTCACAGCACGTGCATGGTGGAATGGTGCTCCATCTTGTTGGAAATATGTATATCTTATTCTAACAAGAGGAACATTCCAAGAATTTAAATAAGTTCTGTTGCAAAAATTCTAGGTACCTGGCTCCATTTAAGATACCATTGACAAAAAAAGGACCAATGATAATATTCCCAAAAATTGCCGCCCAAACATTGATTGCCCATCTCTGTTGGCTGTGTAATCGAAAACAAGGCGGATTGGTATCCGAGTAGTAATGAAAGTTATGTCTATTGACAAATCCATTCCGGTGAAAAGTGCATTAGTCCGTAAAGATTATGGAATCCAAAAAATTTGCATTTGCATTTAATTGTTGTATTCAAAGACAAAAATGAATTCTTAGTCTTAAATCGATATCAGTTAGTTCCTGATGTAACTGTATTCGATCGATATAATAATTCTTCTAACCGATATTCGCCCGATTTCTAAATCCCGAGCAAGTTTTCTTGTACTTACATGGGGATCTTCCGTTATAGCCAACATAACCCCAAGTTCGTCTTCCTCATTTGTCACTGTTGTTTCTCTATTTTGATTAGTGTAATGAACACTTCTTGTGTTATCAAACTTTTCCATTATCCTCTGAAAACATATTTTTCGTGGTTGACGTTCACGCTCGGGATATTTACCTTTGTACATGCGAGTCGCCAGTAGGGGATTTTTAAAACATTCTCCTAGAACATAAATCATAACGATTAATTCAATTTGTCTTATGTCAGTAAAACAATAAGCAATACACAGAAAATGACAAGTAAATAAAGCAACATTCTCTGACAGCTCTTTATTATTAAAATGTCATGGCCTACCGTGATAGGACTAATTTAAATGCGCGAAAAATTTAAAAACATAGGATGTGGAGCAAAACCGTAAGAAATAGATAGCTACAACTTTAGATCATTGGAAAGCCTACAACACTTTACATTCAACGGCATATTCAAAGTTAGGTAGTGACATTTGAAAAAATTAAGTTATCCAAGATTTTAGAGACTCCAAATTCCATTAATGATTGCTCAGAAACAAGAAAGGTTGAGAAGCTATACAACTGGCTTTAGTTAGCACATTTAATACCTATTGGATCTGCAAAGTTGCAGTTGCCTAAATCCAAGCATATTCGAGTTAATCCATTTTCTCGAGAGGTAAATTTTTTTTGAAAAAGTGAAGTGACGAGAAAAATAATTTTTGAATATGCAGCAAGTTGATCTGTATATACATATATATATATATATATATATATATATATATATATATATATATATATATATATAAAATTTGAATAATTGGAATGTATGTATAAGCAAAATTTGAATAATTGAACATGCAAATTGTACGTGTTTGGGATTAAGAATAGATCAAAATCTAATATATATATATATATATATATATATATATATATATATATATATATATATATATATATATGGAATGTATTTTATACCCTCTCTTATTTTTTTTGGAAGTAATGTTTATTAAATTACGGATATAGACGTCGCTTAGAACTGATATAAAACATATCTAGATGGAAACAGCTGCCGTGCACTTAAATGTTTATACTCATTAAATTAGGCTTAATTATTTATTTGCCGCACAAATAATTATTATAGCCTCGAAAAAAGTCGATAGTAGTATCATGATAATTACGCAAAAGATTGTACTATACTCTATATATATTAATTTTTTATATTTCAAGTTATAAATTGAATTAACAATGTATGTATAATTTTTTATCACTTCTCCAAAGCAGTATTGAAATATAAACTATGTGAAAATAGATAAAAGAAAATCGGTAATGATTTAAAATAAATTGAATAAGTCGTTTTTACAGTGATGCGTCGCCATTTTATTCCGTCATGTTGAATTCGTACCAGTTTATCTCTATGTCACATTTAATTTAATACCAGTTCATCTCTATACTACAATTAATGATTGCACAAAATTTGAGATCAGTTCATTAAGTACTTTTTTTCAGGCAGAATTTTAAAATATTGTTTTAAACCGCTATTTTGTTTCGTTATCTTGGATTCGTATCAAAATTTTACCAGTTAATTCCTACATAGTAATTCATTTTTGACCAAAATTTGAAGTCAATCGGGTAAGCGAACAGACAGACAGACCGACGTAATTGAAAAAACATGTTTTTCGGCATCTAAAGACCCTGAAACGTAAAGATCTGAAAAAATCTCGGAGGGTAATTTTTTCACGATTACTACCCTTTTACGAGGGAAGTAAAGGCTAAATGAAAAACTGGGGTTATTCGATTTTAATTACGACTTTTTTGTGAGATTTTATTCCGTGAAAAGGAATTTTTCAAGGAATAAAATGGATTTCTTGGGCTTGAAATAATGTGAGAGCTTCAAGTCCTTTCCTGAATATTAGGGATTATATTTTTTGATAAAATTTGGATATTCGGTGTATCTAAAATGGCAAAAGAACTTGCTCAAAAAAGAATTGGGGGAATACCTTTTTCCATCTCCATAACTTTTAAGGTAATAACGATTCTACAAACGCTGAATGACTGATGAGCTGACATTGAAATTTTTTGAAACTCGCCGAATTCTGGTTCCATTCTCAATCAAGGAAACAAGTTGTTCAATTCCTACCGCACTCAGATGCCGCATTTTGACTTGTTTGATGTCAAATAGACTTTTAAAAAATTGTTCCGTCTTTTCCATGCACAATAAGTCTAGAATATCTTGAGTCATCTTCACTTCGTTTTTCGTAGTTTTTACTTCCCTAGTAATTGCTTCGTAAAAAATCACCCTCCGAGGATCCCTAGGTGTCGAAAAACATGTTTTTCTCAATTCTGTCGGTCTGTCTGTAGGTGTGTCGGTCTGTCTGTTTGCGCCACAGCTAAAAAACTCTTTACCCGATTGACTTCAAATTTTGGTCAAAAATAACCTTCTCTCTCTAAATGTCGAAAAAACAAAATTTGTTTATTTTGCCATTACAAATGGTGGCACAAATCCTAACAACAAATTAAAAATCCACACCAGATTATGTCTTGAGCAAAATTTGAATAATTGAACATGCAAATTGTACGTGCAATCTGCGGAACACACTAAATATTTGGGATTAAGAATAGATCAAAATCTAAGGTGGAATTCCACACACATAGAGACTCTGACAAAGAGATTAAGATCTCTTATTACATTTTTTTCATCAACAGATATTTTAAATTTGAATTTTCTTATAAGTGTTTACAAATCCTTGGTTGAATCACTTCTAAACTATGGTTTAGTTTTTTGGGGTGGGCGGGGAAATACTAATACTCTTAAAGTTATACAAAATAGTATTCTAAAAATTATGTTAAAGAAAAAGCATAGATTTTCCACCAAATTTTTTTTTTTATTTTATTTATTTATTTATTGCTTTTATTGTTGCACAGTACAATTACAGAAGTAAGAAGTATAAATTATAACTAATTACGAAAGAAAAAGCAGAACCTTACAACAAAAGGCAGAGCTCGCGTCCGACCGTAAAAACGGAGGCAGCGCTCTTTCACTCAACCGAAATGTACCAAGAGACAATTATTTGATCTAAAATTACTTTATGTTTTTAGTTCTGTTATCTTCGTCTTTAAAAATGTTGATATAGGTGAACAAAAAATACAATATACACATAATATTCAATCTACAACATCCAACATTTTTGGTCAAAAGTCTGTGTTTTATAATGGCCCAAAATATTACAATAGATTACCACATAATATAAGAAGTATATAGGAAGTAAACACATTTAAAATGGCTACAAAGGAATTCATATTTCATAATCTCGGAACATTTATATAAATAATAATTAACCCATTTCTTCTTCTTCTTCTTCTTCTTCAAGTGCCGTACCCATATTCGGGCATTGGCTATGGTCAGTAAGTGCCTTGAAATCTATATTATATCAAGATGTATATGGTTTCTTGAATGCACTACATTAGACCGTTACACTAGGGAATGTGTTCTACGTAGTGGTTTCCCGTTGCCTTCTACGCAGTTGCGTCGTGTAGTGTATGTGTTGAGTAAGAGGCCTTGTTACTGTTCGCAGTCGACCCCAAGTCTACGAGCAGAGTCGTTATTTTATTATCCCAACGGCCAGAGACCCCTTTCTACCTACATAAAAAATGTATAAATTGATGCGTTTGCCTTTTCTGGGATTTCTCCTCTCCGGAAGATTTGATCGCATGTGATGAGCTGTTAATTTTTATGGTATAATATTTTAGTACTTGGAGCACAATAAAAATTGTAAAATTTAATTTAAAATCTATCAAAATACAAGAGTTCTAACCACGCTACACCACAACTTGTTACGTTCCGGACGCGCGTTTCGCTAACCAAATTAGCATCATCAGCAGATGATATAAACTAAAGTAACCTATCCTAACCGAGACTATTTATAGGTAAATGTGGTCACACTTAGTTGCACCCGACTGCACCGTTGTGAAGTAAACAATAGAGGGGACTGTAGGGAATAGGCCCTCTGTCTTTATTTAGTGCTTTCTTACCACATTTAACTATTTCTATACTCTTAAATGCATCCAATAATCTATTATTAGATACATTTTTAATCAACTTAAGATTATTTATTCCTATTTGGTGATTGTTTTCCAAAGCATGTTGGGCAACACTTTACTTTTCTGTTCTTCCGTATCTTAAATGTGTCATGTGTTCTTTAAAACGAATGTTTATGGAGCGTTTAGTTTGCCCAACATATTTTAGATCGCAGTCATTACAGCTAATTTCATAGATGCCACTCCTCTCCTTCAAGTCGACTTTGTCTTTAGGGTTTCCAAGGAGATTTTTCAAACTGTTGTCTGTTTTGTAGGCTACTCTAAAGCCTACGTTTTTAAATACTTTTTCTAGACCTTTCGTATATCTGGGATCATATGGGATTACTATGAACTTATTGGGAGCCTCAGGTACCTGAAGAGTAGTGCCATCGTTTAACATTTTCTTATGGTTATCTCTATTTACTAATTTGTGTACAAAATTATCATTATATCCATCACTTTTAGCTATATTTTTAATCCGATTCATTTCATTGTTAAAACGTTCTTCACTTAATGGAAAATTGACTAACCTTTGAGTTAAGAAATGAAATGCTGCCATTTTGTGTTGACGGCAATGAAATGAGTCAGATGTTATATACCTATCAGTATTAGTAAATTTCCTATAAATATCAAATTCTAATTTATCGTTATTTCTCATAACTAACGTGTCGAGAAATGGTAATTGCCCATTGTTCCCCTTCTCGTACGTAAAATTAATGGAAGTATATTTATTGTTTTATGTTTCTAAGATAGTGTCCAAATTTTCTGTTTTAGTATCGAAAATAGCAAATATATCGTCTACGTATCTATACCACACACTTGGGAAATACTTGAGTTATTTTTTGAATTGGGTTTCTAATCTACCCATAAACAAATTTGCAAGGAACGGAGATAAGCAATTGCCCATTGCAGTTCCCTCAAGTTGTTTATAATATTTATTGTTGAACTGAAAATGATTTTAATTCATACGTAATTTTGTGAGAAGCAAATATTCATCAATAATTTCTTCCCTCAAATTATTGATTTCAAGTAGTTCCTTTGGGTACTCTAAAGCTAGTGGTATGGGTAAACTAGGAAACAATGAGCTTACATCAAAAGATATTAAAATTTCACCTTCTTTTAAGTGAATATTCTTAATTTTATCTAAGAATTCTAACGAATTAGTAACCTCAAAGTTATCGTACGAGATATTTAAAATGCTGAATTCTTCTACTAACCATTTTGAAATATTGTGCGTTGGTGATTCAACAGCTGAAACAATAGGTCTCATGCACTTCCCAGGTTTATGTTACTATGTGTTAGTTTGAATTTTAGTTTATCGGACCCAAGGTTTTTACACTGTTTTAAGGTACTTTTTACTTCTGTTATCATTTTTGATAACGGGTTTTTCTCAATTAAATCGTAAGGACCAGTTTGAATCAAATTGTCTACTCTTTCAAAATAATCTGTTTTGTCTAGTACAACAACCTTATTTTCTTTGTCAGCTTTTAAATAAAAACATTCTTTTTTCTTTAGTTCCTGGATAACTTCAGTATTTTTACGAGAAACATATTTTGACTTGTTGTTAACAACGTTTTTTTTTTATTTGATTTCTGCAAGCCTCTCTAATGAATCCCTTAATTGACTCTGGCACGTATTGAATGGAACTTTCGATATTCGCTATAATAGTTGGTAAACTATTTTTTGCTGGAGGCTCTGCAAAATTCAAACTTTTATTCAAAAGGGCGATTTCTCTATTATGAAAGGACTGAGAAGAAAGGTTTTCTACAATGTTCTCGACTTCCGAAGAAATTTGTTTTTGTGGTTTCAACTTTCTCAGTTTGTTTTTAAGTGAACAAGTGTTAGGATTTAAAATCTGTGTAAAAAAATATTATTATTATTATATGGGGTTAACATTTTGATATAAATCCAATATGGCGAAACAAAATGGCGGCCTAGTGAAACGTTAAAAAAATTATTTCTAAAGAAACTGATTATCAAATTTACCTCAAATTTTGCATAAAAATCGAGGTTATATAGGAATGAACTAGTAACGTTTTAGTATAAAACCAAGACAGCAAAACAAAACAGCGGCCTAATAAAACAAATTTTTATTTAACAAATCAGCCTGAAAAACTATTTTTTAGATTAATTTCAAATTTTGCGCAAGCATTAAGTGTGAAAAACTGGTAAAGTTGTGGTACGAATTCAAGATGGCCAAACAAAATGGCGGCCAAATAATTGTTTTAAAATCAACGTAAAAAATCTTATTCAATTGATTTTGAATTTTGCAGAAATATTAAATGTGATAAAGGGATAAACTGGTACGAATTCAACATGATGTAAAAAAATGGCGGTGTGTCAATGTAAATACTACTATTGAACTTTTTTTAAATAATGCCCAAATATCAAGTGTGGCGTAGATAGAAAATGGTCAAATATTGGTATGAACAAAATGACGCCCAATGCAAATGTTTAAAAAGACAGTATATATGTGTTACTCAATGACTATATACTGAACTAAACTGGGCCACACTTCACTATTCCTAATAAAAGGAAAGATTCATAGCGAGGGAACTTCCGAGTAAAAGAAATTTACCGATTTTTTTTTAATTGTTAACCTTAACTTAGGAATAAATACTTCATTGAATATTGTATTTACTATTTATTCGTCTATTAGGAGAAAATGCGTCTTTCAAAATTGGAAAAGTTAATGAATTGTGAAAATATTCAGTGCTGCATGGAAATACATATTTATGTTTTTGTTTCAGATATTAGACGGGACATCAAAAAGTCAACTAGAACCGTAGTCGACCAGAAGACACTGGAATCGGCTGCCAACCAAATCAAAAACACCAAAATTTTGCGCATCAGCGACACATTTCTTGTTGAACTCAGTCCCAAAAAAGCCAGCACCATTGAAGACTTAATAAAAAAATTCTCCATTACTACTTTTAATTTGGGTGACGACAAGCCAGCGACGGCCAACAAAAATATGATGTCAAACGGGTTAGATGCTGGAGTTGGCCAACAGAATGGCAGTAGCAACAGTGTTGGCGGGGGACAGGAGGAATCCAAAACTAACCTTATAGTCAACTACCTTCCCCAAACAATGACACAGGAGGAGATAAGGTCGCTCTTCTCCAGCATTGGAGAAGTCGAGAGTTGCAAACTTATTAGGGATAAAGTCACAGGTATGTTTTTTAATTTGACTTATTTTTTTTTACTAAATTCGCACGATACTTCTATGTACCTGTTTTGCAATTTATAAATTAATCGAATATTTAATTTTTGCCCTTGCCCTCGTGTGATCTATGGAGTTGAAAAAGTGCATCTAATTGCTAGAAAGTGCATACCAAGTTTACCAAATCGGCATTGAGTTATAAACGTAGGAAAATAAACCGCTTCCAAAGATCTAATGAAGTTGTGAAACGTACCTCGGTTTTAAAGTCTTGGAACTCAAGTAGGAAATTTGGCATTGGTATGCAGTGGCAAAAGGAATGATTATTATTCAAGTTTTTCATTCAAATATCCTAAAATTTCTGAATAATTTCTGAATTTGTAGATGTTTGCACAGATATATTTAAGATTTGCAACACTATATTATGTTCTTTTGCTTCCTAAAAGCAGTACTGCCATATTTGGTAGTGAATTTATCCGTGAGATTGATTTGACTTAATGGTTTGTATAGGCTTTTCTCTGATAAACAGGGTGTTCAGAAATTCTGCTACAATATTTGAAGGGGTTATTCCAACATATCATAAAAATATCTAAAAAACTCCTATGCACATGGGCCCGGAAACTCTTCGTTTTCCAGATAAAAACTTTTATTTCAAACTCATTTTTTTCTTCATGTGTCTTGTACACCGTATTCCACATATACTATCTGGAAATACGTAATAATACGCGCGCAATATACATTGATGTTTTAAAAACTGGAAATTACCACCCAAACGTCCAATTTTAGATCTTTGTAATTTTTTATCGTGATTTGAAAAACAGCTCTAGTTTTCAAAAAATTACACATAACCTTAATTTTCTTGGAAACTACGCAGAAATCGACTATAGTTTAAACTGGTAATTTATGTTTATTTTTGCAAACGAATCAAATAATGGACAAATATACAGGATGTCCCGTTTAAAATTTTATAGTTGATGTCGTCCCAGCAAAATTGGGACACCCTGTGGAAACATCATATTTTAAAAGAACTTAACTAACTAAAGGTACTTTTATGTAGAACAGGTGTACATTTCTAGAGTAATTTGTTACAAATTTGGCATACGATAAACCGTAATTAATGTCTATAAAGTGGCCTTATAGCTTAAAAAAATATACTGAGAGTAACTTTTTTGGTACTTCTTTGTAATTTCGTGCTTTATTTTACAAATTTTATTTTCCTTGAATTTTTTGTGATATCGGTTTTAGTAATTTAGGAAAATGTATTTAAAGACATGGACAGTTAATGATTTTAGTATCAGCTTTAATTACCTAAATATTACAAGTTAAAAATCATCAAAACTGTCGATGTTTTTAACCACATTTTTCTAATTTATTTTAATTAAGATATCAAAAAGGTTCAAAGGATATAAAATTTGTGAAATAAAGCAGAAAGCCCGCTAAGCTGGATCACTGTCGCTGCAGCACATTTTATGGGGAGGTCGGGGGGGTCGAGGCCCGAACAAAAGTAACACACTGTGTAATTTTCTAAAATATATTATGTTCGTCTTATATACATTAATTATAGTTTATTGTGTGCTAAATAGGAGACACATCAAGAAAACTAAAAAAATATTTAAAATTTTTACACCCCTTTTATGTTTCCTTGCATGGCATCCTGTATACTGTAATTTGATGGAATTAAACATAAAATACTGTTTTGAATTCGTTTTTCGGACTCACTTTGTACAAATAAGTAAGGTAATTAACAGTAAAACTAAATCTACACGTCTGTAGTTTGATCTTGACTAATTAAGAAACTGTGAATTGGGATGCACAAATAATATGTTAATAAATACAAATTATTGAGTCACAGGAACAAAATCCTTGTATATATAGCTCTTACATTTTTTGTTTTACTAGATATTATTATTATGTTATTAGTTGCAGTTCAAAGGGAATTGTTTTGTACTTGAAAACTTGAAGAATCATTCGCTATGCCACTTTATGTCAATATTAAATGAACTACTTATTTCAAAAATTAGGAGACTTTAAAATTAAGGGCAATTTCAACAAAGAAATTTACTAGACTATTTGACTCTTTAATTAACAAAAATAACGCACAATTCTTCAAAAGTTTAACTTTATTCCCGCAAAAAAAATAGAGGCCATTTCTTGTACGAAATATTATTTACTTAATTCTGTTTTTCGAATGATTCCTTGGATTTTGATATGTCTTCGGCATCTTAATGAACAATACAAAAAAACGTGTCAGTAACAGATATAGAAGTGCAACAAATGGTATTTTTCGTTTTACGAAAGAGGGTTTCTCGAAATTTATAATGTCATTGTCTTGAAACCCACCCTAAAAAGCTTTTTAATATCTGTTTGTGTAAACTATTTATTTTCTCGTAGGTTTAACGTAATTCAGGGAAATCATTATTTATTTAGCTCGAAAACGAAAATGCCCAATAGAAAAGAAAACGCCTGATAATGACAGAGAAACTGCTGTGTTCAGCATTAAAATTTAACACGAATGCATACACGTATTACGGTGTAAATATGGAGTAATGCGAGTGTTCTGAGGCAATCGATTAGGGTCGTATGAGATAGTGCACGTATAATTCATAAGAGAAACTAAAACTCTTGATAAAGTGAGGTTCTCAAACTTACTTACACAAGCAGATGTTGAAAACCACATGAAAAACCATTCAAAAGATTTTTTATTTCAGTAGTTTTGTCGTGGGTTGATTAGTAAAAACTTCACAGCAGTTCTCTGGGTCAAAGTCCCGGAGTCACATCAAAATCGATGGAATTGTTTAATTGTTTTTATTATAAAATGATACATACAGAGTGTTTCAAAGGTAAAATAAAAGATTTTAAGGGATGATTTCTCATTATTTTATTTACTTTCTCCTGGATCGGTTGGTATTATATCGTTTGCGAAAGGCAGATCTTTCAGTTTTTCTTCTATCTTCTCTTAAAGGTTTTGAAAGCATATATTACGTTTCTGCTGTTGTATGTATTTTACCTATAAATATAATAATGTTTATGCTTGCTTTTTCCTTTTTTTCCCAAGCCGTACTATGTTATATGAAAATATGATGAGGGATGTTCCTGAAGTTAAATATTCCAGAATCAAAATACCTCTCCAGGTGAGAGATACCTTTAGCGCTCCCCCATCGAAATGTTATTTCTCATTCAGCGGCTTGAGTAAAAACCTCAACTCTGTTCCCCACTTACTCCAATTCTGTAAGCCTCATATTCTCTTCCTAACCGAATCCAAGATAAGTCCTTTTCTGGCTATGAACTTCTTCTATCATTCCGCCTGAACGATGGCGTTCGTAGTAATCTACCCTGTACAGGACTTCCGAATCTTAAATCGAACAGATCCGATATCCTGTGGCTCAAACTAGCCGACAGAACTTCCACTAAATTTATTTGTTGTCTCTATCACTCTCCCTCAGACAATTTCTTCAACGAGTTCTTTCAATTTCTTCTGCTAAAGTGGATTTCCTAATTTCTGAATTTCCTTCCTCTGAAATCATTATCCTTTGCGAATTTAACGCCGATAATAAAGAATGGTTATGGTCTACTAAAACCGCTCCCCAAAATAAAGCAGCAGAGGCCTTTGCATTTAGCTAGTCTCTTACCACCTCATCATTACTTTCCACGCATCGTCACATATAGCCAAAATCCATTGGAGCTCTTTCTAACTCAACCCAAAAATGTCTACTTCTAATTCAGTTTCCTGAATTGATACCTATATTTCAAGTATTTCTGTAAAATTCGTGAATTGTTCGTTTGTTGCATCGGCATTGATAGACCCATAATTGAGATACTGACCAGAGCTAATGGGTTTCCTGTTTGCAACCAAATCGTAGGTCTAAGAATGGTAAGCAAGAATCCCCTGCTTCTGTCATGGGTTTTATAGCAGTTCAAACTTCAAATATTATTTGTGTGTGAACTAAGTCCAAGAGATGAATTTTACTTTAAATTGCTTTCCAAGAAAAAAATATTGTAGAGTTTTCAAGATATATTTTTTTTCCTGTTAGATATAAATCATCAGAATTGTTCCCAGGGACGTAATGAATGCGAAAAAACAAAACCTAAATATACAAACATATTTTCGAGATTAGTACTTTATGACACATGTTTTCGGTGATTTGGTTGTACCCCTTAAAATCTTTTTTCTGGTGTTTGAGGCACACTGCACATGTTTCGAAAAAGTTCTTAGTTAAATATTAAATCTGACATTCATGACGACATTTTCTTTGTAAAGTGCATTATCCAAATGTCTCGATGTGTTCTATGCAAATTTACTGAGAGTACTGTCGTAGTTGTCAGGTATTGGTTAATCAAAAAGTCGAATAGATCTATTACTTCTTATTTAGAAAAAATTCGGATACCTGCTTTTCTATATTCATTGAAAAATATTCTGTTCACTTTACATGAGTCTTTGTTGAACATAGATTTTTTTCTTTTTTAACACAGCAAGAAGTTTATTTAGTTTTATTAACAAATGTATAGTTTTGTAATATAACTTCAATAAGGCGGCTTTTGGTACATTGTGCCGTAACCATGTCAAATAATAACTTCCGGTTAGATATGCAAGTGCAGTAAATTTAATGTGTTTGTTAACACTTTTATTAATTGCAATTAAAGATCGTATAAAAGCGAGTAATAATTATTTCCGGGCTGATTTTTGCCCAAGTGCGTAAAATGTTTATGTTTCCAATATGTAGTAACCTTTGGCCGGTTTTAACGTTATTCATTGATTTTTTTTTATTCTCCTTTGAATAAATATGTTTAAAAATTTTGAAAATTATTTTTTTATTTCCTTACAGAAAAAATTTCGCCCCTAAAACTAGGATCTGGAGAAGAAGGTACAAATATTAAATAAATAAAAAAGTTTTTTTGGGAATTCAACTAATCCTATGGGAATCCATTTTTGAAATACCAAAATATCGGCTCTATACGTTCCTAATATTTAACCTAGATTTCTGATTAGGGGTGTAACTGTAGATTATTTTTCGAAGGATATAGAATGAACTAACCCAGTTAACACCACTTTAAATAGGGAAAAAGTTCTTAATCTGAATGCTTTATCTGTGCTTTGCTGCTATAGTATTGTTATCATTGTACAGGGTTGCGCGACTAAAATTAAAACTTCAAATAAACTTATTTAATCGATTTTCAGAAACTTGTTTCCCACATAAATCCTGATCCTCCTGTTTTATGTTTATGCTAATACGATATACAGCGTATGTAACAAAAGATGTACAGGGGTTCACATATTGCATCATGTTTTCAAGTCATGTGGTGGTAATTGTTGGACACTGTTTTGTTCTAAACCTGTAGACCTAGATTTTTTCTACAGGGGTGTATTAAAGTAGGTTAGAAAGTACGAGTATTAGCTAACTTGAGTCAGTGGGGCTTTAGCAGGTAACTATCTATCTATCTACCTGAGAGCTAGTTTTTTAATATCTTACAGGACAATATTAGCGACTTACAATTATTATTGTCAGACGCTTTAAAGCTCGATAAATAATAAATTATAAATTAATTATTATTTAATTATTTTCTTTAACTTAATCTTGTTCAATGATTTTCATGTCATTTTCACACCCAGTCTTTTAATTGTATATTGAAGTTATCATCATCATCTTCGGCTTCGTCATGTGAATCTATTGTAAAAACAAATATTGTAAGAAGGTTGCAAATAGCTAGAAATACATATAAATAATTCAAATCGAAAGTAAGGTACTTTATAGAGTTTGCAGTGAATCACTGGCAGAACTTGGCAGTTGATTGCCTTCGCACCAATAATATTATATAAATTATACTTTGAATATTAGAAAGAATATTCATATTTTATACAGGGTGTTAATAAATAAGTGCGACAAACTTCAGGGGATGAAAAAATAATGACAGTTTGCTATATAAACGCAAATGATTCGTTTTCCGAGATACGGGGTGTTAAGTTTTTGTTAAAATCTGACGATTTATTTATTGCTCTAAAACCGGTCGAGATATGCGAATGAAATTTGGTGGGTTTTAAGAGGTAGTTATTACGCATTTTTTGACATGCAATTGTGAATTTTATATTCATCATTGGCGCGCATACGGGTAATGTCTCAATTTTTTTAAAGAAAAAAAATGGTACGCCACTGAGACATTTCAAATTAAAAATCATTTTTGAATTCCTCGTTCAATTTGTGACAAAAAATCTCTCTTGACTTTTTTTCGTATGGGGCGCGGTCTTTATGCAAAAAAATAAAACATCTTAACGCGTATTTTTCATTTCTTTAATACATTATCAAGAACTATCTAATACAATAATATTAAACCAGAACAATAACAGAAAATAACACTAATAAAATTTTAAATAGGCGTAAAACTACAACAAATGTTGAAAATGACGTGACTCAAGATTCAACTCTTCACCTCATTGATTGTCGTATTCGTGCAAATATTTCGGGTGTATTTCTTAATGTCTCACAGCCGGCTATAATTCGATTCCTCAGGTCATCAATATCTTCGACGGGAGTGATATAAACTAATGACTTAAGAAAACCCCAAATGCACCCAATGTACCTCCCCTTCCTATCCAACGATTCGGATATACTATATCTAAGTAATTACGTATGTTAATGCTAAAATGGACTGGTGCACCATCATGCATAAACCATAAGTGTTGTCTCAGCGATAGAGGAGTTTTTTCAAGAAGAACATTTAACTCTTCCTGTAGAATATTAAGGTAAGATTCGCCTGTTAGTCGTTGCGGGAGGAAATATGGACGTATTAGATACCTATCAATTAGCCATACCATACATTTATTGAAAAGTGATGCTGAAAATGAGCTTCAAAGATTCCATGTGGATTTTCTTCAGCCCATAAGGAAGCAGGATGTCTGGATTCTTTACGCCCTCAACATTTAAAAGACTTTTCTGGAGATAAGTTAGGGTCTTCTTCAATCAACGCAATTTCTTCCTTGAAGAATCTAGTAGTGAAAATATTAGAATCTAATGAGATTCGTCCAATATTCTTCGGTGCATCTATTTGCTTTGAATAAAAAGATGGAGGAATTCGTCCATTTGCTGTTGGCTGTACACTAAGAACAATTTAGGGCCAATTCAGTTAGGTTTTGGTACCAACTGTGGTTTGGAAGCAGCTGCACATTCAGCTCGCCGTTATACTTCTTTAGATCATAATTCTCAAAAATGTATTTTAAAAATCGATTTTTTTAACGCTTTCGATATGATTTCAAAATCTACTTTATTATTTGAAGCCAATAAGATAATTTTGTAATTTTATAAGGGAATCTTACCAAGCATCCTCTTTAATGTCTTTTGGTGACCGTACCATTTTTTTTCAGCCAAGAGTTCATCAAGGCGATCCTTCAGAACTTCCTTTATCTTGTGGTACCTTGATGCACTTTTAATTACCCTCAGATACCGATTTTCAGACCAATTCTTACAAATGTCAATATTTATCTGCCATATTAACGCAGCCATATTGATTTTTTAAATGTGGGCTAAAAATCCATAATTTGCACTTTTAAATATCCCCAGATATGAATTTTCAGTCGAATTGTTCCCCTGTCAAAATTTGCCTCCCACGTAAGAACCCCCAAAAAATGTTTTAAGTTGAATATGCACAAGTAACAAAATTCGTTCGTCATGATAGTGTCCCTATATGCCTAAAAATAAGTTTTCTCTATTTCGCCGATCTGTCTGTCTGTCTGTTCGCAGCATAACTAGAATACTGCTTACCCGATTAACTTGGTATCTTATGTGGTGACTTTAAAACAGTATTAAATTATTTTAAAAAAATATTGTTTCTTCTTCAAAGTTGCGTTTAAACATTCATTTTAAAACATGTGAACTTTCCATGATTTCGACAGAAAATTGTTCATTAGATATTTTGTGTATACCAATTTGTTTTTCTTCAATAACACTTCTCGACAATGTGGTGAATGCGCTCCATATTCTTATAACTGAAACTCATCGCGCCATCTAACAGAAAAGGCAGAACAAGGTCTGCCGGGCCAGTTGGTATATTATAAAATAGCCTTCTAAGTAACATCCAATTTAGCCTTGATACTATGACGTAGTTGCATCGATTTTTTATCGAGCTTTAAAACGTCTGGCAAAAACTAGGACACGCGGAAAGCGTTTGGCAGCTGTTACCTTTCAAAACCCCCTAACTCAAGCTAGCTAATACCTATACTTTCTAACCTGCTATAGTAGTTATAGTACACACCTATAGAAAAAAAAATTTATCCTATAAGTATTTTCCTGACTTTTTAGTAACTAATTAGTTTATTTACTAAAATAAACAAAAGTGTGTTTACTAAGTAATGAATTATGAAATAGTAAGATACTACAGGTAATATTGTATTTGAAGCCACAAAATATGTGATAGAACTCGTTTTACGAGAACCCAAACAAAAAAGGTCTAACCTGGGCTAACCGATAACCATAAATATATAATTACAAAACACGATTACATACAAAATTTCGTGTATTGAAATTCACGAAATCATAGTTCAAATTTACATTTAGTGAGCAAAATACCTGTCATATAATCGAACCATTTCGCTTACACAGGTAACAAAAGGCAATTTAGTGAGGAAAATACGTCCGCCCCTTCATTCATGTAGAAATAATGTTTTTGCTTCTTTCGCAAGAGAAAAGTATTGCAATCGTGAAAAAAACACCCTTCGAGATTTTTGCAGATCTTCGTCGTTTTAGGGTCCCTCGAGGGGCTCCTAGACCCCCTAGAAGAATCTCTGATTTTCGTCAGTCTGTCCTTCTATCTTTACGCGGCACAGCTCAAAAACTACTTATCCGATAGACTTCAAATTTCGGTCAAAATTCAAGGGTCATTTGGGGACGAAGTGATAACGTTTTGGTAAAAATCCAATTTAGCGGAACAAAATGGCAGCCTCACGAAAAATCATTATTAAGACACTACTTATTTCATCGACCTCAAATTTTACTTAAAAATCAAGTATAATATAGGGATAAACTGGTAAAATGTTGTTGAGAAGCCATAATGGCGGGAGAAAATGGCCGCCTAATGAAATGTTTAAAAATTCAGTACCAGAAAAATGTGAAACAGGGTTAAAGTAGCAAAATTTTAGTGTGAATCATACATGGCGGCGTAGTAAAATGTTATATATTTCATTTCCTTAAATAAAACCTTATATAAAATTATGAAAGAAAATATAATTACGAGGGATGTTCCAGGTATGTAAAGCCAATGTACCGATTTTTTTTTCTGTAGTATACATATTGATGGAATAAAAAAAATGTATAGTCAAGTTTTTGTGCAAAACAGTGACGTTAAAATGTTGCTGAAAAAAGTTGTGGTACAACCCACACATGACCTGATTTTTTTAAGTACTCTTTTGTTGCACATACCCTGTATATCATGCTAGCCTAAAAATAAAGCAGTAGTAGCCTTTGATATTCGGCTAAATACTTTTATTTTTATTTAATTTTTAATTTTTCCAAAGAATATCTGAGCGAATTTTGTATTTTGACCACCACTTTAACTTTCTTATTTTTGATACAATTTCTTTGTATCAAATTGTTGGAAGTTTTGTATACTTTTTAAAATAATGACAAACTGTTTTACAGAATATGTAAATTTTTTTTAATGAAATATATCTGTTTTTCTTCATTCCCATGATGGACCTAATTCCATCTGTTTTAAATATATTCGCCTTTAAAAATGGAAACAAACCAAAGAAACTTAGGAATGCGCAACCCTAAGTCAATGCCGATGGCGTACTTAGGGAAGGGGGCCACTTGCACCCCCCTCTCGAAGACTTGAGAAAGAAGGCAAGAATTGTTTAAATCTTTTTAGCAGAATAAAATATATGTTTGCTATTTTTGCCCCTTGTTTACACTCCAAAACCTTTGAAAGACAAGATAAGGTATTTCATTAAAAAAAAATGAAGTTTGTAATTGTAAAAGTATTCAATTCCTTTAATTCGGTAAAAATTGGTTAAACCTAAAAATAGGAAAGTCAGGCGGTGGTTGAAATATGACCAGTAAACCTGTACTCTCTCCAAAATATTGACTTCATAATATTTGTGGTTTGGTTGCCGGATTGTTTATATACTAAATATCGATTTACACATAATTAACATTGAGGTAAAAGAATTGGTATGCTAGTCTTGTTATATGATAAAAATGCCCAAGGACTAAATCTTTTTTTAAATTGTTTCAATCGTTAAAGGGATTGTTTTCAAATTTCTTATAGATGCAAGTTATTTAAAAGAGTTTTGTGTTTTTTCTGCATATTACATAATTCATAGGTATCATTCTGTTTATCTTTTCTTTAATACTAAAAAATATTTTGTAAAGAAATGTTTGTTTTAAAATAAGTTTTATAATTCGAGCACACTATACAGCATGTTAACATCTTTACTTGCTATTTAATTTATACGTGAAAACGTATCTACGGTAACACTTTAGGTGATTTTAACTGCATTGGAATTAAGGGCATGTATTAAATATATTTTAAAACTACCCCCCTTTTTGGAAGCTGATATTACATGATAGGAAACAACAATTCATGCCATAATAATTATTATAATCATGGATTTAAGGGGAGACAGACTGTCCCTTTTACATGCCCAAATGTATCGGACCCTAATCTGCCACTTGTCCCATTTTGAATTATTTTTTAAATTCTTTAGATTTAGTTTCCTTATTTCTTTCGAAAAAGAAGTACTGTATTCTGAGATTTTTTTTGGTCTTGGAAAATTAGATTAAAATATCTTAGGGTCTTTAAAGAAAGAACATACTTACAGGGTGTTTCAAATGGGTTATTGCTTCGCATAGAATAAGACATACATGTTATATACTCATAGGTCAATAATGGCTTGTTTTTCAAGGTTGGATTAGAATGAAACTTACAAATTTGGCATAAGTAACCACGGCAATTAAACTTTAGTACTTATTTTTAATATTCCAACGCACTCTTTTATAATTTTACTAATACTAATACTAAAATGTATTGCTTAAATTTCGAATTTATTTTAATAATGTTCCTTATTATTTAAAAGTAGTAACAAAAATTTATTTTTCGATATAATCCCCTTGCTTTTGAATGCAGGTATTACAACGTTTCAACAATAACTGTAACCCATTGTAGAAATATTCTTTTGTTTTCTCCTCAAAATGGTCCTCCTTAGCTGCTATAAGCTCGTATTGTCCTTGAAATTTCTCCCTCGAAGAGTTTTTTTGAGGTTCAGAAACAAAAAATACTCACTGGAAATATCACTGGTGTCATGTCTGGACTATAAGGGGGGTGTTCAATTTATGAATAAGCTATATGGAAATGGACTCCTGTTTTCCGTAGGACTACTATGGTGGAAAAAAATATTATGTATACAGAGAGATAAATGAAATTTGACATGTTTCACCGTTTGTCTCTTTAAGAAACCGCTATAAAACAAACATTATTTTCGTTTTTTTTTGGGACTGCTTCATATCCACGCTACCCTGTATAAGGAAAAAAACGTATTTAAATATAAAAAATAAAATAAATGCGCTTGATGCATTTCACTGCAAGCAAACGAAATGCTTCTAAATATATATATATTTTTTTCATTTTTAAGTGGCTGTTTAGGATTACCTTATATATTTAAAAAATAGTTTTTTTTTAAATACAGACTAAAAACAATTTGACAAAGCGAGCTAATTGCTTGGCTAAGTGCCTCTGAAATACAATGTTAATTTTCAGGTAGCTGTTTCATCCTCCTAGAGATACTCTGTATAGTTGAAAAAAAATGTTTTTATATATAAAAAATTAAAAGAAACACACATGTTTTACCGTTTTTTAATTTTTTTCCGATTCTAAGAATCTGGCTCATCATTCTTGGGCTACCCTGTATTGTTGACAAAAATGATTTTTTTAAATAAAAACAATTTTGGCGTTTTGCCGTTTTCTAAAAAATTACGCAAATTTGATTTTAAATATACAGGTTGTAACGAAATTAATAGTTAATATTTTTAATTTAGTAATCTGTTATAAATTAAACTGTCATGTAAACATATATTGGAACTATTCCCTCGTTAAGGGCCTACAGTCCCGAGAATTAGCCCCTCTGAAGATAAACAATCACTGGGGGTCAGGTCTGGACTATAAGATGGGTGTTCAATTTCTTCGAAGCCCCAATCATAAACTGCAGCTTTGACTTGTGTACTGGTGCATTCTCGTGCAACAGCAAAACACCTTGCATCAGTTTTCCGCATTCCTTGAGTTTTATTGCGTCTCTAAGGCGATGTAATATGCTTGCGTAATACTTTCTGGTTACTCTCTGACCCTCTTCTAGATAATCAATCAATAAAATTTCTTTCCCTGCAGATGGAGTCACCTTAACTTCTTTGGAGGGCTCGAGCCCTTAACATGCCACTGCATCGAATCTTGCTTGGATTCAGGAGCCACCAATCGACTGATAATTAAATCTGGTTCATCTCCACAAAACGCCAAAAACTGTTCACTCAGTTCCACTTTCAAACCCATCTTGCACTAACCTTTGTCATGCCAAGATAATCATGTAGGATTCGGAAAACCGTTGTTCTGAAACTTTTAATAATGCTTGTCGCTTCTTCAGTCTCGCATCACTGGTTATTAAACACTTTGTTTTTTCAACGACCTCTGAAGTATCAATAGGTCGGCCTGCCCGGGATGCTCATCCAATGACTCTTAGCCATATTTAAACAGTTTTGACCACTCACAAATAGTTGATTTCGAAGGGTAATAATCTCCAAAGACAGCCAACATTTTTTCAAGAATCAGTTTCGGAGTTTTCCTTTGTTTTGCAAGATATTTTATAACTGATCTACTCTACTCGATTTTAATCATTTTGATGATTTGCATTTAATAATATAGCAATTGTTTTCTAAATTGGCATACAAGTTTCCAAGGCATATGTGATTCAAAACCACTTTAATAGAAAATTATACCAATATTATGGAATACTCAGCCTGGGAATATAAAAATGACCCCTCGTATCTCGGACGGCTGAATTATCGATTTAAACTAAGAGTATTTCTTTTGTATAAGATTAATCAGAGAAATGTCGATCAACAAATTGTCAAAAATGGCAATGTCAAAAAAATTACGATTGAATAGTTCTGAAAAATACCTAACCTTAGTCGTTTGTATGCCACGGGCGGGTAATGTTGATCAGCATGCATAAAACAATTGTTGTTCTTAAATTTTCTTACTACACCGAGTTTTATTCCTTTAAAAAAATATTTAACACGCTGTATCTCTATTTAAAACAAAATGTTTGTTGGATTTTACGAAACATTAAGATCAAAAGAAGAAAAACCCAAGTTTCTGGACGTTTCGGAGAAAAGACGACTTCCATCTTCAGCAACTGGATTCGTTTCTCGGCTACCTTCATTGCGGATACCCAGAACTCAAGCAGCAACTTCAATACTAAAGAGTTTTGGTTTTTTGGTTTGTTTTGATTCTAATGTGGCGTAAACCTAACAAACATTTTGTTTTAAATAATGAATACGGCGCAATTTGGTAATTACTTACCTTGTATTTTGAAAATGAAACTATTTTGGATCTATGTATATAAAATATTTTTTGCCTTATTTTAGGCCATGGAATCTTTTTTTAAGCGATGGCCCATGATTTTGAAACATCCTGTCTTTGCTGGACTCGGTAGAAATGGCAGGGTTTTTGTTATTTTTTTCGTTTGTCTTTAAGGATAAAGGAATTAAACCTATCGTTGAATCCGTGTACTCAGAACTAACTCCTCTCCTATGAAAGTATAATATACAGGGTGGTACCTTTTAAAAAATGTAATTTGGGTTGGCTTTTTTATTTTTATGGAATATTTTTAACTTTGAAATCCCAAAAGAATACTGAAGTTTTGTCTTCAAAGTGTTTTCCTAAGCCTAGGTTGGTGTCAAAATGTAGTGAATATCCCTGTACATGAAAATATTACATTGGAGAGATGCGATTAAGTAATTTCTTGGCTGATACTTTAAAGTGCGGTTCAAATTGATGCAACCGTGCTCCTTTAAATTGATTTAGGTACATTCTCAACAACAATAATTTTAAATATAATTCAATCTCAAAACGTTTAAGTTGTTACGGTAGTATCTGTAACGTGTAGGACGCATTATGCCGAATAAAGTTTTCTAAATTATCAGGCTAACGGAAATGATGATATTCAAACCAGTGATGTGTAGTAAACACATTATTATATACCATTCTTGCCTCTCTGACATTGAACCTTTTTCATGTTTTGTTTCTATGTATAATACTCACTCTAATTATATTCTTGAGCGGACTGCCGGCGAACACGATTTAGACTTATACCTTATTTTAACAAGTGATATAGATCTCCTGCCCCTATCGGGCAAGATGGAAACAATAGTCTGTAAAATCAGAATTGTAAATAATTAAATCAAAAATCAAATTTAGTTCGTAGAACCCCAAATTGGTAAATTAATCCGGTTAAAGTTTGCATTTGAAATTAACTTTGACATGTCTCAAATACTTTATGGTAATAAAAATGCATTTTTAAAGGGCTCTTGTATCCTCTAGGGCTACCCTGTATAGTAGGAAATTGTTTTTTTAACTAACCGCTATAAAACAATAACTAAATATAACATAAACTAAACAATATTTTCATTTTTTGGGGGCTGCTTTATATTTCTGGAGCTACCCCGTATAATGGAAGAAATTGTATTAAATATTAGAAGAAATGTCACGTATTTCACCCTTTGTTAAAAAAGTTCTTAATTTTTTTTACTGTTCTCAGGGCTGATTCATACTTCTAGGGCTACCCTGTAAAAAAACATGTTTTATGGGCAAAATTATAAAATAAATTTAACCTATTTTACTATTTTCCAAGCAAGCGAAATGCTTCTGAAGAATAATTTTTTTCATTTTCAGAAAGTTGTTCCATTACCAATTTTTTTTATTTACAATCAAAATAAAATAAATTTTCACTGTTTTCTAAGCAGGGTAAATGCTTCTAAAATATTTTTTTTTTCATTTTCAGATGGCTGGGTTACCTTGTATAGTTGAAAAAATGTTTTTATAACCATGCACGTGTTTATTACTTTGTATTAGTTAGTTTCGTTTACAAAATTAGCCATCAAATACTTGCTAGAACTTTATTTGTGCAGGATTCCTGATATTTCTGTACTTTTCGGCATATATATCCATTTTCCACTCCCCTCAAAGCATCCAAGGAGATATTTGCAAATTTCTTAAGGCGATTTCGACCATGATTTCGTGATTTCGGAGGAACAATGAATCATCGTGTGTTCTAATCTCCTGAAGTAATATCTCTGAAGATGCGTCGGCCAATCGATGGCAAAACGTCGAAAAGACTTTCCTTTTAACACTGTCTAATCCCAAGAACCATAATTCCTTATTTGACCATAACCGTAAAAGCCATGTTTGCGGCGGCATTTTGAATTCTCTAATGTTGACTAAAAAGTTTCCTCTTAAATGCTTCTAGGTACCGATTTTTAGGCGAATCTGCACAAAAGATAAAATTTGTCCCCTATGTTGGCGCCTCCATTTTGTATTTTCAAATGTTGACCAAAAATTCATAATTTGCACTCTTAAATAGACACCGATTTTTAGCCGAATCTGCACAAAAGACAAAATTCGTTCGCTATGTTGGCGCCTTCATTTTGTAGTTTCAAATGTTGACTAAAAATTCATAATTTGCACTCGTAAATACGCCAGATGCACGGTTGTCAGTCGAATTTGTACAGATGTTCAAATTCGGTAGTTATGTTGACGTTGCCATTTTGAATGTTCAAATGTTATCTAAAATTTCATAACTTACACTCTTAAATACCCCAGATACCGATTTTTAGTTGAATCTGAACAAATTACAAAATTACTCCGCCAAATATTGTCTAAAGATTCATAACTTTCCTCTTAAATACTTATAGATATCGATTTTTAATCGCACAAAAGACAAAATTCTTCCGCTATGATGCCGATGCATTTTTAAATGTGAATGACAATTCATAATTTGCACTCTTAAATACCCCAGATACCGATTTTTCAATCGAATCTGAATTAATGACAAAATTAGTCCGCTATGTTGGCGCCGCCATTTTGAATTCTCAAATGTTGACTAACAATTCATAAGTTTCTTCTTAAATAGTAATTTTTAGTCGAATCTGCACAAAAAACAAAATTTGTTCACTTTGTTGGCTCTTCCATTTCGTATGTTCAAATGTTGACTAGTAATTCATAATTTGCACTCTTAAATACGCCAGATACCAATTTTTAGTCGAATTTGAACAAATTTTAAAATTTGCTGGCCATGTTGGCGCGGCCATTTTGACTGTTTAAATGTTAACTAAAAATTCATAATTTGCACTCTTAAATACCCCTAGACACCAATTTTTAGCCGAATCTTTACAAATAACAAAAGTCTTCTGCCGTGTTGGCGCCGCCATTTTCAACTTCTAAATGTTGTCTGGGTTTTTTATATATTTCAAATTATATATTGTCACACAAACTGAACACATCAACTTTGAAATCATTCTATTATGTAAAATCGTAACAATCCTTGATAAGATTTGAACTAGACATAGAATTAGACCAGTGGTGAAGCCAATAAAAAAACGGTAAAACAAAACAAATCTGATGCATTACCGTTCAAACTAATAATTATTCAAAGCAGCAGGCATCGCCTTAAAATATTCATTACTAAATAAAGACAAAAAACTGAATGGAAACTACCATAAAATAAGCTTTATTTTATACTACTTAAAAACAAAATCTCTTTGCTAACGATACTTAACTAAGTTCCTTTTAAACTTATCTAATTACGGGTATCACTTATATCACTATGACACTACCACAAAGTATTTCCACATCCTGCAAAACCCTTTGATTTTAGTTGGAGACATTGCCCCCCCCCTGGAAAATGCAAATATTGTTAATTTATATATATTATTATACATATATATTATGGTAAAAAAATATTTTGCTCCTTAAAATATATTACATTTATATGCCAAGAGGATTATAGTTAACCTTTTTTTTGTTATTAGTCATTTTTTAACATTGTTGCCCCCCCCCCCCCCCTGGAAATAATTCTGAGGGCGTCTAGGGTTAGAGAAGTGACAGAAGAAAATTTTCTGCTGTGCGCGTTATCTCAATTTTGCCAAACGATTATTTATTTAAATGTAAGTAGGTAATTATCTCATAAAATGATAATGATTTCGTGATTTCGGATGCGATTTCTAGATTTCCGATGTCATTTCCGAGATTTCTTATTTGATTTCCTGATTCCCTATTTGATTTCCTGATTTCGGCCATGATTTCATGATTTCCGAGGAAAACGAGTGAGACGCCCCTCGAGGTAAACAATAATAGGTAAAATTATCATTTATACCTAGAAATCGTTACAATCCGGCCTTCTCAACTATATTTGTTTCTTTATTGGGAAGCTCTTGTCTACACAATGCGTACGACCCAAATAGTTTTATTACAGTCGTTCAGTCATAACCCTTTTTTCGTCAAATTAATTATAGCATATATGCACAGTACTACTACATACATCTTGTAAACTGTAATAAATATCAAAAGTTCTCCGGCTATGTCCGAAAAGGTCAAACGAGTTCAGTTGTTTATAGGGGTAACACACAGCTATTATTTAAATAAATGTGTATAAATATAGTGCTATCTTTCCTGATAAGACAGCTGTTTCACGATAAAACTCCAGGTAGTTTGTTTAAAACGTGTCTAGTAATAAATGTAAATTTGTGTATGACCTGAAAGTGATCATAAAGGACATTGTTCAAACTATAATTATGCATCATTTAATACGATTCAAAGCTCGTTTCTATAATTGAGTACCTTAGATACGAGGAGCATTCAAAGAGGAGCATTGTTAATAGGAAATATAAAGTAAGAGTTCCCTTATATCATTTATAATTCATATTTTTTGGAAGTTAGTTGGGCCCCAAGGTTTAAAAGGGAGTGTAATCTTTACCCCCACCTTAAGATAATTATTTCCGAATTTCTGGTATTAACTTTTGTTTTTTAATTGGGACACCGTATATTTGTCTGCTTATTTTGATTTATTAAGACGTTCTAATTTCAGCCATTTGTCACTATGATTTGCATTCAAATTTTACCAGTTTATCCCTGTTTTCCACTTGATTTTTGAACAAAAATTCAAGTCGATTGAATAAACATTTTTTTTTGTACTGAATCGTTAAATCGGGCCAATTTGTTTCTCCATAATAATTTTACATAAAAATTTTATCAGTTTCTTTATATATCACACTTAATTTTTGGGCAAAATTTAAGGTCCATTCAACAAGTAATTTTATAATAATGATTTTTAGCACTTTGTGGGACCGCCATTTTATTCCGCCATAAATGTAATTATTCCTCGCCGGAAATGGGAAAACATGTTTAGGGGATGGTTTTTTTATAATACAAAACAATATAATAAGTTAATAGTTATGTCAATGGTAAAGTGCATCCGCGATGTTAGCGCTGCCATTTTTTGAATTTTTAATGTTGATTAAATGTTCATAATTTGCTCTTTCAAATACGCCAATGTTGGCGATACCACGCCATTTTGAACTTTGAAATGTTGACTAAGAGTTCATAATTTGCACTCTTACATATCCTCAAATATTTGTGTGATTTGTAGTAGAATAAAAGCATAGTAGAAAGTAATTTTCTGTAAATAAAACTAAACTAAAATAAAAAAAATATTTAAAATGTGCTTGGTACTGGATTATCTAGATATTAATTTAACTATAATATGTAACTAAAAACGACCAAATTAGCAGTGCCACGTTCACGAGTCATGAATGAGGAAAAAATTTTCGGGGGGAGTGGGGCAGAGATTTGGTTATATTGTTTATTGAGTCTAAATTCTAGTGCAGATATTAGTAAACCGGTAAAATTCAAATATAAAAAACGCGTCTGGGTGGGGGAGGGGAACTGACCCTGTTTCTAGAGAGTTCCAATAGAAGTATAGCGAGAATTTGGGGAATGTGATGAGGCAAATGTATGCATAGTTAGGTACGAGAACTAGTTAACGATTTGAAACACTTGTAATGAAATATAAACTTTAAAGTCTACATACTGTATAGTAAAATTGAGCAGTGCCGGATCTAGGAAGTTTTTTTGGGGGCGAAAAGGCATAAACTGCCGCTTCCATCAATTATTTTGATTTATTTCAAATGAGACTTAGATTTAGTGTGCTCTATCACGTAGAATTATGTTACATAAAAATGACTGCAGCAGTTTTGTAAAATTCTGGACATTATCCGGATATGTTATAGACATAGAAGACAGCATCATATTCACGAAACTTAAAATTTTCTTAAAAAAAAATTATTATTATGGGAATTTCTGAGAAATGATTCCCATTCACGGATGGAGGAATAAAGAACTGATATTAATAATTTATACATGCATAGGTATATGAACGGATGAATTGTTGAAATGTAAAAGTTTAAGATTGCTTTAAAGTAAAAAAAAAACAAAAATTGTATTATTATAAATACAGTTATTTTCGATACAAAGCAAAATCAGTTGATATTAGAAAAACAAACAGAAAATCTATACAACTAAAACTTCAAATTTTATTACGGGGGCATTAATAATACTACGATAGAAGACAGAGTTGTGATCAGTGACGTGAGTGAAAAATATTCAATAATCAGCGGCAATCGGTTCCGTGAGTCCTTCGCATCGCATTTTTGCCTTCGTACAAGATCGAAATCGTTCGACGATCAGCGGATGATTATGCATAGGGTGGCCAATTAAGTATCTCTGAAACGGTTCATCGTGCAGCTTCCAAAAAAAAAAATATCATTAGTAAATACAACCAACAGGAATTGCTGGAAATTATTATCATTATTATTTAACTTCGTAAAATTGCCGCTAGGGGGCGTAGCTCAAATGATGAGTTATTAAAAATGAAAATGATAAAAAGTGAATCTAAAACAGTCATAATTGCGCATATAGGTTACTAGATTTTTGTCAAAACATAATTATACTATATGTAATATATAATTTAGACTTTCGTTCGATAATTAGGTATTTATCCTCTAAAGCGTTATAATAAGCTTTGGAAACAAAAAAAATTATAAATCACATTGGACTAAAACTTAGAATTATTTATTTTGAGTTTCGATTGCAATAAACAGCTTCGTAGTTCGTCAAACGCATTTTGAATTCCATGGTTTCCATGGATATACGTATACGTAAAGCACATTAGAAGAGTATATTAGTATTGTATGAGTTATATTAGTCAGATGTAATAGATTTTACCAAAATAATCGCTTATTTAACATAACTAATTGTCAAAATGTTCATATCGATGTAAACAAAAATCAAAATTAGATATTAAAAGGTTCGTTGTGTTAATTTCCGTTTTTCTTTTTTCCCAAGGTAGAAAAACGGTCCAATAATTTGGGTTTAAAGTTCACTTTTTCTCTCTCGGGATTAAAAGTGACACTTTAGTCCTTGCTGGGAGTGGCTAAAGTGACCACTTTAGTAAAATAATTTCTATTTCTATAGTTCTTTTCAGGGATTACTGTCCAATGTTGGACGAAAGCCTCCCTTATTTCTTTTCACCTTTTTCTATCCTGTGTCACCTGGATCCAGTTTCCTGCCACTCTTTTTTTGACATCCGTCCACCGACTAGGGGTCTTCGGTTTGCCTCGTCTCTTGCTGTCCATTCCACATGTTTTCTAGTTCGCCGTCCTTCTGTCATGCTCGCGACATATCCCGCTCAGTTCCATTTGAGGTCTGGCATGACTTTGGCAGCGTACATTAGCCTCGTTCTATTTCTTATGGTTTCATTGGGGATTTTGTAATTACCAACATCGATCTCTCCATTTTCCGTTGCATAACCTGGATCTTGTGTATGTTTTTCTTGATCATTGTAAGCATCTCAGCTCCGTATGTGAGCACGGGTAATACATATCAGTCAAAGACTTCAAGCGAATTGGAATATCTGATCTGAATATGTTCCTGAGCTTCCCAAATGTGGCTCAAGATAGACCTATTCTACGATGGAATTTCAAGCGTCTGTCTTATCTCGCCTGCTGCCAGTTGCGTGGCCCAGATATTTATAAATGTAAATTGTTCGATGTTTTTGTTATTGATTTTTAAGGAGTCACTTATTGCCAGATTTGTTATGAACTGGGTTTTTGATAAATTGATTTTTAGAACAGCGTTCTCTGATGCTTCGTGGAGCATTTGTAGCAGTAGTTTTGTGCCTCTTGTATGTTATCTGTTATTCGGACAATACCATCTGCAAAATCTGCAGTTTGTCTTTTTTAACATGCTTTCTAGGAGGGTTATGAACAGTTTAGGAGAGTGCAGAGTATCGATGGTCGAATCGGCGAGTACTTCCGGAAGTTTTTGTTGGTCTACCGAATAGAAGGCCTTTTCGTAGGCGACAAATACAAGTATAAGAGACTTATTGTATTATATTTATTTCTCAATTAGTGCCTTTATTGTTAGAAAGTGGTCATTTGTTTCATATCCTGAGTAAAATTCTGGCTGTTCTGACGTTTTGCAAAAAAAAACAACATCTTTATCAATTCGGTCGGTCTGTCTGTTCGGGGTATAGCTAAAAAACTTCTTTCCCTATTGACTTCAAATTTTGGTGAAAAATTAACGATTATATGGGGATGACGGCCTAATAAAATATTTAAAAAAATCAGCCTAAAAAAACTACTTATAGAGTGATTTCAGATTTTGTGCAAGTATTAAGGGTGCTTTAGAAATAATGGCGGACCCATAAAATATTTAAAAAATCAACCTAAAAAAATCCTCTTATTCAATTGACTTCGAATTTGCACAAAAATTAAATGTGATAGGGGGATAAATTAGTACGAATTGAACATGAAAAAAATGGCGGTCTTAAGAAAATCATTGTAGAAAGTATTTTAAATTTTGCCCAAAAATCAAGTGTGGCATAGATAGAAACTGTCTAATACGAGTCTGATATGGTGGAGCAAAATGGCGCCCAATTAAAATGTTTAAAAAAATAGTTTACATGTGTTACTAAATGACTATGTATAGAAATAAATTGGGTCACACTTCAGTATTCCTTCAAAACGAGGGAAGTTCCGGGTAAAGGTTACCGATTTTTTTTCAAAATATAATCGAAAAAAATGAAGTATCTACGCCAATGACCTGGCATGTTTTTTCGATGTCAAAACACCTTCCCAGCGTTTTCTGTTTGAAAGATATCGGTTTGCGCGTTCTATATATGAACTTTTAATGTCTTTATACTGCTTAAATGTATCGAAGATCTACGCCTATGACACCCAAATCTAATCCCCACGAGACATGGACTAGACTGTTTTTGGTGCAAATTTGAACGAAAACACATACACATTCGTAAAAATACGTTTTTTCGGAGGTAATACGATATAAGAGAGAGGGGAAATAAAATATATTACCCTTGAAGTTGTAAATTCGGTTGTTTTATTAAACTTTGATCCATATGCGCTACATGAAGAACTTGAAATATTTGTTCGTGTCTGCGAGGTAGAGAATGCTTCCTCGTTGCACAATTATGGTGTTTATATTAAATTTCTAGTTGTCAGTGTCAGATTCTACGTCTAATAGTTGGTCAAAATTGGGAAAAACCTAAAGTGCAAAAAAAGATATAATACATAATATTGACATTATAGTGACATACCAAACTTTAAAATCAAATTGCTAATGAGATTGTACTGCCATGTGATTCTCATCACCCGGCAGTTGTGATGAATCTTACCTTAAATGTGAGTCAGGATAAGCTTGAATTTGATACCTTTCATTACAATTTCAAGCAAGCAGATTACGCAGGTTTAAACTCTTACCTTTTGAATATTGATTGGGAACAATGTTTTTCTGGTTTATATAATCTTAATGATACTGTTGGAATATTTTATAATATTTTGTTTCAAGCTATCGATCTGTTTGTTCCACTTATTCGTCTGAAGACAAATTTCCTAAATGGTTCTCGAATGAGTTAAAGCAACTAATTTTTCTTAAAACAGCTATGCATAAAAAGTACAAAGAAAACAAGCAATGGGATATATATATTGAATATTCAGATTTACGTAATAGATGTAAATGTTTAAAAAGAAAATGTTATCCTGAATATCTGAGAAATATTGAGAACTCCATTGAGGGTGATGTTAGTGTGTTTTGGAAGTTTGTTGGTTCTTAGAGAAATGATAATATTATTCCTTCTTGCATGTTTTTGGACGAAATTTCTTGTGATAATGGTCCATCAATTGTGAATTTATTTGGAAGCTATTTCCAGAAAACATGCAAAGCAGACGTTAATAATACAGATACTTATAACAGTAATAATAGTAATAATAATAGTGTAAATACTATTGATTTGCATGATTTTAAAATTTCTTTAACTACAGTATTTGACACTATAACTCATCTAAAGTCTAATAGGAGCCCTGGACCTGATGGAGTACCACAAGATCTACTGAAAAATTGTGTATATTCACTATCCAAACCTCTCTGGATATTGTTTAATGAATCTTTAAAAAATGTTACCTTCCCTGAACAGTGGAATCACAGCTTTATAACTCCTGTTTTTAAATCAGGGGACAGAGCTAATATTTGTAATTACAGACCGATCTCAATCATTAACTCAATTCCTAAACTCTTTGAAAGGATTATTTTTGAACTCTTGAGCACATCTTTTTCCTCTATAGTGTCTCCTCGACAACATGGCTTTTATAAAGGCAGATCAACCGCCACTAATATGCTTCTTTATACCCAACATGTGCTCGTGGCTTTGGAGGGTCGGTGTCAGGTTGATTCCATTTACACTGACTTTTCCAGGGACTTTGACACAGTAGATCATGATCTGCTGCTTCAGAAGCTGAAATCTTTGGGTGTTAGAGGTAACTTTTTGTCATGGATGACAGGTTATTTGGAAGAGAGGAGACAATATGTTCATATTAAAGGTTTTACTTCACGGGAAATTATTGTAAAGTCAGGAGTGCCTCAAGGTAGCCACTTTGGTCCTTATCTATTCAATATATTTATTAATGACTTATCTAATGAAATTAACTCAGAGCACCTTTTTTTTGCTGATGACTTGAAGCTATTTAAAATTATAAAATCCTTGGAGGATTGTGTAGCCCTACAATGTGATCTTGATCATATATACAATTGGTGCTGTAGAAACAGGTTGTATTTAAATATTAGTAAATGCAAGTTCATTAAATTTTTCAGAACAACCAATGTGATTAACTATAATTATACAATTAATAGAGAAGAATTAGAGAGGGTAAATTCAATTTCTGATTTGGGTATAATATTGGACAGTAAACTTAGCTTTGACTTACATTACAATCATATAATTAATAAATCACTAAAACTCCTAGGCTTTATTGGCAGATTTACACAACGGTTTTCATCTGTTAAATCTATGAACTTTCTTTACAAAAGTCTGGTTCGATCGAGGCTTGAATATTTATCTAGTGTATGGTCACCTTATTGTCTAGTCCATATCTCCAATATTGAGACAGTACAAAATAAGTATATTAAATTGCTTGCTTTTAGAGTAAAATTTCCCCTTACTTTTCAGAACTATAGTGAGGCTAGAATTAGATTTGGATTGGAGTCCTTGAAATCTAGAAGGGTAAAATTGGATATTATTTTTCTTTTTAAGTTAATTAATGGTTTACTGGACTGTTCGGAATTGTTATATTTGATTGGTTTAAGGGTACCAGCTCGGCAAACCAGAGCTATGGAATTGTTTGCAATTGAATTTCATCGCTGCAATTATGGAGTTTTCTCACCATTGTCTAGAATTGCAGCCAATGGCAATAAAGTGAATATAGACTTTTTTTTTAATTCTCTTGAAAGTTTCAAAAGAAAAGTTTCAAAAATTAATTTTAGTTGATTTACTCATAAGATTATTATGTAGCACTAATATTTAGCTGTAGCCTAAGTCATATATGTAATTTATTTGTGAACATGTAGTTATGTGATTTAATGGGTATTTATACCCGTAAATAAATAAATAAATAAATAAGATAACATTTTAAAAAATCGTAGCCAGGGTTGGGAGAAATTCATTATCCATTATCAAAATATTAAAAAGGTAATTAAATTATGCAGCGCATTTTAAAAAATGTTAAACATTTTATATCAATAAAAAAATATTGTGTTGGAATTTAAAACACAGCAAGGCATTATCATTGCTGCATTCTAAAAACGACTATTAAATGATAAACAGTCGTTAGAGGTGCAAGTTGCAAATAGACAGTTAAATAAATAATGGGAGAAGGCGATACCATGCTATAAGTGACTAACAATCATCTTTGTTAACAATGATCTTTATATGCTTATAGGACTCAATTGGACAAAATAAATTGTTTCGAGGGGAAATGCATAGCGAAATTAAGAACATAAAGAAATAATATCCTTGCATTGTTTTATATTGATATAAAAAGGGTAATGTAGAGTAAAAAAATTAAAAAACGTATAGAAAGTACAAAAAAATGTGGCAATGCATTATATACAGAAGGTAAGTGTCTGAAACTGACACAGAAATTTTTTTTTTTTTTTTAATATTTTTAACAATAAATTTAAAACACTTTAGGGAGATAGATAGAAAGTAACTAATTATTTATTTGTTAAAGGATATGTTCCTATTCAGGCAATCCCACTCACTTAATTTAAATAATTGTGATAATAAATTTTTTATTCATGTTGTAGATACAGCTATGTCGGTTGTTCAAAAATGAATTTACGATTTTTGGATGCTCCCAAGTCTTAAAAAGAAGCTATAGAATCATTTGATTTTCTGTGTATTAGATTGAAGTGGTATAATGTATTTTTTGTTTCGTAGTTACGCAAAATTATGATATATGAACAATGTTGATTTTGTGAAATTTATTTAATTTTATCATTTTCTATACTTACCTTCGTATCTCACATTTAAGGCAAATCCATAAAAAAATGTAGAATGGGGAGCGAAAAACATTGTCCAGTTGAACTCAAGTAATACACAGTACTCTTGAGTATTTCATATATTAACCAGTACTTACCCACACAATTCTAATTAATCTGTCAATTTTTTAAAAATTCTACTGTGGATTTTGCATTCTGCAAGTCTTGGCAAGCAACAATCCCTTGCGATTATTTTTGTTTATTTATTTACAGGGCAATAGTCCCTATTATTGGGCAGGATACACAGCATTGTCAGAATATACAAAAAAATTTCTAACATTGTAAATTATCCAATGTCTTAACAAGTTAAAGTATAAAGACTGCAAATAGTAAAAATAAACCTAGTATTAGGAATAATGAAATCACATAAAACGCATAAATATAATTATAAATAATTAAAACAAATAGCTTTAAATGTATGACAGTGGTAGTGGAAAATATCTATCCAAATGATCCTTCAAGCTATTGTAAATAAAGTAAGCACATAGTATGCAGTGGTGAGAATTTTAGGATGTTTGCTAGATAAAATAATGATGTTGAGTCTCTCGGGTACGTGGAAGTTAACCTTAGATCATTGATTTAGAAGCAGCCATTTTATTATTTACTAACTTGTGCAAAAATATTTGCTGGTTTTCTCAATCTTAAAAGTATACTTGGTTAGGAATTATGAATTAAGAATCTTAAACGGTGCTTTTTCCAATTCGTCAACTCGATAATTAGGGTGCCAAATAAAGGAGAAACCTACTACGAATAATAAAGCGGGATAGGATTTATACATAAATAAAAGAAATCCTAAATTTCTATAAGAATTTGCAACAGTATCTTCAATGTGCTAAAAAAATGTCAACTTATGATCAAATATCATCAAACCCATTCAGAACACCATTAATCCATACAATACTTACTCTAATAATAAAATTATGCTGAATATATATATATGACATAATAATATAGATAATTATTTAAATCAAAATTTTAGCATTTTAAAACTGTTATTCGATTGCATTTAAATCGTGCCGGGTGTGAATGAACCCTAGCCCAAAATTCACCATAGAAAATAGCTAACCATATTTTACGCGTAGACTAAGAACCTTTCTTTTGTGCTTCCCCCTTTAAATAAAAAAAGTGAGTCACCTTTTCACAAGCACGTGCTCACATCCATGCATCAAATATAGGGGGAGAACATCATATGTTACTACAAAAGACAGTACCGTATTCAGTAAATGTTTGTTCTTCAATTCGGCTGGGATATTTGCATTAATTTGAGGCAAGATGAGCAATACTGTTTTTATCATTATTATTCTTGTTTCGTCTAAAAAAAAAGCAGTCGAAATTTAAACGCAAATTTAGTTAATGGATTATTAAGAGCATTAGCCATTTTTTAGGATTCTTTACAGCCTTTTAAATTAATTGGGGGTTATAATTTTTATAATACTATTGTGTTCATGTTTTTTGTATTATATTTACATAGACCAAAAACAAAAGTCTGGACCGTTTGAAATATCTTGAAAGCTAGTTTTCCTATGTGAATAAAATTTGGTACTCTTACGTTTGAAGTTACGACGGATCCCTTGGTGACACTAACGATATCGCCAAATTTACTGTTTTTCAAAAATTTATAGCAATTTTAGCTTACAAAAATTAAATGTATACCAAAAGTAAACATGGTAGAAGTTTGTGTTTTTGAGTTTCGGAGTGAAGTTCAAAATTTGTGGATTCCGAAAAAACTTTTTAGTTCCACAAATATGAAAAAAAAACGAGAAATCTCACTTAATAATAAAGCATAATACATTTAATATTATGAGATTATACCATTTTATTCTGTGTAGGAAGATGGTACTAAATTTTAAGCCTAAAGTTTCGAGTTTTGTACTTTTTTCTTGTTGTTAAGGGCGAGTTGTATAATATAATGCATAAGCACACAGCATAATAAACCATTCAACAGGGTTAGAGATATGAATGGAAATGGATTACCTCTGAATCTACTCAAGATACAATTTCAAAAATTTCCACAAAGTGGTTTTAGGACATTGCCATTTTAAAAATGCTATCCGCAACGTTGCCAGATTTTCAGTTTCTCTGCAATGGCAGTAATTTTAATTTTATTATACCCTCTTTATTTTACTATTATTGAATATGTATTTCCTTCCTGATTCCAAATATGCCTAGTTTGGTATCCTTATCTTTAAAGATAACCGAGAAAATGGCAAGAGGCGCATCATAAGACAAAACGCTTTGTCATGATAATTTTTCCTTAACAAACCTAATACTTGACATAATTTACACTCTTGGTTGCTTTAGAAAACACTACGTGTTATGACGTAGTGTGCCATTTTCCTTGTTTATCTTTAAAGATAGAGATATTTAAACTTTTATTGGTCTTTAGAACGTAAAAAGCGTTTAAACAATTTTAGAAAAAGTTCAGCTCGAGGTTCAGGTCCATATACTAGAAAGTAAATTGATAATAGAGAACAAAATCCGAAACGGCCTTTTATAAATTTGAAAGGAAAAATGACTCTTTTTTTATTTTGCTTTACCACCTAAATAAAGTTTGTTGAAATTACTTTTCCTGTTTCTCGTTCTCTTTGATAGTGACACAAATGTTCTGTCCTTTGAACCTCTTTCACGATACATTGTTGGCTTGTTTTCTCACGCATAAATACACATATATTCAACTGTGGTAACATTTTCCAACACACACAAATATCACTGAAACACATTTCCATTAACGCAAGTAGGTACAAACAAAATGGTTTTTGTTCAATATGGGAAGTTTTTATTTTTTTACATTAGTAATTTAGAAAAAATCAACTGTAGCGATAATTGTTTTTTTCGTGTTGTCGGATTGTATATTCTGAAATAAGGGTCTTTCAATAGTTTTTTTTATTTTGCAACTTTTTAAACAAAAACCTTAGTTATTGAAATTATAATTATGTAACTAATAGTCCATGGATAAAATTAATAAAATATTTAGTAATAATTACAACAATGATCCTCGGTCATAACGGACTTATACTGCCCTGCTTAAGCAACTAAGAGTGTAAATTATGTTGTTAGGTCAATAAATATCTGTTTCTGATAGACAAATTGACAAAAATTTAGTTCATGTTTCCGTTGAAATTACTGAAAAAAAAAACTTTTAATGCAGTCCAGCCCTACACTAAGGCAGCGAACGTGTTCACAATGAAATCTGATCTGAACTCCCGATGCATTAAAACTCGGTGTCACATGTATATGTCTTATTTCCCGTTCTCCTGAGATTAGTTTTACTTTTGTTTCCTTCCGGTATAAATATCTGATAATGAGTTATGCTATTATTATATCATTAACTCATGGCCAATGTTTATACACTTTTTTTGAATCAGACTTTAAATTTCCTTAACGTAGGACCTTTTACAAAAAAGTATCATTATTTCAGTTTGGAAAAATAAAGCACTCGTTCAGTATGAAGAAAGTTAAATAAACCTAAAACTATATCAAGGGATATCCTAAAAGGCCCATCATCTGTTTAGGTAGAAAGTAGGCTAAAAGAACCCCTCAATTGTATATAAGAGTTAATTATTTTTTATTATAATTACATTAACCAATGGTCAATGTTTATTCACTTTTTTTGAATCAGACTTTGAATGTCCTTAACGTAGGACCTTTTACAAAAAAGTACCAACATTCCAGTTTAGAACAATAAAACACTCGTTCAATAAGAAGAAAGTTAAAAAAACCTAAAAATATATCAAGGGATATCCTAAAAAGCCCATCATTTGTTTATGTAGAAAGTAGGCTAAAAGAACCCCTCAATTGTATATAAGGGGTAATTATTTTTATTACCATTGTTGGTGATTGCAGGTGGCCTTTCCAGCTATTTCAATTTATTGAAATTCTTTATCTCAAATAAGATGCTGTACCACCTTGAAAGCCGTGTGTCGTCTGTGTTTTTTAATTAATCCTCTGACTAATATCAGAATAATTGTTTATGATATGGACCGCTGTTTAGGGTATTGTCCAAGTTTCTAGTATGTGTAATAGATTGTACAGGGTGAGTCAAAAAAGTCGAATAGTTAAAATTTGGAAACGAACAGTTTCTGCTATGTGTAATATGTAAGTTGCGCACAATCAATTATACAGGGTGGGTCAAAAGAGTGACATTTTTTTAATAGGACGCCCTGTATTTAACTGACTGACGTTCTTTAGTATAACCACACAAGAAAAAAATCTAATCCAGTTATATCGCCAGATCTGGGTGGCCATTCGATGAAACCGCCGCGACCAAACCATACCGATGGTAATGGGCAGGTGCACCGTCTTGCTATAGCCATATGGCTCTTCTTTTTTCTGTGTTGGGTGGGCTGAGACGAATAGGCGGCAGCTCAATATTTAAATATCTTTGTTCATAAGGGGTTCGTTAAAAAAATACTGACCTATATAATGACCAATGGTTTTGATGTTGTACCTCCCTTACCCAGTGGAGATTTGTTATCGGATAATAATGCATATATGCATGTTCACAGTTCCATTACATCGAAATGTAGATTCATCCGAAAACATGATATTTACTAAAAAGTTCGGATATGCCTCTATTCGCCTTATTATTAAGTTACAAAACTTAATACGCCTTTCAAAATCTTCATAGTGTAACACTTGGTGTAATTTCATATGATATGGATGGTATTTTTGTTTTTCTTGTGGTTGTCGACTACTTAAATTGGATTTTTTATTTATTAGTAGACTTTCTAACTCTTTATCTTGATTTATAGCAATTTTGTTCACAACCGTTCTCTTTGAATATGCCACATTGCCACTAGCATAGACGTGCGTCGGTCTGGATATTTTGTTTCATAGAGCCTTTTGGGGAGAAGGCAATTTTTTTTGAGCCAATATATAGACCATATCTATCATTTCAATCTGGGATAAATTCATTTTGAAACAGACGAGAAGGAAATAAGATAGAATAATAACAACATGGTTTTGACAGTTCATAGTGTTAATCGCTATTTGCCATAGACCGACAATTTTCTAAATAACCTAAAAAAGGGAAATTTTAAAATATTACAAAAACTATTGAGGATAGGTATTTAATGTGGCTTCTTATGCTCTACAAGAATAAATAAAAATATACAGTGTGTGTCATTTAACAAAGACTGAAATAATTTAGTTCAAAGATGTTAAAGTTTGGTAGTTAATTTCGACACCATGTATGTAGTATCTTCAATATTACGAAAACAATCTTTTATTCCATGCTTATTTTGTGCAAAAGCAATTTATTTTATTTTTAGTTGTACAAATAGGCGTTATATTGCGATTAATAGATGTGCATCAAAACTGGCTATTTTTTTTAAAGCCAATTATTTAAAAACTACCAACTTTAGCCATATAACATGTTATACAAAAAAGTATTACAATTTCATGTAGAATTTAAAAATCAAGACAAATACAGGATATCCCATTAAAAAAAAAATTTTAGGTGCCCTACTTTTTTGACACACCCTGTATAATTTAAAATATTTTTAAAATGTGAGCAACTTACATGTGTCTATCCTAGCAGATACCGTTTGTTTCCAAATTTTACCTATTCGGTGTAATTTTACTTTTTTCAATCGTTAACTCACCCTGTACAGGGTTTCTCAATGTATTTTCAACGGTATTCTCAAGTTTTATTTTACAAGGCAGAAGAATATATGAAATACAAAAGTGTTGAGGTTTTACCTGAACCACTACGATTTGCTAAAAAATAAAACGAACGGGAATTGGTAAGTAAAGCATCGACTTTATTGTTCTAAATGGAACACCCTTTGTAATATCGTTTCATTAAATGGATCTGTCCTTGCTGATTTTGTATATACTAGGTTTTACAACCGATAAGATTGGCAAAACCGTGCAGTAAGAAGAGATGTGTTAGAAAGAGAGAGATCAAAGACAGATTTTTGTCAGTTTTCTCTGTTGTTTTTAAAGATGAAGGTAATAAACTTAATATATTTGTAATCTGCAGGGCAAAAACATTAACAAGAACCCTGTCGATAAGAGGCAATGTATTCCTTTCTTATAACTTAGGTGCATGTTCTCTCTCTTTTGATCAAATTGCCCCTTATAAGCAGGATTTTTGTCAAATTTCGCAGTAGTCTTTCAAGATAAATGTCTCAAACACGGTATTTTTAATATCAGCAAGAAGCTGCGCATTTATTGAAATAATATTATATAGGGTTTTCCATTTAAGATGCTCATTTTTTTACTTTCCAATTGTCATTTGTTATTTTTTTTAACAAATCCAGACGGTTCAGAGAAAAATCTAAAACTTGTATATAATATTTTGATATATCTACAAGTTAAGCTTGTACATCCCGTTTAAAATAATAACCAGGGTCATCCAACATAAAGTGAACACCCCCTTTTTTAGTTTAAACAACTATTTACAAAAAATTAATTGGTGTACTTTGAAAATGTTATTTAAAAATCATTTGGCTTTTAGTAAGAGTGCTCTGTTAGAAAATGTCTTTTTTTTTAAATGGATTAACCTATATTTAAGTACATTTTTAAAACCCCCTTATTTTTTCCGTTCCAAATATATGTAGTGTGTTACGTTATTTTAACCTTTTGTGACATATTTCTAATTTTATAATCTAACTTTAGACACAAAATATTCATTCATAAATAACATGACCACCAGTTTTATTAGGATGTCATTAAATGATTAAAAAAAACTATACCTGACCAAATACGCTTTTACCTTTAAAACTATCCCGTGCCTTTCAAGTATGTAGGAAGTTGTAAAATCCATGCCACATCGTACTATTTGGCACTATGATTCCGCTGATTGGGATAGGTTCCTTCGGAATGATGTTTGTTTCTCTACCGATCCTTCCGAAATTTTTTCACAAATCTCGGATGTAATCCAATTTGGTATCAAAACCTTTATACCATATTCTACTAAGATAAAACCTCCCAACAATAAACCTTGGTTTTTAAAATCCTGCAATAATGTCAGAAAATCCGTACTCATAACAATTTTCTTAAGAACCCTACTTCAGAAAATCTACAGGCTAAAAACGATGCACGAAATTATTACAATCGCATTATTCTTAATTCTTTGTTGCCTAAATGGGAGCCAACCCTTTTGGTCGCGTGCCAAAAATATTAATCAAAACTTCTGCATATGCTCCTTTTCGCCCCTAACTTTTGGTGATGAAATTGTCTCCACGCTACAGCAAAAGCTGATCTTTTTGCAAAACACTTCGCCGCAAGTTCTACTTTAATCCCTCCTCTTCACTTCCCCTTTCTATCAGTACCAGTTTTTCACACAATATGCATGAACTTGCCTTCAGGGTTAGAAAGGTACGACATATTCTCAAAACATTTAATACCAAAAAGTCCTCTGGCATTGATGATATTCTGGCCATAGTCCTAAAAAAGTGCGCTTCCGAATTGGCTCCAATCCTTACCAGGATATTCCAAATTTCATATGACAAGGGCATTTTTCCTAAAAGCTGGAAAACTGCGCGTGTACAGTTTGTTCCTAAAAATGAATCCAAAACTCTTCGCTCTAACTGCAGACCCATATCCCTCTTCCTAATTATGAGTAAGACAGACAATGGAGAAGTGTATCAATAATGATCTTTTAAATTACCTTGAAGGGTATAAACAGGCAATACGGCTTCCGCCACCAAAAATCCAAAAAAGATCTTACCTTCGTAACCCACAACTGAAATAAGTCCATCCAATACCACGGACAAGCCCAAATTATTGCCCTCTACATATCCAAAGGCTTTGATTAAGTCTGGATAGCGCACTTCTTAACAACTTCCTACCTGTGGTCTTCCTCCATAACTCTGTACTTGGATTGACAGTTTTCTTTTCAACATTTTGTAGTGGTTGACGACCCTTCATCAAACTTTACCAAATCAACACAGGGTTCAGTGTTGGCACCTACCCTATTCCTCCTGTACATCGATGATGTGCTTTTTTCTACCCGCAATCCTATTCAAAGCTATGCTGACGATAGTACACTGCACTCCAATATACAATTTCCCAAACCAAAAACTGAAATTGATGATAGGCGTGGAGTAATGTCTGTTAGAGACAGAGGACCCCATTAAAAACGTAGAATTGTCCAGTTTAACGCCGCTAAGACAAAATCTTGTTTACTATCTCACAAATTATCCCCCAGTACCCACACCATTCAAATGAATAAGGCATAGGTAGAAACTGGTAAAATACTGGTACGAAACCAATATGGTGGAACAAAATGGTCCCCAATAAAAATGTCTGAAAAACAGTATACTAATTGACTATGTGTTGCACTAAATTGGGATATACTTTACTATTCGTAGTAAAAGGAAAGATTCATAACCAGGGAAGTTCCGGGTAAAGGAAATTTACCGATTTTTTAAATTTTGTGAACTTTTGATTTACCTACACCCACATCAGTAGCTACTACTCGAAGAAATTGCTTCGGCTGCCCAACATATATTCCTAGAACTTGAATTTCAAGATGTTCATCCCTCAGATTTAACAGAAGGACGACCATCTTTAATGCTTAAAGTTGTTACAAAGTTGGACACAAGACTTCTCACGTAACTTGCAGAAACTGGTCTATCTGGAAAGTTTTATTGAACAGTCTGGCTGTCCGTTTGTAATTTTGATTATATTGTCCATGAAAAAAATTATTCCAACTTCATTTTCGTTAGTACGAACCATAAGAAACGATTTCGTTAAATCCATTAGAGTCTTGTCGACTTGCATTCAAAACTAACAAGATTCTAACTTTACCCTGTATTCTCATTCTAGAGGCAGGTCTTTACGTTATAAGACATAAGGACCAGCACAAGCATAGTACCAGGAATAATTCAAACATTTTAATCACTAGTTTCAGGCTATCAACATACAAAAAAAGTCCACATACCTTTTGTAATTATGTTTTTAACAAATTCCCCAAAACATCAAACATATTACATCAAATAAAAAAATTAAAAAATCATTGCAGAACTATTTAACTAGCAGTACCTTTTGTTCACTTAATGACTATTTTTTATCCTAAATATTATAGAGTCTTTGTTTTGGCTTCCTAATTGTTTTTAGTCTAAAGATCCTGCTGTTTGTTGGTGGCTATGTCATGTCCTTTGCCTTAAGTTTATTCTACTTTTATTATTTGTAGTTATAAGATCTAATTTTTGGCCTGTAAGTATAAACATTTGTTTTTAATTAGGGATATCTTCATATAATTGTTTACTACATTTTTATTGTTTAAGTCTTGACCATGTTAATACCTTATTAAGGTATGTTTAACAGTAAATAAATAAATACATAATGAGCTTTACCAGTACTCGACATATTAGCCCATACTGAGACTTTTCGGACACCTTGTATATATTCGGAATGAGAAAAATATGAGCTTTTTAAAATTGTATTTAAATATATGTTATTCCATTAAAAAATAACGTTTTCTGTCGCAGTGCTCTCATTCAAAGTCAAATTGATTTTTATAAAGAATTTTCAAATTCTTCAGAAAAAAAATCACTGAATGGCTATGTTGATCTTTTTTAACAGTCGTTTAAGATAAAAGGGGGGAGGTCAATAAAAAGGGGGCTGGATGGCACTGTACGCAGGGAAGAATACTTCCTATCGGTGACATTTTATCATTTTCCTGTCGATTTTTATTGTTATATTTTCTGTCTTTGAGCTTTACTTAGTTTCTCGGTTTCCCATAATAAATAAAGCATCTTGATTAAAACTAGCTTAAAACAGAGTATGTTCAAAAGCAACCTCGGAGCTTATTCTGTGTTTTGATCTTGTGGAGTAAAGATTCCTGAAGCTGCCTCGTACAATCGAAGGTGAAACGTCGAAAATTAATTCCATTTTAACACGGTCTAATCTTAAGAATCATGACTTTAATAATTAAGTTATCAGTAATTGAATTAAACAATGAACTAATTATATATTGTATTTTTCTAACATCGATAATAATGTTTTAAAGTCGTGTTTGCTCAATGAGCTAGTATAAGGTGCTGTGCGCGTTCACATTTCCCAGTCTGCTGCAATAAAGATATCTTTGTGTAATACATATGAAAGTGTTTAACATTTGTGCTGAGCTATGTGAGATTGTTTATTTTAAAAAATAAATAATTTGTCACATAAAACAAGTGTACGGAGGTGTTTACATTTAGAGCCTAGCGGTAATCCCACATTTTACAATATAAAAGGAACCGAATTCTTTGCAATCTGACATCTATAATTTGCTATATTTCTTTGAGTTTAATTTTTGTAGTTACCGCTTTTGTAGTTTTTAATTAATTATACTTACCGATATTTTAATTATTATTATTAATTCGTTAATTTTTCACCGTTTATTTAGCTAACTTAATGTTGCTAACCAATATTAACCCATAGTTTTATATTCATTTTAGATTATTGCTACTAACATTTCAAATATGTATTTATAATCCTACATTCTCCCTAAATATTATCAGAAACCTAGACCATTTTAGTTATGGGGAAGTACTACAACGTGTAACAAAAGTAAGGAAACGGCGAAACATCTCAGGTACCTCTTACCTGAATTTAATAAAAATATGTACACTTAGATATGAAATCATGCCGGATTGCTGCAAAGTTTACTGTTTTTCTGTTACAAAAAGAAAATTATTTTTTAATAGAACACCCTATTATATAACTTTCTTAAAATCTCTGTTAAATTCTCAATACTTTTAATGAAAGGCAACAGTTTTTGCGAAAATAAGGATCTAATATACATAACTTAATGTTTTACCTTTTATTAAAATACCTGCACACAAAAAATTACCTGATATATTTGAACAAAAATGGATCATCTAACTGAAACGTAAAGAATTGAAATTTTATGTATACTAGGTTATGGGGATAGAATGTGAAATCTGGAAGATCTTTGTAACATTTTTAATGACAAATATCCAGTAACTAAATCTATTGTAAGTAAGATTAACAGAAAATTTCGTGAAACTGGAAAAGCAAAAGATGCTGTACGTTCTGGCAGACCGTAAGGCACAATAATAATTATTCATCTTGCTACCAAAATACTAGCAAGAGAAAACAGCGTCACAACTTTAAAAGTAGGTTGCAGAAAACAGCGGAAACAATACAATACAAAAATAAAGTAACCTAACCTAATACAACAAACAATAAATTAATGAAATTAAGTAAGGGGTTTAAAATGTCCATTTATTTCCTTATAGTAGGCCAAATAATGTGGGAAAATATTTAATACATTAAAAAGAATGCCAGCCTCCTCGATTCGTCTACTTCGATTTTTATTCACTCCTTTAAATCCTCGACGTTATTGGGCTGAGTTTTATATACCACATTTTTAAGGTGTCCTCACAGAAAGTAGTCGAGGGACGTCAAGTCCGGAGACCGAGATGGCCACTCTTTTGTACCCGTTCGTGCAATCCATCTTCCAAAAAAAAAAATTGTCTAAATATTCCCGAACAAAATGCAGGGAGCACCATCCTGCTGAAACCACATTTCATCATTTAGTGCACCATTACCTAAAAAAATCAAGATTAAATACTTAATACAGCAGATAAAGTAAGGAACTTTGCACCCTTTGTAACACACAAAGCATTTATCTTTTGGGGAAATTGGGTAGGATTTATGCATAGGTCATATGCAGTGTGGATTTTCCCTGGCCCAATATCGACAATTAAACCAGTTAACGTTTCCATTCAAAAAAGAGTTGCTTCGTCAGAAAAAATATTTTGATTAACTAAAATTTGTAATGCAACGTTCCACAAAATTCCAAGCTCCTGTCGTGATCATCCTCAGAGAGTTCTTGCACCAAAGTTACTTTGTATGGATGACACTTTTCGGTTTTTAGAAGTCAAGTAATGTTCTGGTAGAAAGGCGAAGATTTTCTTCTAAATTGATTAAAACATTGAGAGCCTTATCAACATCTGTTGCGCTTCTAGGTCTGCCAGAACGGAAAGCACCTTTTACCTTCCCAGTTTCACGAAATTTCTTGTTAATTTTGCTTACGGTAGATCTAATTTGGATTTCTGTTAGGATATTTGTCATTAAAAATGTTACAAACATCTTGCAAGTTCTGCATTCTATCCCCATAACTCAATATAATTAAAATTTCAGTTCTTTGGGTTTCATTCAGTTAAACGATTCATTTTTGTAAATTAACAAAACGGACATTTTCAAACATATCAGGTAACCTTTTGTATGCAGGAATTTTAATAAAAGGTAATGCATTAAATTATGGATATTAGACCATTATTTTCGCAAAAACTGTTGACTTTCATAAAAAGTGCTCTTGATAAAAAGTATTGAGTATTTAACGCAGATTTTAAAAAAATAATATAATATAGGGTGTTCCATAAAAAAATGTTTTTCTTTTATAAAAGAAAAAAGTGTAAACTTGGCAGCAATGCGGAACTTACCATTTTTTCATACTAAGGATACATATTTTCCTTAAATTCAAATAAGCGGTACCTGAGATATTTCGCCGTTTCCTTATTTTTGTTACACCCTGTATAAAAAAGCCTATAAATATATTAAGTAATAAAATGAACAAATTTAAATACATGGTTGTAAGGTTGGTGACCTAAAAAAGCTGCTGAAACCTGTATATGGTGGATTTGGGGTCTAGTCTCAAAAGAAACAAGTTTATTTCATGCCGACGTTTTGGTTATATTTTAAACATCCAGGGATCTATAAATACAAATAGTACTAAAAACTATTTAAAAAATTAAGAGAAAAAAAAGCAAAACAAATAATTTATTTAAAATATATATTTTTTAAATTTTTTCTATGGAAAAAAAATACATTATTTGGCAAAATGGCGTCTGTACACTGTTTTGGATTAAAAGCGCATTAAACAGAGAGGGGGGGTCAAGAATCGTATTGCCTAAAAGGTCTTTTCCACTTTAATTCATCCTGAAAAGCTGAGATCATTAAAATTAACCATTTATGAGTGCCGCGGCAATAGGTACCGAGAATAACATTCTTAAAAACTGATCTGAAGTATTTTTGTTGCTCCTTACTTGATTTTTAATTGAATTCTGCCCATAAATGTTTGGGCTGAATATTGTAATTTCTTAGTTACAGAGGATTTCATAAAGAGGAAACTAGTGAGGAATAAAGTACTTTGCTTGTATCAGTTTTTAATAATTTTTTCACTCCACATAAGTAGGTTCCGTCAGATTTGTGAATGGGCGTTATTTTGAAAAGGTTCATTTTAACAAATTTCAAATTTTAATGATTAACTGGCCGACTTTCTTTCTACTTTTTTTCAGCATAGCGCTCAGTTTTCATTTAAAAAAAAAGGTGTATTTAATTAGAGATTTTAGTCAGTCTAAATTTTGTGACGACTTAATTGGCCACGAAATTAGGCAAGTAGGGGGCACTTTTATATACAGGGTGTACGGTAAGCATATGGCGTACTCTCGGGAGCGTATAGGTTAGGACAAAATATCCCTAGCCTCTCGTTGAAAAAGAATTCCTAAAGTACCCCTTTCCGAAGATATAGGACCCCAGAGGAGTATATACCCAGCGATTTATCTTTTAGGCCCTAACTTTTGATCTCATTTGTATAAGTTAAAGAAATTTTAATATTTTATATAGGCCATAAAGACTAATAAAACCATACTCCGACAGAGAGTCAGGTCATCTAATTTATGGACAAGCACTCGGCAGTTGTGTGGTGACAAGAAGAATTTAATCTGAAAATTACCAACTCGACGTTTAGCGCACCTTGAAAGGATTGATTGCAGCTTAAGAGAAACACATAAAAAGTCAAGTTAAGTTAAAAAAAATGCTAAAAGTAGGCAATCTTTTGCTAATGCTTTTTAGGAAGTTTTTTGCCACATCGTGGTGGAGAAGGGCCTCCAAGAAGAGCAAAGAACCTTCAGTTTGAGGAATCTGGATGATATTGCTGAAAATCCCTCTAATAGTTTAAGAAAACTGTCGATTGCTGGGGACCCCTTTGGGGCCCTGTACCTCCGCTAAGGTGCACTTTAGGAACTTTTCTTCTATGACAAACTGGGGTTATTTTGACCTTCCTTATAAGCCCCAAGCAGTATGTCATATACTGGCTGAACACTGTACAAGATATAATAGAACAGTGTAGTATATTCTTAAAAGTTGTCGTGCTCATCAGAATAATAAAACAGTATAGGTCCAAAGCAGTGTTTCACAGACAGTGTCCGAGAGATGCATACAATAATATATCGACCATACTTTAAAATCATTTTTCTCGTTTCATGACTTTGCATCTAACTAAAATGGTCTTTTAAAAACGCCTTTTAAAGTAGGCCCAAAAATAGTCAGCTTTAAAATTTTAACTTATGCAGTTATAAATACATATTTAGCGATTTTCTAACATTTTATGTCAATTAATTTGCTATTAAATTTTCTTTCGTCTTAGTTTTTTTGGGTTTTTTTGTGTTATTAACACGTATTTTTTCAAAATTGGATTTCCAACAGTTCCTGGGGTTATCACTAGTCCGTTGCTTACAGGGCAATCACTGGGCTACGGATTCGTGAACTACCATCGACCAGAAGACGCGGAAAAAGCTATCAATACTCTTAATGGGCTAAGATTACAAAATAAAACTATCAAGGTAAGTTTTTTCATCCTTGGAAATCCGATTGGGACCATCGTATTATTATTTTACAAATATTTGTTTCACATACGTCAACAAATAATTTTCGCTTGTGTCTGTCTATACATTAACTTCAACTAGCTGTAACTTTGTTATATGTAATAAATTTTTTTCTCAGTGTAGCAAAACTTGGTTTAAACAATATTTATGTGAAAAATATTAGTTGATTTTGTGAAGCAAAATGGAGACAAAGATTTGTTCCCGATCAGAATTCTGTATTTTTATTTAATATATGTTTTTTTCTATGTGTTGTAATGCCTTGACTATACCTTTAGGGAAAAATTGACTGTTTTTTTCAGTTTGGTGTGTTTTTCTGTTCAGTTTTTCATGTTTTATTTCGTCAGAGCAATTGCAAAGAAAAATTCCCTCCAAAATAACACACCGCAGAGCAAAAGTAATAAATTTTCAATCAGAATTCAAGAGAGTTTGAACTTAAATGTTTTCCCCATTGTTGACACGACCTCTGTGTTGGCAGCGGTTTTAAATAACGCTAACGATGTCGTGGAGCATGCATACATGTGGTCAAATAATTTAGAACATTCTTCGAAGTATTTTTTGGTAGTTTTTGCCTTGAACTGATACTTGATTAATTATTTAATACAAGTGTAAAGGACACCGTAAGTATATGACTGTTTTTGTCTCTTTAGGAAAAAATATGACTTACTATGACGTTAAGCCCTGGAAGAAATTGTGTATTGTAGTTTTGTAGATAATAAAATGAATTTTATGTATTTTCTTCTTATGTACCTAACTCTTCTTCTTTTGCACTGAAGTAATAATAGAAATTATTTGTATCCAAACTTTCCATTTGTTTTAATTTTTTGTGAATTTAAAGTGTACGTCATTTTTCTTAGTTTCTTTATAATTACTCGGTTATTAGAAATACAAATTTGGTTTGAAGAACATACCCCCAGAAGAGAATTGCGGTATTAACATTTATAATTGTGTTGGCAAAATAATTAATATTTAAAAAAAAATCTATTAGGTAATGAACCTATGCAGCGTAAAAACTGTTATTCTTTTATTTTGCATCTTGCGTAAATTTCTTTAAAATGGAGCTGTTTCCATGTAAGATATTTCCAACAGTGAAATCACGTTTTACTTATCTGTATTTTATTTATTTTTATTTATTGCACGAATAATAACTGAGTAATGATGTAGGAGTTATGAAAATTGAAACCTCCTATATTATACAGTGTTCGAAAGTAAGGTTGAGGATTTTAAGGGATGTTAACAATAAAATTCCACACAAAAATATCCTTAACAATTAAGTTTTCAACCTATCTTAAAAATGGCTTTATAGTTTTTCTTGGTTTGCGCATAGATAAAAATAAGGTTTCTGAATATTCACCAGTGGCGTTCTACGGATAACTCTAGTGATATTTTTGGATCAATGATCATGATTTATTTATAAATCGCCCATGTCTTTTTGAAATATAATTTAAAAATTCACATTTCTGGTGCTGGCTGACTAGAAGTTACAAATTCCTTGAATTTGCCAGGCATTTAAAAAAATTTTAATGTTAATTAAAAGCGCATTGACTTTCTGTCAAAAAAACAAACTGGTAGGCGATTAGAAATCATAATTAATCGTAGTTGACTTTGCCAAAATGATGCCATAATGCTAATTCACAAATAATATTTATAATTTAATGTAGCACATTTTAATTATAACTTGCCAAATTCAAAGGAATTTCGATTGCTATTCCTATAATAATTTGCAGGGGTATAGTTTTTTAATAAAAAAAATGGATTTGTTTTTCTACTTCCCTCGTAGAATAGAAGTATTGTAACCAAGATAAAATCACCCTCCGAGAAACAAAATGGCGACAAACTAAAATGTTTAAAAAACAGCGTAAAAAACCTTCAAATTTTGCACAATAATTCTATGTTATATAAGGATAAATTGGTACAATTTTGGTACACATTCAACATGGCCTAATAAAATTTTTAGAAAATCAGTGTAAAAACTTATTCAATTGATTTTAAATTTCACTCAAAAATAAAGTATGACATTGGTAGGTGTATTAGAAATAGTAAACTATGATTTTATTTAGTTTCGCATAGTTATTTAGTACTTACTTACAGGGTATTTCATTCTCCATGAAGTATCTGAAGAACAAAAAGAAAAATAGCTTCTAAAAATAATTTCGCGTTGTTACCAGATATACTGGTAACTGGCATCAACTTTCGAATTTTAAATGGGACACCCTGTAGTTTATTTTATTTTTAGAATCTGCGAAACAATTTTGTATAGGATATTTTTTCATTTCTCTTACCGTTTCTTAAATATTAGTTAGTTTGTGTTTTTTTGTACCAAAACTATGTGAATTAAAACCTCAATTTTTCCTTCTCCAGATGTCAAATCAATGTAAAATTTTAATATTATTTAGTCAACATGTGGTACTTTAATTTTAGCAACATAGGATCGCCGAACTTTATACAGAGTGTCCTAAAAATTAACTGCAATTCAGATTTTATAAATTTGATTAAAAGTTTTTTCTCATATAAGGTGTTCCTATACCGATTTTGAACTGCTTTCGATTTATAAGAGATTTTATGAATAATTATTACTATTAATATTCGACAAATAGACATTAAAGATGTCGATTTATAAGCGATTTTATAAATAATTAATATTGATATTCGAGAAATGGACATTAAATATCTAAAACGCGAAGTCTTTCACGATGTAACCACAACTTACGCAATGCTAAACGATTTTCTTTTACTATAAATTGTGGTTCTGAAAAAGAACCTATTTTGTCAGTAAATTTAAGCTTTTGGAATTCTCACCTAATACGTCAGATTTTTAAAGTGCTGACCATTTACATGTAAGCAATCGATAATACATTTCATCACAGAACAGGTAGTAGCTCTTTGAATTTCTGATGGATCAAGTTCAGATCAAAGCGCGCCTTATCCGATTTTCTAGGTCTTCTTTTAAATTTACCGGTGTTTTATAAACCATTACTTTAATTCTACCCCACAGAAAAAAGTCCAATGGAGTAACGTCTGGAGATCGCGGTGGTCAACTCCATGGTCCTTCACGTCTTATCCACCTATCTTCAAACATATCATACAGTTCGTCGGAAACTTTATGGGTACAATGGGCAGGAGCTCTATCCAATTAATAGCAACAATTTTTCAAATCGATATATTGACGTGTCTTTATTAATAATTTCTTGGCAACGCAAACTAAATGCTAATCTTAAGACTACGATTATACTAGTGTAAATTAAAACTTTTGGAATTCTCACCTGACCATTTACATGTAAGCAATCCGTATACATTTAATCACATGACAGGTAGTAGCTTTTTGAGTTTCTGATGGATCAAGTTATTCAAAAGCGCGCCTTACCCAATTTTCTAGATCCTCTTTTGAATTTACTGGTATTTTATAAACCATTTCTTTAATCCTACCCCACAGAAGAAAGTCTAATGGAGTAAAATCTGGAGATCGTGGTGGCCAACTACATAGTCTTTCACGTCTTATCCACCTATCTTCAAACATATCATACAGTTCGGCGGAAACTTTATGGGTACAATGGGCAGGAGCTCCATCCAGTTGATACCAACAATTTCTCAAATCAATAAATGGTAGATTATCAAAAAAGTTCCTAAATCGTTTTTGGCATTTGTTATTGAAGCATGAGGGTAGGCACGAAAATACGCCAAAAGGTTAATTTCATTTTCTTCGTTTTCAGTAATAGGGTGAAATTGAATTCTTGGGCCTGCGCAGTTGCGAAATTTAAAAAGTTACCTTAAATTCTGAGAAATTTTCTTTGGTTCATTGGCGGCATATTCGGAAAAAGAGCGTTAAATCTTCTGCAGGTTCTTGCAACAATTCTGTCGCTGTGAATATACAACAAATTTAAAATATCCGCATTTGAATAACTATTATTCTCCATTTTCCCTAACTTAATTTGACATAAACTAAAAAGTGAGACATGGCATGCCACCATCGTTACGTGTTGAAGTTGTTACATTATAGCACACTTGGCCTTTTAGATCTTTAATATCTAAAAAAATTCAATTTGTCAACTCTATTCAACGCTTTAATAATATACAGGGTGCTCCTTTAAAAAAATAACTTTTGATCAAATATATAAAATTTGAATTGCAGTAAATTTTTAGGACACTCTGTATAAAAGTGGGTGATCCTATGTTGCTAAAATTAAAGTACCACATGTTGACTTAATAATATTAAAATTTTACATTCATTTGACACTGGATACGAAAATATTGTAGTTTTAATTCACATAGTTTTGCAAGAAAAACAAAATAATTAATATTTAAGAGACGGTAAAAGGAATGAAAAAATATCCTATACAAAAAAAGTTAGATTGTTTCGCAGAATATAAAAATAACATAAACTACAGGGTGTCCCATTTAAAATTCCAAAGTGGATGCCAGTTACCAGTTGATCTGGCAACACTGCAAACGCGACATTATTTTTAAAATCTGGAGCGCATCCTTCTATGGCCGTAGTCAACATTTCAAATTTATTTTTCTTTTCATTGTCCAGATACTCTAACTTTCGTAGAGGAAAGGAGGAATAAGGGTAATTTGGTACAACCAATATGTAAAGGAATTTAACCGAAAATTCCCGCCTTCCTTTTATCTACAAAAGTGAAGGAAAATGCAATTTACATATGCGTCACTAAACGACTATGTGCAGAACTAAGTAGGACCATACTTTACTATTGTTAATAAAAAAAAGATTTATAACGGAGTTTTCCTCAGAAACGTCAGATAAACAAAACATGTTATGCCTAAACATGTAATTTAATCTGGATAGTTGTTTCAGTAGAATAGATAAATGGCTTTTGATACACAATGGGTCGATATTTGTTAAAATATTAATGCGTATATTAAAAGGAACCTTTTCCTTGAATGGATTAGTCACGGAATCTTACCTTAAAATATTTGACCTTACTTTTGACACAAACTGTATAATGGAATGATACAAATTGGATACTCTTGCTTAATGTTTTTTCATAATTGCCACCTTACGTAAGGAAAGAATTATATGCGGATATTGGTTCCAAAAATGTGACGTATCTAAAGTCTGTTCAAATTCAAGATAGAGTGCAGATAAACAAAAGTTATTGTGCCTGCAATATGGCTTTAAAAGTTTGATAAAACTTATAATCGGCCACCTTTATTTAAAGATGTAATGCACCCACAAAAACTTTTGTTTACATAAACCCTATTTTGAATTTGACTACACGTTAGTATACACTATCTCGTTGTAGCTTCTTTACGTAAGGTGATAATTACATTGTATTAGGTTAAAGCGCGTCTTTTGGGTTTTTAATACAATACAAAAATGAAATTAGTTTGCCAGAGCGAGAAAAGTCATATCACATGGTGTAAGTAATTAGAAGGGCACTAGTTATTGAAAATATATGCATCTATGCGTTAAAACAGTGTATGACTTAATGCAAAATTGCCATACTTTGGACTGCCATATCGAATTTTTTTTAAGACTTTATCAATTACTATATAATATATATATATATATATATATATATATATATATATATAAATATTCCTTATGACAGTATTGGGATATCGGAAGCCGGAAGAGATACAAAAAAGTTTAAATAGGGAATGTTTCAGAAAATCATGTTTATAAATAAATGCCCTTTTGCTCACGATTCTATCTTTTTTGGTTTTTGAGATATTTTGAAAAAAAACAAAGAATTGCATTTTAGAAAACTCCTCATAAATAATTTTTCAAAATATTCCTAATACGTAAAAACATTATTAACGCAACTTTTTACGTAGAATACGCCTGTCTAGTCAGATTTTATTTGCAACCTTTTGGTTTTTTAGAACCATCATCAACTTCGCCTTTTCTTATGGCCAGTATATTTTATTTTAACAGTTTTTAAAAAAGTAGCTTTCAGCGATGTATCGCACTTTATAACTAAGTTATTATTAATATGTAAAAAGTGCGCATTGCAGATTAATAAACTTTTTTTTGAATTATCTAAACGAGAAATTAAAAACTAATAGGGTTAGATAGCAATATTTTTTAATTCAACATTAAAGGGTATTTTTTTAGCTTTTCAGCGACGTATCACACTTACCAATTAAGTTATTATTAAGATGGAAAAAGTGCGTAATTGAAAATGAATAAGTTTTTTTTAAGTATCCAAATAAGTAATAAAAAATTAATTGGATTAAATAGCAATACACGAATATTTCAATTAAAAATTCGATTTCATCTACAAAAAGAAGCGGAACAGAACCCCTCTATGACGTCTTAAAAGTAACTAAATACAAACTCTACAAGAAGAACCTACTAAATCACATTAATTACATAATATTATGATTAAAAATGTTGACCATTTTGTTCAATGCACTGGATGCATTTCTTTTCGATTGATCTGATTACACGCTGAATGGTATTTCGATTAATATTTTCTAAAATAACTCGAAATCGCTGCTATTTTCACGGGGGTCAAATTCGTATATCCCCATAAATAAGTATCTGATGGCGTGATATCCGGAGATCTAGCGTTTCCGTTAAATAGGTTTGTACATCCCTGGTGTTATGTGCGGGGCAACCGTCTTGTTGAAACCATAAGTTGTTAAATAATCATTTGGGAAAACTTCTCGAATGGCAGGAACCATTTGGTTCTGCAACATGGCAAGGTATCTTGGACCTGTGAGTGTTTGATCGTAAATAAATGGCCCAATGAGACGATTTTCTAAAAAGTAATGAAAAATACTGAATTATTATAAACAATTTAATTGGGTTAATACCAATGTCATTTATTGAAATTATTTCGGGTAGTTTCCAGATTCAACTTACCAATTAACCCGCACCACACATTAAAACCAAATCGCACTTGCAGTCTGCGTGGCTGGCATAGTTGCTGATGTTCAATGGCCCAATAATGGTGATTCTTTTTATTAAAAACCCCACGGTTGGTAAAATGAGTCTCATCTGACCAAAGGACTTTATTAAGAAAAGCGGGATCTTCTCGACATCTATCGATATACCAATTGCAAAAAACACTTCTTCTTTCGAAATCACCTGTTTGAAGTCCTTGTACAATTGTTGGCTTGTAAGGATGGTATTTCGTTACTGTTAAGACATCGTGAATGGTTCACTTCGGAATGTGAAGTTCCGTTTCGCTTCTTCTTGTAGATGAAGTCGGATTTTCATTAAAATATCCTCGGGTTTGACTGTTTCGTTCCTCGTTGTGTTTTTCATACTTCTTCGTGCGAGCCTTATTAAAGCTGCCAAACTCAAGCAAGTTTGGAACCAATGGTTAAAAATAAGTTCTGCTGGGCTGTCGTCTTCCGGGGAACATGTCAAAATATACATCCATAGCTCTATTGGCATTTCTTTCATTTTTGATATAACACACTAACATATTTCTTTATTAGAAAAGTTTAATGCCATTATAAAGCTTATTAAAATATTGACGAAAGCTGAATAAAACTTCAACGACAGATGACAGATTATAAAAATTCAATTATTTCAAACGCAAAGCCTACTTGACTCAATGTGTTAAATTAGTGTTACTACGCATAGTAATTTGAACATTGAGCATGTGCATGTAGTATGAATGCTATTGAGAGTAGTTCTTACTGATTTTCTATAAAATTTAATGTCGAATTAAAAAATATTGCTATTTAACCCTATTAGTTTTTAATTTCTTATTTGAATAATTCAAAAAAGTGTTAATTAATTTTCAAGGCGCACTTTTTACATCTTAATAATAACTTAGTTATAAAGTGTGATACATCGCTAAAAAGCTAAAAAAATACTCTTTACAAACTGTTAAAATCGAATATACTGACCATAAGAAAATGCGAAGTTGATGATGGTTATAAAAAACCGAAACGGTGAAAATAAAATCTGGCTAAACAGGCGTATTCTGCATAAAAAGTTGCCTTGTTGTAACGTTTTTACGCATTAGAAATATTTTGAAAAGTAAGGAAATTATAAGGGGTTTTCGAAAATGCAGTTTTTTGATTTTTTAAAATATCTCAAAAACCAAAAAAGATAGAATCGTGAGCAAAACGGCATTCATTTACAGATATAATTGTCTAAAACATTCCCCATTTAAACTTTCTTGTATATCTTACGGTTTCCCATATCCCAATACTGTCATAACGAATTTTCGGACATATGTATATATATATATATATATATATATATATATATATATATATATATATATATATATATATATATATATATATATATATATATATATATATATATATATATATATATATATATATATATAGATAGATACTGTGCAGATAATTGTAAAAAGAAGTTACTTATTAGACATGTTGATTTGTCTTTATTATTGATTTCTTGACAACGTTTCGACTATTTCAGTATCTCTAGTCCTTATAAAGCGCATGCTAAAGGCTAGTCTTAAGATACGTGCTTATTACTAGTTATGTGCGACCTAGCAAAGGTCGCCAAACTTTGGCTATCTCAATACTACTTTTGCTGAAAATGCTTATCGGACTTGCATTGTCTTCTTAACAGCGTTTTGACTTGTTTAGCATCTCTAGTCAAACGCAAACTAAATGCTAATTTTAAGACTACGAGTATATTAGTGGTGTGCAGTGGTCACTAAACATTGGATATTTCTATACTCGGCTTGCTGGAAATATTATATTCAACGGATGCTGCTTCTTTAAATTTTCTTTTTCTTCAGTGTTGTTCTTCCCGTGTATCTGCAGAATACACCGGAAAAAACGTACAATTTGAAGAAACTTTTGTATTTCACTTTGTTTGATTATTTGTAATCAAAAATCCTATACATCTTTCGCATCTTGACGTTTTGAAAGTGTGTTAAGAAAGAACGTTTCGCAATTACGTTATACAATAATATTGCTGATTACCGTGATTAAGGAATGCTGGTTCAGAAGCAGGTGGTCCCTGGAGCTGGTTATCTCCCTAAATGGTATGTTCCCAATATGGATTTTCAGTATTCCATGTAAGTGAGATGGGTTGCTAGGACGTGGGGTGAGTATTGCCCTGATTATTTCCATAATGTGATCTGCGTCTGATGTCTTTATAACAACTCATAAAGTTTTCTCTCTACATATGGTTGTGTTTTCTGATAATAATGATAAATGCTATTCTTTCAAAAGTCGCCAAATTGGTTGGAAATTCCTTTGCCCTTTTAAACTCAGCTCTTACTTTCCACCTGAATTCATCCACTTCTAGTTTTTATCTAACAGTACTGTTTTAATTGAGCTGCTCATATATCTACGAAATATAAATATTAGCCATCAATGGGTAGAGACATAAGAACGAAGCCATCTTGAGCGTAAAAATGATCTTTAACGCGAATTAGGCTTAATCTTTACCCAGCTTGGTTTTGTTAATTGCCATCGTCTGTTCCAACAGAACATTTAAATATACAAATCTTTTTCATCAAAGCTTACATATGGGTCTGCTCGGTCTGTAGAAATATCTTTATGAATATTTCCACGATTACTAGAATTTTTACAACAGGTGTGGTGGCTTGTAAGTGTTATTGAAACAACCAGAGGAAAGAAAATATAAAGAAGCATATAACAATCAGATCTTCTAAGATATGTTTATGTTTAACTTTCACATTTCACTGCACTCTACTATATGTATAAGCTTTTAGTTTACGCTTAATAACGATCAGATATTGAATGCTCATCGAAACGTTGTGCTCACTTAAAAGTAAAGAGAATGCAAATCCGACAAGGGAATTTTGCTTGGAGTGTCCCTTTTTGGTATGGCAGTCAACAGGGCTTTAATTTACCGCTATAAATGTTGTAAAACTCTCAAAAACCTTAGACAAAACTGCTTAATTGAACTTTCCTATTCTTGCAGGTATCATACGCAAGACCCAGCTCAGAAGCAATCAAAGGGGCCAATTTGTACGTCTCTGGACTACCCAAAAACATGACCCAGCAAGATTTAGAAGCATTATTCAGTCCATTCGGTAGAATCATTACATCTCGCATACTATGTGACAACATCACCGGTGAGTGCCCAGTATCGTACTATATCATTTTTTTGATGTCAATAAAATACGCTTGAGCCCGAAATATTTCTAATTAATCATATATTATCGATAACTGTATCAAATAAAAGAACACATGTTTATGTTTTGCGTAAATAAGTTGAGATAATATTAAAACGAGGGGACAAAGCACAAAGCTATTTGATTGAATTAAATGATTCCATAAAGTTTTGTAATTCTCGATTTCAAAAACAAACTGTCATTTCAAATTAGGAATTCTAGTATTGCGAGAGAGTATTCAAATTTTATTGGTCTAGTATATGAACGATTTTTATATTAATATTAAGTTTTTCGATGGCTTGGATGCGTAGAGGCTGGAATTCTGAACCTACGCTCACTCTGGACTGAGGTAATCAGATTCGGCACTATTCTGATTAGAAAAAATATCAGCATTCCAATCTTGATAAAGCTATCAATATTACCGACAGAAAGCTGTGGTAAATTATTGGTTTTTGTAAGAAACACCCTCTCTTTTAAGTAACTCCAAGAAAAGAAATGAAGTGGACCAAGGTCCGGCGACCGTGCTCGCGATGGAATTTTGCATCAATATGGAAGTCCGAATCATTCTAAGTTCGTTCCTCCTAGCAATTGATCAGTAGTTGACTAATTTCATTTTTTAAACAACGATTTTTTTAAAGACCTCAAATATGGTTTTGGTGCATAACATTTGACCTTCAGAAGCCTTTGCAATTATACCTCGTATTTTATCGTGTCTTCATTAAAATTGAACTTTTTGTTCTAATTAAGTTAAAAATAACTGCCAAAATAAACACCGAAAAAAATTATTGTCATAGCCATTTCTTTGTGAGTGCTCAGTACCGTACTATATAATTTTTTTGATGTCAATAAAATACGCTTGAGCCCGAAATATTTCTAATTAATCTGTTAACAAAAAAATTAATAAAATGCCTTATCTTTTAAGTTGTTTGTTTTTTTTTATTGATGATGACGCCCCATTCATTAATTTTAAAAAGACAGGTTGTTACTAAGTGTCGACTTGTAAGTTGTTTCGAAGTTACTTATTTACAAATTTTAGTGTTAAGTATGCTGTTAGACAAAATTAAAAATTATTTTAATTTTTTAATCGAATCTTGACAATTTAATATTAATTACGGAAGATGAATTCAGGGTGTGCGATAATTATATAGCATACACTCAGGAGCGTGTAGGAGAGGTCAAAAGAACCTAGTTTTTCCTAGAAAAAAAATCCTAATAAGCTCCTTAACGGAAATACAGGGGTACCCAGCGATTTACCCTTTGAGCTCTAACTTTTGAGCCGACCGGTATAATTTTTTGAATTGAAAATTTTATGTAGGCCATAAAAACTCATGAAATTATATTACAGTAGATGTTTTACATCGTCAGGGGAGTCACGAACCATCACACTCGTTGGGTCGAAATTTGGCGGGTGTCATTTTACAGAGCTGAAAACTATGTTTTTTTAAACTTTGGTCATTGCTTTAAAAAAGTTACTCATCATTTCTTTCGCGCATTTAAACGTTTAAACGTTGACTTTTGACATTTATTTAATAATTAAGTTTATTAACATACGCTGTTTAAATATAATAACTAATCGAATAAGCATCATAAGTAATAATTCGCATTAAAATAATAAAATGTGTCATTATTACATCCCAATAATGCTCACATGCATCTAACTTATGGACAAGCATTGGACTAGGGATGGGCGGTTTATCGGTATATCGATAAGTATGCAATAATGCCGATGGGTAGCCGATAATATCATATTTACAAAGATGAAGACTTTTTTGCTCTTCCATAAATTTGGCTCCCGAAGTGCATTTTTCGCAAATATCGATAGGTAGCAATGAACTATCGATAGGTAGCAATACCTTTGGTAAGTTAATTTTTTCGACTAGTTCTCACCTATGGGTAGGCGACAGGTGAATTCTATTATCGCCCATCCCTACACTGGGCCGTTGTGTGGAGAGCTCTATCAGAGCTTCCCTGGTATGAACTGGCCTCGAATATACAAACCTCTTTAAATTTCCCCATAAAAAAAAATCTAATGGAGTCATGTCGGGCGACCTCGGCGGCCATAAAATAGGTCCACCTCGACCTATCCATTGATTACCAAAAATGCTGATGGGCTACATTGTTAAAATGGGGCGGTGGACCGTCATGCACCTCCGCATCTGATTTATAATTTCTAGGGGCTCATCTTCTAATCAAGCGTTTAAGTTTTGTTGCAAGAATTGCAAATTCAAGGCCCCCTTTAATCGGCCTTCAAAAAAGAACGGCCCAGTGAGATGATTCCCAGTAATCCTTGCCCACACGTTAACTATAAACCTTTGTTGGTGCTTTGTACTATTTCTTGAGTATTTTCTTCATGCCAGATATGCAAATTCTGGCAATTTATTACTCCGTTGTGCCTTCGTCCGCGAACAAAAGAATACTAGTAAAATTTAGTACTAGAAATCGTTGCAAAAAACAATTTGCGTAATTTTATCGAAACAATTGTAAAGTTAGAGGAATGACCAAAGTATTAAAAACAGTTTTCAGCTTTGTAAAACGACACCTGTCAAAATTTTGGCATAACGAGTGTGGTAGGAAGGAGGAATTTTATAACCTCTCTATGATTGCAAGGGAATTACATCTTTTGGTATCGTTAAGCATTGCCCAATCTTTTTGTATGTACTAATAACTGTGCGAATATTGGATCTCCGCAGAATTTCATCATCTCTAGGTCTGGTTTTAAGATCCCCTGATTTTGTTGACTTCCAAAAATACATAAAGCTAATGTACCATTACATCCCATGGTTAGTGCAATAGGTTCGCCATCTTACAAAATATTTAGACAATATCTTAAACCCCTTCACAGGACGATCTAATTCTTATATCAAAAATTCTAAACATTTTTTAGAAAAGCTTAAAGATTTTAGTTTAGATCCCGGTAATATTTTAGTCAACATTGAATCCCTGTATACAAATGTGCCTATTGACGATTCAATTTCTATAATTTCTGACATATTTCAATATAAAAACCTTAATCCAATCTTAATTGAACTGATAAGAGAATGCTTAACGTCTACATATTTAATTTTTCAAGGGACTTTTTATGAGCAAACCTCAGGGGTCGCCATGGGATCTCCGCTATCTCCTGTGGTAGGGAACATCCTTATGGAGGCTTTACAGGAAATTGCTTTAAGCTCTGTTCCTTTACAACTAGGGTTGCCAAGTCCTGATCGGCGTTTGGCGGGATTTGTTTTAAAAAAGCGGGACATTAATGAAAGTAGCGGAACATTTTGCTTATTTATATATTTTTACAAAATAGCAAATAATAAAAATTTAACATAGGTACCCAGTCACGTATTTAGAATGCCTTCCTGGGGAAGGAGGGGTAAGCATCTGAAAAAAAGATCCTTGCTTTTTGCTAACACACGCAACATAAGCATAACACCCATGAAAATCACACATGACACGATTTAAAAAAAAAGTTCTCACTTCTCGTGATCCGCATAAAATCGTGGTAATGTTTTATAGTATTTTGCTTGGATTAATTAGCTGCGGAGGTTGTAGGTACCAAACAAAAGTTTAAGTGTACGTAATGACAAATTACAAAAGGTATCTACATAAATAAATAATAATAATCTCTTTGGCTAAGTATATATTTATTTATAATATATTTAAACAAACAAGAAACATAACCTAATCACTAACGTTTATGACGGTCATTAACGGTATCTGGAAGTTACCATCGCATCATCGCAGTGGAGTATACAAGTAAATTGCTTCAGATTAAAAACGGAGAAACGGATTGAACTTTCAACAATTTTTATTTGCTTTTAGTTTCATTTTTCATAATAGGTAATAAATAATCTTTTGAAATTTACTGTAAATTTATTGCAAATAAATGTATCTATTATTTACATTAAAAAACTGGACATATTGCGTCCAGGTCATGTACGACGCGGGACAAATAGGCACGAAAGCGGGACACTTGGCAACCCTGTTTACAGCCTAAATGTTGGTTTGGATATATAGATAATGCTTTTGTAATATGGCTTCGTAAAGAAGAAAATTTAACTATATTTTAGATCATCTCAACAACATTCTAATATAAAATTCACGATGGAAATTGAGCCACATGGTGCCATTCGCTTCCTTGATGTGTTAGTACAAAAGAAGGAGAACAGCCCTTAGGTCATATTGTTTACAGGAAACCGAAACATACGAATAGATATTTAAATTTTAGTCCCCACCATCATCCATCTCAAAAACAATTCGTCATCATTACATTAGTCTTTAGGGCTTTGTCAATATGTGATACAAATTCATTTCCGGACGAAACAGAAAAACTAACTGAAGCCTTAAAAACAAACGGATATTTAACTGAAGCTATTTAGGCGTTCGATTAGATATTATAATAATCCCAGACCTTAACCAGTATAGAATACTTAACCATCATGTAGTGAAGTTTTACCTTTTATTCAGGGTACTACATACAGATAAAATTGCAAGAATTCTGCGGATATCCAAGATTCGCACAATCTTTAGTACTGACAAAAAGACTGGGCAACGCTTAAAAACACCAAAAGATGTAATTCCTTTGCATTCAGAAGGAGTTTATAAAACTTCTGGTTTCTGCGGTAAAATGTATATACAGGGTGGCTCAACAGTGCGTTCAATAGCTCGGTTATCGTGGGAACTAAAAAGAAAAATTATAGGGAAGTTGTAGGGACTGCTGAGAGCTACAACCTAAAATTATTTTGGATTGATAAGTTTGCGACAAACAAATTTACATTTTCTTAAATGGAACACCCTGTATATTACTTTATTTTCAGGTCCCTCTCTGTTTGGCCATTCACCCAATATAGGGTTTGTGAAGTCTATACCAAGTCATTCGAGATTTATAGCCACTTTTCAAAAATATCAGAAGTACATTTGACGCCCTGTATTTTTTTAAATACGTTAGCATAAATCAATTTAGCATGGTAAAAACTTTCAAATGTGGTCTTCTTTGAATTGTTTTATTTTTTTTACTATTCTTTAATAACGGTATACAGGGTAAATAAAAATCCAGGATGCAAATGTTTTCGATTAATGTAAATGGAATACCCTGTATATTATTATATTTTCAGATTTCTCCATTTTTGACCATTCACCTATTATAGGGTTTGTAGGGTCTATACGGATTGTTCAAAATTTACGGCCACTTTTCTAAAATATTAGAAGTGGACATCTCAATTTATTAAGGCAAAATATTGCCAAGTGTTTTTTCAACATCTATTTTTTTTTAAGTTATTCATACCAGCATGGATGGGTCCAAAAATTTTAAAACTAAAAAAAGGAGATGTATTCCAAAAATTTCACAAATACAAACTATTACAATGATCTAGTACTAAAAATTGGTGATTATTACGAAATGATCGATATGATTTATGTGTTAGGAGCAAGTGAAAGGAATTGGTTGTTAGCGATAAAAATATATCACGGAAAGTAGCCTGATAGAAGACAAACACGAGAAACGGTTTTGAAAGATGCAATGGTTTGATGAGAAGGGAAATGTAGAATACACGAAAACTATCAAACCTGTTTTAAACCTAGAGTAATTAGAATGTAAAAATAAAAACAATAAACAATCAAAAAACAATACTAAGTAATAAATCGTATAAAATAGCAAAAACTACTTAATTAAATGTTCGAAATGACGACCGTTCTGTTTGACACAAATATTTTAAAAAGATACGCCAACTTTTCTTAATGTATTGAAATTATTTTTTTTTTGGGATTCTTTCCTTCATTTTATTTTGTAGTCGGAGGTGTTTGATAGACTAAATTTTTAACAAAGCCTGAAAGAAAAAAGTCCATTTTTGTCAAGTCAGAGATCTGGGAGGCACGCACTTGAAATTGTTCATCAAGAAATGCATGAGTGTCAGCCGTATGGTGAACTGAGGCACCAACATGCAAAAACCATATTTGATTAGTGATGTTAATAGGGATAATAGTATTCTAAAATCTTCCCTCAAAAACCCATTTAAAACAGGTTTGGCTCGATCAGTTCTCCTGTATTCTACATTTCCCGTCTCATCAAACCGTTCCATAGGCCTTTCAAAAACGCTTCTTTGTGGTTGTCTTACAATAGAAACTGTTGTTAGTTTAAAATACAAAACTCAAGCAGCAGCATTACTTGACAATTCAAATTTGTATTTTTGACAGATTAATTTCATTTGTAAAAATAAGGCCCACTAGATTTTTGTCACAGGGCACAACAACAAATTCAAAGAGAGACACGATTTGCTGACTTTTTTGTGTTATTTACTGACGAAGCAACATTCCACCAAAATCGAAATATCAATAGACATTGTTTTTATTAAAAACGCTACTGAAAAACTCGCACAATTAGTCCAAATAGATGGTCTCTTAACGTCAAATGTACATATTTTCGAAAAGTGGCCATAAATCTTGAACGACTCTATATAGACCCCACAAACCCTATATTGGGTGAATGGCCAAAAAGGGAGGATTCTGAAAATATATATAATTAATCGAGAAAATTTGCATCTAGGATTTTTATTTACCATGTTATTAAAGAATACTAAAGAAAAATATCGCAGTGGAAAGAAGACCACATTTGGAAGTGTGAAGGAGAATGATTTATGCTAACGCATTAAAAAAGATACAGGACGTCAAATGTACCTATATTTTCGAAAATTCGCCATAAATCTTGAACGACTCTGTATAGACCCCACAAACTCTATATTGGGTGAAAGGCCAAAAACCGAGAAATCTGAATATAAAACAATATATATTTTAAAAAAAACGTAAGTTTGGTTTGTGGCAAACTTATCCTCAACCCTGTATAATCGAAATAATTTTAGCTTGTAGCTCCCAGCAGTCCGTACAACATTCGTATACATTTTTTTTCTAATTCCCACAATAATCGAGCTATTGGACTTGAAGGCACGGTTGGCTCACCCTCTTAAGTGAAATTGGATAGACTGTGTTTACTATACTTAAGAAACATGAAAGATGTATAAGTAAGAAACAAATTGTTCAATCCGCTGTCGCTGAATACCAGCACTCGACAGGACAGGACATATGACTAATGTAAAAGATACCAAGGCTCCATCAGTCTCGGGTTAATATAAACGAAAAATTAGAGAATCTATTAAAATTATTAAGCACTCTGAAAACTTAAATAGAGACGCGGGCTACAGTGCCACATCATGCGTGGAAACCAATCATCACAGTGAGTCACCCGTAGGTCACAGCCCACAGGTCTGGTATAAATACTTGAATTCTGCTCACCAGAGCTCATTCAGTGTTTTGATATTGTGCTATGAAAATCCCTGAACATTTCTAGTAGAATCTCGGGCGAAACGTCGGAAAGTAATTCCAAATTGACATGGTCTAAAGCCAAAAAACATGATTTCTTAATTAATTCCACCCGTGAAAGCCTTTGTACTATTCTGTATGACTTACCTCGTACAGGATTCTTAAAAACGAACTTGAACTACCAAATAAATGTATGCATATACCAACTGTGTTATCTACACGTGGTGGAATTCTGTACGAGGTAAGTTGTGGGTAAAGGCGAGATTCTCCAATATTCTGTTGCAAAATTTTATTTTAACTTTTTCTCAAAAAACACAACGGTTTTTGAGCTGAACATCTGGCTAGTTCGCTAGATTAATAAGGTTTCTGTCGCTGACCCACAGTGTGGTACCTCAGATATGTAATTTATGTATAACAGCAAAATGTCAATTAAAACTCCAATGTAAATACGCTCATGGAAATTTGAAACGACTGACTGATTCCTACAAGCAATTTAAATAAACTTTTTTTGGTTTTAAAGGTATATTATTAGACTTTATTCTTGGGCAGAATGTTTGACATAAAACACATTTTACGTCAATATACAGGGTGATTCAAACACACGAGTTTTTTACCCAAAATTTAACTACATTTCTGAGTTAAACAGCAAATCCCAGAATTAAGCTTATCATGTCAAATGATAGCCCCAATTTTCTTTTAGAATATGTGTTTTAAAAATCTTTGCCAACTTATTCCGTTTTTAAATTATCAAAGTTTTTGTACAGCTCTGGATTTATGATACTACTATATTGTTGAAAAGGTGATACAATAATATTTACCATTAAAACACATTTATTAGCAAAATTAACCTTAACTAAAACACTATTTTTAAAACCGAAGGTAAAATAAAAGACTATAGACTAAGTAGATACTACAGGTACTAGTATTGGGTGGGTCCTCCGCGATTTCTTATAACCTCGCGACATCGTCTGGGTATACTTATATAAAATACATATATAAAATTGTCTACTAACTCTTGAGGAATTAAATGCCGTTCTTCATTAATTGCTTCAACCAATTCATCATCAATAATTCTAGGAGGTATTGCTTGAGCATACAAACGCCGCTTTAAAGTATCCCATATGTGTTCGATTGGATTGCAATCCGGGGAGCGGCAGGGCCAAACCATTTTGTTATATTGATGATTTTCGAAAAATTATTCCTGCCCTATGTGGTCTAGTATTATCGTCCACATAAAAAAATGGTTGCCCAATCTGTCAGCAACTTGCGATATGTTATTCTTCAAAATTTCTAAATAACGAAATGCGTTTATAGAGCGATTAATAAGAACTGTTAATTCTGTTCGATCACCTGTAAATTTCCTCCCCACACTGTTGTATAGTTTAAAAACAGAACAAGTTAGCAAAGATTTTTAAAATGCACGTTTTAAAGCATCATTTTACATGATAAGCATAATTTTGGGATTTGCTGTTTAACTCAGAAATGTAGTTAAATTTTGGGTAAAAACTACGTGTGTTTGAATCACCCTGTATATTGACGTTAAATGTGTTTTATGTCAAGCATTCTGCCCAAGAATAAAGTCTAATAATATACCTTTAAAACCAAAAAAAGTTTATTTAAATCACTTGAAGGAATCAGAAAATATCATATTACAAATATTACTAATATTTTGTTTGAGTCGTTTCAAATTTCCACGAGTGTATATTTTGAAATATATGCATTTCCTGGCGTCGATAAAGTGTGAAGAAGGCGCTTTAATTTGGCCTCTTCTAAACTCCTCGTTTACCTAAAAATCCTACAAAGAATCTGCACCGGCTAATGTTATTTCGATACTATTATTACCATAAAATTTTAATTTAACCCATATATTTTTTAATTGACTCATATAGGTATGTGATTTAGCCCCTTCTAAGCGTTTATTAGGGCTCAAGTGTTAAGTATAATTAGCAGTAATTCCTATTTCAATAAACGTATTTGATGTTGCAAGCAAATATTTTTGTTACATAGCTGAAAAAAGCTTTAAAAAGATAAAAAAAAATTAATAAAAATATTTGCTTTATAAAAAAATGCCACAATCACAGTAACATACATACAAAATACATTAACATACCTTTTATTGATTATTTTATAATCAGTAAATATTTAGTTTTTTGTTATTATTTTGAATGTTGTAGCTTTAATTTATTCATTATGATTTTCTCATTCAGAGTTACTGTTGAAATTTGGCCTAAAACATTTTTTTATTTAAGACGGCTTTAAAGCGCGGAGACGTATGTTTAAACGATAGTAGCAAAACTCTTTAATTTTTTTTTCAATAAAAATAAAAGCATAAACAATTATAATTAATCGAATATTTGCGCGACCCATACAGATATTGTATATTTTTTTATCCAAAACTTAAAAGAGAAGTCTTCTATGTTATCGGTAACTAGTTTTTATTTAAAACTTTGGCAGTTAACAAAAAATATGCACAATATGGGAATTTTTATATTGTTAAATCTAGAAAACAATTTCTTAAAATTAAAATAAAAACTAAAAAATTAAGTGAAACAAAAAAAAATTTTCTGAAATACTTATGCTTCATTTTTAAATAAAAAAAAGATGAGCATTTTAATTTGTAGCTCCAATTTTTACAGTAACTAAATGTCGGTTAACTTACTAGGATATTTGCTTGTATGTTGATCTTTTTCTCCTTAAAGTACTGGCTTTATGGTGTTATTTATTATTTTTAATGGTCATATTTTTATATTTTTGGTACTTCCTACAAACTTCATTCTTTAAAACACTTATTTTAAATTAATATTTTTGGAAAACTAATCTCATAAAATGCTTATTTTTTGTTAGACGGTATTTACAGGGTTAACCAACGAGAACTAGACAAGCCGGTTTTCCTCGCCATGAGTGTCTTGATTTGGAACGCCATTTATTTTATTTCTTCCCTTGGTATCAGAAAATTATGAGTGAAAAATAACACTAAATACAACTGCTACGGTTCATTTTGACATTTTTATTTGATTTTTGTTTTTATATAATCAATACCTATGTTCCTCCTAGTTTTGATCATTTATTTGACATCAAAGAAACTTAATTGTAAGTATAACAATTAATTTCGTATTAATAACTTGTGTTACGACTCACCTATAGGTTGATTGTATTTTGATAAAACTGACCTTATTTTTATCGGGTGTTTTCTCTTAACTATTTCTGTAAATTTTAACTCGTAAAACTGATGTTTTAACCAACCCGTAGATATGTTTTTCTTTTCTGGCATTCTAGTATCCCGTCGAAAATAAAAAAAAAGCCTTTTGTTTTTTTTACTGGCTCCTAACCCCAAATAATACACCACTCTAACAAAGTATTTTATTTTCTACGAATTAGCATCAATAAATTAACTTAAAAAAAAAACGGTAAATTTCCTTTACCCGGAAATTCTCTCGTTATGAATTTTTCATTTAATAACACGCAGAAACTATCTTTTCAAACCTTAATATTCGGTGCTATTTTGTTCCATCATATTGGATTCCTGCCAATATTTTACTAGTTTCTACCTATGCCATACTTGATTTTTGGACATAATTAAAACAAATTCGATAAATATTTTGAGACACTGTGCCATTTTGTTAAGTCATGTTGAATTTGTACCAGTTTAGCCCTATCACATTCAATTGAATAAGATTTTTTTTGCGTTGATTTAAAAGAAATTATTTGGCCGCCATTTTGTTCCCTTTTCTTGAATTCGTACGACCACTTTACCAGTTTATATCTATATCACACTTAATGCTTGCATACATTTTGAAATTATTCTAATGAGTAGTTTTTTCAGGCTGATTTTTTAAATATTTTATTATTATTTATATTACCAATTTGTTACCAGTTCATTCATTTGTAACACTTGTTTTTTATGCAAAATTTTAGGAAATTGGATAATTAGTTTTTTAGTAATTATTTTTTAACGTTTCTCTAGGCCGCCATCCTGTTCCGGGATACCTGATTTTTTCCAAAATATCAGGTCATCCCCATATGAACCTTAATTTTTGACTAAAATTTGATGACAGATAGACAGACGGACCGACGGAATTGATACAAATATTTTTTGGCATCTAGGGACCCTAAACCTGAAAATATGTAACACCTGAGAGGGTGATTTTTTTACGATTATAAATATTTTATTTGGCCGCCATCTTGAATTAGTACCGCAGTTTTACTAGTTTTTTTCTATACCACAATTAGTTATGGCACACAATTTGACATCAGTCGATTAAGTAGTTTTTTCAGGCTGATTTTTTAAATATTTTGGTAATCCGCCATTTTGGATTCGTACCAAAAGTTTACCAGTTAATTCCTACATAATACTTGATTTTTGTGCAAAAATTGAGATAAATTGGATAAGTAGTTTTTTAGTAATAATTTTTTTTAACATTTCACTAGGCCGCCATTTTGTTTTGCCATATCGGATTTGTACCAAAAGGTTTCCAAGATTCCAAGTGATCCTCACATAACCCTTAATTTTTGACCAATATTTAAAGTCAATCGACCAAGTAGTTTTTTAGCTATGCCAAGAGACAAAGCGACAGACAGACCGACGGAATTGTGAAAACATGTTTTTCGGCATCTAGGGACCCTGAAACATAAAAATCTGAAAATATTTCGGAGGGTCATTTTTTCACGATTACAATACTTCCCTTTAACGAAGGAAGTAAAAATTATTTGGCCGCCATTTTATCCCTCTATGTTGAATTCCTACCACATCTTTACCAATTCATCTCTATATCAAACTTAATGCTTGCCCAAAATTTGAAAATAATCTAATATTTTATTAGGCCGCCATTTTGATTTGCTATTTTATCTTTATACAAAAATGTTAGCAGTTTTTTTAGTGATAATTTTTTTAACGTTTCAATAGGCCGCCATATTGTTCCGGCATATTGGATTTTTACCAAAATATTACAAGGTCAGCCCTATATGGCCCTTAATTTTTAACTAAAAGTCAATCTAAGTTTTTAAGCTATGCCGCGGAGTGACAGACAGACAGACAAATGGACCGACGGAACTGATAACCCGGAATGATTTTTCCGCCATATTGGATTCGTACCTAAATTTTACCAGTTGATTCCTACATAATACTTGATTTTTGTGCAAAATTTAAGATAAATTGGATATAAAGTTTTTTAGTAATAATTTTTTTAACATTTCACTAGGCCGCTATTTTATTTTGCCGTATTGAATTTTTACCAAAATGTTACCATGTCATCCCCATAGACCCTTAATTTTTAATAAATTTGAAAATAATCTAATATTTTATTAGGCCGCCATTTTGATTTGCTATTTTATCTTTATACAAAAATGTTAGCAGTTTTTTTAGTGATAATTTTTTTAACGTTTCAATAGGCCGCCATATTGTATTTTTACCAAAATATTACAAGGTCAGCCCTATATGGCCCTTAATTTTTAACTAAAAGTCAATCTAAGTTTTTAAGCTATGCCGCGGAGTGACAGACAGACAGACAAATGGACCGACGGAACTGATAACCCGGAATGATTTTTCCGCCATATTGGATTCGTACCTAAATTTTACCAGTTGATTCCTACATAATACTTGATTTTTGTGCAAAATTTAAGATAAATTGGATATAAAGTTTTTTAGTAATAATTTTTTTAACATTTCACTAGGCCGCTATTTTATTTTGCCGTATTGAATTTTTACCAAAATGTTACCATGTCATCCCCATAGACCCTTAATTTTTGACCAAAATTTGAAGTCAATCGGGTAAGTAGTTTTTTAATTATGCCGCGAATAGACAGACAGACAGACATGCCGACGGAATTGAGAAAACATGTTTTCGGCATCTAGGGACCTTGAAACGTGAAGATTTGAAAAATCTCGGAGGCTGATTTTTGATTCAATACTTCCCTTGTACGAAGGAAGTAAAAAACTGAATATTATAATAAAATTATGAACATTTTAATAATATATGTGGTCGATATGTGCTCCATTGTTTTTAAAAGATGCCCGATGCCGCTTTTTCAATCATATCAGAGAGTCGCTTATAATATTTTCATCCTGGTTAATTCGTTTAATTTCATTTGCAATTTTTTGCTGGGGCTCTCTGATAAACTACATTCTTCAAATGACTTCATAAAAATATATCCATTGGCGTAATATCTGGGCTATTGGGTGACCAACTCTTTTAACAGTTGTATTTTGACCCAAAAATTAAGCACCTCCCTTGATAATTAATCATTTTTATATTTATTGGGGTTAGCAGCTGCCCAGTGATTTGTATTTTTCTTGTTATATACTCCTGATGTTGTAAATGACACTTAATAAGTCCACAGGATTTTATTGTAAAAATTGTTGTCCTCTGCTTGTTTTCTCTTCAGCATCAAAGCAACAAGCCGAAAAAACTTTTTTTGTTCCATTGTTAAATATTTAACGGGAAAGTCATGATATGCTTTAGAGTTGTTCTCTGACCTATTCCATAATTGAACCTTCAATGCTCTAGACCATACCTTTTTCTCGTACCGCCTGAATAGAACTCGTCGGATTTATCATAAAATTTTGAGCAATTTACTCCACTCGTAAAAGGGAAGTATTGTAATGGTGACAAAATCACCCTCCGAGTTTTTTTCACATCCTTATGTTTCAGGGTCCCTAGATGCCGAAAAACATATTTTCTCAATTCCATCGGTCTGTCTGTTCTGTCGCTCTCTCTTCGCTGCATAGATTAAAAACTACTTACCCGATTGACTTCTTCAAAATTTTGGTCAAAAATTAAGAGTCATATAGGGATGACATGGTAACATTTGGGCAAAAATCCAATGTGGCAAAACAAAATGGCGGTCTAATGCGATGTTAAAAAAAATATTATTAAAAAACTACTTATCCAATTTATCTCAAATTTTGCACAAAAATCAAGTATTGTGTAGGAATCAATTGGTGAAATTTTGGTACGAATCCAAGATGGCGGCTTCATAAAATATTTAAAAATTCAGCCTGAAAAGCTACTTAATGAACTGATTTTAAATTGTGTGCCATAACTAATTATGGTATAGAGATAAGTTAGTAAAACCATGGTACTAATTCAAGATGGTGGAACAAAATAGGGGCCAAATAAGATGCTTTCATCATTTTTGAATTCCCCGGGAAGAAATATAAAAAATGGCTATTTTGGTTTTTCAAATCGGACACCCATGGTGAGGAAAATCGGATTGTCTAGTCATCGTTGGATAACCCTGTAGAACCTTGTCGCTAAGAACGGTGTATTTTTTTTTAAAGGATGGTTGTTTTGGACAAAATAACACAAAAATATATATCTTTTAGGCTGTGAAAAAGCCAAAAAGTTCTTCCAAAATAGTTCGAAAGCAGCAATAATTTATTTAATGGGAGTAACCAAAATAGGTATTAAAAATGATAATTGCCCTCTCTGACCCAGTCCCATTTCTTGAAATCTGCATCACATTTAGTAAATTGACACTATATAAAAAAAAATTATATAAAAAAAATCAGTATACATGATTTTTAAATAATTAAACAAAAGCCAAGGAAATATGTCTTCGGTTATTGTAGATAATAAATGTTCTATGAAAATACAGGACGATACGGAAATAAATACCGAAAATTGAGGATATGATTTTTGACTAATTCTAAGTATAAAAGTTCATAATTACTTTTGTCCAAAGCCGGATATTTCCCAAAATACAGGGTGGCAAAGATATATATTTTTTAGTTTTTTTAATTTATATTTTACAATCTACAAGGTGATCATTTTTTGGGGTCATGACGAGACCCTTTTTTTTCGATATTTGTTCATGGCAAATTGGAAGGAAAAAGTGCAAATAACTGAAATTTTAGATTTTATCCGCATTTAATGATTTTTCCACTGAAATTTCGCATGTAAGGAAGAGTATTTTGCTAAAAAACTCTTAAACAATGCCACATATAAAAAAAAGTGTAATAGGCAAATAAGCTTCTTAAGAAAATGGAGAATTTGAGGCTCCCAGCCTGACTTCATCCTTTGTTGCAATCTCAGCTTGAAAAACAGTTGTGTTTTCCGAGAGGAAAGGTCTCTCCGACACCGTGGTTCGTCCGGTATATTCCGGCGCCGGCTGACCCAGAACTGGTCACCCACGAGCCGTCTGTATACCACGATTAAACGTCAGCCTGATGGGGTGTCCTATTCTCCTTCCATTAATCCCGTAATTGAATTTAAGTTTCAAAAGACATTGTCAGCCAGAGACGACTAGAACAATCGCCCTGTGGACGGGAGGGGAACCTCCTGGATCATGATAGCGGCAATTTTCATGTTGCCCGTTCCTATTGCGCTTTTATACCCAGTCCCTCAGTCGTCCATCCTTTTGCAGGAGGCCATGGTTTCCCTCTTTATCCATATCGGAAGCTCCGGGAAGCCCAAGGGAACGTTGAGTGCGGCGCCTCATTCCTGCGGTAATCCCTAAGTAGGTCAGTCTTTCAAGCCTGGCAATATGTACTTTTCCACCATTGGTCACCAGACCATGGATCCGTACGTGATCCTCAGTCGGATAACTGTAGTATAGAGCGAGTGGAGGACTTGTGGAGATAAACCGCACCTACGACTCACTAGACGACGTAGTTGCCACATTATTGCCATAGATTTATTGGTTATCTGTCCGACGTGTGATTTCCATGTCAGTTTACTATCCATAACCACCCCGTAGTATTTGACTTCTTGCTTCTGGGGTAGAGGTCTCTGAAACAGGGTTAGTGATCTGTGATCTCAGTCCTACAGAGGCGTTGCGAGACGCAACAACGCAACAACCCTTAGGGCAGCCGCCTCGCACCACGTCCTCAACTTGGCAGTCTCCAATGGAAGCACTAACCGTGAAGAGCATATTTCACCCAGTTCACCAGACGATCTGCTACTCCTCTGGCTTGCAAGGCTCTGAAAATGGTTGATATCCTGGCTTCATCAAAGGCACCTTCCACGTTGAATTTTGTTCCAAGTCCTAATGATAATGTTTTATGGACCCTAAACAAATATTATCTGTCCCAATTTTCATTAATTTATGTTTAAAAAATAGAATATAAATTAAAAAACTAAAAAATTAAACTGCCGTTCTTAATCTGCTCATGCAATTTTTCAATATCTATATTAGTTGACAAAATGCAATGCGGCGAAAGTAAAATGATGCCTAAACAAACCTTCAAAAATATGCCTCTTGGAATGCGACCGTTGAAAAAACAATTTATCAGTTATACAGGGTGTAATGCCACATACTTACAAATTTTAAAGAATGCGTTGTTATCCCCAATTTGCAGGAATAACTTTTCCACCTATTATATATTATATATAGCAAGTTGTGGTTCAAATCTAAAGTTCTGTTTTGGTGATAATGGTAGGTACATTTTTTCAATACCACAAGTAGGAAAGCATGCTTACTAGGAGTACCATCAGCTAGTTTATACCGAGCGGCTTAATAAATGAGCTCAAACTGGAAAACGTTTTTGTTCATTTTAACACATTAAAAAACATCATAAAAACAGGAATCATAATAATCAAAATCAGTCTTGAGTTTAGTAGGGCCTCCTCTAGTTTCTAGTACATTTTGGCAAAGGCCTGGCGTAGATAAAATTAATTGTTGATAAATAGTTAAAAACTTTTCGCTCTTTACCTTAACGCAAATGTGAGGGTGGCCAAACATGTTTTATAGGGTTTCAATCTGGAGAGTTGAATGGCCATACCATTCTGGTGATTTCATTTGTTTTCAAAATTTAATTTCCAATGCACCCCTTACAGGGACGCCCATTATCGTCAACTAAAATAGAATCGTCACAACATTTAGAACAAATGATATTATTATTTGTATAAGATACTGGTTGTGTTAAGTGGCTGCAATAATTGTGGCTCGTGCGTCAAAGAGTTACTTCTCCCATTAAGCAGTTCTCTCCAAATATTCTATCGCCACCCACACAAAAGGATTACAAGAGCTCATATTGCATTCACTGCATCTTTCATTCGGGCTCCTCCACATTAAGATTCGCCCATCTGAGAGATGCATGTTAATTTTTTAATTGGTCAGTCTCCTTTTCCAGTCATTCACGTTCCAAAGAATGCTGCATCGATTCGGCCGATACTTGCTCGAAATCCATAACTAAGATATATGGGACTATGTAAAAAAACAATTTTTACTTAAAACTTCCACTGTATTAAAGAAAACAAGCTCATAACTTGTTTCGCCAACACTGTAGCTTCATCGGATGATAAAAATAGAATGGAAACAAAATAAAAGAAGAAAACCTGTTTTACAATGAGTTTTTCATATTTACCTAAAATTATATTAACCACCATTTATATAATTTCACCGGGATTCCATTTGCTCAAAATTTCAGCGACGATTTTATTTACGTTGACGATATTGCGCCTCTCCATAAAGATAATGATCCATGTAAATTTGAAAGCAAATGGAATCACTAGAATGGTTTGGCCACTAAAATCCCCGGATTGTAATCCTACAGAGCAGGTTTGGTAGCGCCTATTGCGTCTATTTACGTCAAGGCAAATAGACGACTTTTTAACTATTTATCAAATGGTGAGGGCAATCCCACGACGCTGCCTAAATGTACTAGGAACTAGGTAGAGGGAGCTACCAAATTCAAAACTGTTTTAAATGTATTAAAATTAATAAAAACGTTTTCCAGTTTGCACTGATTTATTGAGCTGCCCGGTATAAACTTACTAAAATCTATTCAAATTCAAGAGAGACTGCATGTAAACAAAAGTTATTGTGCGTGCAATACGCCTTTAAAAGTTTGCTAAAAACTTATATCATAATCGGTCACCTTTATTTAAAACTAATTTGTGTTTACATGCAGTCTATCTCGAATTTGAATAGACTTTAGTAATACTTCTAACAAGCATGCCTTTCTATTTGTGATATTGAAAAAAAATTTATCATTATCACCAAAACAGAACTTTTAGAATTGCACCGCAACTGATGATTATACAGCGTCCAACAAAAGTAAAGAAACACTTAGGTATGAAATTATGCCGGCTCCAATGGCAAGTTCCACATTGCTGCCAAGTTTACCGTTTTTCTGTTATAAAAGGAAAATTTTTTTTTTAATGAAACATCCTATATTATATTACTTTTTTAAAATCTCCGTAAAATTCTCAATACTTTTTATTAAGAGCACTTTTTATGAAAGTCAACAGTTTTTTCGAAAATAAGGGTCTAATATCCATAATAATTAATGAATTACCTTTTATTAAAATACCTGCACACAAAAGGTTATCTGATATTTTTGGCAATGCCAGTTTTGTTGATTTACAAAAATGTATCGTTTAACTGAAACCCAAAGAATTGAAATTTTAATTATACTGAGATAGAATGCGAAACCTGCAAGATGTGTGTAATATTTTTAATGCCAAATATCCTAACAGAAATCCAATAACTAAATCTAAGTAAAATTAACAAACAATTTTGTGAAACTGGAAGGGTAAAAGATGCTGTACGTTCTGGCAGATGAGAAAGCACAATAATTCATCATCTTGCTACCAAAATACTAGCAAGAGAAAACAGCGTGGCAACTTTAAAAGTAGGTTGTAAAAAATAACGGATAAAATACAAAATAAATACTTAATACAACAAACAATACATTAATGAAACTAAGTAAAGTGTTTAAAATGTTGTCAATTTACTTCCTGACAGTAGGCATAATACTATGGGAAAACATTCAATACATTAAACAGAATGTTTAATTTATTGAACGTTTCGTCTACATTCGATTTCTGTCCGCTCCTTTAAATCCTCAAGATCACCTCATTTCACGTATCCAATGTGGATTTTCCCTGGCCGAATATCAACAATTATGCCTGTTAACTTTTCCATTAAAAAAAAAATAATTTGATTGACAAAATTTAAATTGGTATTGTTCATGATTCACAAAATTCCAAGCGCCTATCGTGTTCATCCTCAGGTATTTTCATAAAAAGTATTACATTAAATAATGGACATTAGACCCTTATTTTTGCAAAAATTGTTGACTTTCATAAAAAGCGCTGTTAATGAAAAGTATTGAGAATTAGATTATAAAAAAGACTTTCCTTTTATAACAGAAAAACGGCAAACTTGGCAGCAATGCGGAACTCGCCATTGGGTCCGGTATAATTTCATATCTAAATGTATTTATTTTCATTAAATTCAGGTAAGTCGTACAGTAAGTACCGAGATAAACGTTCAACAATTAGACTCGCCCTATAACATATGTGGTCACGAATTTGAGGTAACAATGAATTTTTGAAATTTTACAAGCATGTTGCGTTGCACCCTGTATAATTGACAAATTGATTTTTTCGTCGTTCGCATTCCAAGAGGCATATTTTTGAAGGTTTGGACATCATTTTACTGTTAGCCGCATTGAATTTCGTCAAGTAGTAGTAAAGATATTCAATATCGAATTTTGACTGAAAAATCGCATAAGCTGATAATTATAACGGTAGTTTATCTATATTCTGTCACTTCCCCGAATGCTCGCCATGTCAGAATTGGCAATTCTAATGTCCCCATTGAATTATGGTTGAAAATATTTATTGAATAATTATCTTTGAAAAGACCTTTCAAAAGATACGCTATTCCGTTATTTTTTTTCTTCAAAATAACTCACAGTCCCCATCTACAAATTTTCACAGAACATACACAGAAAAATAGTTTTTAGTGTGCTATTAAAGTATGCCAAATTTAAAATTTTTATTTTTGGTTTAAAAAATAAAGGGGAGGAGGGCATTAGAGAACCGCAATATAAAGGGTTTGTTTGATTTTAGTTAACAAATAAAAAACTTTTCTATTATCTGCTTTAACAAAAATGTTATTCTTCTTCATACAAAACTTTGCTTATCTTAAAAAAATTATATTGTTTAAAAAAAATATACAGGATACAAAACAACTACAAAAATTGAGATTTGCAAAAAAAAATTGAAATTCTTATTTTTGAGCCAGCTGAATTAAAGTCTGCAGTTTTTTGATATTTACTAATACAAAAAAACTTTTTAACCCCTATTTTAACGTTCCCTAATTTGGCTATCAAAGAAATTTTGATTATACACATTTTTTTGTATTGGCTATTTGCGTTTACATATTTTTTGCGCACCTCGCATATTATGTGGGAAAGATATCCACACATCACATCCATCTTTTTATGTAGAATAACTTTTCTTGCTAAAGTCTGTTGAAATAAATTTAAATAATTTGAAAATGGCTTCATTTTTTTCTGAATTTTAATTTTTGCATGTATGGCAGTTTATTATCTATGTGTATTCTCATTATCAGTGTTTGATGTATTACTAATTGTATTTTTTGTTTAAATTTTTTAATATTTGTTCACAATATTAACCAAAACTCATTTTAAAAAATGTAAAATCTACTCTGAAACGTATTATGCGAATTTGTCTTAGTAATCATCCTTTGGGATGTAATACGGAAAAACCCACAATACTCCGAATTCCTGTTTTGAAAATAGACGCGTATAAGTTTGGAACCTTCGTATGCTTAAAAAATACGAATATAATGAAATAATTAAGCTATTTGACTTAACATTTATTTGCTACTAACGTTTAAAATACGGAACCGTGATACAGAGCCGTTTAAAAACATCATTAAGTTGTTACTGTTACCTACATTTTGCGTTTTTCTTCTCTTCCCTAGTACGTCAATTTGTCTCGGGGGCCGGAGAAAATTTGCCTGGTACGTACCTGTCTTTCTACCATTAACACCAACTGAACACCATACCACTAATACCAACCCACTTTGGTTGTTCTGTTTCGGAGCGCGATATGTAAAATTACTATTTCCAAAAACAGCACTATTCAAAAGCTTAATTACCTAACTATAAATAAACATATTTGAAAATAAAACATTGTTTGTTGGAAACTTGATGGAAACGTTCGTCTAACCAGACTTATACAATACCCCTCTGCCCCAGAATTGACGAACACTGATTCCAAATTTTGTTTTATTTCTTCTATTTATTCCTATTTATTTATTTATTTATTTTGAAGTTTAAAGCTTCAAATTTTGTTTGCATCGTGCGCATGACCTTTTCTGTTGCTGTTTTTTCTTATTTTATGTTACGTTTCGTTATATTTTATTTTTTATATAAAGAGCAGAGCAATCACTACACGTACATGAATAACTCACTTACAGACATTGGACACTTACTAATATGCTGCATATATATATTTGGTTTACTAAACATGGAATCTTAACTATAATTAAATTAAGTATTGCTTAACATCAACAATATTTCTTCTATAGCCTTTTTAGTAAGCCAAATTAGCACAAAGCTAATTATAAGTGTTTAAAAATAATGAAGGATCGTTAAGAAGGAACAGGACCACTTATTTTTATAAATAATATTAGCAGTATTTAAACAATAATTTTTTCTATTTATGCGTCTAGACAAAATAATTCTTTAAACTATCCGTTCATTATTTTTAATTATTTAGAGCATGATTTTACATGTCGTGGAACCACATTATCATAGCAAATATAGGAGTTAACTTAGTCTCTTTGTCATAGGCCTTTCAAAAGGCGTAGGCTTCATTAGATTTGACCAGCGCATGGAGGCGGAGCGTGCTATCCAAGAACTAAACGGGACCATTCCCAAGGGATCCACTGAACCCATCACAGTCAAATTTGCAAATAATCCTAGCAATAACAACAAAGCCATTCCACCTTTGGCTGCTTACCTTACACCTCAGGCCACGAGAAGATTTGCTGGACCCATCCACCATCCGACTGGAAGATTTAGGTAAGCGTTACTTCATTTCAGAAGTTAATTACTTCTTAAGTTAGGGTGGTTAGGGTTTATATTTTACATTTTAAGACTGGAAGTGAATTCTAGACCGATCGGGATGAAATTAATAGGTGCTGTGCGTGCACTGAATGAAGAAAGGAGAAGTTGTTCTCTATGTAGAGGTAACAAACAAGATGATCAGGACCTGTGAGTGTTCTGTTGTGTCATCAACAAAGGATCTATTTTAGGAGAGCACTGGCATGCTCTTGCGACGTGCCTCTAGGTAAAATCATCACCTCGGTTACAGCAATAGGCTGGTTGGTGCCCTAGAATGAGTGACGTTCACTGAGAAGGGGTACAAGGGGCTAATTGGGCTAAGATATCTGAGTCAATGAGCTAGTACTTTGTTTTTTGCTATTTCTAAACTGTTAGCCATTATACAGGGTGGCCCATCCCAGCTCCCTTCTTCTGTAGCTCACTTATCATTTGACTCATGATTTTTAAATTTTGCACAACTCATATGTATATGCGCGTCGTTTCGCTACTCTATTGTTGCATCCTCAGGATACATATATATATGTCTATATATATATATATATATATATATATATATATATATATATATATATATATATATATGTATATGTATGTATAAATATATATATATATATATATATATATATATATATATATATATATATATATATATATATATATATATATATATATATATATATATATATATATATATATATATATATATATATATATATATATATATATATATATATATATATATATATATATATATATATATATAAACCCTTACAAAATGAAAGTGTTAATTCTACATAAAAAATTTTTCATATTAACCTAGGTCCGGAAATGCTTCTTTACGGAGTTACTGGGTGTTGAAATAATAATTTTATATTACTTTTTATTAAATATTTGTTGTAAATAATCATTTTCTAAAAATATTTTTGATTATACAGGGTGACCCAAAAAAGTGTGACGTCACAATGACATATTTTTTTAAATTAGATGACCTTAACTTTCTTGCATATTTAGATGGCTTCCATAGTTGTTTAGATCATCCCAAAATTTTATTGCATGCAATCGGTAAATAACGGCTTAAAAAAATTAAATGGGAAAAAAGTGAATTTACACCACTGGTTAAAAAAAATTATAAACATTCAAATATTGCCTTGACATAAGAATCAAACTGGGGGTTCATTAAATAAGGTTTGACAATCTCGCTGACTAAATTTAAATGATCTAAATTATACATTGTCTACAAAATTAAGTGTCAAAATTACAAAATTAACTTCAAAGTGCATTTTCTTTCTGATTTTAAACTCATTCTTTTTTCATTGCAATCGATGCGTAATTGAAAAATAAAACTTTTTTGTAAATATATCTTTATTAAAATGTCTAACGTATTAAAAGATATTCGCCAAAAACTGGTAAAGCGTCCTATTTTAGCAGCCATTTTAATAAAAAGTAATCCAAGGTGGCTTAGATTATTAAAATGAATGACGTAGAATTCAATCAATATGACAAGAGACAATTTTGACATATCGCAAATTTTTATTTTTAAATTATTTTTTTATTTATTTCATTTTATATTGAATTTTATTATAATTTATCATTTATCTTGACATTAAAATTAAAAATTTACTATTTAGGTATCACATTTGAGACTTACACTATATTAAATTCAACTATATTTAATCTAATTTTTTCACTACAATTTATGTTCAATGTGTCTTCCGTTTTCTTCCAAACACAAACGAAGACGAGTATGAAAAGATGCTGCCACTCTCCTTAAAATATCGGGTGTTACCTGTCGAAATGCTTCTTGAATTCGCAGCTTCATGTTCTCAGGTGTTGTTGGGGGCTCCTAGTAAACGATTTCTTTAATATATAAGAAGAAATGAAGCTTAGTGAGGTCGGGTGAAGGGGGTGGCCATCTAATTGGCCCTCCTCTTCTGACCCACCAATCCGGAAAGGCTACCTCAAGATGGTGCCTGACCGGTAAAGAATAATGTGCTGGAGTGCCGTCGTGTTGTAGCCATATGCCCTCCTTTACGGGTCTGGGTAGATGTTGACATAAACGGAGCAACTCATGTTGTAAGAAATTTAAATATATGCCCCCATTTAAATGCCCATCCAAAAAATAAGGACCGATAATAAAATCTCATATGATTCCCCCTCCACACATTAATAGACCATCTGTGCTGTCGATCGATCTGCCGAAAATGCTTGGATTATGATCGGAGTAGTAATGAAAATTGTGGCGATTCACAAATCCATTTTTATGGAAGGTAGCCTCCTCTGAGAAGAGCACTGTATAATTCTCACAATTACACATAAAATTTCTATAATTTAATAAGACAATTCTATGCATATTTAATATTTACTTAGATGGTATGTACAGTGTCTACACTGACCTTCTTACAGTCACGCTGCTCATCTCAAGCCGAAGCTGAGCAAAGCTATTGGCAAGCAAAGCTTGCACAAGCACTTTCTCGAAGAATTCAAAATTTGCTCTGATTCTGGATTGTGCCCAGTTACAAAACGCTATCCGATGCTCATAATCTTCTTCATAAAACTCTTGGTGAAGCTGAATATGGTAGGCATGAAAATGATTTTTTTTAAAACACGTTGAACGGTGGTTTTGCTAACATTCGCTATATCGGCGACTACCCTTTGGCTAATTGAAGGGGTTTCTGTTATATGAAGTAGCACATCCAGTTCCTTTTCATCAGTTTGAACTGGCCTATTTCTACTAGGTTTTGAGTATTCGACATCTCCCGTCTGAATAAATCTATCTATTAAGTTTTGCAAGCTTCTCTTATCGGGATGTCTTCGTTCCGGATATCGCTCTGCGTCTATCCGACTAGCCAAAAAACTATTTTTTTGAGATTCTCCCAACACAAAAATCATATCTACTAGCTTTTCTTTGGTATAATTCATTGTAAAAATACTTATGCAAAACGTGAACAACTTGACAAACTACTTAAAAAAATAACTTCTTGAAATAAATTACAAACAACTATAACTACAATAAACAAACTATAATACTGGAACAAAATAACGCAATACTTTGTAATAATTATGATCAAGAACAATATTAACCCGTTTGTAAACTAAATAATTTTTTAAATTTGTCAAAAAGACTCTCCTGTCATTTTGATTGAATTCTACGTCATTCATTTTAATAATCTAAGCCACCTTGGAATACTTTTCATTAAAATGGCTGCTAAAATAGGACGCTTTACCAGTTTTCGGCGAATATCTTTTAATACGTTAGAAATTTTAATAAAGATGTATTTACAAAAATGTTTTATTTTTCAATTACGCATCGATTGCAATGAAAAAAGAATAGAGTTGACATTTAAAATCAGAAAGAAAATGCACTTTGAAGTTTGATAATTTTGACACTTAATTTTGTAGACCCTGTATAGTTTAGATCGTTTAAATTTGGTCAGCGAGATTGTCAAACCTTATTTAATGAACTCCCAGTTTGATTCTTATGTCGAGGCAATATTTGAATTTTTATAATTTTTTTTTAACCCGTGGTGTAAATTAACTTTTTTTTCATATTTAATTTTTTTAAGCGGTTATTTACCGATCGAATCCAATAAAATTTTAGGATGATGTAAATAACTATGGAAGCCATCTAAATATGTAAAAAAATATAGGTCATCTAATTTAAAAAAATATGTCATTGTGACGTCAAACTTTTTTGGGTCACCCTGTATAATCAAAAATATTTTTAGAAAATGCGCCCTAATATACATATGAGTTGTGCAAAATTTAAAATTCATGAGTCAAATGATAAGTGAGCTACAGAAGAAGGGAGCTGGGATGGACCACCCCGTAGAGCGGAATCTTTGTCCAAATTTAACAATGTATATCTCAGAAACGAAGGAAAGTATCTTAATGAGCTATGCCAGATATGAGGGCGCTTTTTTGTAGATTAGCTGGAAGGTCGGCCTGCTTCTGTAACAGCAGCAATTTTCATATACCGGGCGTTTATAAAAAGTAGTACATTTTTTTACAGAATTTCATCTTGTGACATCCGTGAAAAATATTATTGAATTTTCGTTTTGCTCTACTGGGTTATTTAAAAGATAAAATACAATAAAAAATTTTGAGATATGATTTTTTTATTGTAAATATTCATTTATTTTACATTTTACCTTTTAACTTTATTACTTTATGTGAAATGATGTTTCTTTATTTTCATAAACATGTGAAAAAAATAAATTTGCAGTATATGTTATCCAAAATATATACAAGGCTTCTTCTTTTTAGGGAAAATAAATTTCCTAAGTCTTTCAGTTTTGAGATGAATATCGGGAAATCAAAATCTTCGAGGAATAGGGTGTGAAGTCATAATTTTTTTTTGATCCGCTATATAAATTTGGAGTAATGTTTACTGTTGATGCATTTCTTCAACACATTTATGAGAAAAAATAATTATCATTCGATATTAAGTTTTGGGTATGGGTAAAATGTAAAATAAATTAATATTTTCATAAGAAAATTTCATACAAAATTTTTGGGATATCAAAAAAACCCAAATTGGTTTTTGCGTTTTACCTTTCAAATAATCCAGTAGAGCAAAATAAAAAATCATATTTTTTTATATATATTGTATTATTAATAAATATAATGCTTGCACTATATAAGTTGCGATTTTTCGAAGTTTTGGAGTTCTTAGAACACACACAGAATTGTATATCCATAGGGATGTGTGTGTGTGTGTGAACAAAATTTGCGCATACAATAACTTGAGAACGGTCAGACCGATAGTTTAAAATTTGCATCATAAAATTAGATCTTCGATATTTTTAAGGGCTATAAAAACTTAAAAATTCATATTTTAAGAACGCGCAAACCAATATCAGGCAAATTGAAAACAGAAATAGTTGGGGTCAATAACTTAAAATCGAAAAATTGTGGAAGTCATTGGCATAGATACTTGATTTTATATATACACGGTGTCGCGTTAAGAATGCACTTTGCATGATATATATACACGCTGTCCCGTTTAAGAATGCACTCTCGTGTGGGATCTCGTAAACTAGAAGAGATACGATTTGGGTTAAATTAGAAAAAAATTGCGAAATTGAGGATCTAATCCAATGCTGTTCAAAAATTTGTCAGATATTTAACTGTTTTAGAGATTTTTGGAAAAAACTGAAATTTTGGGAAATCGTTTTTATTTTTTCTGACTTTATTTGAAGAGATATCTAAAAATAAATGCTAATTTTGCATTGCCCATTTTTTTCCTCTACATCGTTACATTTTTTTAACCCACGTTTTGGTTTTTCGTGGTCATCATCAACTTTACTTTTTTAAATAGGCAAACCATTTTATTTTATGCTTATTAAATTCGCATTTTCATTCTGAATTCAACGATATAGCTTTTTAAAAACGAAAATATTTTTTATTTTAGTAATTATTGATATTTTTAGAAACCAGCAAAACTCAAATGTATTATATTTTTTGCATATAAATCACAACTTGGGAAAACGATTGACGTTCATACGTAAAGAGGGAACTACTTTTCAAAACCAACTGGTATATAAACATTGCTGAAGCTACAGAAGCCGATCTTTGAGCTTAGCTACAAGAAATATATAACTTTAAAGGATATGACACCAATTAAACGTATTTTGGATTCCGTGAAACTTCCCTTAATACTTTAATATGTTGTTGCTGACACTATAACACACTTTTTTTGCTAGTGTACCATACCTCATAACCTAGGGTGAGTCGGAAATCACATATCTTCAATATTTATACAGGGTAAAACATCAATAAGAGCATTTTGTCATTTCAATAAAAATATTGTGCAATAAATTAAAGTTCAATCTGCTACTACGCTAGATCAAGGAAAATAAAAATCGTAATGCTAAAATAAGTTATTACTAGTGGTACTATTTGAATGATTGGTTATTTTACTCTACGAACACTAATACAAAAACATTTTTTACATTTAATTTAAAGCTATTTAACATACCCATAGTCCATTCGTATCACTCTGAAACGTTAAGAAATTTGATCTTGAGATGAAATTCCTGATATCATTTACGAAAAGGATAAATAATAAAGGTCTGATATGGGAACCTTGAGATACACCTGATAAGACACTGATCTCTTTTAAAATATATTTGTTTATTCGAACTCGTTGTGTCCGTCCAGTTAGGAAGCTGCTAATCCACTGCAAGATATGTTCTCTAAAACCTACAGCACGAAGCTTACTTATTAAAAGTTGGTGATTTACTTACAAATGCCTTCGGGAAGGCCGTGTAGACACTGTCGACTTGAAGGCGATTCTCAAAGGCACCCAGCAGGTAATCCAGGTAAATGAAAAGGTTTGTCACCTTGGACCTTCCAGGCAAAAAGTCATGTTGCTGCTCAATGACAGAACCTCTGCTATTCCAGGACAGATGAATTTGAAGGTGATCAAAAAGCTTGTGTATAACTAACTGAATACATATACCTCTGTAATTTGAAATCTCAGACCTGTCTGCTGACTTAAAAATAATAAGCTTTAATGACAAATTGAAAAGGAAATATATGAGTCAGCACCCTTTGGCAAGGTTTATGAGTTAGGACACTTGACAGCTGCGAGCTTTGAAGTATTTTAAATTATGACACATTACAAGTGTTTCTCAATAGTTGAAAATTGGCGCTAAACTTGTTTATTGAGTTTACGAGGATTTAAATGCAGCGCGTGGTCTTTCGAATTTTTTTAAAATAATTTGAAGGTCTTCATTCGATCGGCCTTAGTCGATCTTCCCTTCGATTTGTTTTTTTGGGACGACCTATTCTTCGGAGCTCGAGGTATAACGACGTATATGGGTCTACTAATAACACTTTGTAGTACATTGAACAGTTCTGAGACATGTTCTTGCCAACGACCATTTTGAAGCATCCCGACTGGCTTGTTCAACACTTAACTTACGCCTTACCATTTTAACACAAACTGAAATTTTAAGAACGTAAATATAGTTAAGATGTTGACACTATATTGACACTAGGTATAGGTAAATAAAATCTGTATTATAGTTATTATTTATTATGATCATTTTGATATAAAGTAAATTACTTTTTTGTTATTTTGAGTGTATGTGTTGGTATGTTCTTGGCTTAGGTAGATTGTTGAATGTAAGCATTAGCGACCCAAAAAAAAAATTTTCTAAAAACGACTGATTACGTTAAATGCATGAGGACAACGATTGTCCACCTGCAGAAAATTTTCTCAAGATTTTCTTATCGCAACAAGGACACCTCTATCTAATGATACTATAAGAAGAAGGTTAGGTGATATAAATTTAAAATCCTGGCATCTTTTGCGCCGAGTTCCACCTACTGCAGTGCATATGCAGAAACGGTTGGAATGGGCTAGGGCACACATTCGTTAGAGGAATGTCCCTTCAGTGATGAATCTAGGTTTGCGAGATTTTCGGATAGTAGTAGTGGATTTTGCCCGGGGTAACCTGATAGGGGTACAGTACAAAAAGTTTATCCCTACCGTGGATGATCAATAATAGTTTAGGGAGGCATATGTTTTAACGGCCGTACGACTCTTTATGTATGTGATGGAAATATGAATGGTGAACAGTACAGACAGCAGGTCATAAACAACGTCTTGCCGAATTTTCACGCTGCTATAGGAGATGAGTTTTTGTTTCTAGAAGACAATGCAATACCTTAAGAGCTGCTATTGTCTTGAATGATCTAACAGAAAATGGCACACCCCACCTTAGATTGCCACCTCTATCTCCAGACTTGAATTGTATAGAACATGCGTGGGATATGGTGCAAAGAAAATTGGATGAAGACGTGCCGGCAGTACAAACATTCGATGAGTTCTTCCAGAATTATGGAATGCTGTTGCACAGTATATGATTAATAATTTAATTGAAAGCATGCCAAGAAGATGTCAAGTCTTGTATAAAATAAATTATTTTTTGTTTTTTTTTAGGTTTATATTTTGGAATGTAAGGATTAGCGTCATAAATAGCTTTCGAATAAAAAAATATACACTTTTGAATAATCGAGTACCATTTTGTTAGGAACCAAAATTGAATATGGTTTCGTATCCTGCATTAAAGGGGGATGGTATAGGCAATCTAAAACTCAAAGAAACTTGCCTCCACAGTTCTCGTTACAGATGGTGGAACTCTATATATTTTTTTTACACTCTATAGAATTGGCATATGCTCGTCAAAAGACGTTTTTAATCCGCCACTATAAAGTCGATTGAATAATCGAGTACCATTTTGTTAGGAACTAAAATTGAATATGGTTTCGTATCCTACATTAAAGGGGGATGGTATAGGCAATCTAAAACTCAAAGAAACTAGCCTCCACAGTTCTCGTTACAAATGGTAGAGCTCTATATATTTTTTTTCACACTCTATATAATCGGCACATGCTCGTCAAAAGACGTTTTTAACCCGCCACTATAAAGTCGATTGAATAATCGAGTACCATTTTGTTAGGAACCAAAATTGAATATGGGTTCGTATCCTCCGTTAAAGGGGGATGGTATAGGCAATCTAAAACTCAAAGAAACTTGCCTTCACAGTTCTCGTTACAAATGGTGGAGCTCTATATATTTTTTTTCACACTCTATATAATTGGCACATGCTCGTCAAAAGACGTTTTTAACCCGCCACTATAAAGTCGAAAATCTGCTCTTTCTGGCGCTGTCTCGCTATACCCTGTATATTAAATATTTTAAAAATTATGTCAAGTTAAAAATGAGTTACTAATTTTAATATCCCTACCTTTTAAGGAGCAGTTTACTTAGGTATATTTAATTGTAATTGTTATATATAATTTAAGAAAACCTCAGTTTAATGGAACAAACGCAGTTTTTTGTCACTAGCTCTCCGGCTATAAATATTGAACCCAAAATACATTTAATTTGTCCCATGTCCGTTGAACAAAGATTTTGCGTTAGCCAGCAATTTATGTAATTTGGTTTGAACGAGAGTTAGAGCAAAAGTTATTGTTTCAGATACTCTCCGTTAGCTGGAGACTTATTGGCCAATTCCATGTTACCCGGAAATGCAATGAATGGTTCCGGATGGTGCATCTTCGTTTACAATTTGGCTCCAGAAACTGAGGAGAACGTCCTCTGGCAGCTATTCGGGCCATTTGGAGCTGTCCAAAGCGTGAAAGTTATCCGGGACTTGCAGACCAATAAATGCAAAGGCTTTGGATTTGTAACGATGACCAACTACGATGAGGCTGTAGTAGCCATTCAATCCTTGAACGGCTACACGTTGGGTAATCGGGTGCTTCAGGTCAGCTTCAAAACGAATAAGAGTAAAACCACATGAAGCGACGAGTCATTTTAGATACCATCGCATCTCGGGACGCTTCTCAGGCACCTTCCGCCATTTTAACTTATTAATAATTTATTATTGTTCTAGGGGCGTTAGTTCGTTTCCTAGTTTTTAGGCAATTCGGGCGGGAAGTGCTGAGAGGTGTGCGGGTCCGGGGGCGCCCATGTTGTGCGTCCCCTTCACATATTCTAGTACTTAAAATACGAAGCTAGTCAGAAGTGCATTCGCGTTTCCTACATGTATTCATTGAACGGTACGATGTTTTAATAATTAGTAAATGTATTAATTGTGCCATCACCGTTAGTGTCGGGAAACCAATCGCGATTCATACGCTATTATTTACGAGATAGTATTTATTCATTATACATTTCTTTATCCAATTAATAATTTAATTTCAATGTACCTACTTATTAGTAATTTATGTATTTAAATGTAGTGATTACTTGTGTATCTTTATATTGAAACTAGTCGCGTAAATTGGCCACGGAACTCACTAGGCAACCCGCGTTTTTATCGAATAAATTTGTCTCGAATTTCGCCTGGAAGGCAAGGCCCCAATATTGGTATTTTAAACATCCAATCCCTGTTACTCCTTCTTACAAACTCATGGGAAAATTATGGCTAACGTTAAATGCGAAGTTCGGATAAATATCATTTATTGACATCTGTTCCCCCACTTTTTCTTATTTCTTAAATCTCTGAACTTTCCATTACGTTTTCGCATTTCAATGCTGTCTTTTCGCACAATACGGGGGGGTGGGGTCATTTCCAATATTTCATTTCTGTTTGTATTAAAGGTAGAGAAATGGTTTTAGTTTTACCAAACATCTTTCCAATGGTTTTCTTTTCATTTATGCAGTGTGTCCAAAGATTTCCAATGTTTGGAGGAGCTATCCTAACACACGATAAACGGTAATAAATGTCTATAAAGTGATTATGATACATTTCCTTTTGACCGCCTCAAACGAATGGCTGTACCCACACAGACCTAATTTGGTAATTCTATGCGATATCCAACTTAATTAATTATATAGTTCGCCGTTTTGAAGTGATTAATGAAAATATGAAAATCATTTTTGATGGTTTTAGCATCAGACTTTGTCGTAGATAATATAATAGAGATCATTTAATTGGATATTTTTACCGAAGGCACCGTTTTTTCGGAAAAAAATAGGAATATAAAAATTAGTTCTTATTACTTGGAAACAGCTCGTGCGATTTTGACTTAAAGTAATAAAAATTAATTTTTACGAAGAATTTTTGCCATCCGCGCAACCCAAACAGGTAGTAGATGTTTTATCGCTGTAAACACGATTTGATTGGCTAAAATTTTGCCTTTAATGAGTGTTATAGTCACCTTATTATTAAAAGCTAAAAACCATCAAACCTGTCCATGTTTTTAAACATACTTTCCTAACTTATTTCAAAATGATGCAAGGTATTAAAAAAATTCAAGGGACATAAAAAGCAGAAACCCCAACAGAAGTTCCATACTCGGTCACTATAACTACAGAAATTTTTTTGGGGCGGTCAAAGGGTTCACCCTTTATAATTTTGAATAAAAAATCTTTAGACATGAAGAAAACTAAAAGACGTATAATTTTAACATCCATTATCTTGAAAACGAACCGTTTTCGGACTTATGTTGACCTGAGCTTTTTTTTAAAATATTTTCATATGTAGAATAGTCTCCAAATATGGGAAAGAAATTTCTGGATAGCCTGTATAGTTTTATCTTACATTTTCTAAAATTTATTTTAACGTAAGCCATAACTTTCATTAATCCATGTCGTTCTATGATCTCTTTTTCATTTTTAGGTCACAATTATGCATTACATATACAGGGTGCCCCAAACTCAGTGGCCTATTAGAAGTATCTAGAAAACCAATAAATAGATTACTTTGAAAATTTGACTCTGGCCACAGATGAACATAGACTCTGTTTTTAAAATAATTTAAATTGTGCGGTGTTGCCGCTTCTATCTTAAACAAATGGCAACATTCGTTTTCTAAACGAATGCCATGTATATTATTGCATTTTTATATTGTTCTGAACATTCCAAATACTTTTTGTGTTATGTTTCCTATACCTAAATTCAACTGTTTTCGAGAAAATGGCGCTTGAAAATTGATATTTTTCACTCTTTGAAGCTCTGAAACTCCCAAATGACTTAACTTGCAACGAAATTGATTTGCACTTTCGATCTTAGTTTTTAGTTATCTGTCTCCTGACACCAATTTCTACTTTGACAGGAAATGTTAAATTTCACCTCCTGTCAAACTAGAAATTGGTATGGTGACATAGATAATTAAAAACTGAGATAGGAAAGTGAAATCCATTTTGTTGCAAGTTAAGTCGTTTGGGAGTTACACAGCTTCAAAGGGTCAAAATTGTCAACTTTTAAGCGGCATTTTCTCGAAAACAGTTGAATTTAGATATAGGGAACATAACACAAAAAGTGTTAAGAGTGTTCAGGAAAATACAAAAATGCAATTATATACAGGGCATTTCATTAAGAAAATGGATGTGGCCACCGGTTTAAGATAAAAGCGGCAACACCGCACAATTTAAAATATTTTAAAAAGAAAGTTTATTCTCATCTATGGCCAGGGCCAAAATTTTAAAATAATCTATTTATTGGTTCTCCAGATGATCCTAATAGGTCACTGAGTTTGGAACCCCCTGTATTTCTAAGATGTAAGTATATGGAGTGCAACTTTTTACCAATTAATTTAAAGTTAAATATTTTTATTCAGTTGCGAAAAAGCCAAAAAAGATTTTTGTTTGTCAATCTAAACGCAACAAATAATCTGAACACATTTAAAAATTTTTACCAAGAATAATAACGACTTGGCTGGTAATCTAATTAAATGATATGTTGCAGTGATAAGAATTTGAATTTATTAATTTCATATTTAGAACAAAGGCCCTAAATCTGGAAAAGTATCATAGTGTGGCAACATTTTCTATAATAATTGGTAAATAATCGAAAATATAATTTTAAAGTTACACATTTAATTTTTAGAAATCTCTTTAATATTTACGCATTCTTGTCCTCGTGGATAATTTCAGGCATATGGACTCTTTTAATCGACATTAAATTTTGGATGACATTTTTCATCGATTGAAAATAATCTCATATTGTTGATAAAAAGAGAAAAACTGTTTTATGTGATTCGGTGGTCAGTTTTAATTTTTTGTCGTAATATTTGTGTTACAAGAAGCAGCCTACAGCGTTAAGGGCGACATCTAGTTTTGTGATAGGATAGTTTTACTAGTTCTAGTATCGCGCAAGCGCCGACTGACTTGTAAGTAACAGATTATGGTGACTGCCCTTGTCGCTTAGCGCAGCTTTTTTCGTCTTAGGCCGATCGGTAGCTGATTATAGATTTAGAGCACTACTTCTATTATTACTTTGTCACGATCCTCTTCATCTAGGTGGTAGGATAAAAATAAACTAGTTACCGGTTGGCCTATTTGTGTGTTGTGTTTAGTTTGACGTTACTATAATTTTGAAGTCAGCTTTCTTTTTCTGAAACTGCGTAGTTTTGCTTGAATGCCATCAAATAACGACGGCAATGCTTTGGCGAGGCCACAACAAACCTTTTCTTTTAGTTTTGAGTTTAGTTTTTATTTTTAGTTTGGTATCGTAAAGATCCGGTGAATCTGTCTTTTATTTATTAGTATAATTTATCAGTTTAGTTTTGTTTATGACTATTTTTACTTTTAGTTTCTTGATTTTGATTTTTCAGAGTACAGATTAAAGTTTATTTATAATTTTCGCCTTTCTTTTGTTTTTTTCTTACTTCCCAGTTGTGTCTCTCTGTCCTTAGCTGGCGTCGATGTAAGAAAAACCGATTTTTGTACGCATTGCACAAGCGCGCCTCTGCGCCTGCGCCGCTTTTGGCCAGCGAGGGGGCTGCCAGTTTACCACTTTCAGACTAACCAGCCACTTCCACTTAAATTTTATTTTTATATATAATCCCTACACCTATACCCGATATATAAAACGAATATCACCAAAATTTTATAAATATTTCAAGTAGTGATCCCACGCCTCATGACAGACTGAACAATTTTCTCAAAAGCATATGCTATGCTCTCCTTAATTTAAAAAAAAAAGTTGTTTACAGTGTGTCTCATATTTCGGTCGTTCCTTGTACACGATGTTCCTTAATGACGTCAGATTATTTAGGGGAGTAACTTCTTATCTAATTAAACAGAAAGTTCATATATGATCAAAACGACGTAGTTTTCTATATTCATGTTAAAATTTTATTTTATTTTTTTGTTTTGTAAAGACACCTCGTTCATGTTTTCTAGTGTTTAATTAAAATTTGACTGGGGTCCTTCTTCTTTCCGGAGTTAACCCAATGATCTTCCAAAATATTTTTTTCTATTTTATTTTCCAACTTTTTGGTCTCTTTAATCCGGTGGTTAAAAGATACCGGGCAAATACACAACTTTGCAACTTGGTTGGGATATGCATTTTTACTCTTTTAAAATATAAAGTTATCTGAACAGAATATAATAAAAGTTGGTACACAAAACAAGGGAAAATACCGTCATACACATACCACAAAACAGTTTGGGAGGAAGGTCGTAATCCCAAATAATAACCCAGCAATTTATTTTTAAATCTGCTACTTTTGCTTAATTTTAATTAAATACTTCAGAGAATGTAACAGTTATCTTCAAAAACAAAAAGATAAACACATTTCTAACTTAATCTCGAAAACGTAGTCGTTTTGGATATATGATTATAGGTACTTTATATATCTACTTAAATAAATACCCTCGTAAACATGTTGACATCAATTAGGAATACCCTGTATTAAAGATAGAAACGACAAGACCTGTTCAAACTATGAATTAGAAAATCAAACGTTTACAAACAACTCAGGGAAAGTTACAAGCAAATGGTTCGACGTCGCTGATAGTAATTTTAAGTCTTTGCGCAGCGAAAACCACATGCGAGTATATTTTACCTAACTTGTTGTGTTCTACTATATGGGATGACGGTCGGGACTTTTGTAGATAAATGCCGTAAAATTATTAAAAGGGAACGAGTCATTTATTTAATTTAACTGTATTTTCTATCTCTAAATGCCTGAAATATGTGATGCTCTGTAGAGTCATTGGCGGTTGATTAGGAGCAAACGCACACCATCATCAACAAACAGAGCAGATTTACGAAATGTACATACATAGAACATTTTATAAGTTGAAATTCGAAAAAAAAAGCGAATTAATAAGCTAATAAGTACAATTTAGGAAAGTCTTGGTAGCTTTAAAGGAACAGTTGCGGGAGCATTAAAGTTGTTTTCTTTCATATAGCAGAAAAAATGATACTCCTTCCTATGATTGGGCAGGCTAATTTTGTTTACACTTTTACAATATCCTCTGTTTAAAATACGCTGGAATATTAATTGCACCATATATTAACTTAAATGTTAAAAGCAGTAATGGACCAAATTAAAACGAAGTTCCTGGAAAGGTTGTGTATTTAACAGTCGCTGGCCAATCATTTCCAGTGAAATTTATTTTAATTATAATTTTAAAAATAATAAGGAAACAAATAGCAATATTTAAACTACCAGGGATGCTTCCAAAGTTTTAGGAATAGAATAAATCAGATCTATATCCTGGACTATCAAATAAGCTAAAACTGAGTCAATATTGAGTAGAGTATTACAAACCTCCTGTCTATGACAGAATATTTTGCACTAAGCCAGTTCGGAGTCCTCCAACTTAAACAGTATTATTATATTAATTAATGCTTTTAAAATAACAATGGAATTTCGAAAAGAAATCCCCTCCTCTTCGCGACTACAATATGAATATTTCAAATGTTTCTGGATTTGGCTAATAGTAATATACAGAGATTTGACTAACAGTAATATACAGGATGTCGAGAAATTTCGAGGGAATATTCTACACACTAAAATATTTTAAAAAGTTCTATTGAACATATATCCCGCAACGCTTCATTTTCAAGATACAGGGGGGGGGGCAATTTTAAATATCTTTTAGTACTTCGTACATTTCTAGAAATTTTGATCAAATTTGGCCCACGATAAACCGTAATAAATGTCTTTAAACTGGAGATCATACGTTTTAAAAAAATATACAGAGTGATGCTTGTTTAGACGACCTCTTTGACCGCACTAAAAAATTGCTGTAGCGACACTGACCTATTTTGATATTTCTATCGAACTTCCTGCTTTATTTTACAAATTTTATATTTTTTGGACTTATCTGATACCTTATAACGTTTCGAAATAATTCAGAAAAATGTGCTTAAAAATATGGACTGTTTTGATGGTTTTTAGGTGGTAATAAAAGCTGATTTTAAATTTGGGCCTGTGTCTCTACAATAAGATTTTTGAAGTGGTCAAAGGGATCATGACCCACAAAAAAGTTACACCCTGTATAATTTTTTAAAATGTTTTATAGCCAGTTCATAGTCATTAATTACGATTTGTCGTGGACCAAATTTGAATCAAATACAAATGTAAGAGGCACATCAAAAAACTAAGAGATATTTAAGATTTTAACATCCTGTGTCTTGAAAACGAACTGTAGTTGAATTTTCGGACACCTTGTTCAAAGGTCGCTACTTTTCTACATCTGAATCTTGGAAATATCCGTGGGAATTATTTTTTTCAATAAGGTAAATTAAAAAGTTCATAATTCTTCTGAGGAAAGTAAAAAGGCTTCCTCCGGCACTGTCGGACTTTTAAAGTTAATTATAAAATCGTGGAGTGCAAGCATGCTAAATTTAGTTCAAAATGGCATAATATAAGAGACATTCTTAATTTACTTGTATATTTAATATACTTCGACTTAATCTACAAAATTAATGTGGTGCAAATGTTCCAGTTTCGGTCAAAATGAACTAATTTTCTGAAGGAAATTGTATAAGTGTAATACGCCTTGCTGTAAAGACATATAATATACCTACTCAAAATGACTGTGATCGCATTAAAAATAATTATTCCTTTGTAGTGTATTAAAACAGTATTTGATTGAATATATATGTTTGGCGCCTTTTTAACTTAGAATTGTTAGGCTGCCTGAAAATAGGATCAGCATACTAATTTTGGATTTGGTAGCTAATAAACCTAAAATTGACTACTCCCGCTTGTGATATAAGCTGAAAACGTTACAAATAGACCTGGGTTTAACGGTTTTAGCCGATACTAAACGAATTGCCAATACTCGTTTCAAACCAAACGGTTGTTTTCATTTCATTATCAATGACGTATATGTATTTGTTATCGCTAATTGTAAATAATAATATATTTGTACTAGCAAAATCAACCCGTACCTAAAGCTTAAATAGTAATCAGTATTTAGAATACATTGTTTAATCTCTTTGTAAAGAGTATGGCGTTTATTGACAAGCAAGAAAACTTGTATTATTTAAATTTGCTGCAAGAAACATGGACATTACTTTGCCAAAAATTGTATTTAGATGTGGGTGGTAATTGTCATAAACCCGTCTTTAATCATAACTATTTACAATTTTAAAGACGAATTAAAAGTTAATATACAGGGTGTTAAAGAAATGGCTATAAAATCAACAAAATATACAGTGCTCCTATTTTTACAAATTTTCACATTTAATTAAATCATTATTTATGTCATACTAGGGGAATAAAATTCATTGTAATTTGTAAAAGCATCTTCGAAATATTAAAAAAATAGTAATAACAATTTAAAGGAAATATTAACACCCTGTATCTTGGAAACTATGATTTCTAAGAATGTAATGATAGGAATAAGTAACATGTGTTTTGTTAGCAATACGATTATTAGAACAAAACCACTGAAAAGTTTTTTTGCTTATTTAGGGGGTATTTATAAATTATTTTCTATCAAGCAATTAACGGTAGTATTTTCTGCACAACCGGTAGAATAATACCGGATCAGATGCCACAGTGGCAACCAAAAATAGGAAAGTTATTGAAGCGAATATTTCTAGATAAAGTTGGGAAAAAATTACCATTACAAAAATCAACCCACATGATACCAGTTTTAATAAACCCATTTAAGAATTACGAAAAAGTTATAAGCTTAAATGTATATTATTTTAAGGCAATATAGGTGCAATATAAAATAAATTGATCAAGTTTAGTATTAAATTGGCTTACTTGAACCGAAGGAAAAACATATAGCACAATTTCGTATAGTTGTTTCAGTTGCTTTAAGATGGGCAGGCAAATTTATGTTGTTTTTAAAGCGCAATCAACCAAATAATGCAATAAATAGTTTAAACTATCTAGTATGCTGTACAGTGCAAACTATATATGTATAAAAAAGGACCATATCTAAATGTGATATGCCATGGTAACCTAAAAGTATTATATGATATATTCCCCAACTGCAAATAATACATTATATACATTTCCGTGATTTATGCGGGATTTAGCAAATAAATTCTTAATTATATTGGTGCATAAATATATAATATAAACAATATTAAATAATGTGTAAAAAACAGGCGGTCCGATAGGATTAGGGTATAAGAACAACGTTTCGATCGCCAGATAAATCTGGTGTAAACTGAGTATGCCTCGTATTATAAAAATAGAAATTATTGTCAAATAAGAATTGTATATCGCTTAGAGAAATTGTAATAATCGATATTATTACCTATTTAATGATAAGACGTTAAACCCAGGTCTAGCTAAAAGCAATCCCTTTTGAGATGGATTTGCGGCGGCGTCAGTTTAGGCGTTTCCACGAGACGAGACGCCGCGCTGTGCGCACGCGCGTGATGTACGGGTCAATAATGTACAATCTTTGCCTCGTCGTTTTAACAACGTACAGTTATTTCACCTCGTTAATCGTTTGAAAAGTGGTGCGCGCGGGAGGCTGATATAAAAGAGGGTGGCGGAAAGAGGGGGTCAAAACCCCGCAAATACATTTGTCTAATTCACTTTAAAAGGCAGATAGGGTTAAAATAGCTCCTCGCACATAGTTTCTCACGAGAGTGGACCTCTCAATGTTATTCCTTAAAACTTTTAAATTTTACAAATTGACCTTTGGCCCTCAACTTTTGGTCTTTAATAAATAGTTGGATTTTTGAATATCTAGTAATGGGGATAAGACGAGTGGTCGCTATTGTGAGACAGACTGTATATTTCAGTTTTAGCGTTTCCAACTTTACCGTTCTGCTAACCGTGTGATTTTTAGGAGCTTGGAAAATTTAATTAACATGATAACATCCAAAGATTAAAGATCAAATACGTAATGTTCTTTACTTTGGGCTTTGCTAATATCGCCTGTGCACATGCGTTAGTAGAAAGTAGCTGGTATATGGGTTATGATTTGTTTGAGAAGTGCCACACAATTTTGATTATTTTAAGTGCATTACTGCATTTCAAACTAAAGTTTTGAAATTAGTTTTTGGGTAGGAAAAATAGGAAATAGATTGCAAGATTTATTGAAGGTTAAAAATAAACTTAAAAACGACATCCATTCAGTAGTTGCTTGTCCATTTCAAATCAAAATAAACTAAATCTTTAATTCCCGTTTTGTTTTTTGAAAAATAATACTTAATGAAAGTACTTTATGTAGGAAGGTCAAAATAGTGCGTTGTGAGACCGATATGAATCAGAATGTAATGATCCTCAATAGCAAAAATAAATCTATAAACAAAATGAAACGCAACAAAGTCAGAATCGTCTCTATGTATGTGTCTGTGTATATCTTTTTATATATAGCAATGCCAGAGTTAATCGAAAAATCAAATTATTTTAAAATGCCAGAATTTTTTTTTCACATTTTACAGGGATTTTGGTTATAAATGCATCATGCATTAGTAACTATGTGGGAATCAGGATGAAAACATTTTTCATTTTAGCCGATTATATACAGGATGTTACATTAAAAAAAAACAAAATTGATTTTAATTCCAGAAAAACCAAACACCCTGTATATCTGCACTCTTTACCCAAAAAAAAATGTAAATTTTTTTATAGCTATAAGAATACGAAAATTAATTGGGGGATGTATTTCTTTTAAAACCAAAAACCTTGAAAAGGGTGGTCCAATAATAGAGGACGTCGGCTGTAGCTCGGGAACCGTTAATGACAAAACTTAAGGAAACAAATATTTATAGATAAATCGGCCAAGAGAAATTGCTGTAAATTATTTTCAAGTTCGAAAGTTGGCCGCTAGGAAGCGTACAAGCAACACAAAAGTGTAAATGCCAATTTTCTCTTAAATTGCCATAATGCTGAAAATATAAGCATCATATTCTTAAACCAATTAGCCTATTTTCAAAAATAAATTACTGGAGGAAGGTCAAATATTTTTACTTTCAAATGTAGATATCTCGGTTTGGGATCAACCGATTTTATTCAACTTGGTATCGAAAACAAGTGCTTTTTTTTCTCTACCCATGGAGCCATAAAATGAACTGTAATGGCTTTGTTAGTGGTCACTAGATGTCGTTGTTTCGGAATTGTCCAAATAATGCTGATTTTCTCAAAAAAATCAAATGGTACGCTATGACTTTAATATCACAATTTATTTGGTAGTTATGAAGGGCATTGAATAGTGAAATAAAAAATCCAAGTATGCATTTAAATTAAGAAAGTTGATGATAGCCTCTCGAATCCGAAATGTCGAATTGGCAAATTAACTTTGCCGTTATGTAGAGGAGAAAAAGTGACATTGACAAAGTGGAAATTATTTTCATCTCTCATTTCAATTAATCCTAAAATTTTAGGAAAACTTAAGTTTCTATTGGACCCTTGTTTTTTCTGGTTTCCCCTAAAATTTTAGGATTAATTGAAATGAGAGATGAAAATAATTTCTACTTTTGTCATCGCCACTTTTTGTCCTCTACAAAACGGCAAGGTTATTTTGCAATCCGGCGTTTCGGATTCGAAAGTCTTTCATCCACTTTCTTAATTTAAATGCGAACCTAGATTTTTTATTTCACTATTCAATGCTTTTCGTAACTCTCAAATAAATTGTGATAAAAGTCATAGCGTAATATTGATTTTTTTGAGAAAATCAGCATTATTTGGAGAATTTCGAAAGAACGCCATCTAGTGACCACTAAGAAAGTCATTGATACGGTTTATGGCTCCACGAGTAGAGCAAAAAAGGTAAGTTTTTTTGACACCAAGTTGAATAAAATCGGTTCATCCAAAACAGAGATATTTACATTTGAAAGTAAAAGTCTTTAGCAAAAAAGTGCGTAATTGGTTAAAAAATACAATGTTTATATTTTATAGATACCTCTATTATGAAAATTTAAGAGGAAATTGGCATTTACACATTTGTGTTGCTGTTACGCCCCCTAGCGACCAACTTTCGAACTTAAAAATAATTTACAGCAATTTCTCTTGGCCGATTTACCTATAAATATTTTTTTCCTTAAGTTCTATCATTAACGGTTCCCGGGCTACAGTCCACGTCCTCTATTACCCTGTATAGGGTGGCTCACGTAAGTTGGCCCAGTACCTTATAAAGAAGTTATTAGGTACAAAATGTTTTCTTTTGCATATAGGGGGTGATGCATTTTTACGAGGTTACCGTTCGCTTTCCTAAACGACTTTAGAATATTAAAGAGAATCCAAAATTTTAAAAATATGGATACATTAAATTAGCAAGGCTGATAGTAACCCGACAAAAAGAAATCACTCTGTATATACAAAAATACAGTAAAATAAAAATGCAACTTATTCCAAACGACTTTTACATTTTAGATAAAGCATAGCAACTTTTTGTTTATTTGGCTCATACAGGGTGTTCGATATAAAATGTCAATAACAGTTTTTATGTTCTATAATCTTTTTTTCACGTACAACTTAAATTAATCTTTAGTTTTACACACAATAATTGATTATCTTATACAAATAGGAATGAAAACAATTTTATATTCTGATTTTATGTAAAATAAAAAAAATCAAAATTTGTTTGGAAATGCTGATATTTGATAACTGGCCTTTTTACCATGTAAATAATTTAATTACATTAGGATAGCTTAATGATATAATGGTTCAATAAATAACCGATTTTTTTAAATGCCTTCTGTGCCTTACACTAATATAATAAAAAAAAATGACCAGTGAAAATTTCTCAACAACGACAAAATAATTAAATTTTAATGTTTTAAAGCATTATTCCTAATACATTTAGTAACACTCCGCATTTATTGTGTAGATCATAAAGAACTGATTCCAAAAGTGCATTAAGTTCTAAAACGAGCTTTTAAAATTTTCAGTTGGTGAAAAATGTCAGTTAACTGGTGCTAGAATGTTTCGTGCTTTTTTTTCATAACAAAATCAATTAACTTGTTTGGGGTTCAAACACCCTGTATGAGAAAATATTGTACATTTTCAAATTACCCTGGTATTATGTTGTAAAAAATTACTTTACACATTTTTTAAATAATGGTTTGTTGCACGGCAAAGCGTACATCTTGTATACAGTGTCAAGCAATAAAATGCGCTTCATATGGGAGCCTCATTGTGTTATTGATTTCTCAGAAAATTTCATTGTCGATAAAAGTACCTGCATGTGGTAAAACTATGTTTGGCACTATTGTCTTTGGCTTATGCGGGGGTGCCCCCATACTACAAAAGAATTTATTCAAAAATCTTGAGAATTTTAGTTTTTTAAAACCTTAAAGCGCCTGTTAAAAAAGTTTATTTTATAACATTTTTCCTTTAAAATATTAGTAGCTTGAGCTTTTTTTTAACTTCCGTTACTGTTTTTTGAAAAATAATAATTAATGAAAGTACGTTATGTAAGAAAGGTGAAAATAGTGTGATTTTAAACCGATCTTAATCAGAATCAATGATAAATCCTCAATACTAAAAATAAATGTAATCAACAAAATGGTATGTCTGTTTCTGTGTATATCTTTTTATATACAGGGTGCTTCAAACTCGTTCGCCTATTAGAAGTATTTGACGATTTTAGAGAAGAAAACCTTTCAAATAGGCAAATTAATGTTCAAGAATTTCTATTAATATATTTACATTGAGTACCTTTCAATTTATTGATATCACAAAGATATTGATACTCTATATTTTATTTTTGGCTAGTATCCTAAACATATTTTCGTAGTTGCAGTGTTGCCAGATCTTCTGAAACCTGACATAAACTTTATAATTTTAAATCGGAGACCCTGTATTTTATTCTATTTTTGGATTCCAATTATATTTTATGTAGCTTGCCATATACCTAAATTCAATGGTTTTGGAAATATTGCCATTTGACATTTTAACTACGAAGCTGTAAAATCTAAACGGTGTGGTTTGGAGCAAAATTACTTGCACTTCCCTATTTTAGATTTTACAGCTAGTTAAAATGTCAAATATAAAACGTCAATTTTTCAAAAACCATTTAATTTAGGTATAGCACATGCTACAGAAAAATAATTAGAATTTTTCCAAAATAGAACAAAATACTGGTCGTCTCATTTAAAATTATGAATTTGATATCAGTTACCATTGGATCTGGCAACACTGCAACTACGAAAATATTTTTAAGAAGTAGATCATAACTTCTTATGGTAGTAACCATAATTTGAATTTCGTTCGTCAAATACTTTTAATAGTTTATTTTATTTATGATATACAGGATGTTACATTAAAAAAACGAAAGTGATTTTATCTTCAGAACAACCAAACAACCTGTACATCTGCACTCTTCCCCCAAAAACTATATGTATTTTTTTTTATAGCTATAAGAATACGAAATTTGATTAGGAATGTATTTATTTTAGAACCAAAAACCCTGTACAGGGTGGCTCACGTAAGTTAGCCCAGTACCTTATAAAGGAGTTATTAGGTACAAAATGTTTTTTTTTTTGTGTATTTACTACCGTTTTACCGTTTGTTTTCCTAAACGACTTTAGAATATTAAAAAGAATCCAAAATTTTAAAAATATAGATAAATTAATTTAGGAAGGCTGATACTAGCCCCATAAAAAGAAATCACCCTGTATATGCAAAAATGCAATATAATAAAAATGTTTCTTATTTCAAACAATTTTTGTATTTTCGATAAAGCAGAGCAACTTTATTTTACTTTCTTATTTAAAAAAATTATGATACAAAAAAATTGATTCAAAAATCAAAAATTTTGAAAATTTTTGTTTTTTAAACGAATACATTTTTCCTCTCTAAAATATTAGAAACAGACGTGGTCATAAATTGTACCTTTCGCAAACTTTCAATTCAAAAATGCACCATTTCATGAAAAAATGTACTTAAACTTTCTTTTTATGGGTCCTTTAATAGGTGCTTAAAAAATGATTACCAAAATTAATTATACTGCGTGCAGGTTCTTTTGTCAAAAATAAAAATGTCTGAGATATCAATAAAAAAAGTTCCCGTATGACGCAATAATACAGGGTGTTAGATAAAGCTGTACGAGTCTAGTTCACAAACTCAAAATGGTGTTAATTTTTTCTACTGCTAGTAAACATATTAGTGAGGGTTCATTGGTTTTGGAATGACAGCTAGAAAAATTTGCAAATATTATTATAAAAGTTATTAACAAATTTTGAAAAGAAGAGTTTAGTTTTCCTGGAAATAACTCTAAAACTACTAACATTTAGGAATTTTTAAAAAAGGTCCCGACTCCCGGAACATCTGTATTATTATTCATTTTAATTTAATGTTGCAAATAGAGCTCCGTTCGATGACCTAAAACCAGCCGTAACCAGTAATTTTTTTTGAATACTATTAAATATTAATTTAAAATTTTTAAAAAATGGTGGTGTCTCGACACTTGAAGGAACAACATCCCGCCGAAAAAAAGTTTTTTTCTACTGATTTTTATAAAATGAGCCTATCAATTGACAATTTTGTTTGAGTGTTCGTTTTGTATTTTAAATCGAATAATTGTTAAACAAAAGCCACTAAAATTATTTTGCTTCTTGGAGGCTTTATCACAACCACTATACTAAATAATAATAATAGTAAACGTTTTTCATTTTGTAATTTAATAATTCAAAAAATATATTTAAAAAAACGTATTTATACCATCATTTAAGGCGAGGTTTAGCTTAAAACTACTCTTACACTTAACCTCAATCGTAGCACATACGAATATTATAGTATTAGTAACCAACTAAGTAAATAAACCTATTAAAGAAAAAAAAAACTGACAGCAACAAGTTTAATTTAACAAATAAAACTTTGAAGATTTTTTACAGATAAATATAAACTAGAACAGTTACACAATTTAAAACATTGCTAAAAAAATTATTTACAAACATTATTAAACTAAACACATACCGTTAAAATGTTGAAGATAGGCTAACAAAAAACTAAAAAATGGCGGTATTTGTCAGTTTCAATCATTAATAACTAATATGTTATAACAATTAGAAGCATCTCAATGTCGTAGTCTCATTTACGAGCTCACACATGAGGCTGTGCGTCGCTAGAACACGTTGCCTTCTAACTTAAAGATTATTGGCAGTATTGACATCTTTAAGAAAAAATACAATGTTGAAGAAAGGCAAGTTATAAAAAAGCTTATATATAAAAATATATGATTTACTGCCTTACAGAGTTATTGGAAATCAAACACATGTTGATGTCCAATAACTCTGTAATGCAGTAAATCATATATTTTTATATATAAGCTTTTTTTACAACTTGCCTTTCTTCAACATTTTATTTTTTCTTAAAGATATCAATACTGTCAATAAGCTTTAACTTAGAAGGCAACGTGTTGTAGCGACGAACAGCCTGATGTGTGAGCTCGTAAATGAGACTACAACATTGCGATGCTTCTAATTGTTATAACCTATTAGTTAATAATGATTGAAGCTAACAAATACCACCATTTTTTAGTTTTTTGTTAGCTTGAATAATGAACAACAAACAATAGAAAATAGTTGTGATAGTCTCCAGGAAGCAAAATAATTTTAGTAGCTTTTGTTTAACGATTGTCCGACTTGAAATATAAGCGATAACTCTAAAAGTATTTGTTAATTAATAATAGGCCCAGTTTATGAAAAATCATTGGAAACATTGTTTTCAGCGGAATATTGTTCCTTCAACTGTCTAGATAATACCATATTTTTTAAAAATTTTTAATTCATATTTAATAGTATAATTTTTGTTTTACTTGTTAGGGCTAGGGATGGGAATTTTTTTCGATATACCTATAGATATCGATAAGTATAGATAGTTATCGATATATAGGTAGGTATCGATATTTTAATAGTTATTGCTTTATCAGTCACACTAAAATTTTCGATTACCGGCATCTATCAACAATCTTAAATGCTGACTTAAATTCCCTTAACGCTGGTAAAAATATCTTTCTAAAGTTTTCGGAGGGATCGCTTAAGGTTTAGCTTCACTCATGCTGTCTTGCCGATACCTTTTTCGAAAAAAAACTATCGAAAGTTATCGGTATATCGATAACTATGGATATAGTGATACATACCGATAGTTATGTGTAACTATCGATACATATCGTTAGTTATCGATATACAAAATATATCGATAGCTGATGTGCATCGTCTATCGATAGGTAAAATCTAATATCGCCCATCTCTAGTTACAGCCGGTTTTGGGGCATCGTAATGACCTACTTTAAAAATTTTTAAATGTTAATTGTTTCCGAGTGATTTGCAAAAAACTAAACTCTTTTTTTTTATCTTAACTGGTTAATAGCTTTTGAAATTGTTTATGTACGATGAGCCCTCACACAACTGTAGCAAGAATTAACACCATTTTGAGTTTTTGAATGTAAACTACACAGCTACTGTCGCAATTTGGCCCATTTTTACATGTCAATCACCATAAGAAAATTTAAGGTTCAATTTTTGCTATTTTGGCGCCATTTCTGGGCGAGGCATTTTTTACTCATAGAGAACTTGGATGTTTTTGCTAACTAGGTGAACAAAACACAAAATATAACATCCAGGGTATATGTCATATTTAATACTGTTCATGTATTTTATAAACAGTAAAAGGACTTTTTATTTTAAATTCACGCTGAGTAGAAAACGCAACGCCCAGAAATGGCACCAAAATTGCAAATCGAACCCTAAACTTACTTATGAGGTTTTACATGTAAAAATGATGGGCCAAAACGCGGAAGTAGCTGAATAGCTTTATCTACTCAGATATGAATTTTTAAATAGAAATGCATTTTGACCAATCAGAATTAGTAGGTTAAACGCAAACCTACCAAATACTTGTTCTTTGAGAAGTTTCTTGAAAGATATTTGAATATATGTTTTTGTTTAAAAATTCCCCCTTAACCTGATGGTACCTTACAGCATTACACACACAGGTTCAGTTACCAAATGAAAAAGTTTTTTTTTAAATTACAGTTTTGGGAAAAAAAGCTACTCTTCACATAAATCCCTTTCTTATTTGAAACTAACATTGGCTCAGAAATCTATACTATAATATACAGCGTGTGATGAAGAATTGTTTAAATTTCAAATGGCTAATTGTTTTAATATAAAATTTGTTTTGAAATCAATAAAAATTATTAAATACGAGGTATTAGGAATACATTTTTTTTATTGTAATAAAAACATAAATGTTTTCTAGATTGCATATTTCACTTCCCCTTGTTTTATAAATTATTTCTAAAGAGTAAATACTTTTGAAATTATAGACAAGTCTTGTATGTATTTACTTAAAAAACAAATAACTACCTCATATGTATAAGCATTCGCTATAAGCATAAGTGAAGACATACGAGGCAACAGAGTTAATAAAATTATAACCACGTCCTATTTTTCGATTGCACTTCATTTTAATGCTTTCTCTGGATCATTTGAATTCATATGCATTTAGCATGAAAGCCAGATTTGCTTTTATAATAAAAAAGCTAAGTTTTTTATGAAAAAAAAATGTTAAAAGTTAATAATAAAAAGACTTTTACTTGGTAACTAAACCTTGGCACAAACTCAGTGTTATATACAGTTTTTTTTTAAACCTGACATAGGTTACCTTTTTTTAGGAGATTAATTTATAAAGAAAAATTAATGGAAGTTAGTCCAACTAAGCATAGTTTTTCATTTAAAAAGGCATTCCCGGTACTTTTATAACCAAAATTTAGTGATAACTGACACATTGAGTAGCTTGAATAAAGTTTTTTTTATAACAACACTAGGGCCATTTTCCAGCTATTAGAGGGCGCGCAAATCTTACTCCTTTTACGTCTTATTCCATGAAAATGACAACAGATTTGTGAAAATAAATATGTTAAACAGGGTTAATATAATCGAAAATGGTTGGGCTTTTTGTTTCATTTAAAATGGTGAGATCTACTGGTTTGTTTTTAAAGCGGAGTTGCAGGTAATAAATCTTCCTTTTAATAAGCCGCCAACACTGCAGGATTTTCTTTATTGGACCCTGCAAAGTCTAAGGAAAAGAACGGTCTATACATGGTATTCGAAAATTCCGTTCCAATATTTGAAGGCACTATTCTACAAATGAAATTTTTTTTAAGGTTCATATGAACATGGACATGAAAATGCTTTCAAGATGCAGGGTATTAAAAGTTCAAACATCTTTTAGTTCTCTGTATACGTATATTTCTAGAGATATTCGATTTAAATTCGGCAACGATGAATCATAATTAATCTTAATAAAGTAACTATAGTACATTTTAAACCCTTATACAGGGTGTAAATTTTTTCATGTCACGAACCGTTTGACCTCCCTAAAAAAATTGCTACAAAAATTGGGACATTAGTTTAGTAGTTTTGTCGGATTTCTTGCTTTATTTTACAAATTTTATATACCTTGGACTTTTTTGATACACTGCATAGTTTTGAAGTAATTTGTATAATTTTCTAAAATGTTTTATGTTCATTTTATAGACATTAATTACGATTCATGTGCTAAATTTGAGTCAAATATCTCTATAATTATAGAGGGCACATCAATGAAACTAAAACCTATTTAACATTTTAACACCCCCTATCTTGGTAACACAGCGGACCATGTTGATAGGAATTTTTTAAAATATAGCTTCTCCAAACATTCGGAACGGATTTTTCGGCCACCCTGTACACATAAGGGCAAAAATAGGGATAACTTAATTTTATACAAATTAGCCCTTTTGAAAAATATTAATGGTATATCTGGGAAATTTCTTCAAATCTATCTAGTTTCTGAGATAATAGGGGTGATAATAAACACCCTGTATATAAAGCGACAAGCTCTTACGCACACTTTAAGTTTTGCAAAAACAATATACCTGATTTTGATTATTCGCAATTCATTCTGTAACATGATGAATTGTACTTAAGGTGCTGATAGTACTAATTAAAACTTTGGATGGGAAGTTTGGATGAGATTTAAACATGGCTGTGATGGGATGCGATAGTTATTAAAATTATACATGTAGGTAATATATGTCATTGTATAATATCGCTTATTAAAATATATGCGTTGAATTCGCCACGATGTTGTTCATGAAAGTGAGATGTTTTTCACATATCGAGGAATTGTAAGTTGTAGACAAATTTAAATGTTCCCTGGATACAAAATGAATGAATTTTAAATGTTTTAAATACAGAGTGATTCCGGAGTCTCACGGGTTGTATTTAAAATGGCTACTAAAAATGAACAGCGCCTTTTAGTTCTTCAAATACAGAGTGATTTGTCCATCACTATAGGCTCAAGTTTGCAAATGTACTAAACGATTTGAATCAATTCGGGTGGAAGATCTCCAAATTAAAATTCCAGGACTGTATTAAATTAGAATTTTTTTTAATCCTCCCAAAAACAAACATCCAATATAAGTTTTTTGCTATTTTGCCATAGAGTTTTTAAAGAACATAATTAAACAAAAAAATTGGTGTTATCAACAATTCTGTGGAGGAAATATTTTAAACACATTTTTCAATTTCGCCAAAATCCGTATTGACATAAATGTAACGTTACTAAATTAAACCATGCCCAAATAATATTATCATGCATGCAGTAATTTGACATTTTTGTTTGAATTTGGACGAGTTAAATAAAAAAATATAATTCCAAGATCTATGGGTATGACACCAATTTGTTTATTTATGTTCTTTAAAAATGGTATAACAAAGCAGCAAAAAAACTTATACTGGGTGTTTGTTTTTGAGATGGTCCAAAAAATTTATTAAAGTCCTGGAATTTTAACAATTTTTAGTATGTTTTGGAATAAATGGTTTAACCCTAACCTTTTACCGCCCAAATTTGATCGGAATCGCTTAATTCTTTTAGAAACTAGAGCCTATTAAAATTTTGGCGCGATCATTCACCCTGTATATGGAAAACTAATGGCTGTTGATTATTTTTAGTAGGAGTTTGTAGAATTATTCCGGACTCAACCTGTATAGACATAGATAGAAACAAATAACAATGCTATTTCTACTTGATTTCCAAGAAGTAATTTAAGGTGTGTGGACAGATAAAATAACGTTGGTGTCCGGACTTTTTGGTGTCACCACTCGGTGAAATGACTGTACGAAGCGGGGCAAATAAAATAACTAAATAAAAAAATAAACTGCTGGACAAAGAAAACGGGTGAAGCGAATTTTTAGGTAAAATTTAAATTCGAATATTTTCAAAGCAAGATGAGAAAATGATATATTAATGGTTTTCAGCTATTCTTGCAAATTGTATATTATCGATTTTAAGCGTGAAACTTAGTCAAGCTAAAAAGTTATTTATACAGAGTGGTAAAGAAGGCTTTGCAAATGTTCCAATATTTTATGTTTTCGGAAAAGTTACAAAAGCAATTTTTGAATTCCAGTTGCGAGATCAGCTTAATCCTTGGTGAAATTTTAAAAAACAATGTGAACATTTTTTTTAAAATACAGTGAAATCTCTCTTAAGCGGACACCTTCGGGACTGTTAAAATATGTCCGCCTATGGAAAAAATTTAAACAACATAACAGTAGTTAACGAAATAAAATTATGAACAACATTAATTAGGAAACACAAAAAATCTAATAACGTAAATTGGTGATTTTTGTTTTAAAGTTGCTATCTTGAAAATCTAATTCTAAATCAGATAACATCTTCATTGTTCTAGCGTCTCCTTTATTTTTGGCAAATTCCTGTAATTCTTTTACCAAACCAATGGCTTGTTAACTTCTAATATTTGTTTGATTACTGTTTTCTAGTTTTTCATCCGAGTCATCAGAAACGTGCACAGTTTCAGCTTGTGCTTAATTGGCAGGAAAGGCTTCTTTGTCATCTTCTAATATTAAATCGTTGTCGATATTAATAACCTCGTCTAAATGCTATTGCTTCAGAGTTTTGTTCGGTTTCGCTCGCATGGAAAATATCTCTTGGCGAATACCCTTCCAAGTTCTCCAGACATGGTTTTGAATGTTAAGCCTATTACGGAATTTTTCAAACCACCTGGATGACGCACTGAAATTTTCGGATCCCAAGTTCCCTGCAATTTCTTTTGCTTTAGTTCGAACTAAGAATTTAAAAAAGGATATGTTTAGAAAACAATTACCAGCGTATTTTTCTAAAGTTACCTGTTGCTTGTGTCTTTCCTGTATTAAAACGTTTAGAATTATTATACGACGTTTTCCGCACATTTTTTGTCGATACTGTATGTAAACCATCAATTTTGAACCAGTGTTGTCAGTAATTGGGGGGGGGGGGGGTCATGTGGATGTGAGATGAATTTTGAATTAAAAAATATCTACAAATCTTGTTAAAAGACATATTTTTTATTATAAAAGGGCACAAAATAGAATAAAACAAACATAGTGACTAAAATAAAAAAATAAAAACTTTCAATTTATACAAAGTAGCTAGCCAACGTTTAGAAAAAATATATAAGATATTTTAACTATTATAAATATTGTTGGTATATTTATCAAGTACAGGAAAATCAAAACAGTCAAAATCCACCGGGATATTAATGATATTACTATTTAATATACCAGACAGCTTCGTTGTTCCCACAATCAATTACCCAAATGGGTTTTATTTAAATTTATATTGCTGAAAAACCTTTCTACACAGCACTGCTACGTGGAAAAGATAATAACCTGTTAATACATTTTGATATTTCTGAACAGATTAGATATTCGTCATTTCTTTTTGTACAACAGACTTGTCTCCAAAATTCCATCATTTGTAGAGAAATGTCAAATATATCCGAACATATTAATAATCTAAATTCCATATCTAATTCATTGATACCAATGTCTATATATTATACGGGATTAATTAAATATATGTGTACTCAATTAAAAACCCACATTTTTCGGTTTTTGCTAAGGAACAAAAGAAAAAATCACCAGAAGTGGTCTTTTTTAGTAAAGTTTTCACCGATCACCAGGTTTTGCATTAAATTACCAGAATTGGTGAAAATTCACCAGACCTGGCAACACTGTTTGAACTACAAAACAAACTAAAATACCCAACAACCCAACAACAATACATATTTTATTTAAGATTGGAGGCCACGGGAAACTACTCGCAACCGGAGGAAATCCCTGACTGGACTATGCTGTGCTATCGCGATGTTGCCGATTAATTAATTTTATAATGTCTGTTCAAGAGAGAGTTTTGGCGTATTTTGTATAAAAACACGGTGTCTGCGTCCGCCCAATGGAGAGTCCGCTCAAGAGAGATTGACTTATGTGGGATTTTATATGACGGAGTTCCGGACTGTGAAAATTTGTCCGCTTTTGTTTTTGTACATTTTCGTACAAATAAAATATTGGAAATTTTGCAGAGTATTTATTGTTTATCAGCCTGTATAAATAACTTTTTAACTTAGGTTAGGTTAAAATCGGTACTATGCAAGAAAAAATCCTCATCGTCTCCTTTTAAAAATTTATTCGACTTTAAATTTTACCTAAATATTCGTTTGTCACGTTTGCCCTGTTCAGCGATTTAGAACAGTGTTCAGAGCACAAACTAGTGACGTAGGACTTAGTAGGTGAATATTGGATACTCAGGCCTAAATCGAAACTCGTTTAGACTAATTCCAGTTACAGAACAACGACATATTTCCATGATAAGTATAAATAAATTAAATGAATATGTCTGTCGGCAATGCTTATTTAAAAATTTTAGCCTCTATTTGACTATAGCGTTTGCTAATATAACTTTGCTTAACGTTTTTCATTATTACTGGTTGAATATTATTAATGATTTTGCGCCGTTGTATTGCGGCGCAGGTCCTATCTGTATTTCTACATAAGGTTATCTTTGTGTGTTGTGTAGATCTCTAGCATAAGTGTATTATAGTACATTACATATTCCTATTGGTTAATTTATCTATGTGTAGCAGTTGTGTTGTGGGAGGAGGTCCCATACGGCCCAGGAAGGAAGATGGGACACCCCTCCCTGGCCGGTTATGTTAAGAACAGGACCGGCCTGGCCCCTGAATATTTCTGGGGTCATAGCTCAAAACATTGTTGTGACAAGAAGCATTCCATTTTAAAAAGAAACCACTAATTGATATTTACATAAATTATTATATACTCATGCCTATATTCTATCTGTTTTGATAAAATTGTGGTTATTATTATAAATAATACGAATGCAAAGTTATAATATGTACAGAAGTTTTATTATTAGGAAATACAGTACCTCATAACTGTAATTCATGCAATAACTTATTATAAGAAAGTTCTAATTACAATATATTTATAGTTTTAGTAGTTAAGAAGCGAGGTATCATTGATCTCTTTTGCTTCTTTTTCACAAATGTCGTTTTTACAACCTACACAGAGATTACAAATACCCTCCCCCTCTTGCTATTACCTGTTAAAAACATCCACGTACCATCTCAGTATGTTATGTTAACACTTACTATGTTTCCCTGAAGGTGGCCAAAGAGGTTTATTAGACTTTTTCTCTTTCATTACCAGTAATCATAAAGAAATAATGGTTTTTGTATTAAGAGAATGTCAAATTGGGATTACTTTCGGACGTTTCGCTCTCGACTTCACGTGGCATCTTCAGGGATCGTCACTGCAGAAGAGCAAAACACTGAATGAGTTGATGAGGTATTTATATCAGACCATAGTGTAGCCCGTAACCCGGGACTCTATTGAAATTTTCAGGGTGGGGATGATTTGAATAGATTCTCTAATTTTCCTTTATAATTACCCGAGTCTTACGCAAGAACCTTGGTATCTTTTACTCTAATTATGAGTTCTGTTGAGTGCTGGTGTCATGTTTTTTAAGTCTAGTAGATATAGAACGTCCAGTTTCACCTATATTCACTTTACCGCAGTAACAAGGAATTTTATAAACTCCTGATTGCAAAGGAATTACATCTTTTAGAGATTCTAAGCATTGCTCAGTCTTTTTGTGTGGAATAAAAATTGTGCGAATGTTAGATATCCGCAGAATTCTTGCACTTTTATCTTGCATTAGTAGTAGAAGTAGTAGTTAGGGGGAGGCCTAGAGACTTGACTGGTAGGCCTATAAGACCTTTTCAGTCTACCCCAGATCCTCCTTCACCCGCCACCCGCCATCCGGTTTCCATTGTTAAATCTACCTGTCCTTCGTATATAGGTCTGGATATCTACGCAAGACCGTATTGCCAAAAATAACCCGGCGTAGTTCCTGCTTGTAGTAGTGCTTCACACCTGCACAGGACGTGGAGTGTAGTTTCCTCCTCCTACTCCTGACACTCCGTGTAGGTAGAGTTCTCCTCAATACCTAAAACAGAGACGTGCATTCTTAATTGACAGTGCTCCGTTACTACTCCTAAAATGGAATGGAGGGTCTTCATGTCTCGTGTTAACAGCCACTCTGTTCGGCCTTTATCTGGCTTCACAATGAAGTCTTTAGCTTGCCTACCACCTTTAAACTGATCCCACTCACGTCGCGGTTCTTGGTGCGCCAATTCGTTGAGTGCAGTGCTTATCTGCTGCCTAGTAATGCCTAAAGCCCGTTCTGTTCCCACATATGTGCTGGTCGCTCCGAGTCTAGTAAGCTCATCTGCCTTCTCGTTACCCTAAATTCCACAATGTCCCGGCACCCAAACCAACCTCACCCTCTACTCCGCGCCAACTGCCCCAGCCTGTCACCACATTCCTGAATCAATGCTGATCCTAGCATGGGTTAGTCCAGGCGCTTGGACTGCATTAACTTGATGGTTGAGTGTTTAATACTGGTTAAGGTCTGACATATTGACGAAGCGTCAAAATCGAATCAATTGATGACTGTTTTTGAGATTGATGATGGTGAGAACTAAAAATTTAAATATCTATTCGTATGTGTCCGTTTCCTTTATAAACACAGTATAACTGTGTCGTTCTCTTTACTTTGTACTGATACATCAAGGAAAGGAATGAAACCATCTAATTCAATTTCCATAGTGAATTTTATATTAGAATTTTATATAAAAATGTTAAATTATCTTCTCCATGAGGCCATCCATGTTACATAAGCTTCATCGACATATCTAAACCAACATTTAAGTTGTAAAGGAGCATAGCTTTAAGTAGTTTCCTCAAAAGCCTCCATAAAGATCTTCGGTACCACAGGAGATAGCGGCGATCCCATAACGGCACCCGAGATTTTCAAGAGACTGTTTATGAGCATGGGATCTTCTCCGCGATCTCCTGTGATAGCGAACATCTTTTATGGAGAATTTCGAGGAAACTGCTTTAAGCTCTGGTTGTTTACAAGTTCTCACCATCATCCATCTCAAAAACAATCCGTCATTAATCCATCAGTCTTTAGGGCTTTGTCAACATGGCACTGAAGACATTAATCATTCAACTCAACCAGTATTGGATGATCAATCATCAAGTAATGTAGTTTTACCTTTAATCCAGAGTACAACGGATAAAATTGCAAGAATTCTGCGGAGATCTAACATTCTCATACACAGAAAAGGATTGGACAATACTTGAGGTTTTCAAAAGACGTAATTCTTTTGCGATCAGAAGGAATTTATGAAATTCCCTGTTCCTGCAGTAAAGTGTATGTAGGTGAAACTGGATGGTCTCTATCTAATAAACTTAAGGAACATGAAAGGTGTACAAGTAAAAAACAAATTGTTCAATCCTCTGTCACTGAAATGTAAAAGATACCAAGGTTCGGGGTTAATATAAATGAAAAATTAGAGAATCTGTTTAAATCCCCAAGCACCCTGAAAAGTTCAATAGGGAGGCGGGTTACGTGCGACTTCATGCGTGGAATCATCACAGTGAGTCACGCGTGGGTGGGCACAGGTCGGGTATAAATACCTGAATCTGCTGCTTGTGCCGTGAAGATCTCTGAAGATGCCTCGAACAATCGCAGGCGAAACGTCGTAAAGTAATTCCAATTTGACACGGTCTAAACCCAAGAACCATGACTTTTTAACCACCAAAAGTCTACAAACCCCGTTTCTACCTATATTTCCACTGTTAAATGTTAGGTATCCAAGTGTATCCCTTTATAAGTACTCTCGGAATAAAGTCAGTGTTAGTTGTAAGGCCAAAAATTGGTGAGGTATGAGGCGACTCGTACTACTAGCATAGAACAGATCGAGTGTTAAGTCTATTTGCTGTTAACGCACATACGTGTCTTAGCAAAAGTTAGATATTAAGTCACTAACATGTTTAACCAAACGCGTTTAAGATAATCCATACGCCTACCCTACCTTCATCAGGAACAAATAATTGTCTTCTATTCTTTCTGCAGCGCTCCCCATAGTGCATATCAAAAGTTCAGGAAGAATCGAATTTATAAAATGATTAGTTACACAAACCTACACCTTTCATAATCAAACATCAAAAATATCCTGCATTTTTCATTTCGAATAACCTATTTTCTTCTCGCAATATATAGAACAATTTGACAACTGCTGATCTGTTTACTAGGGTAAAATAGAAATCGAATTGTTGTCCAGCAAAAAATCTAGGTCACTTTAAATCTCATTTGTTCCATATTCTTCCGAGATGATGCTATAGTTTTTATAAAAACAATTATTCTTATACATCCTAATCTAGTCATAGACGGCATGCTTGCTAATAGGCAATACTGGAAAACGATATTGTTCAAATTTTTTATTGGTGTCAATACGTACGTAGATGCTTAAACAAGTCAGGAAGAAAGTACAAAAAAATATCAAAGTATAAAAGATACATAAAATAAGTACAACACTAGTAGTGCTTCACACCTGCACAGGAAGTGGAGTGGAGTTTCCTCCTTCTCCTCTTCCCCCTTACCCTCCGTACAGTAGAGTCCTCTTCAATACGTAAAACAGAAAGATGCCTCCTTAAGCTACAGTGCTCCGTTACTGCTCCTACTATGGAATTTAGCATCTTCCTGTCTCGCATTAACAGCCACTCTGTTCGGCCTTTACCTGGCTTCACAATGAAGTCTAGTTTGCCTACCACCTTCAAACTGATTCCATTCACGTCGCAGTTCTTGGTACGCTTATTCGTCGAGTACAGTCCTTATCTGCTGCCTAGTAATGCCTAAAGCCGGTTCTGGTCCCACATATATGCTGGCGGTTCCGAGTCTCTGTCATCTGCCTTCTCGTTACCATGACCCGGCATCCAAACCAACCTCACTTTCTTACTCCGCGCCAACTGCCCCAGTCTGTCACCACATTCCTGAACCAAAGCTGATCCCAGCATGGGTTAGTCCAGCGACTTGGTCTGCATTAACTTAATGGTTGAGTGTTTAATACTGGTTGAGGTCTTACATAATGACGAAGCCCTAAAATCGAATCAATTGATGTTAAAAAAATTAAAATGTATAAGAAAAATTTTTAAAAATTTATATATACTATGAAGTCTAATCCATGCATACAAACATATATACGTGTTATATAAACTTTGAACAAAACAATATTCAAATGATAGAAGAAAAATGTCATGTTTTGAAAGCCCTAGCAGATCTCATTCATAAATACCCAAAGCCACAACTATATTAGAAAATCATTAAATTGTTGGAAAAGTATGCATTCCATGAAAAAAGCTTTTTCCTTGAAGGTACTTTTTGACCTTACTCCTAAAGAAACTGTCCGGTAGTGTCATAACTTCACGAGGTGAAAGGTTATATGCCTTGGGACCACAAGATTCCCCTCATTGTTCTATAGAGTCTTCGAAATGTAGGTAAAATATTCTGATTATGACGTCTTTTATGATTATGTAGACCACCTGATAAAGTTGTTACTATTTTTTCTGATATACATCAAGCTTTGGAAAAGGTATTAGCTTAGATAAACTAGACCGGCAGTCATCTCAGTCTGAGGCAGCATGTCCCCATGACAATAATGCGTAGGAAATATGGGCCTGGATAATAGAGTGGAATTCACAGACTGAGAAAGACATTGTGACAAGCCTCGTAGTAAAAATATGTTGGTTGTTAATTTCTTATCTAATGAATCGGTATGATGATACAAGGGATCAAGGAATACTTCAAGCAACCAAAAACTTGGAGGGTGATCACAAGGGAGCAAATCCCATAAAGAAAAATACATTTTCTCCGTCTCTGCAAAGTTAAGTGACAATCTGTAGAGGCCTGACTGTGTCTCCAGCAGCACACTCAAAGCGCTAGTGTCATCGGCAAACAGAATAGTGTCGCTGCCTGGAAGTAATATAAATGACCGGTCCCAACACTGAACCCTATGGAACACCAAACCAAACCGAAAGTATGAATTCTAACCCAACCCCAGATAGCAGTATTTTCAGAACTGCAATTGACATAACTGTGACTATGGAATTCATTGACAAGGATAGTACATTATGTTGTTCATTAACTCCATTTGATTCGAGATAATGTTGGTAAACAAAATTATTCTTTGTATTGTAACAACATTCACGGAAACATTGCCACTTGCTTCATACTGGGTATTGGTTTAAAGGATTAGAACATTATGTTGTTCATTAGTCCATAATCTGTGAGGTAATGCTATTAGGGAATGTTGAAAAACAACCACAGATAGCGTCATTTTCAGAACTGTGATTGATATAATTCTGGGTATAGGATTCGTTGACAAAACTAGTACGTTTTGTTGTTCATTAATTCCATATTATTCCAGATAATGCTGGTAAACAAAATTATTTCTCACCTGATGACAGATAACAGCATTTAGGGAAAACCTGCCGTTGGTTATATACTGGTTGTTGGTTTAATGGACTGAGATATTATATGATTCCATATTATTCGGAATAATGCTGCTTCCAACTATCTAGGGGGTTGTTTATTTTGATGTTTGGCTATGAGAAAGTGTTAATTGTGTAGGCACGTGTATACGTAGTACGCTGAGGTACCACCATTCGGAAATTTTAAGTGTTTGCGTATTGTAATTAGTGGTAATGGGTCTAGAAATATTCCATTTCAACACCAAGACATCGATATAAAAAACATACACACACATATATATATATATATATATATATATATATAATATACATATTTGTTTTTATTTTTCTTTAGGGCAAAATCAAATTTAGCTTTTTTCGAAACTTATATGAAGGTTTCTAATCTAGAGATAAATTTAAAAACCAAAGGGGAGGGGGGCATTCGTGAAAAAGAAACTACAAAAAAATAGACGGGAAATTTTTGGGCGTACGTAACGCAGATATTTCCTGTTTCCCTCCTAAACCGCAAAAAAGATGCTACTTAAATTGGCAAAATGTACAGCTCGTTCCAAATTCAAGTCTCTTTTAGGATCTGATGTATATCACAGATGACACCCACCAGAAGCGAAATTATACCCCATATTTCGTGGCACAGCCGTAAGAATGTGTTGACGAATGGCGCTCGCCAATTGGAAAGACAAAAACCGATTCCGCGCTGAAATAGTTAACTAAGAAAGTGTTATTTCAAACGTGGTTTTTTAATTCTTGATTTAACCATATCTCTAGTGTTATATTATAGAGTCTTGAGAATTTTGGTCGTGCTGTATGCGGTTGCCTGGCTTAAGCGGAAACAATAAGGGGGTGAAAGACATATCAACAGAAAACGCCGATTTTCGACTCTTAGGGTTCTGCACCCGATAGTCCCATTTGTATCATTTTTATATGATCTCGATCAGTAATTCACAGTAATTGAAACAACAACACTGGCCATGAGAACAAATTTATATTAAAGACATTAACCGAAATTAGGTTAGGAGAGGAATTTCTCAATTCACTCGCTTTGAAATTGATACCACCTGGCAAATATTTGTTTACTTTTATCCTGACACACGTCACTTATATAGAGAACTTACACGATGGCCAATAAAGGGCATACTTATAGTAGATATTGTAATAATATGGTAGTTAAAAAAGAGTTTCGCTCAAAAAAGTGGAATGTAACAGATAATTTGTATAAAATGTTTTTGTCACATTGAGTAGCCCCAAAAAATATTATAAGCAAAAAAAATCAGTGTGAATATCCATTAATAAAGTGTTTTTTGGTCTACCCTTTTCGAACAAAAATCATTTAAACGAATTTTTTAAATCATCTTTTTGTTTGAAACATTTTTGTGTCTGCCATATTGTTAGATCTACTACTAGTGTTGTATAGATTTTGTGAAGAATTACTGATCATTCGTAGTGTCAAATTCCTTAAATTAAAGTTGTTGAAAATTCTTAAAGCTTGTTTAAGAACTGTTAGAAATTAAATTTAAATTGTATACTTAATAGATTAAAATTAATTATACCAAAGCCAAAAGTATCATGAGGGTTATTACTTCGAATAAGAGGCACTGAAGCAATTCATGAAAAGTATTTATACAATGATATTTAATTCAATTTTGAAATTTTTATGTAAAAAGCGCCCATTTTATTAAATCTGTATGCGTGTATATACCCAAGGACCAGAATAAATGTAATTAAGGCACCCTAGGGGGTAATGGTTCTAAAATTTTATAAAAATATAATAGATTTTTTGAACTTTTCATGAAGTGTCAAATATAGAAAACAAATTGTTGAACATTATTAATCGATACTATTTTATATTGCGAGCGTCGATAGAGATGTATAGAAGTCATATCGGCGATAGTCGATGAGTATGCGACATTTGATTGGTAGCTGAAAATTAGGGCTATTCGACTGCGACCTTGGAGGGTCTAGACCGGTGCAGTTATATGAAACCCCGCTAAATGGAACTGAACTGATTCACTCATTACCGGTAAATACTTATTAATTATTAACATTAATTACTTATAACCTATCTACATAAATTATTAAATGTGCTAGTTACTAAGCTACACTATGTTCGACCACTCATTCGACCTATATGTGTCGAATATACCCCAACCTTCGATTCCAGAGCGACTCCATACTTGTTCTGCTCCAGAACCCAAATTAAACCCTTGGAGGACTCAGAATAAATACTGGAGTTGCTGAGAGGGTTGTAAATATAACTAATCTCTAAATTTTAATTGCGTTCTGTTAGTATAATATACGTTACTTTTAGCGTTTATGTATTCCTGTTCGTTGTCCTTCCTTATTGCTTAATGTCCAGTGTTACACTAAGCTGCATTTGTGTGTATTTATTGTCATTTGATGGTTACTTATTGTATCAAGTACACCTATTTATTATTGTATCAAACATTTATAGTATTAGTTGCGTCGATTAGTGTAGTGGAGGAATAGAGTGGACCTTTTCTTAAGAACAAAGAGGTGCAACGTTATGGATTTGTTCAAATTGGGTTGAATTTTTATTTGGTATCGATGAGATGAATATTGTTCGGTTTCGGAATGTATTGTAAAATTCGGTCTCGCATTTTTTCAAACATTTCAGAACCAGAATGTCGATTACACCAGAAAACGGACTGTAAGTTACTATAGTAAATGCACTAGCACTAGCTAAGCTGGGTATGAATTCAACGTCAATCTTTCTATGGCGCTTAGAACAAAATCAACCACCCGTTGATGGTTTTCCCATCATGCCGTATAGCTAGTGCTGGGCTATGCAATATTTGTACTTTTCCATATGGACAACTGAATACAATAAAGTATGAAGCTAAACCTTAAAAAATGTATTTATTTTCCCCTTTTAAAACATGAACGACATAATAAGAGTAAACGAAAACACTTGCTTAAAATTTCAGCTTGTTTAGTTTACAAAAAACACATGAAAATTGGTTCGCTAACACTGTGGATTCATCAGATCTTAATTATTAAATACCTGAACCTGTTTTTACTTTCCTTCTAAAAGGGCAGGGAAGTAGGTACCTACCGTAATCGTGAAAAAAATCCATCTCCCAAGTTTTTACAGATCTTCACTTTTCAGAGTTCCTAGATGCCAAAAACGATGTTTTCTCAGTTCCGTCAGTCCGTCTGTACGCGACTAGCTCAAAAACTACTTATCCCATTGACTTCAAATTTTGGTAAAAAATAAGGGCCATAAAAAGATTAAATGGTACTATTTTGGTAAAAATCCAATATGGCGGAACAAAATGGCGGTCTAGTGACATGTTAAAAAAATTGTTACTACAATTTACCTGAATTTTTGCAGAAATATTGAGTATTACGTAGAACTCATCCGGGAAAATTTTGGTGCGAATCTAAGATGGCGAAACAAAATCGCGGTTTAGTGAAATGTTAAAAAAATTGTTACTAAAAAATCGCTTATCCAATTTACCTGGAATTTTGCAAAAAATCCAGTAGTACGTAAAAATCAACAATTTAGAGACGAATCCAAGATGGCGGCTTAATGAAATATTAAAAAAAGCAATGTGAAAAACCTACTGATTAGATTGATTTCAAACTTTTTGAAAGAATTAGGTGTGATATAAAAATGATGTAAAATTGTGGTACGAATTTAAGGTGACGGAACCAAATGGCGACCAACCAAATTGTTTGTAACCTTGGAAAAAAAATCCCCATTCAAGGTTATACATAGCTTCAAGCTTTAGCTTTTCTAGATGCCTAAAACCTTGTTTTCTCAATTCCGTCGGTCTGTCAATTTGGACATAGTAAAAATCTACTTACCCTTCACTTTTCAGAGTGTGTTTCACTTTGTGTCACTGTCATTTTGTTATTGTGACATTTAGAAAAATTATTTGTTCAATTGTTGAAAATGTCATCTTAAACTTATAACTCTCAACTTAGACTTGGTCTAAATGTCTCTTTAGTGAAGCCGGACATATATGTATATACAGGGTGTTAAAAAAGTACGCTGTCAAACTTTAAGGAACGATTCTTTGCATGATTTTAAGACAAAATTCATATATACATAGGTCCGAAAATGAATAGTTTTCAAAATACAGGGTGTTAAAATTCTATGAAAAAAATTGTTTTTTTCTCATAATTTTTATATCACTCTAGATACTTTTTGGTGTACATATTTTATATTAAAATATGGTACGCCACTGCTTTTTCTAAAAACAAAAATTATTTTTGAAATTCCCATTTAATTTGAAGCAAATTCGGTCCCTAGACTTATTTTCATACGACGCACGGTTTTCGCGCAAAAAACGATTTTCATCTACTACGAATTTTACATAAAATTACCATTGCAAAATTGCATTAGGATTGCAGTAGATGCTAGAAAATGTTTTTTACCCGAAAACCATGCGTCGTACAAAAGCAAGTCTGGGAATCAAATTTGCTCCAAATTAAATGGGGATTTCAAAAATAACTTTTGTTTTCAGAAAAAGCATGGTGTACCATTTTTTTCTTTAAAAATCTTCAATCTAAACCCCGAACGGACGCCACTGGTAGAAATAAAAAAAAAACTTTTACGTCAAAAACTGCCCTTTAATGGATAAAAAATGTACACCAATTTTTTTCATAGAATTTTAACATCCTGTATCTTGAAAACTATTCATTTTTGGACCTGTGTTGATATGAACTTTTTGTCTTAAAATCTTGCAAAGAATCGCCCTTTAAAGTTTGCTAGCGTACTTTTTTAACACCCTGTATGTTACTAAATGACTATGTGCGGAACTAAATTGGGTCTTGGGGCATACTTCACTATTCCTAAGAAAAGAAAAGATTCATAACCAGGGAAGTTTAACCAATTTTTTTCCCGTATGGTTAATTGAATACCAGAAAGTGTCAAGTTAAAACTTAAAGAAATGTGTTTATTGTCCCCTTTAAAAGCCTTAACGTCATAAAAATGTGCTATAAAGCTTATTCTAAATCTAGATTCCTCCTTAAAGGTAAGAACTGGTATTAATAATAGCTTTTCAGTACTACATCATATCTGAGAAAATTTCAACTTGTCCCAACAACCTTAAATCAAATTCCAAATTACAGAGCGTTTACTTGAAGTAATTAACATAGACCAGGCGATAGTAGACTATATCTTATCGTTACTTACAGCTAGCAATTATAAGAGAAAAAGGACTGTATGTTAGTAAAACAAAATGTACAACCAACTGGGTGTAAATTGGACATCAATTTAACATATTTCTGTAGTAGTTAAAACAAAGCTACTTGATGGTTTCCCGCAAATGCCAAGCAGTTGGACTTTTCCATATCGACAAGTGAAACAATAAAGTATGTAGCTAAACCTTATAAAATGTTTATTTTCTTAAGGAACTTGTACATCGCACTGGATAAAGATATTGACAAGTCCTTATAAAGGTAAGGACAGGTATGTTATTATTAACAATAGCTGAGATTTTGCACGTCTATTGGTCCATGTAGCAAAATTTAGTATCAGCAATAACTTTAGTCATTAAGAGCAAGCATTTTGATTGGTTTATTGAAGTCACATCACTAAAAACAACTTCTCGGACGGATGCAAGCTTTTCAAAGCCTGCATTCATTTACGGGGGCCTTAACGTTGCCGTGTCTTGTCCGATCTATTATATAACTAAAAATATAGATATATAATCTTCTAAATGGACTTTTCCAGTCAAATTGGCTGCCACTGTTATTAGCTACCACTTAGAGTTGGCAACTAGGCTTTTGTCATTTTGTATCAAATAAATATGACCACAAGAGCAAATGTTGCTTTTAACACATGATTGAAACAACATTCAGGGGCGTGCAGTTCATATAAGCAAGAAAAGCAGTGCTTCCCCAAAAAAAATTACAAAACATTTTCTAAAATGTATATTTCGAAATAGGAAACCATTAATTTAGTTTATATTAAAAATGCTAAAATACTATCTTAATTATCAAGCCCATAATAAATGCGGCCTTGACTCCGACCGGCCACAATAGAAAATGGAATAGAACCTATGCGGGCCGCTAGCTTCTCTGCAGCCAAGTCCTGTATGCTTGATTTCCTGTGAATCGAGCCAGAGGTTATTGAACTTCCACCGGCTGTTTGCAATTTTTGCATTTCAGTCGCGTGCTTTAAGTGGGGGCGGAAGCTATCGTTGAGGTAGATTCTTTGTTTGAACGGCTATCCGTGTGTTGTGTGATACATACGTCGCGTCGTGCATAGTGGGATATGGAAGACAATAATACGGACGTGGATATGCAAATACGGTCAACTTCGGCTGTTGGTAAGAAGGTTGAAAATGTTGGAGAATTTAGTAAGAAGAATGTGTGGTGTGTGTCTTAATAATAAAGGGATTTTCAACATTAAACTTCGCTAATAAGCTTCAAATAATTTCCAAAGGAAGGGCAAAACCGCCTATGAAAAATTTAACCACAAAAATGAAAAACTGTATTAGACTTTTTTATCCGAAAAAACAAACGAAAAATTTAAATGACTAACAGGGTGTGAAAATATAAGTAAATTATTTTGTTGGCCATATTTACCTTTTGAAAATGAAAAAGGTCTCTGGAATGAAACTGGTTTTTCCGATTTAAACAATTTCCATAAAGCTGGACACATTATGTCCAAAGCGCATTTGCAGGCCGTGATAAAAGAAAAAGTCTTCGGCAAAACCAGAATTGAACACGCCCTTAATAAACAGTTGGAAATTAGTCACCGCCAACAGAATGAACTAGTCGATAAAAATAGGCAAATATTAAGAAGACTTATCGATGTTGTTTGTTTTCTCGGACAGCACGAATTGGGATTTAGAGGTCATGACGAAACAAGAGTTTCTTCAAATAGAGGAAATTTTCAAGATTTACTTAGTTTAATGGCTAAATATGATGATTGCTTAAAAAATCATTAGAGCAGTCTAGCCTTTTTCGCGGAACGTCTAATCGAATCCAGAATGATTTAATTTCCGCTGTTGCAACCATTATTCTAAAAAGAATTAAGCAGGAGATTGGCGAGGCGCGGTTCATTGCTATTGTTCTGGACGAAACAACTGATATCACTAATTTTAGCCAATTATCTATAGTAATACGCTACGTTGAAACAGACGGAAGTATTCAAGAGCGATTTTTAGGTTTTAAGAATGTGTCCGAAAATCGCACAGCAGATGCATTATATACCGTAGTTTATAACGTTACTAAAGAAATTAATGGAGAGAAAAAACTAGTTGCTCAAAGCTGTGATGGAGCTGCAGTGATGGCAGGACAATTAGGGGGCCTGCAAGCTAAAGTTCGGGAAACTTTCGCAAGTGCTGTGTTTGTCCATTGTTTTGCTCATAAATTAAATTTAGTTTTGTCCCAGTCCATCAACCACATTAAAGAGTGTAAAGTATTTTTCGTTACTTTAATTTTTTTCCAAGTGAACAAAACGTACACAAGCTTTGGACTCCATTGTCCACAAACGATTGCCCAAAGTAGCTCCTACTAGGTGGAACTATAATCGAAGACTTGTGTTAACAGTATCTGAAAATTGTGAGTCACTGATTGAACTATTTGAGAATATAATAGAAAATAATGAAACGTAGGACTCAGAAGCAATAAATAGTTCGAGGGGTTTTTTGGACTGTTTGAAACGAGGTTTTAATTTTAATTATTTGTTGAACATATTTTCAGAAATATTTCTATTCTCGGACAACGTTCTTAATATATTACAAACTAAAACAAATGGTATTGCTTTTTGCCTAAAAAAGTGGATGATTTTAAGTCCATGTTAAGCCAAAAAAGAGATGACTGACCTATTTTGGGAGAAAACGATGAAGTTAAATGTAGAGCCACAAGCCAAGCGTCTTCGAACAGACAAGGTGGGAGATTTTCATACAGACGCCTCTTTTATGAAATAATCGATCAAATTCAGCAACAAATAAACTATAAATATAACGGTTTAAATGATTTTAAATTCCTCGAGCTCTGCAATTTTGATGCATTTAAAGGAAAAACTTTTCCAGAAGATGCGTTTAAATCTCTTCTTCTTCATTATGGCCAGTTCTTCGACCGAGTGTTACTGCGATCTGAACTAAAAGTGATTTACGAAACTGATGACATTAGCGCAAAAAATAACGCCAAGGAACTAATGCAATTTTCCAATTTCCTGTTCCAAGTTCCAAAACCTAAAATTTATACCATTAGAAAGACCGTAGAAAAGCTAAGATGCGAATTATAGATTTAATTTAACATTACAAAATTGTAAACCCCCTTCCTCCAAATTTTTTGCGCCACTGCGTACTGCGTAGACTAAATTATGTAAAAAGTGAAAAACTATATGCCATATAAAATAAGTTTCACTTTTAAATCTTTTGCTTGGGTTAAGAGCTCTAGAGGCAGGCAAAGAGCCCCCTTTGCTCCCTACCTAAATACGCCTCTGGCGTCTTTGGTTAGCCCTGGCTAGGCCTTTTTTTGTCTGATATAAAAAGTGTATCTATAATAAAACAATAAACCAACCGTTCAAAAATCAGTGTTGTGATTGGTGGATGTCGTAGCATAGAGGGCGCCATACTCGCAGCCATTCTTATTACTTCAACAACAAAAAAGCCCCGAAAACGCAGTCTGATATTTAAAACACGTTTACATACAAATTATTGCTTTAATATAGCCTTTACGTCAGAAAAAAAAAGGCCTAGCCAGGGCCAACCAAAATGTAGTCTGATTTTTAAAACATAACTAAATAAAAAGTTATAGGTTTTAATAGATAAAAAAATCCCTACAGCCAAGTGCAAATCCCAGCAAGGGGCACCACAGTCACGGAATGACGCAGCACAGGTTTTATGCCCTTTTATTTTTTACTTCTCACCTAAGAGGGAAGTACTGTAGTCGTGAAAAAATCACCCTTTGAAATGTTTGCAGATCTCTGTGTTTTAGATTATGTTCTCTTATTTCCGTAAGTCTGTCGTTCTGTCTATACGCGGCATAGCTCAAAAACTAATCCGATTTACTTGGAATTTGGGCCAAAAATCAAGGGTCATATGGGGATGAAATATTTACATTTTGGTAAAAATCCCATACGGCGGAACAAAATGGCTGCCATAAAATGTAAAAAAAAAATCATTATTCTGAAATTACTTAATGAATGGACTTCAAAATTTGGTCAAATATAAAGTTTGATCTAGGGATAAACTTGTAAAATATTCGAGTAAATCTGTAATGTTCCTCCAAACTGGCGTTCTAATAAAATTTACTTTTTATAGACTACGTTAATATTATGAAAAATAAATAATAATAATTAATAATTACAATAATAATAAATTAAAAACTTAAATAAACTGAAATAAATTACAATTTATAGGATTTGTATAACATGAAAGTAGTTGAATTATGTGCCTAGAAAGTCGAGATGGGACATGTAACTCATTTTAATGATGCGCTTCACTGACTCTGGCTCACTTTACTGAGTCAGCTCACTGAGTCGGCTCATTTGAGCTGCGAAACGAAGGAGCGAAATACACTCCTAACATCGTTTGACAACGCTCCTAACTCACGAATTGACTCCCGGACCACGGTGCTGCCACCCTGGCGGACAGTGTAACGAAATTGAAAAATCATGGACATTGGCAGTTTTATGGTCATTATAAGTAATATTCATGGGGGGAAACTTATTAGAAGTATAAGTAACCCCTCATCTGCAACCCCTTAAGCAGGGTGAACGGCACCCCTAAAATCTTAAATAGAAAGGGGGGTTAAGTGATACCTTATTTGAAAGTTTTTTTTTATTATCTTTTGATTCCCAAAGTTTGAAGTCTCTGACATTTTCCAAAACAAAATGGCGGCTTGTCAAATTATTAAAAATCCTAAAAAATATATTTTTAAACATTAAAGTAGCTATTACAGATTTTGCTTATAAAAGTCTCTATATAGTGTTAAAAAGTTATACATTTTATTTTTAAAATTATTTTTTTTAGGATTTCCGGCTTTTTCGTTTTAGATGGGCCACCCTGTACACATTTAAGCCATAAAATTCTAAAACTTGAACCAATAAAAAAATCTTTACCCTACTCTCAAAAAATAATATAAATTAAAGCAAATTATTGTTCTAATAAAATTAAAGATTATCTTGTAAAAAGCATACCTTTGAATCTTTGAAATATATACTACACACTATACACTACACTTTATTGAAAAGTTGTTCTAAATTCCATCTTCAAAATCGTCGTATTCAAGAATTAAGAGTTCTTTGGCTTCTGGAAATAAATCCATTTTTTTGGCAGAAGAATGTTTTGGCCGGATATGGGAAAGCAAAGGGTCTGAGGAGTTTAAAAGATTATGTAATATGTCTTGAATATTTTGTTTACGGCCACACTTCCTAGAAAAATTTTGCCGAAATGAACGGAATTCCTTGTTTCTGGCCTCAGAGGCCTCTTCAGAAAGTTTTCCTATTGGTATAAAGCTAAAGTGTTCACAAATGTCTGCTCCATGGACCAGAAGCATATGAATGCTGGAAGGCATGTAATACCATTCATAGAGTCTAATAAAATTTTCAGCTGTTGTTTTTAAATATTGTCGTAGTGAGTCAATTTTTACACGTTCTGTAGACGATATAACTTGCAAAATTACCGCAAAACGCTAAATGAGGTTTTGATCAATACCGGTGATTTCCGAAGAAATTTTATAATTCCTAAAAAATGATCGGGCGGTATTGCCATCATTGGTTGTTCCGTGACCTTGTTTTACAAAGTCAACTTTACTTCCCAACGCGTCCATAAAATCATCCTGAATTCTTTTTTTCCTAGCCTCTTTTGACAATTTATCTTCCCCTTTTGCGGTCCGTTTTTTAAAATCGGAATTATAGGCCACATGACCGAATCCACATATGAAGGGTTGATAACCCATATTTATAAATGTCTTCCCTGTTTGGCTTAAAAAAAAAACTGTTTGAAGATTATTCATATCAGAGGGTTTGGTCAAACAAATAGGGCAAGTTGAAGAAGAGGAGTGTCTGATATAATTGTTCTTATTTTACCGTCTGCGTCTATCATAGTCATATTTAAGTCATGCCTCACACAAATATCGTAATCACAAGTTGTTACCACCAATTTGTTGATTTGAGATTCTATATTAGATAATTCTTGCTTAACAATTTCCTTGGACTGCTTTACAAAATTAAATTTTATGGGTCTACAGTAACGACTTTGTTATCTTCTGTATAAAGTTTAAGGGGCACCAAACTTGTCATAAAAACTGAAGATTCGTCCTGTTGTGAAGTTTGAGAATCATTATATTTCTGCTTATACCCACTTTGACTACTAGCACCATCAAATCCCCATTTACTCATTAATGTAAGGTTTTTTTGAGAAATATCCACATTAGGTATTTTTAAAATTCGTTTAACGGTTAAATCTAATATTAATTGAAGTTTTATTTCGGCCATCTTTTCAGTGACTTCAACATCTTCTTTAGGTGGATAGCATTTTTCTTTTTCTTCTTGGATTTTGTAATAAGATGGTAACTTGGCCATTTCCGTGTGAGTATTAGTAAATTGCTGTAACGTACGATATTGCCAAGTTGAAAGTTTTAAAGAAGTCATTAGAGCCAAAGATGTTTCTACTTCCACAGTTTTCTTATTTTTTGCAGGATTAAATAAAAAATCACTTACTCTTTCTACTTCATCAGGGTGCTCCAGTAGATGATTAAAAATTTTACTTAATTCTTGATTGCCGTCCATTCGCAACTTTAATTTCATTGCAAACGTAAGTTCTTCAGTTGACTGTGAAATTAGATTTTCGGTTCTTCTTTTTTTTTTTGTTTTAAACATAAATCACTAAATGGTTTTTTTGTTCTTTCTTCTAGATTAGACTCAAAATAGTCTATTTTGTAACTACGTTTGACCCATTTTGAATGCAAGGTCTTGCAAAAGAGCCTTAAACAGTTCTCCAAATCGCGAGAAACACTTTCCGGAATTGCAACTGTTAACCGAGACACTACAACACCCAATAATTCTTTATAATTTGTAAAATTTGCATTTTTGCTTTTTAAAATTAAAAACAAATCGCGATTGCTTTGCAAATGTTCCATTTTTCAAAAAGACACAGTTCTATCAAATGCAAATTTGAATAACTGGAAATAGTTGTATTATTCGTTTCCTAACACGCTAAAAATATTATGTTGACGTGACTGCGTCATCGGTCACCCGGGAGACCGATAACGCATTGAAAATAAGACGTAACATGTTGAGGCCGCAGTCAACGCCAACGTGTTGAAATATAAACAATAAGTTTTCGCAAGACATTTTATTTTGATGTCGCGCGCAGAGACGGAAATGTAGTATTTTCTAGTAGGATCGGATCTATTCGGATACAAATTATATGCGATAGTATAACAGAAGGTTCGCTTTACTAAGTTGTGTATATAAAACCTTATCCAAAGTTATCCATTTTTTCAGAACCTTTTTTGAAATAAAATTTAACATGTAATTTCATATGCTTGAAAAAAATCCCTCAGGAAGGGCCTAAGGACAATATGAAAAAATATAAAAAGAAATTTGTTAACAAAGGCCCATAGTTGTTACATTAAAAACGTATTGGCAAATTTCCCAAAAACAAAGTTGAAAATCAAGGGTCTTAAGTCGTTCATATTTTTATTACATTAGCCAAGCAGTGTATAAGTATAACTTTAGACAGTTATATCTTTTAAATTACAAAAGTAATTTACACAATATTTTAAATATTGAAGTTTTAGAGTATCTTTTTACCTTACATGCAATGAAATGTTAGGAATTAAATTGGTCACTTTATGACAAATGTCCCAATTTTCTCGATTTCGTTACAACGTGCGGCGTGGATGGGATATCGTGCTCGACTAGTACGGCGAAGAATCACCGCGACGAATTGGTCAAGTTTTGTGTTTTAATTTTTAACGTTATACAGTCTGACTATGCAGAATTTCTGTTGGAGATTTATCAAATAAAGTAGGCTCTTATTTATTTCGTTTAAGATAGGTATTTAAACTTAAAGTAACCTGTATAATTAATATTAAAAATAACTTCACGATATTCCCGAAAAAAAAGTCATCATGTTCTTTTCCATAATGTTAGAATAAATAATATTTAAGTTTATTGCCTTTTTCAACCTACATTATTTTCTTAAATAGTAAATTGCCTTATTTTGCATGCGTATTTACCCTATATCTAATATCTATATTTGTGTTTATTTTAGATCTAAATAGCTGAAATAAAAAGATAAAACCTAAAGAGTTAAGACCGCTAAGTCGCGCCGCATCTAAAATGTAACAAACAGCACATATTGCAATGCAATTCGACTCTCTCGGCGGTCGTGACTCGGCTCTTTATCGTCGAAAGTCGTTCCCGCTCCGTTACTTTGAAAGTGAGAAATGAGTCAGAATCGAAAAAGATCTGTACTGCGGAGCTGCTTCAGTGACTCATTTAACTTTGAGCCAGCTCACTCCTGAGTTACACATATCTAGTAGAAACGTGTGGCTAAAGTAGAGGTGTTAAGACAAGATCGGGACTGCTCTTAAGAACACGTTCTGAGGTGTCTGTTCAGTGAACTGTTCTTTCCAAAAAGAACTGAACAATCGGTTCTTACACCCCGAACCAACTGCCACAACGCTTCTGCGCTGAATCTGCTTGTTTAGTGTTCACTCAGTTCACCCACACCTGGCTACTCTCTAGCCTCTGCTATTCTTTAGGAATGATGTAAATAAGACTTGCAGCTAAACTTGGTTAATTCGGTTTGAAATATGAAGCGAAACCGGAAAGAGTCGTTCGTTTTCTATGTATTTAGATATTTGCTATTAATTTTATTGTTTTCAAATACTTGTATATAGTTATTTTTTTTTATTATAAAAAAAAAATTGAGATTATCAGATCAGACAAAATAATTTTAAAATAAAAGAAAAAAACAACTCTAGCGTCATTAGCCTTACAGAATTTACTTACACTACTACACCAACTATAACTAAAAGGTAATAAAACATAAAATATAATGTAAATACAATAGAAAATAAAAAAACATACAGATCTAACAAATATTTACCTATAACAGTTTGGTGTGTAAAAGTTGCTGAGCTTTTATTTTTAAATATAAACACTAAATTGACAGTATTATAGGCACAACGGTATAACAATCCATAACCGATAGCTGCTGATTGACAACTAATTAAATAAAATGAATCAGTAAAATCATGTAATCGCGTAAAAATAAGAAAAAAAACGAACACAATCACTCATTCACCACATTGTCAATGGCACATTTACATATACATCATTTAATTAATTTTAAATAAATGTGTGAAAATATAATCATTTAGCCTAAAAAACTAGAAAAAAAGGTAACATTTTAGTAGTGGAAATTTAAAGTTTGAGCAGAGAAGAGAGAAGTGAACAGTTATTTACATGTACTTAATGCATTTATGCTACAATCTAATCAAAAGAACAGGTGAAAGGGTTTACGGAACATGTCTTCGGGTAAGAACCGAAATGATCTAACTTGTTCAGCAATTTTACCTGTTCTTTAACAACTCTAGCCTAAAGACGAGTTAACCGACTTTTTGCCCTGCGGCAAGTCATTAGCGGCTAAAATAATTCCGTGACTAAAGAATACAAAAGGCATTATGTTTTTGACATATATTTAAAAAGTTAGTATGATGTCTGCTAACGATGGTAAGATACTGGATTAGGATTTCAAAAGCCCTGTGTTCCACCCCCAGAGGGTGATGACTTTTTGTTTAAAACCTATAATTTTGTATATAGGTTTGTTTTAAAAATCGGACTGCGTGTTGGTCAGCCCTTTTTCTTTCGAACTACAGTGTTGCCAACTCCTGGCTAATCGTTTTTCTAAATTAAACCAAAAATCCTACTAGAATCCTATTAAACCTCTAAAATTTGACCTGCTAAAAAAACTTCAGTTTTATTGAGGTTAGGTTAGTTATTTCAAAACATTCATACTAATTAAAATTAAAAAACTTACCGAATTACAAGATTAAACACAAATAATGAATAACACAGATTTGTATTGCACAACGACAACGACCAATATAAGGATAGGAGGAAATAAGATAAATGAATGATGCAATACAAAATACATTAAGTATAACTCACAATGAAGCTTCCGTTTAGTTTTTACGTAAAAATTAAACTACAAAAACGAAACTAAAAAAGGAAGTACAGATTTGTGCTACAAAAATTGGTGATCATTTTAATGTTGGAACTAAATATACTCGTTTATAACCTATGTTTTAAAAAAGTATCTAACAAAACCGCGAAAAATGCAGAAAGAAAATTTAAGTTTGACGTAGACGTAACTTTCATTATGTTCCGCGCTTAAGATTAGGAGCAGTGTTGCCAGATGGATTTTTCAGTCAACACTAGGACAGAACCAAAAAAACAGTAGATTGGCCTGTCTGAACCCTAGGTTTTTATTTAAGCCATTTTTTTCATAAAATAAACAAAATATACTAAAAAACGAGAAAATAGGAACTTCTGCACATAAGTCATAATCTATACCCTTAAACTTATTTTTGACAGACGCGAAATAAGAATATTTTTTTACGAAATTAAACCGGTAGGCCAGATTTATGTTCAAATCGATACTTTGACCAACCAGAATAATTCCGCAAGAAAAAACTTTTCGTAGCTGTCAGAACTAGCCCTTGCCTTAGAGTTTAGTTTGTACAATGATTTTCGTCTATCTGACGAGTAGGTAAAACTAGGAAACAAGTAAACAATTAACAATTGTTACAACAATTTAACTTTAACTCTACTTTAAAAGATAACCTAAATTAATTACCTACTCTTCTTCAGCTAAATTGCGAAAAAAAAACATCAAAACAAATATTAAAACACACCCACTAGAACGCATTGTAGTCTATGTATACGGGAATACCGGTCTGAAAAGTAAAGCATTGATCTAGGGTATACCCCGACGGCTTAATACTAAAATCAGGGGGCGACAAGCCACTTTAGCGGCGACTAGGGATGCACGTTTTTAGATGTGTATGAAACGTCGATATATCAACTGAAAATATCCATATTTTTATATCGGTGTTTTAGAAGTTCTATGTTTAGTACATCGATACTTTTTTAATGGTATTTTTCATGGATTTAAATCGGCAATAAAAAGCAGAGCGAATATTTTCGTATTTTAAATGTGCATAGATGGCAAATATGGGGTAGCTAGCGTTTTTTTTCGTATGTTGCACTAAAGAATTTCAAAAGGAGATTTTGACGTGAAAACAGTAGTACAGTAGGTGGAAGCTTATAAACAGTAGGTCTACTGTTAAAACAGTAGATCTGGTAACACTGATTAAGAGCCGTGGAACTTTAGACAAGGCTCTTTCCTTGTCTAAGCGTGAAACATATTAAGTTCGTTGGGGACAGCGTTGAAAAATCTACATACAGTGAACTGTAAATCTACACTACAAATAGCGGCATCTGTTCAGCGGATTAAACCGTATGGGCAAAAAAAGCGTATTGTTCGTAGAGGGCATTAGTATAACGAATCTGGGAATTCACAATGTACCTGTTTTTCAATTTTGAGGCTGGAAGAAGGGATTTTATTTTTGGGAATTATTATAAGAAAACACCTACCAAGAATCCTATTGACCTACTAACAGTAAAATTTCCTACCGAGGCTTCTGCGAAACCTACTAGATTTAGTAGGTTCCCTACTGAGTTGGCAACAATGTCGGGCTAATGTAAAAAAATAGTATTTATATAAGTTATGGAATCGTGTGGGATCTAGCCCATCATACCAATTGGTAGATGACATCGACATTGAGAGATAGGTGAAACCTTGGGTGAAAAGGTAGTGAGATTTCAGTGTCTCGTACAATTGTTTTTATATAGACCCGGAATAGGTTGACGCGATACCACGCGCTTTCTTTACAACCCGTCTAACCTAATCCACATTTTTATTAATTATAAGCTTTGTAAAAAATGAAATTAAAGAAAAGTCATACGCCTGAACGGGGATTCAAACGCATATTACCAGTGGCGTGCGGTAAGATTTATGTAAACAATAATAATTAATGACAAACCAAGTGATACACTTTCCGATTTATAGAGCTTGATTGATTGATTCTTCAGTCAGTTTTTGCGAACTCTGCAATAACGTCATCATAAAAGCGTGGATTCTTCGACATCTCCTTAATTAAATTATTTTTAAGCGATAATATTGATACCTGGGAAAGTTTTTCTTGACATATCGAGTTTCTTATACAGTTTTTTACGCGTTTAAGTGTTCACTACGTTTAAAGGAGGCACTAATAGCCGGAATCGTTAACACTAAGAGTGGTCCAGTTGCATTTTGCACTGTGTGTTCTAATTCCGGCTCGGGCGAAGACTTTTTTTTAAACAAAATTATGTAGTTGTGTTTTAATAATCGTATTGCGTTTTGGTTAGGCCTTTCTTGAGGTGGTGTATCTATTTAAAACAAGGATTTTTTTAACAAAATCTATACCACGACCGACTGCAGGTTCGTCAATAAAACCATAATAAAAATACAATACTGTTGCATAAAAGAGACGTGGCAACCTTGATGCCGGCTGAGCGGTATAAAAAATCGTGTGAAGTTAAACACAAGACTCTAAATCAGCTTGGGAATCCACCAAACACATAACTTCAGAGTGCACGCGTCTTTTAAATCAGATTTTCCGATGATTTGAGGTGTGATTTTAATTTTTTGATTTAATTATGGTTTTATCAACGAACATGGGCCTAATAACCGTAATTGGATAGATCCACCAGAGGCGTAGGGTGGGGGAGACGAGCAATCATAAATAAAGGTTCCAAAGTAAAACTCCACTAAAATGATTAGTAGAACGTACACGTAGTGTTAAAATAATGCAAAAACCAAATGTCTTTAAAGTTGTTTCAAGAAGGCTACATTAAAACACCATTGTTATAACTCTACCTTGCAAATAGAAACGTGATTTTAAGATTTTTTCCACCATTTTGTTTGCTGTTGTTGGGGTAATATTTTACAAAAATGGTGCATTTAAAGTTTTTAATTCATTTTAGTCATTTCCTATACTTATCATATTAATAAACTATTTTTCTGCATAAAAGTACATTTAAAATTTTATTTAAACCCGTTATTTCCACGGCGCAACATAATTATCTTTCTATTAGGTTTTATGACGGCGCTCCTTCGTAAATTACCTAAATATAAAAGATACACTAAATAATGTTTTTTGATAAATTTAAAAATATGTCCGTAAAATGCGCTTTAATAGTTCTAAATCTAAAATTTCACCTTTTTTGCCATCTGCGACGCAAATAGATCTATAATATTTTCGAAATCAATTTTTTCAGTTTCTTCTCGCTCTACACTAAATAATGTAAAGTAGCCTTTCTTGGCCCATTGTAGCTCTTAAATAGGAAAGTATTAGTTTGAGCTTGCTGAAGGATAGCTCGCAACGATTGATATTGCTATCATAAGCATCATCTGCATTGTAATGCGCAGACTAGCAATTACGTTCTCGTCCCCGTATGGAACAATCAAATGTACTACCTCTTCAAACCTTTTAATATTTATGTTTTTTCTTCGTATAGCTGTTCTCCGTTGACATCACAACTATAGAAGCCTCCAAATTGTTTAGATTTGTTTTTTAAATCGCTACAGTCCAGGGGGAAGCAAGGTAAGAATGTAAAGTAGTTAGCATATTTAGTAGCTTTGTTTCACGCGATTCAGTAGAAAAACACAAGAACGAAATACAAGATACATAGCGTTTCTCACTCTAATGTATGTTTCTTTCTCTCCGCATCAAGGAATATAGAGAAACTTATCATAGGAATAGACGGTCAGTGTTGCCCATATTAAAGTAAAAATGTAATAAATGTAACGGCCGTAACCAGTCGGAAGCTACCTGTGCGCAGGACAAGGGGTGTATGCCGATAATTACACCCCTTCGCCCCTCGCCGGCGTACGAGTCCAATCATCCAGCTAACCAGGCAGTGTCATCAGTTCGTTCACCCGGAGCACCTGTACCGGATGGTGTCGCACTCCTGTTGCTTTACCTATCTATAAAATTTACGTATTTAAGCTCAAATTTCTAAAATTTCATTAAGCCAGACATTTTCTTGTTTCTTTAATAGAAGTAAGAACTCTTTGTAGACCCTGCCTGCTAAAAACAATATTTAATATTGAATTGTATTTTGTCCTTTAAAAAAATCCAACAGCACCCATTAAGGCGTCTGTCCACCACCACTCGCCGGTAACTAGTGGAGGCAACTAGCGTCTGGGCGCAGCATCTATACAAAATGTATGGGAAACGTCGCCCGAAGCCTATCGCCGCCTAGTGGTTGTGGTTAGTCGCCTATTGGACGACTCTTAGTTGATCATCATCAAAGTGGCATCTTATTATCTATGCTAAATATGGCAAGCAGTGTTGCTAACCGTGAATGATAAAAGAATTTTAAAACTTTGGAAAGCGACCAATCCTAATTGGTAGAGATTTTAAGTTTAATAATAAAAAAAATTAAAATTTTTTTCGAATTTATCCCCCATTTTGAATGGCGCCCAGGGCACGTGCCCTGCTTGCACCACCCTAATTACGCCACTGTATGCTACATATTATAATACTCTTGTAGACGGTAGATTACAACTCTCCATTTAAACATCCAGTTTTTGCATAATTTTAAAACTGAAAAACTTTTGGCATCAGTTCACCACAATAGCAGGAATAAAGAATTGGTTTACATAGTGGGAATAAAAAATGACATACAAAGGAAGAGATTTGATTTTATTGTTTGACAGTACAAAAAAGTAAAAAAAAATAATACTGATAATAACTAATATCACATCGTTAAAACTTATTAGCAATAAACATTTTACACTGTGCAGTGTTACCTATGTGGTCGAGAATTTTGTATACATTATTATTACTTACAAAACGCACTATACAGAATCCTGGGAAATTCTTTTCCAGTATTTGGGGAGGCTATTCTACACATAGAAATATTAAAAAAAGTTTCTATGAACATGGGCCCGGAAACGCTGTCTTCCAAATTCAGGGTGTTAAAAATTGAAATATCTTTAAGGTTTCTTGACGTGCCTGCAATGGCGTGCAGTGGCAATAATAATTCACAATGCTCTAAAAATTATTTACCCCCGACCTTAATGGTGTTTATATCAGAGTGTCCATAAACAGTTTTATAAACTTGATACTGAATATTAAATCTAATATTATTTTAATATGTTAAAATCTTAAATTTTCACAAATATTTATACATATTAAGAGTCCACTTGAATTACTCGAGTCCAGTGGGGTATTTGGGGGGGGGGGGGTCCAACGAAGCTTTCTTTCTGCGACGCTTATTTTTATACCCCCACCCGGGGCCGAAGGTTATATCTAAGCGGCCTTTGGTCATTATTTATGTTTTCCGGATGGTGCTGTTGTTGCGCTTGATTTTTTGTGATTTTAGATTAGTCGATTGTCTTCCATACTGTTGGTAGTTTTAAGGATTCGTCCCTTTCAAATTTTAAATCACCTTGTTTTCTAATTTGTATGACTTCTCGGATTATTCTGGTCTTATAATGTTCTATATTGGCAATCTCCCCACCCCCTCGAAATTTATTTTGTGGCCGGTTTCCTGATGACGTAGGAATAGAGCTGAGGTTGTTTGTTTCTTTCTGATGCTGAGTTTATGTTCTTCCACTCTTGCTGATATTCGTATATATGTTAGTTATGTTATGTTATCTTATATATGTTAGTTGACCTCACGTCCATCTTTTCACAGTACTGACACGGAATGCTGTATACTCCGGGGTTTTCCAGTTTGACAAGTAGTTTATCTATAGTTGTTGTGGCTTGTGTATTATTTGTATGTTGTTTCCTAAGAATTTTTCCGATTCTGTCTGTCGTGCCTTTTACATATTGTTGCTTTTCCGGTTCATAATTTTTGTTCTTCGTTGCTCTGGAACCCTCTGCATTAATAGCTTTCTCTATGGTGCGATTTGTGTAGTCATTTTTCTTTAAAGCACTATTAAGTTCGTGTTGTCTTGTATGTGTTTTAGTTAATAGCACAGATCTGGATATTAGCGTATTGTCCACAGCTTGAATTTGTGCTGGGTAATGATGTACAAGGAGTACTCGAAATGTCCGTTATGCAATTTTGTGACCTGAACATCTAAAAATGGAAGTTTGTTGTTTTCCTCTAACTCTAGGGTAAATTGTATTCTGGGGTGGATTGAATTTACGTGAGTCAGATATTTTTCGAGCTCTGCATGACCATGTTGCCATATAATAAATATGTCATCCACATAACGAATCCATAATTTGGGTTTTAAACTTGCTTTCTCAAGAGCTTCTTTCTCAAAGTAAATCATAAATAAATTCGCGACTACTAGTGATAGTGACGACCCCATCTATTTGTTTACATTTGATAGCGAGGACACCATATATTTGTTTATACATTTGCCAAATGAATCAGCTTTTTCGACAGCTGGTTCATAACTTCAGTAAGATATTTTTCCAGTTTTTGTAGCGGCGAATTAACAGCACTAACAATAGGTCTGATGGTTTGTGTATTTTTGGTAAATCATAGAGTTTAGGACATCTGCTCGACTTTTCCCGTGGTATGATTTTTTGTTGAATTTCGGGGTTTATTGGTGAACATTTTATTTTATTTTTAGTTGTTTTTTCTAGGTACGTAGTCGGTTCCGTTGGATTAGGCTTATAACAATTTTCTTGTGGGATATCCTGCATTTTTTGTATGTAGTCTTGGTTATTCATAACCATAGTTGCGTTTCCTTTATCTGCTGGAAGGATTGTGATGTCATTATTTTTTCGAACGTTTGTTAAGGTCCTTTGTTCAGGGGCATTTAGGTTTTGGTCTGGTGGCTTGATCTTAAAATTCTTGCCACTTCTGGTCGAATCTCCTATGCTTTTTTTCCTTCAGAGGATGGGTGTAGGGAGATTGCCAATATAGAACATTATAATTCCAGAATAATCCGAGAAGCCATGGAAATTAAAAAACAAGGTGATTTGAATAAAAGGGACGAATCCTTAAAACTACCAACAGTATGGAAGACAATAATCGAAAAATCTAAAATCACAAAAAGTCAAGCGCAACAACAACAGCACCATCCGGAAAGCATAAATAACGACCAAGGCCGCTCAGATATAACCTGCGGCCCCGGGTGGGGGTATAAAAGGAAGCGTCGCAGTCTCCAACATTTCAGTCTCTATTCGGACGCGAGAAAGAAAGCTTCGAAAATGCCAAATGTGATTTTGGCGAAACGTCAGCAAAACGGTTCTTTTCAGAACGACAGTAGTGAACGAATGTACATATAACATAAATTATTGTCAAAAAAAAATCGGTATAGCGATACTGACCTACTTTGGCACTTCTATTGGGCTTTTTCTTACAAGTTTTATTGGGCTTTTTTGAGCTAGTAGTATTCAGGTAATAAAAGCTGATGGAATCCAGGAAATCCGATAAAGGTATCAAACTAGGTCAAATCGCTAAAGCAAACTTGTGGGGACGGTCAAAGGGGTTGTAACCAGAAAAAAGTTACACCCTCTATAATTTTTTATAGTCACTATAGATAATTACGGTTTATCGGGTGCCAAATTTGAACAAAATACCTCTAGAGATGTACAAGATACATCAAGAAAACTAAAAGATATTTAAATTTGTAACACCCTATACTTCGAAAAGCAATTTTCGTACACCCTGTAATAATAAGTAAGAAATAAAGGTTGGACCGTGTAAAACGGAATTAGATTTTAACGGTTCGCCTCCGAGTTTACGAGATCAGAAGATCTTTTGGAGTCGTTCCTGAAGATGCCTCGTGCAATCGAAGGCGAAATGTTGGAAACTAATTCCACTTTGGCACGGTCTAATATCCCATATGAAGTGACCAAAGCCTTCAAAGCGGTTTTCTTACAGCAAATTTGCGTGAAAACTGAACTGCCCTCCTTCTTTTTGCATAAACATTTTGACGGCATCACAATTAGGTTCTTTTATTATTCTCAAAATGGAATTAAAAAGTTAATAATTAAATAAGAGATTCCATTTCTTAAATTTCATAATCTAAGCAAATCAAAATTATGTCAAATTTTGTTTTTTTTTTGTTTTAAATATTCATTCATATAATCAAATGTAACTATACGCACAAGAAAAATCAAATAATGAGAAAAAAATATTTTTAACAAAATCAAATTAATTATAATTAAATTAATTTATTCTAAAAATAATACATTTAATTTTTAAATATTTTGTTTCATTAATAATAAGAATTTTTAGTGAAATAAGTCTTGTTTAAATATAAAAAGTTATTAAATATAATTCACTTGTTTTTGTGCATTGTTAGCTTTTGTAATTATCTACTTTTTATTTTAAATGGACCCTATATCTTATTCATTCATCGATATATTACAAGTTAACTTTTCTTTTCAAAATGGCGTCTTAAGAGCAGAGCTGTGAAAAGTACTCAGCCAAAGTACTTAAAGTAACCAGTATTAAGTAGTTGATTTTAAAAATCTACTTGCAGTACTAAGTACCAGTATTTTGCAAAAGTACTTAATATATTCAGTAGTTTAAAAAAAAAATAATTTAAATATAAGTCTTAAGTACATGTTCTATTTAATTTTAAAAATATATATCTAAGGACTTAAGTATTTTAGGTAGTCAGTATTTATTAAATACTTAAAATATATCTATAATATTTAAGTACTTACACAACATAGTTAAGTATTTAGCCGATTTTTAAGTACTGCAATCTTAATCAAGTTAATTTTTTTTTAATTAGTAACTAAATAATGGTAATCCTTATTGTACCATAACTTCATTTCTAAAACACATGACTACTGCTCATTTTTCAGGTGATTTTGACCAATGTTTCGTTTTAACAAAAAAATTAGTTTTAAAGAAAACTATGCAAAAATGTCATTGCAAATGAAGAAAAAACCCAATATACTAGCTAAAAATAATAAAGCATATTGTATCTGCCGGAGTCTCCATTTTGATCTTTCTTTTTTCTTTTTCTCAAATTTGTTTTATTGTGAATTGAAAGTAAGTAAATACTAAACAGTTACTTAAAGTCTTGTCATACGTAAACGCCATCTTTAGGGTACAATTTACTTTAGCTTGGAGGGATGACAAGTTTACATCTGGTTGAGTTAGAGTAGCCATTTGGCTAGACTTCGACAGAGTGAACCCCTGTCTTCCTGTCCTCTAACTTCTATCTCACTGTAAATCATACTTGTAAACTGTTTTGATTATTTTTTTAATAAGTCACTTATTATTATTCTATTATTATTTAAAGCGTTGAGTTTATAACGTTTTTCTGTAAATACCTAATTATGCATTATTTGCATTTTTAAAGCTGCAATAGCAAAAACATATTGTTCTATAGTTAAACTAAAGCGTGATATATAATCAAGAACTTTTACGAGTAGGGTCTATGCATGACAAAAAATAACCCATATGCATTATATTGTAGCCCATTTAAACAACCTTACTAAGCCGTTAATTATAGTAAATGATAAAAGTTTAACCAAAGCTACATATTAAAAGAATATTTTGTTTTAAATTTTGTGCCAAAACTTACGGGACATACGTTACATCAAAATACAAGAGTTTTAGCACACTACACCACAACTTGTTACGTTCTGGACGCGCGTTTCGCTATCCAAGTTAGCATCATCAGCAGATGATATAAACTGTTTTACAGAACGTAACAAGTTGTGGTGTAGTGTGGTTAGAACTCTTGTATTTTGATCTATCTTCTACCACAGGGTCCAGGGTTAGGACTTAACTTTGCTACAATTGCTAGAATGAATTTATCGAGATATTAAACAAACATTTTTTATGTGTAATGTTGCCAAATTTGATTACGATCTTTATATAGTTTACCAGAACTGCCTTGTTGCTCTAAACAATAAATGACATTTATTTAAGGCATTATTTCGAATTATCAAAACCTGTATTTTAATTCACCATATAGAATGTTTCCCTATATTTTGAAAAACTACTAAGTTCTTATTTTAAAAGCTGAACAGAAGGTAGAGAACTCAAAAAACTATATATATACTGGATATTCCGTTAAAAAAAAATATTTCTTATGAATCTTTGGAAATTCTGTCGATTAAAAAAAATAAATTTATGGATGTTGGGTGTTTTAAGGACACGAAGTTCAATTTAACAATACATTTTCATTTCTACCGATTTGTATTCCTGATTTTTAATGGATAAATTGCTCGGTTCCCGCTAATAGTGGTGCATATATATTATTAGTTACCAAAGCTAAAATTTATATAAGAAAGAATCCAATTCTACCTTATTATATTAAGTAAGTTCAAAATTGTAAAACTGGCATTTTGGAAGAATTTTAACAGTAGATATTTAAAGTAAATCTTGCCTTTTTTGTGACTGTAAAAACAAGCATAGGTAGGTATTTTTTAAATTCTGTCAGGCTTTAATCCTCAAAATCGTTAAGCTGGCCTCAACAATAAAACTTCGCATAAATAGAACTTGAATGTCATTTGGAATTCATTGTTTTTTGCAATCATGGTGCCCAATATTAAATTCTGAACTATGTTTCTTTCATAGAGGTACAATTTATAATTTATTTGGATGACATAAAGTAAATTAGGTACTTAAAATATTTTTTGAAGTATTTAAGTATTAAAAATACTTAAGTACTTTTACAAAGTACTTTATGTAGATTAGAATTTTGCAGTTCATTTTTTAAGTAATTACCAATACTTACCCCACATTTGAAATTTTAAGTACAGTACTTTTCTAAAAAAAAACTGGATACACAGTCCCAAGTAAGCTAATTCAAAACTACTTAAGTAAAATACATACAGTATCAAAAGTACTGACTATTTTACTTTAAGTACATTTTTGTTTTCAGCTCCTCAGCTCTGCTCATGAACCATTTTTCTGAAAATTGAACATGTCACTTTATGAAGAAATTACAGTCAGTATTCACAAAATACTTGTTTTAGAGAGTACAAAATAAACTTATTTGTACATTTTTTAGAATACTAAAAAAATGGTCTCAAAACCATTTTGGGGAATAACAGATTTTTTATTTTTTTTCACTTCTTGTTTTACTTAGACTAATATTTTTAATGACACCTTGTATATTTTTTGTCGCAGTAATTGTCTCCATAAAATTCCCTTTTGAAAGAGGTTTCACATGTTATCCTTTATTTTCAAGATGACGATAAAGAAGTTATTTGAAAAAGTCAATATGGACGCAGTTTAAAATAAATGACTATTTTATCGCTATCTTGAAAATAAATATTACGGTGCGATACACAAGACAATTTCAGATGAAAGACTACCAGAAAAAATATACAAGGTGCCATCAAAAATATTGCACAAAATAGCTCTCCAGACGCCATTTTGAAAACAAAAGTAAACTTCTGACATATCGTTGAAAAACTAGTTTTAAGATGAATACGATAAACTACAAAAATATACAGGGTCCTATTTAAAATAAAAAGTAGGAGTCACTTCCGGCAACACCGGAAGTAGTTTTTGATTGTCTTTTCATCATAAATTTGCGTCATATTGAGTTATATAAGTGTGCCAAATTTTAAATTGATATGTTTAAAACAAAAAAAAAATGGCGGCCTGTTACATACAGAGTCGTCCAACAGTGAGTCCAAGTCCATAGTCTCTGTTATTGTGGGAACTAAAAGCATAAGAAAGTTGTAGGGACTGCTAAGAGCTACAACCTAAAATTATTTTGATTATACAGGGTTGAGGATAAATTTGCCACAAACCAAACCTACATTTTTTAAATGGAACACCCTGTATATTCTTTTATTTTCAAATTCTTCTCTTTTTGGTCATTCACCCAATATAAGGTTTGTGGAGAATATATAGAGTTATTCAAGATTTATGGCTACTTTTCGAAATTATCAGAGGTACATTTGACACCCTGTTTTTTTTTAGTGCGTTAGCTTAAATTATTTTAGCATGGTAAAAACTACCAGATGTGGCCTTCTTTCAACTGCGGTATTTTTCTTTAGTATTCTTTAATAACGGTATACAAGGTAAATAAGAATCGTTAATCGCTAATCCTGGATGTAAATTTTCTCGATTAATTTAAATAGAACGCCCTGTATATTATTATATTTTCAGATTCCTCCCTTTTTGGTCATTTACCCATATAGGGTTTGTGAAGTCTATACAGAGTCGTTCAAGATTTACGGCCACTTCGAAAATATTAGAGGTGGACATCTCAATTTATTATGGCAAAATATTTCAAGGTTTCTTTCTTTCAACATTTTTTATTTATTCATACCAGTATGAATGGGTCGAAAAAGTTTAAAACTTCAAAAAATAAAAATTTTCACTAATAATAACGATTTAATCCAGAAAATTTCACAAATACAAATGATAGTATTACAATGATCTAGTAATAAAAACTGGTGGTTATTACGAAATGACTGATATGATTTATGTGTTAGGAGCAAGTGAAAGAATTGTTTGTTAACAATAAGAATATATCACGAAAAATATCCTGATAGAAGACAAACAGGAGAAGCGCTTTTGAAAGATTATGCAACGGTTTGATGAGACGGGAAATGTAGAATACATGAAAACTGATCGAGCAAAACCTGTTTTAAACTAGTTAGGACAGCTAAGACAACTTAACAACTAGTTCAAACTAGTTTTTAAGTTGTCCACCCTAGATTAATTAGAATGTAAAAATAAAAAAATAATAATAACAATAAAAAAACAATACTAATTAACAAATCGTATAAAACAGCAAAAACTACCACCGTTTTGTTCGACATAAATATTTAAACGATTTTCAAAAGATACGCTAACCTCTTTTAATGTATTTAAATTAATATTATTAAATATACTTCAGATTCTTTCCTTCATATCTTCTATTATAGTCGGAGATGTTTGATAGACTAAATTTTTAACAAAGCACCAAAGAAAAAAAGTCCATTTTGTCAGGGGATCTAGGCGGCCACGCAATCGGCCCTCCTTTTCGTATCCAGCGTTCTTGTAAATTGTTCATTAAGAAATGCATGAATGTCAGCCATATGGCGATCTGGGGCACCGTCATACATCAACCATACTATTTGATCACGGAGGTTAATAAGGATTTGGTATAATAGTGTTCTCATGCAATTCTTCATGATCCAATATGTGGGTCTCCTATAACTTTTAAGTCTACCGCTAACTCGTTAGCCTCATTTAAAACAAGTTTGGCTCGATCAGTTTTCGTGTATTCTACATTTCCCGTCTCATCAAACCGTTTCATAAGCCTTTCAAAAGCGCTTCGTTGTGGTTATCTTCTATCATACTCGTCGCAAACAAACAATTCTTTTTCTTTCCACTTTCTCTTATCACATAAATCATATCGATCATTTCCTGTTTATTAAAATTTATCTTTGGGTCTTACAATAGAAACTGTACTTAGGTTTTAATACAAAAATCAAGCACCAGCATTACTTGACAATTCAAATTTGTATTTTTGACAGTTTAATTTCATTTGTAAAAATAAGGCCCACTAGATTTTTGTCACTGGACACAACAACAAATTCAAAAAGAGCCAAGATTTGCTGATTCTTTTTGTGTTATTTGCTGACGAAGCAACATTCCACAAAAATAGAAATCTCAATAGGCATAATTTTCATTATAACGCTACTAAAAACCTTATTTTACTCACACAACTAGTCAAAATAGGTGGCCTCTTAACGTCAAATGTACTTTTAATATTTTCGAAGAGTGGCCATAAATCTTGAATGAATCTGTATAGGCACCACATATCCTATATTAGGTGAATGGCCAAAAAGGGAGGAATCTGATAATATAATATTATACAGGGCCTTCCATTTAAATTAATTGAGAAAATTTACATCCAGGATTTTTATTTATCCTGTATACCGTTATTAAGGAATATTAAAAAAAATACCTCATTTGAAAGAAGGCCACATTTGGAAGTTTCTACTAAGCTAAGAAGATTTATGTTAACGCATTAAAAAAAAAATACAGAGCGTCAAATGTACCTCTGATATTTTTGAAAAGTGGCCATAAATCTTGAATGACTCTGTATCGACCCCACAAACCCTATATTGGGCTAATGGCCAAAATAAAACAATATACAGGGTGTTCCAAAATGATAGTTTGGTTTGTGGCAAACTTATCCTCAACCCTGTATAATCGAAAATAATTTTAGGTTGAAGCTCTCGGCAGTCCCTATAACTTTTGTATACATTTTTTTTTCTAATCCCACAATAACCGAGCTATTGGACTTGAACGCACTGTTGGACCACCCTGTATTTCCTGTGTCACCCGGCATTACCTCGGTTATATATTCAATAACCTTATTTAATAAGTAAATAGTTAATAAACATAATCCACAAACTATAAAAATACAAATTATTCCATTTCTGGTAAATACCAACATCGTCAGTGGAAGGATCCATGAGAACACCTAAATATATGAGATGTAAAAAGGTAAAAAAAGAAAATATTAATAAAGCTATTTTACAAATAATACTGTCTCGTTTGATTACATGTTCGCAAGTTCGGCATGGGTGAACCTTGACACACATATCGAAGGTCTGAGCTATGAGATCTCTAACTTGGATTTGAAGATACGAAAAAATGCCTAGGCTAATCAATACTGTGGACACCTTCAGTTCGAACCCGTGGAAGAGAGAGGATATCACAAATGTCAGGAATACTGCTCGGAATTTGCCCGCTGGTAACCATTTTCGGTAAATATCTGAAAAATAACACAGACATTTGATATTAAATATTTACAATTGTTTTATTAAGATAAAATACAGTGTGCCCGGTAAAAATATGGCAAACTCTTGGCAGTGTATACAGAACGTCAAAATAACCCAAATCTTTTAAACAGGGTATCTCAGAATAGGTGGGCAATCTTTGAAATATAAATAGAACAAGCAAAAATAATATTAGTTTATCATATAAAATTTTCTCCTAAATTGCTCACTAACTGAGATATTCGTTCTTAAAATAGGAATCTAGAAAACAAGTTTTCCAAATAATTTAATTTTGGTATCGTTTGACGTAACTTCATAATATTTGTGTGATCGATGTAATAGCTTAAGTTACTTAGGAAAATGGTAAGAGTCTTAGAGTAAGAATTAAAGTAGAGATCACAACTCATTCATAAATCACGTTAGGGGTATGCGCCAGCATGGTTCCCCTATTTTTCACATTCTATCGACCAATTGTTTACGATAAAACAAGAAGTGGGAATGGCCCATGCCCAAGCCGTGGCCATTTGTTGACGAATGCCAGTGACGTTTTCACTTCCTGCATAAGAAAATATCATTAATGGTGAAAAAATTATCGTTCCGGGTTTTTACAGATCCTCATGTTTTTCCATTACTGTCGGTCGGTCGGTCTGTTCCGGTATAGCTAAAAAATCCACTTACTCGATTAACTTTAATTTTCCACAAAAATTACGTCTGATATAAAAAAAACTGGTAAAATATTGACCTGTTAAAATATTTGATGTACGAAAATGAAGAAATGGGCCATGCTTCATTATCGATTGACAAAAAGAAGGATTCTTACCTATTCCTAATGAGGCAAATAAATATTTTTAAAATTTCAAAGAAATAATCGTTCTCTACTTCACTATCTAAAATCAAACCATTAAGCTAGGTGTTTTTAAAAGTAAATTAGTTATTTATATATTATTAAACTTTAGTTTTTAGTTATGTTTGTCTTATGTCACTATCATTTTGTAATTGTGACATTTAGAAACATTATTTGTTCAGTTGTTGAAAATGTCATCATAAACCTGTAACTGTCAAGTTAGACCTTGTCTAAAGTTAAACCTTTTTAGTGAATACGAGTGTTAGAGTTTTAAACTAAAATCAATGCTTTTAACGCGCTTTTATTGGCTTCCTATTCGTCTGATTGTATGTTTGTATGTCTGGTTCAAATCTTGTAATGGATTTTTCAGCACTTCCATTACCGATTATTTTCAAATTTGACATGCATACACTTTCGGATATAAAAAATCCGAATTTTTTAGTCAACGTTTAGAAATCCAAAATGGCGGCGCCAATACGGCTGACGAATTTTGTTACTTGTGTAGCTAAAACTTAAAATCGAAAAATTTAAAAGTGTCAGCATCTAAAAATTCACAATAGCGGAGTCAAAATGACAATGTCAACAGGTCGGACGGATGATTTTAACATTTGTGGGGATTATTTAAGTATGCACAACAAAAATCAAAATGGTGGCGCCAATATAGCGAACGAATTTTGTCATTTGTACAGATTCGGCTGAAATATCAGTATCTAGAAGTATTTAAGAATAAAAGTTATGAAATTTTAGTCAATATTTGAGAATTAAAAATGGCGGCACCACCATAGCAGACTAATTTTAAAGTTTTTGCAGATTTGATTAAAATTCGGCATTTAGGGGTATTTAAGACTGCACATCATGCATTTTTGTCAACATTTTAAAAGTTCAAGATTGTAATGCCAACATGGCGGCGGAATTTTAACATTTGTATAGATTTCGCTGAAAGAAAGTAGGCATCTGGGGGTATTTGAAACCACATATCATACATTTTTAGTAAATATTTACAAAATGAGAGTAGGAATGCCTAGAATGCGAGCGAATTTTAATATTTATACAAATTTGGTTAAAAATCGATATTAAGTGAGCAATTCATACATTTTTAGTAATAAGTATTTAAAACGGGGATGTCATCAATCAATAAATCCTATAAGTACTTTTTTCAGATATTTTTAAACATTTAATTAGGCCACCGTTTTGTTTCCCCATTTTGAATTTGTCTCAACATTTTTACCAGTTCACGCCCTATATACTATTTGATTTTTGAGCAAAATTTGAACATAATCGATGTAGTAGTTTTCTGCATTGACACACAACATTTTATTAGGTCACCGTTTTAGATTTGCAGTAAAACTTATCAGTTGATGGTCATGTCACACCTAATTTTTCTGCAAAATTTGAATAAAATGGATAAGCAGTTTTTTAGTAATAATTTTTTAACATTTCAATAGGTCGCCATTTTCTTCTGCCATATTGGATTTTTACCAAAAAGATACTACGTCATCATCATATGACTTTCAAGCTTTAACCAACACTTGAAGAAAATAGGACAAGCATTCTTGAGCTTTGTCGCGGACAGACATACAAAGTAACCGACGGAACTGCGAAAACTATTTTTTTTGCAACTAGAATACTTTCCTGTTGCGAGGAAAGTAAGAAAAAGCGAGCGCTATAAGATAAAAATAGAATAGCCAACTGTCATATTGTTATTTCACGTTAATAGCTAAATTTAAAAAATAAACCATGTTTTTAATTTTCAATATCCTAAATCTTAAATTCTAACCAGTTTAGAACATGTTTACGAACACATTTCTACTTTTAATTACCCAAATAATCACCATTTAAATTCCTTTACCTCACAACACTTACATAAAAAATTTTTGAGCGTGAGACGCCCTTTGACTATTTTAATTCTCTGGTAGGAAAAACGATTGTAATCGTCAAAATAATCACCTCAGAGTTTTTCTTGTATCATTATGCTTCTGAGGATTCTCACATGACCCCCGACGAAATAAACGTTCTATTGTACTGAACCGGATTGGTTAATATGTCATGTGACCCAAAATAAGTGATAAAGGTATCTTCCATTAGACATAACAAGTCCCCTGGAAAAGGAAATCTAGCTGTTTACTTAATGATTAAAAGACAATTCCAAACTTAAACGGCCATTTTTTTACAAACTCACATTGCCGCACCATCGATCAACTAAAGCTTCTAGTTTCGCAATGTCCAAGATAAAGTAAATAAAACTCATTTATTAAATATATAAAAAATCAATGTTCTTCTAATGTCACTGCACCTTTAGAATGCTGCTTCTTGAAGTAAGGCAACATATTATTAGAAGATTTAAACCGTATTAACAGTTACACAATAATACATTAACACACATGCAGTAGTGAAGCTAAGAAAAGCTTGGTATTTTTTTTCAGCAAATTAATTTCTTTAATGTCAAAGTTTATTGTAGTTCCCCGACCCTCTATTGGTTTTTAAGCCACGCCGGTCGCGTGATCCTGTAACAATCTTTACTGTAGCCTATTATACTTTTTTACTATAAGGATCCCTTGTCAATGAAAGTGGGATGGTCTAATACGATAGTGGGATGGTCTAATATGTGGAATTGTCGTTCGCGGTTGCCATATCTAACTAAAACTCTTGTTACTGGTGTAATCTGATCTAAGGCTTTGGGTATTTTAACTTGTATTTTACTCTTTTGCAATAAAAGTAGCTTCTTTATACTGCTTAGAAACTAATACTGAAAAAACATTACTATTTTTTGTATGAAAATTTTATTGCATCATGTTTAAACATATTCACCGTAATATAAACTGGTATAAACATTGGAGTTCCTGGCTAGGCTTGGCATCGTTGTACGATAGACCTTATACTGTGAGGTAATCTTTTTTTATTCTTACTCTAAGGTAAGAGTAACAAACTAACATTATTGTTGCTTGCTCTATTTATATCTCAGATATTGCCCACCTATTCTGGGACCCCCAGTATAAAAACTTATCTTAATATACTCTATGGCAGAGATATAAAATAAAATTTCTTTACATCATTAATACTGCAATAAAAAACTACCAGGTTTTGTTATGTTTGACTGGATAACAATAAAATATTTGAGTGCTCCTTTAGATTGAAAAAACATTAAATGGTGCCCTCGTTCTGTATTTACAAGTCTTGCAACACAAATTTAATACTTCATTGGAAAATGCATTTTTGCAAAATAGGGCTTTAGCAGCCGTAAGTTTCAGCTCAAGGTAATAGATGCCTCTCAAAAGAAGCTATACAACTTAATGGCACTCCACAAGGTTCCATATTAAGTGTAAAGCTATTTTTAGCAGCAATCAATATGATCTCAATTCAAATTCTCCAACAAGTAAAATTTCGATTGCTGACGACTTGGTCGTAACAATGAAAGGAAAAAATTTGCAGTCGATGTGGTGATTTACGCAACAAACAATAAATAGACTAGAGGATTGGTGGAAAAAACTAAATATGTACCCTTCTCCAAAAAAAGACAAACAGAACTAATTTTGCCTAGGTTTAAGTGAAAGAGATCAAATTTCTTGGTCTCATTTTTGATAACAAACTATCCTGGATTCCTCACATAAACATTTATTATGTTATACCAACAATGCCTAAACAAGATGAAAAGCCTAGCTCTTTCATCTTGGGGGCCAACACTATATGCTTTATCAGAATCTACAGGGCTACCGTTAGATTAAGAACTGACTATGGCTGCATAACCTACAATTCGGCAAGAAAAAAATTCTCTTTAGCACTGATAGACAAAATCTATAATACAGCGATACGTATCGCCCTAGCAGTATTTTGCACAAGCCCCGTAGAAAGTTTACTTTGCAAAGCGACCGAACCTCCACTAAGTTATCGATGCATGCTGTTATCTATCTTGTACATGCTCTTATCTCTCGCGTACGCACCAAGAAAAATACAGTTCATTCGCCACTCAACATACAAAAATTGTTTTTTCAAATATAGGGAGAAATATACCAAAACAAGCCTAGAACAAGACCTGCCTTCTACGAAAGACTCAAACAGATATTGCAACACATGGAATATAAGATCGTGACTAAATACAACCCTTACTCGTTTTGACAAACAAAATACACATCCAGTTTCCACCTGACACCACAAGAATTTACACAGATGCATCAAAACCAAAAAATGGTACTGGTGCAGCCATTGTGCAAGAAAGAGCTTGTGGACTGTAGTTTACAGGAAATTTAGTTTAATCTCAATTCTAATTATCAAAAACGTAAAAAAAAACAAATGTGACAATTTCTTAATAAAAATGGCCTACCTATGGTTGCTCGATGTCTCAAACTTTCTTCTGGATGGATTCACTGCCTTGCACTTTTAAAGTACTGTTTATGTTTACGTGGGGGTTATATTTAATATTAGCCGGCTAAAAAAAGGGGGTTTTAATGCACTCTCACATGTGTTCTCTTTTGGAAGGCTTCCTTCGCTACTTCCGAGGACATGCGCGCAGTGCACATTTCTTTCTGGCCATATGGGGAGATTGTCACATGACGCGCGAAAATATTATACCGGGAGTTCGGTTAAACTTATCAATAATTTCAGTTTGCTTATAAAACGTGAAATATTTATTAATTAATTTAAAGTAAATAAAATAGATTAAATTACCCCAAAAAAAAAGTAATTTCGATCAGACGAAACATACCGCTCACCTAAAATGGTACATTTTATAAAAAAATAAAAGAAAATGATTTTCTAGTTAACTATAATAATAATAAGAATATTTTAATAATCTGGTAAAGGACAAATCTTTGAAACCGGACGTTTGAATATACCCTTTTGAGTTTTAACAGAGACTACGCGAGTGACACCGTCTGTGCCCGGATACGATTTTACGATTCGCCCTAAATACCAGGTTAATGGGGGTGAAAGTTAATCTTTCAGTAAAACTAATGAGTCAGTTTTTATATTATTAGAGTTGTCATACCACTTTGACCTTTGATTAAGTGTATGGATATATTGAGCATGCCACCTTTTCCAGAAATCCTGGTGCATGCGTTGTAAAAGTTGCCAACGTGAAAGTTTCCCAAGTTTAACATCCGTAAGGTCTGGCTCAATGAAAGAATTAAGGGGTTCTAGATTTAAAAAATGACTTGGGGTAAGAACCTGCAAATCATTCGGGTCAGAGCTGACTGGGCACAAAGGCCTGGAATTCAAAACAGTTTCTATTGAAATTAATACAGAATTGAACTCTTCATACGTCAGTATATGAGTTCCAATGACATGAGAAATATGTTTCTTTACAGATTTAATGCCAGCTTCCCAAATACCTCCATAATTTGGGGCTGACGGAGGATTGAAATGCCACCTAATACCTTCGTTCGAGGTTGCATTTCGCATATTTTCAACCAATTGTTTAGAAGCCCCAACAAAATTTGTTCCACAGTCACTATAAATGTCCGTTATGGTAGCACGACGTGAAACAAATCTCCGCAATGCGGCCAAGAAAGCATCACTAGAAAGCTCAGTGGCTAGCTCTAAGTGAAGTGCCTTAGTTGCTAAACATATAAACAAACAGATATATGCCTTATATGTCTTTGCGCCTCGCAATTTTCCCATTGTAATTAAAAATGGACCGCCAAAATCCACACCGCACTTTGTAAAACATTTTATTTGAGTGACACGCATTGCTGGCAAATTACCCATTTGAGGTACATTAGCAGAAGGGTTACATCTAAAGCAACGAATACAAGAGGAGATAATCCTTTTGATGGTTCTTTTAGACGAAGGTATCCAGTATTTTTGATTTAATAAATATTGGGTTGTTTGAAATGTAAATATTTTATATGGGTATACTCAATAATAAGGCGAGTAAGGTGGTGATCGTTGGGTAGTAAACAAGGATGCTTGTGATCATAGGAGAGAGAAGAGTGAACTAATCGACCGCCCACCCTAAGGATACCATCCTGGTCAAGAAACGGACTTAGTTTTAGAAAGTATTTGGGAAAGGATTTTAAATTTACCGAGTTAGTTTTTGACAATTCACATATTTCCTTTTGAAACGAAACACCTTGAACATTTTTAATCAGGGTTAAAAGTGCCTTTTCTAGTTCATTTCTAGAAAGTGGTCCTTTTAAAATATTTTTAGAATGTCTAAGATTAAAAACAAAGCGCTGTGTGTAAGCAAAAACTCTATTTAATTTTGAAAGAGAAGAATATCTTTCGATTAAATTATCCCAAAAATTAGGTTTTGATGTAGAAACAATAAGAGTTGTTTTCCGTTTCTCTAACAACATTTTATCTTCATCAGTTTTTAAAGGCTGATTAACCCAACGTTCATTATTAAAATTTAAAAATGGAGGTCCCGCCCACCATTTTTTCATTGGAATTAATTCATGTGGAAGAATACCTCGAGTAGCGCAGTCTGCGGGATAATTTCTCCTGAATATAGGTTACCCTATTGCTAACAAAGGTGACCCATTTATGTGGTGAAGAGCGAATCCACGTAAGTGCTACAGTTGAATCTGTCCAAATTATTTTTAAAGGCGCCTTGAACAGCATGCATAAGATCTGCTAACAGAACTGCAGCACATAGTTCAAGACGAGGAATAGATATTTTTTGGAGAGGGGCAACTTGAGATTTTGCGCATAAAAAAGAAGTACTAACTCCTAGAGGTTTAGAGACTGTCCTCAAATAAACGACTGCCGCGTAGGCACTTTCAGAACTGTCACAGAAACCATGCAGTTCACTGAATTCTATTTCTGGGGGTATGATTTTTCGAGGTATTGAGAGTGATGATAATGCAGAAAGATTATTTTTATAGGAATACCAACAAGCATTGATATTGTCAGGTGCAACTGCATCCCACTCAAGCCCTGAAGACCACAAGTTTTGAATTAATAATTTAATCATGACAGTAATTGGGGTTAAAAACCCAAGGGGATCAAAGATACGGGCTAAATCAGATAATAAATTTCTTTTGGTACATTTGACCTTAGTTGAATCAATTTTATAGGTAAATGCATCACAAGATGGATTCCATTGCAGGCCCAAGATTTTTATAGTAGAGGCGCTTTCTTTATCAAGAGAGCGGGGTTGGGCTTGAGGAATAGACTCATTCAAATGAGAAATGACACGAGGGTTATTACTCGCCCATTTTCGAAGTTCAAAACCACCTAAGGTCAAAAGGTCAATTAACTTCCTCTGAAGTGTGAGTGCAGACTCACCAGTTTCTGCTCCACAGAGTACATCATCAACGTAGGTTTCATTTTTTAACACTTCAGCAGCTCTAGGGAATTGTAACTTATAATCATTGGCCAATTGAATAAGGGTACGTATCGCTAAAAAAGGCCACGAAGATAAACCATATGCAACCGTGTTTAATCTGTAATCTTTAAGGGGTTGATATTTCGAAAATCTCCAAATAATGCGCTAGAAATCTCTATTCAGATACAGAAATTTGCCTGAACATCTGCTTAATATCGGCAGTGAAGACAATAGGATATGTGCGAAAATGCAGAAGTAATGCAAATATATCTTGCTGCAATTTGGGACCTACTAATAAAGAATCATTTAAAGAAATATTATTAGTTGCTTTGGCTGAAGCGTCAAAAACAACGCGAAGTTTAGTGGTTAAATTTTCAGGCCTCATTACACAGTGATGCGGAATACAATATTGAGAAGAAGAATTGGTTATGGGCAACACTTGCTCCATGTGGCCAGATTTAATATATTCAAGCATAAACTTTTTATATTCTTCATAAATATCAGGGCTTGCCTGAAGACGACGTTCAAGAGAAAAAAATCTTCGAACAGCAAGGTCTCTTGAATTTTCAAAAATGGGTAAAGAAGAATCTTTAAAGGGAAGTTGTACTACGTAACGACCAATTTTGTCACGAGTATAGGTTTCAGAAAACATTTTCTCGGCTGCAACTTCTTCTGGAGATAAAGAGATGACTTGAGGGACCTGCTCAAGTTGCCAAAACTTTCTAACACTATCTTCAAGTGAAAGGGGTAGAGTAGTACAAAAGGTACTTTGAGAGGAAACAGAAGATGTAGCGGGAACACGACCCATAATTATCCAACCAAGGTAAGTATTAAGTGCTACAGGCTCTTCCATCGAGTGAGATATATTTCCTTCTTTAAAGAGGTAACCAAAAATATCGCAACCAAGAAGCATATCAACTGGACTTGAAATATTAAATGTATCGTCAGCTAAGTCCAAATGAGAGAATTTGTTAAAATTAACCTCAGGTAAGTCAGAGGCATATTATCACATATTTGGGGTAACACTGCAAAATCAAGAGTAACCTGGGGTTGAACTGACATTTTCGGAATAAAAGTGCACGTCACTTCGTGATAAATATTAGACATTTTATTTCCCAAACCTTTAACGGAAAAAGAAAGAGGACGTTTATTTAAACCTAGCCTATTACAACATTTGGTGGTAATAAAATTTACTTGACTTGCACTGTCAAGTAACACTCTCATTGTTTGATAGCAGCCACGGGAATCAAGAACACGAATCTGCGCAGTGGCTAATAAAACCAAGGAATCCTTTGACTCCTTATTAGAGTTTAAACTAGTCAGAGAAACAGACTGAGTACCCACATCAATCCCTTTTGAAATAGGCGCACTATCAACAGCAGAATCCGAGAGAGGAAGTGAAGGTTTATTGTGATGTAAAAGAGTGTGATGAGGTTTTGAACACTTTGCACAGCGCACTCTAGAAGAACATTTGAATGAGGTATGTTTTACTCCAAGACAGTTTGTACACCATTTCTTTAATTTAATAAAATTATATCGATCTTGAGAATTTTTTCTAAAAATTTTGGACAATTATAAATCAAATGACCCTTTTGTTCACAAACTGCACAAGTGCTTGGGCTTAAAAGAAATGTTCTTTTTTGACAATTCTGGCCTTTTTCCTTTTCACTGTATTTTGGTACAGATGAATAAGAGACCGTATCTAAAGCAGTGCATTGGTTTTTGAGAAAATCTAATAAAATATCGAAATGTTTATTTTTGTTATTTAAATCCTTAAGAGATTTCCCACGTTCAAGTTCAAATCGAGTGGCGGTATTTGAATCAAGGCGATCAAATAAAGTATAAAATAGAATAGAATCCCATTCCTTAAATGACCAATGTGTTCAAGCGCAGATAAATGTTCAGTAAATGTATCCAATAATGTCTGAAGAGCTTTTACATCACGTTCACTTGAAAGCCTTCTTGTTTTTTCTATTTCACGCCAGTGACTCACGAAAATTAAACGGGAATTTTCATATCGGCTTATTATTGTGTTATAAGCAATAATATAATTGGCATCAGTTAAAGGATTGCATTGAACAATATGTAGAGGAGGACCCTCTAAAGAGTTGAGTAAATAAGTGAATTTTTCAACATTCGATAAACTTGAATTATTATGAATCATTGAATTGAAAAGATCTATAAATGTTTTCCAATTTCGAGTTGAGCCATTAAATTTTTTAAGTTCTAACTTGGGCAATTTAACATGACTTGGAGTAGCAGCGTGTGCAATAATTTTTGCATCATCAAATAAATTTGTATAAATTGCCTCTATTTCATAAAAGTTAGTATCAAATTCTTTTCTTATATTTCTTTGTTCATCCATGTTAGCATCTTCAATAGTTGCCATAATATTTAATATAGAAGAATGTTGGTTATTAAAATCAGTGACAATTTCATGTAAATGCTTATAACGAATTTTTAATTGAGTATGAAATGTATAATCATTTAAAGCTTGGCTAGCTACGCCTTTAATTTCTTCTAGTCGAGCCACTGCATTATCTCTTTGAGCTATAAAACCCTTGAGTTTTTTGTCAGCCATAGTGATTAAATATTAAGAGAAAAAAATTAAATATTTTTTTTTGTAAGTTAAACAATTATTAAATTTTGCGGTACTATATTCTTAAGATAAACAGTAGTAGAAAATATCTACTGTGAGCTATACTTTATTAAAGTCAGTAAGCGAGTAACCATAAAGTACAGTGAATATATAAAAACACACTGTATAAAATATATAGAGAATGATGGGGAGTAATATGCACAGAGCAGTAAATAAATTTATGACAGAGTGAGACCCAGGAGAGTAATTTTTCTTTTAATTTAAATTAAGTCAGTACCAAACTTCCTTAGAGAAAAATACTAGCATGGTAAATTATTGAGAGAATATTATGGCGATTTCTTAATGACAATATCTATTATTATAGTCAAACTAAAGTCGAGTTTTACTTTTTTTCATCAGTAAAAATAATCATATTAAAATGGACATTTAGTTTGTAGAGTAAAAGAGAAATATTGTCGAATTATATTTAGTTAATATCGGAATAATATATTATATATAGCGTTATAGAGAGAAAATATTCGATTTGGAATAAATTAAATATTAAAATAGGGTGTGAACAATACATAATTTTTAATATTTACCTTTATTTCCGAGATATTAATCAATTTTTATATTTAATTAGAGAAATTCCGTCATATATGCGAGAAATTATTATGCCGGCGAGCATATTGTAAACATAAACAGATTAACTATTTCCATTTTTGTCAAATTGTGAAATTATAATGAATTTTGCATCTAAAAATCAATCGATCGAACCGAGACGCAAAACAGATGTGCGACCGATACCTACGAAGTACTAATCAACACCTATGAACCCGTATGAAACTATTAAAAATTGAGTACCAAATTTAACCAAATTTATTTTTGCAAACTGAAATTAAACTGTTTTAATTATTACAAATGCCCAAATCCGTGATCGATTGGACCAAAAAAATGTGCGAGAAAGAGCTTGTGGACTGTAGTTTATAGGAAATTTAGTTTAATGTCAATTCTAATTATCAAAAACGTAAAAAAAAACGAATGTGACAATTTCTTAATAAAAATGGCCTACCTTATGGTTGCTCGATGTCTCAAACTTTCTTCTGGATGGATTCACTCCCTTGCACTTTTAAAGTACTGTTTATGTTTACATGGGGGTTATATTTATTATTAGCTGGCTAAAAAAAGGGGATTTTAATGCACTCTCACATGTGTTCTCTTAGTCGAGTTAGTATCGAGAGAGAGCTCAGCTAACTTTTCTTCTTCCTTCGCTCCTTCCGAGGTCATGCGCGCAGTGCACATTTCTTCCTGGCCATATGGGGAGATTGTCACATGACGCGCGAAAATATTATACCGGGAGTTCGGTTAAACTTATCAATAATTTCAGTTTGCTTATAAAACGTGAAATATTTATTAATTAATTTAAAGTAAATAAAATAGATTAAATTACCCCAAAAAAAAAGTAATTTCGATCAGACGAAACAGCCATAATAACTAATAACTCCAGGCAGACTTTTAAACTTGACCCCTTCGCATCAACTTATACAGACGCACTATTTGCACATCTAAAGCCCTACGAAGTATCAAAAACAATGGCTATTTAAGCAGCGCAATTTTAACAGACTCACTTACCTCTCTAAATTCATTAAACACAATTTACCCAAAAAATTCACTAGAACTAAAAATCTGCTACTAGAGCTATAAAACACTGGAAAATCTGTGTTATTTATTTGGGTCCTTCACACACAGAAATCAAAGGAAACGAATTGGCAGATATTGCAGCAAGGGATGCAGTAATCAACAGCACCTTCACCACCATGTCAGGAATTACTCACGACTTAAAGTGTTTCGCCAAGAACTTGATACGGGAAAGGTGGCAATCGCACTAAAATAATTCTACTGAAAAACTTCATGGGGTGAAACCATCAGTGGCTTCTAACAAGACAGGAAAATTGTGTCGGTCATCCGAAATTATAGTAACCCGCCTCCGAATCGGCCACATCAGACTTGCGCACAGTCACCTACTTGTACAGAGCACCGCTCCAGTATGTGAAAAATGTAATAAACAAGTGAGCGTAAAACATTTTCTAGTGCCCTAAATACACGCGTGAAAGGATAAATTATAAGATGGTGGGGAAAATCCTCAGACATTTTAAAAACTAGCCAAAATATAATACAGCTAATGAACTTTCTAAGACTGTAACCTATACTGTAAAATCGAAAATTTGTTGTACCTGGAGCTTATAACCCCAGTGGTTGTGGTACCAAATTATTTAAATAAAAAAAAATAGAGCTTAACAGCATTTTATTATTGCAGTGCGTTGTTATTTATATGATGCTTTTGTTAAATGTTCGAGGCTGACCTATTTCATGGCCACCAAGATCTCGACCAAGGAGACCTAAATCCAATAAATTTCTTTTTTTTTTTTGGTTCATTTCAAGCAACAAGTTTATTCAATACTAAAAATCACTTAAAAAATAACAATACAATGAAATAATCCAGAAATGTTATTTTAAAGTGTATTTTTCTTAGTCTGTTAGCATTACTTTACTTAGATTGAATTGTACATTAGAAAATTTGATTTTTCTTAAAAAAAATTTTTTTGAGACAAATGTAGAGTATCCTGTTTTAAAAGGAATAACCAAAGTATTAAAAAAAATCAGTTTTCGGCCCTGTAAAATGACATCGGTTAAAATTTTGGGCTAACGAGTGTTTTGGCCCATCTCTGATGATGTAAAATATTCACTTCACTATGGGTTTATGAGGCTGCCGTAAAATATTAAAAGTTAATGAAAATAAAATCAGTTTAAAAGTTAGAAACAAGAATATGAAAGCTTGCCATTTAGAAAGTTTTTTAATACTATTTTCTTGTATAGGGTTGCCGTTTGTATTTTGAACGGGGTCTAGAAGGTTTATTTTCAAAGATAGAAAAAATGTTAAAAATAAAAATCCAATTTGAAAGTAGGAACATGAGTACTAGCTACCAAAGCTAGAAAACACTGGAAATTCTGTGTCATTTATAAGTGTAGCTTCACATATCGGAGTCAAAGGAAACCAATTGTCAGATATAGCAACAAGAGATCCAGTTATCAATGGCGCCTTCACCACCACGTCAGGAACTACTCACGACTACTGATACGCGAAAGGTGGCAATCACAGTAGAATAATTCTAGTGGAAAACTTCGCGAGGTGAAACCATCAGTGGTTCCTAACAACACAGGAAAATTGTGTTGGTAATCCGAAATTATATTAACCTGCCTCCGAAGCGGACACACTAGACTTACGCACAGTCATCTATTCGAACAGAGCACCCATCCAGTATGTGAACAACGTAATGAACAAGTGAGAGTGAGTATAAAACATTTCCTAATGTCACGGCGTAAATACGCTCGTGAAACGATAAACCATAATATGATGGGGAAATCCCTCAAAGACATTTTAAACACTGGCCAAAATATAATGGAGCTAATGAACTTTCTAAAAGACTGTAACCTATACTGCAGAATCTAAAATTTGTTATTTTTATTGTACCTGGTGCTAATAATCCCAGTGGTTGATGGACGAAATTACTTAAATAATAAAAAAATAGACCTTAACAACATTTTAGCATTGCAGTGCATTGTTATTTATATGCTTTTGTTAAATGTTGAATAAGTCGAGGCTAAGCTATTTTACGGCCACCAAGATCTCCTGACCTAAATCCAATACATTTTTTTTTTTGGTTAATTCCAACCAACAAATTTATTCAATACTATAAGTCACTTACAAAATAAAAATACAATCAAATTCGAAATGATCCAGGAATATTTTTTTAAGTATTTTAAAGTGTATTTTTGTTAGTCTGTTAGCATTACCTTTCTTCATTAAGTTGAAGAGGAATAACCAAAGTATTAAACAATTTTCAGCCCTGTAAAATGACACCGATCAAAATTTTGAGCCAACAGGTGTTTTGGTCCATGATGTAAAATATTCATTCCAGTGAGGGTTTATGAGGCTGTTATGAAATATTAAAAGTTAATGAAAATAAAGTCAGTTCAAAAGTTAGAGGCAAGAATATTTTGTCATTATAAGGGCATTTTAATAAAAGCTTGGCATTTAGAAATTTTTTTTAAAGATTATTATTTTTTTATTTAAAGTAAATTTGGTGCATCAACCGCTAGTGTTATTAGCACCAGGCACAATAAAATTCAGTAATAAATCTTAGCTTTACTTACTGTATAGGTTACAGTCGTTTAGAAAGTTCATTAACTGCGTTATAGTTTGATTAGTGTTTAAAATGTCTTTTAGGGATTTCACACCATGTTATGGTTTATCCTTTCACGCGCGTATTTAGGACATGACACAGGAAATGTTTTACGCTCACTTGTTTATTACATTGGAGGGGTGTTCTGTTCGAGTAGGTGATTGTGTGTAAGTCTAGTGTGGCCGATTCGGAGACGGGATTATTTTTTTGTATAGGGTTTCTGTTTGTATTTTGAACGGGGTCTAAAAGATTTATTTTCAAAAATAGAAAAAATATTAAAAACAAAAATTTTAAGCTTTTATTTAAACCGCCAGGATTTGCTAAAAAAATTAACAATTTGAAAGTAAGAACATGAGCATTAACATGTAATGATATTTTAAACGGAACTTCCTATATAAGATTGTTTCAATAAAAAGCAATATGATTAAAAAAAAACAGAATTAGCTTTTTATGCATAACTTACAAAGAAAGTGAAAAAGTAAAGGATTTAGGTATAGGACATATTTAGTAAAAAATGAAAAAAGTTTAAAAAATTTAAAAGTATTGAGATATTGCATATTCAATTTTGGTAAATTGGTAAATTTATAAAAAACACTCTGTATAAAAAAATTACAAAATATCACTAGGAACCTACAGCAGGTATCGTAGACTAACTGTGATAAAAATGTTGTTGGTTCACCATAGATAACTACGATCTTTTAAACGAACCCTCTGAAACACAAAAAATATCATAAAAAAATTAATTCCGTGGCAAAGCCGCACCAAAATTTAAAAAACGAGATATTAAATTAAAGCTCTCTCTCTGTTAAGTCAGATAACTTTTTTTTTGACTCACCCTGTACTATAAAATTATTTTCCGTTTACAGATTTTTCAACCCTACAACTTTGGTATAGAAATTGTTTCTACATCTCTTACAGTTTAGGCACTATCTTAGCCTTACACCTTGTTGACCCATCCTGTATATATATATATATATATATATATATATATATATATATATATATATATATATACAGTGACTTATAGTATTGAATAAATTTGTTGGTTGGAATGAACCCAAAAAAAAAATGTATTGGATTTAGGTCAGGAGATCTTGGTGGCCATAAAATAGCTTAGCCTCGACTTATTCAACATTTAACAAAAGCATATAAATAACAATGCACTGCAATGCTAAAATGTTGTTAAGGTCTATTTTTTTATTATTTAAGTAATTTCGTGCATCAACCACGGGGATTATTAGCACCAGGTACAATAAAAATAACAAATTTTAGATTCTGCAGTATAGGTTACAGTCTTTTAGAAAGTTCATTAGCTCCATTATATTTTGGCCAGTGTTTAAAATGTCTTTGAGGGATTTCCCCATCATATTATGGTTTATCGTTTCACGAGCGTATTTACGCCGTGACATTAGGAAATGTTTTATACTCACTCTCACTTGTTCATTACATTGTTCACATACTGGATGGGTGCTCTGTTCGAATAGATGACTGTGCGTAAGTCTAGTGTGCCCGATTCGGAGGCAGGTTAATATAATTTCGGATGACCAACACAATTTTCCTGTCTTGTTAGGAACCACTGATGGTTTCACCTCGCGAAGTTTTCCACTAGAATTATTGTACTGTGATTGCCACCTTTCGCGTATCAGTAGTCGTGAGTAGTTCCTGACGTGGTGGTGAAGGCGTCATTGATAACTGGATCTCTTGTTGCTATATCTGACAATTGGTTTCCTTTGACTCCGATATGTGAAGCTACACTTATAAATGACACAGAATTTCCAGTGTTTTCTAGCTTTGGTAGCTAGTACTCATGTTCCTACTTTCAAATTGGATTTTTATTTTTAATATTTTTTCTATCTTTGAAAATAAACCTTGTAGACCCCATTCAAAATACAAACGGAAACCCTATACAAGAAAATAGTATTAAAAAACTTTCTAAATGGCAAGCTTTCATATTCTTGTTTCTAACTTTTAAACTGATTTTATTTTCATTAACTTTTAATATTTTACGGCAGCCTCATAAACCCATAGTGAAGTGAATATTTTACATCATCAGAGATGGGCCAAAACACTCGTTAGCCCAAAATTTTAACCGATGTCTTGTTACAGGGCTGAAAACTGATTGTTGACCCATCCTGTATATATATATATATATATATATATATATATATATATATATATATATATATATATATATATATATATATATATATATATATATATATATATATATATATATATATATATATATATATATATATATACAGGGTGGCCCATCGAAAACGTACCGCAAGGCATAACGGCCAGGTTAATTTTTTTTTCAAAAAATCCAAAAACACGTCAATTTTGTTTGTGAGGGGGACAATTTTTGCCCTTAAAATGATCGCAAAATTTTCAACCCTCTAAGCGGGGGTGTCATCCCCCAAACTTTTTCAAATGGGAAGAGGGGTCAAGTGGTACCGCAATGAAAAGGGCTTTCTATTCTCTATACATTCCCGCTTTGGTTTTGAAAATCGGTCAAGTCATTTAGAAAATATGAAGGATTGAAATTTAAAATGTTTATTTACAAATTATCAGAGTAAATGATAAGGATAAATTCCTTCGACCAATTCGCTATTTTTGTCCTGTTATTTTAGATGTTTACTGCTGATTTTAGTGATTTGACATGCCACAACGATCAGGTGCGGTAGTTGCTAGATAGCTGTTCTGTAACTTGTGCGTTTAAATTTCTCAATATTATTAAATTTTTTATCAATAATTATGGTGTACTCACTTGCAGAAAAAGTGGAAATTATCGAACTTTATTTTAAAAATAATGAATGTGGCAATCGGGTTGCGCAGATATTTAATGAACGACATCCTGAAAAACACCTTTCCGGCAAAATTGTTCGCGAGTTAGTAGCAAAATTTCGCGAAACTGGATCCCTTATGAATAAAAAGAGACAGATGGAAAATCCTGTAGTAAATGAAGCTATGGAGGTCTTTGTATTGGGCCAAGTTGCCATGGATAGTACGCTGAGTACAAGAAAATTAGCCAATGAGACCGGCGTGAATCGTACAAGTGTCCAAAGAATATTGAAAAAACACCATTTCCACCCGTATAAAATTCAGTTGGTACAAGAACTCAACGAAGACGATTTTGATCGCCGCTTGCAATTTTGTGAAACTATTAGTGAACGAGTGGCCAATAATAATAATTTTCTATTCAATGTGTGTTTTTCGGGTGAGTGCACTTTCTTTTTGAACGGTGTAGTTAATCGGCATAACTGTCGGTACTGGGCTGAGAACAACCCCAGGGTATTTCACGAGGTGCACACACAACATCCTCAGAAATTGAACGTGTGGGCTGGTATTTTTGGAAATTCTATTGTGGGTCCTTTTTTTCTTCCTGGAACTCTAACAGGTGATATGTACTTAGATTTACTGGAAAATACCATCGACCCAGCCCTAACGGACATCATCGAAAATAATCCTGGATACGTTGAAGCGGAACTGATATTTCAACAAGACGGTGCACCTCCACATTACTCTCAAAATGTGCGTAATTATTTAAACACTAACTTTCCCGGGCGGTGGATAGGACGAAGGGGTGCCATTGAGTGACCTCCCCGGTCACCCGACTTGACTCCTTTAGACTTTTTTCTATGGGGACACATAAAAAGTAAAGTGTATAGCACTCCACTTGCCTCATTAGAAGATCTGCGAACATGAATTATTGACGCTTGTCGCGAAGTGACCCCTCAAGTTCTTCAGAATGTTCGAGAACGATTTGAAGCTAATTTGTATTACTGTATGGAGGTCGACGGGCAACATTTTCAGCATTTGCTTCATTAATACGGTAAGTTTTTTTTTATTTAATTCAATTTATGCGTTTTTTGAAAAATGTATTTTTCAAATTTCAATCCTTCATATTTTCTAAATGACTTGACCGATTTTCAAAACCAAAGCGGGAATGTATAGAGAATAGAAAGCCCTTTTCATTGCGGTACCACTTGACCCCTCTTCCCATTTGAAAAAGTTTGGGGGATGACACCCCCGCTTAGAGGGTTGAAAATTTTGCGATCATTTTAAGGGCAAAAGTTGTCCCCCTCACAAACAAAATTGATGTGTTTTTGGATTTTTTGAAAAAAAAATTACCCTGGCCGTTATGCCTTGCGGTACGTTTTCGATGGGCCACCCTGTATATATATATATATATATATATATATATATATATATACAGTGTGTATCAGCCAAATGGAATAAATTCGATAATAAATAAATGGGGGCGTGTTCGGAAAAACGCTCGGACCCGTCGATTGGTATTTTTAGTTGCTCATTTTCTCCAATAAAAACTTTTTATACAGGGTGTGTCCTGTAACAGTGGTCAATGCCAACTTTCTTATTTCAAATGCAACACCCCGGATATTATTTAATTTTTGGATTCTTTAGGAGATTCTAAACATATTTTATGTTCAATGTCCTATATCTATCTTCAACTATTTCGGCAATATTAAGTGTTTTCAAATTTATTTTTATTTATTTCGAATTTATTATTATTCATGAAAGTGGCTCTGGTTACTGAACTATTTATTTGATTACAAAAATTCGCTACAACACACTCAATACTTATTTACCATTTAGGTCTTCATATTAAGAATGTAAGCAAAAACCATTTTAGCGTTCCTTTTTATTGATATGGAACAAAAAGAGCTAGTTTTGTTTACTTTTAAGTTTTGTTTACTTTTGTGTAAAATGCCTGGCCTTTCTCTTTGCAAGACAGTAGTTGTCAGTGTCAGTGTCATAGTCTTTTGAATTTCGTTAACTGCATAATACCTAATATCAGAAAAATGGTTCATTTAACAGAAATGCATAAAATAACAATTCTACAAATGATTGGTTATGGAGATAACACTCCAGGAAGACTTTTAAACTTGACCCCTTCGCATCAACCTATACAGGCGAACTATTTGCAATATCTGAAGCCCTACAAAGTATCAAAAACAATGAGAATTTAAGCAGTGCAATTTAACAGGTACAATAAAATTAACGTGATTTTACAGTATATGTCATAATCTTTTAGAAAGTTCATTAGCTGCGTTATATTTTGCATAGTGTTTAAAATGGCTTTGAGGGTTTTCCCCACCATATTTTGGCTGATCCTCTTACGCCCTTATTTAGGACATGACACAAGGAAATATTTTACGCTCACTTGTTTATTACATTGTTCGTAAACTGGAGTGGTGCTTTGTTCGAGTAGATGACAGTGCGTAAATCTAATTTGGCTGGTTCGGATAATTTCGTATGACCGACACAATTTTCCTGTCTTGTTAGGAGCCACTGATGGTTTCATCCCGCGAAGTTTTGTACTACAGTTAGTCCACTGCGATTCTTTCGCGTATCAGGATCTTAGCGAGACACTTCGTGAGTAGTTCCTGACATGATGGTGAAGGCGCAATTAATTACTGCATCCCTTGCTTTATCTGCCAATTAGTTTGATTTTGATTCCTATGTGTGAAGGTACCCATATTTTTCAGTGTTTTCTAGCTCTACTAGAAGATTTTTTATTTAGTTCTAGTGGATTTTTTGGGTAAATTGTGTTTAATGAATGTAAAGAGCTAAATGAGTCGGTTAAAATTGCACTGCTTAAACTCTCATTGTTTTTGATACTTTGTAGGGCTTCAGATATGGCAAATAGTCGGCCTGGAGTTATTAGTTATTATGGTTGCACGAGTGCTACTTTTTATTTTTGATGCATCTGTGTAAATTCTTGTGGTTTCAGGTGGAAGTTGGGTTATAATTTGGTTGAGCTCTGTGCTTATTACATTAGAGTGTGTATTTTGTTTGACAAAACAATTAAGGGTTGTATTTAGCGACGGTATATATATATATATATATATATATATATATATATATATATATATATATATATATATACATATATAATCGAAATCAAACGAATTGATAGGTATAGCAGCAAGGGTTGCAGTAATTAATAGCACCTTCACCACCATATCAGGAATTCCTCAAGAAAGTGTCTCGCTAAGAACCTGATACACGAAAGAATCGCAGTGGAATAATTGTAGTGCAAAATTTCGCGGGGTGGAACCATCAGTGGCTCCTAACCCAACAGGAAAATTGTGTCGGTCGTCCGAAATTATCTGAACCGGCCAAACTAGATTTTGTCATCTACTCAAACAGAGCACCACTCCAGTTTGAGAATAACCACCAAGATCTCCAGACCTAAATCCAATAAACCTGTTTTTTTGGGATCATTTCGAGCAACAAGGTTATTCAATACAAAAAATCACTTAAAAAATAACAATGCAATCAAATTGGAAATAATCCAGGAATGTTATTTTAATTATTTTAAAGTGTATTTTTGTTAGTCTGTTATCATTAATTTTCTTTATTAAGTTGCTAAATTGTATAATAGAAAATTCAATTTTCCTCAAAAACAGTAATTTTTTTCGAGACAAATGTAGAGTATGCCGTTTTTATAGGAATAACCAAAGTATTAAAAAAATCAGTTTTCAGTCCTGTAAAATGACACCAGTCAAAATTTTGGGCCAACAAGTATTAGCCCATCTCTGATGATGTAAAATATTCACTCTATTATGGGTTTATGAGGCTGCTATAAAATATTAAAAGTTAATGAAAATAAAGTCAGTTCAAAAGTTAGAGGCAAGAATATTTTGTCTTTTTAAGGGCATTTTAATAAAAGCTATCCATTTAGAAAGTTTTTTAATGTTACTTTTTTGTATAGGGTTTCTGTATATTTTTGAATCGGGTCTACAAGAATTATTTTCAAATGCAGAAAATTGTTAAACACAAAAGTTTTAAGCTTTTATTTAAACCGCCAGGATTTGCTAAAAAAATAACAATTTGAAAGTAAGAACATGAGCATTAAGTTTGAAACAGAACATCCTGTATAATATTGTCTTAATAAATGGACCTCTTCTTACCGACTATAAATATACTTAAACCATGCAATAAAAAGCAATTTGATAGAAAGAGAAAGCATTCTAACTATAGAAAGGAACACAGAAAATAAAATTATACAGGTTGTTCCATTTAAAATAACTAAGTTGATGCTCATTTGTTATTTTCCAATTATCATTCGTTGTTGTTTTTTTTGCATACATTCAAATTACAATCATACATTTAGGTGGATGATAGCGCCTAGCTGCCATCTTTACATTTTCAATCACTGTATAAAAATTATATACCTGAAGTTCAACCGCTAATACTAATCTAGACAGGATTTTGTGAGTGCAAAAGTTGGCCATCAGATGTATAGTCCAGACAGATCTTGTAGACCATCTTAAGACTTATAAAAGTGTAAAAGTGCCAATTTTGTCTTAAATTTCCCTAACTAAGGTATGTATGAAAATATAAGCATTCTATTCGTCAACCAATTAACCAGTTTTTACTTGAGACCATTTTCGTCTATTTTCAAAAATAAAGTGGTGGGGGAAAGCCAAACATTTTTACTTTCAAATGTTGATATCTCTAGTTTTGGATCAACCGATTTATTCAACTTGGTGTCGAAAAAAAGAGTACTCGTGGAGTCATAAACTGTACCGTAATGATTTGTTAGTGGTCACTGAACTGCGTTGTTTCGGAATTCTCCAAATAATGCCCTCCAATAATATCCATATTTGGTAGTTATATGAAGGGCATTGAATAGTGAAATAAAAATCCCGGTCCACATTTAAATTATGAAAATTAACCTTGCCGTTTGTAGAGAAGAAAAAGTGACAATGGCAAAGCGGAAATTATTTTGATTTCAAAACCAAAAAACTGGAAGAAAACCTGGCTCCAATAGACACTTTAGTAATCTTGCATAACTGTAAAGAACAAAACTTAACAAAGGAACAAAACAAAAATAATAAAACTAAGGCGAGGCAGGGTAGGACTGAGTTTTGGCAAAAAGTTTAAACCGAATTCTACTTTACTTCAGTTAAACAACAAAAAAAAACACGACGAATTGAGCTAACAACTTACAACAAATATATATAAAATTACCGAAAACTACTTTCACAAATGTTCAAAATGCCGGTCACTACTGTCAAAATAAAGTTGCAGTCTTTCCTGTGTCAATTGCACTGCAGCCTCCCGCAGTTTTTGTTTGTTGTTTCACTGACGCAAGGTAGAATTGGGTTTAATCTTATTGCCCAAACCGAGTCCTGCCCTGCCTAACCCTTAGCTATTTTATTGCGAAGCTTATATGATTAGGAGAGTGAGTTTTAATTTTTTTTGTTCTGATCCTTTATTAAGTTTTGTTCTTTACAGTTACAGTTATGCAAGATTACTAAAGTGTCTATTGGAGCTTTGTTTCTTTTTTTCAGTTTTTTGGTTTTCCTAAAATTTTAGGAATAATTGAAACGAGTGATGAAAATAATTTCCACTTTGTCATTGACACTTTTTCTCCTCTAAAAAACGGCAAGGTCAATTCTCCAATGCGACGTTTCGGATTCGAGAGACCATCATCAATTTTTTAAATTTAAATGCGGACCTGGACTTTTTATTTCACTATTCAATGCCCCTCGTAACTACCAAATAAACTGTGATATAAAAGTCAGAGTGCACCATTTGATTTTTTTGAGAAATCAGCATTATTTGGAGAATTCCGAAACAACATCATCTAGTGACCACTAACAAAGTGATTACGGTACAGTTTATAGCTCCACAAGTGAAGCAAAAAAAGCCCTTTTTTTGACACCAAGTTAAATAAAATCGGTTCATCCAAAACAGAGACAACATTTGAAAGTAAAAATGTCTGACCTTCCACTACCACTTAATTTTTGAAAATAGAAAAAAATGATCTCATGCAAAAAAAGTGCGTAATTGGTTGAAGAACACAATGCTTATATTTTCAACATACCTCAATTAGGAAAATTTAAGAGGAAATTGTCATTTATACTTTTGTGTTATTGTTCTGCCCCCTAGCGGCCAACCTTCGAACTTGAAAATAATTTTCTGCGATTTCTCTTGGCCGATTTACCAATAAATATTTTTTTCCTTAAGTTCTGTCATTACCGGGTCCCGAGCTACAGCCTACGTCCTCTATTATTGGACCTCCCTGTACACTCCTATGAAACAATTTAGTTTTACCACAAAACATATTATTTACGAATAAGAGAGAATAGATAAAACTGTATAATGCTCTACCTACCTCACGAATTTTGTAGTTTAAATTTCAAAGTTGTACAAAACACTGCCAAACAATCCTTTGTATAACTTTGACGAATTCTATACAAGGGTAAAAAACAGAGATGGTTTCCAATAATTATTCTTTTAGTCAAGTGTTTATTGTTTTAATTCTGTGTTTATTTTACCAATAGTTTTGTGACTATATTTAAATAGAAAAAAATGCAGTTTTAGGAACCGTTTTATCATATATCCTTTAATTTCAATTATCTGACCTGTCTATAAACACTTTGTATTTTTGAAGACTATTATTATTATTATTATAGTTGCTTGTGTGGTATTTGCGTCTTATCTTAGTAGTTAGGTTAAAAAATTCCTTTTGGGAATAAAGGACAGTAAATCTGCTTAAATCTTATTTATTACCAAGCAACGTTTCGATGCCTTTATTGCATCTTCTTCAGGCTACGTAACTGTTTAAGATACATACATACATCTTCCATCTTAGAAATATTTGACACGCCATGGTTATTGAATATACAGAATTTAGTAATAATTTAAAAGTAATATCTGCAATTTTTATGGTTGAGACCACTTTGTAACAAAATGATTGCTGTAACTAAGGTAGTGATTAAATCTTAAACAGTTACGTAGCCTAAAGAAGATGCAATAAAGGCATCGAAACGTTGCTTGGTAATAAATAAGATTTAAGCAGAACTACTGTCCTTTATTCCCGAAAAAAATTTTTTAACCTAATTATAGTTGCTGTGTTTCGACGAAATTTTTGGGAAGCTGTTTCAGAGTCAAAAAAAATATTTAATAGCTTACATTTCTTTAGAAATTCGTGCATAGGCCGATTCCAATTAATAACAACTGTGGACAGAGACGTAGGAAACTCAATTTTCAGGAAGTCTGTGATTGAAAACCGCCAGTACTCGTCATCAAAATGGTGATCCATGTCCTTCCATCCAGCAGATAGCATAAAGGCTTCGGATAGGTAACAAATAAAGTACTGACTTGTTCTGAAGGATAGAGCTTCTTTATATCCCACTATTAAACTAAAATAAAAGAAAATTAATAATATTTTTACGGGAATAAAATACCCAGCAAAGCAACACCACAATACATATTTGTTCTACTATACAACTTCTTCTGTCGAATATTTAATTTTTTTCAAATATTTAAAGACAATTGAATAAGAAAAATATTTAACGTTGATTTTTTTAAACATTTTATTAGGTCGCCATTTTGTTCTACCATTTTGACTTCGTAGCACATTTTTATTAGTTTATCTTTATATAACACTTAATGCTTAATCTAATAATAGTTTTTTCATGCTGACTTTTTAACAATTTTATTACGTCGGATATTTTATCTTGGATTCATAACAAAATGTTACCTGCTTATTTCCAACACTTGATTTTGGTACCAATTTTGAGGTAATTTGGATAATTAGATTTTTAGTTATAATTCTATTAACATTTTACTTAGCCGCCATTTTGTTCCCACGTATTGGATATTTGCCAAAATATTGCCAGTTCATCATCATAAGACTTTTAATTTTTGACAGATTTTTTCACGATTATAAGCATTTTGTTTGACCGCCATTTTGTTCCGCCATCTTGAATTCGTACCACAATTTTACCAGTTTATCTCTATATCACACTTAATTCTTGCACAAAATTGGAAATTAATCTGATAAGTAGTTTTTTCATGCTGATTTTTTAAATATTTTATTAAGCTAGCATCTTCAATTCGTGCCAAATGTTTACCTTCTTCTGGCCGGCATTTTGTTTCGCCATCTTTTTTTAGTAATATTATTTTTACTAAAAGGTAACCATTTCATCTCCTTGTGACCCTTGATTTTTGACCACAATTTGAAGTGAATCGGATAAGTGTTGTTGAGCTGTGCCGCGAATAGACAGGCCGACTGAATTAAGAAAACATGTTTTTCGGTATCGAGGGACCCTAAAATGAGAAGATCAATAAAAACCTGGGAAGGTGATTTTTTTCACGATAACAATACTTCCCTTTATGAAAGACGTAAAAATAGGCTTTGACCTCTTATTAAAGCTCATCTTTGGACTCACTTCGAAATATTTGTTAACTAAAAGAGGGCTGCTGTTGCCTTCAAAAAGAGGGTTCAGGATATTTGGCAATACTTTCGTAAACAAACATTAGTACAAAATGCTTATGAGGGAAGTAAAAACAAACATTTTAAAAGTTTTATCTCACAGTTAAAGAACTCTTTAAAGCAACTTTTTGAAAACTACCTGTCGGCGGTTGGATAACCACACGAAGCGCATTCTAGCTCTTAATCATTTGTTATAAAAGAAAAGGAAACTACCACAGTGATGCGCACTTTCTACGTACTCATCTACTGAAAATATCTAAGAACATAAGAATTAACATAGGCCTCATAAATTGCAAATAGGAAAATTGTATATAAAATTGCAAAGCCTACAAATGTAAAATATGCCAATAATGCAAATTACAAACTATTAATGTATGCATACATTTTTTCTAGAAGTAACTGAGAGTTCCCTGATTATATGCAACATTTTACCATAGTCCCTGATTTTTTGAGACTCTAAATCCCCTGACTTCTCCCGGTTTCCAGTCAAGTATGAACCCTGCTCCGATAGTTAGTCATAAAATTTGAAGAAAATTTTATTTTAACTTTTTTTCCAAAAAACACAACGGTTTTCTTGACTAAACTGCGACCCGTTTTTCAAGGTCAACCGCCATATTTTGTCTCTGACCTATCATCGGGTTGCCAACATCGACCTGTTCCACGGCAGATATCATGTAATTTATGTGCAGCCGCAGAATCGAGAATACAAATTAACTCTGATACTCTCTTAAAGGTGCAGTCTGTTAAATCCAGTTAAAAAACAGGTCCGGTATTTTTCCATCTACAAAAACATTTCTTTTTTTCAAGAGATTTCTTGTAAAAACGGGTTTTTACCACATGTAACTAAAAGCAAAAATACGTACCTGGGGTAGTCTTCATCAATAAAATAGCTTGTCCAACAGTTTGAAATAGTGAGAAAAATAAGTGAACACAATAAAGCCTTTATAATTCCATTAATCCAATGCAGATTCTAAAATCAAAGAATATGACAATAAGGGCAAATTATTTCCAAACAAAATTGTTTATTTGAATGACGAAAAACCGATTTACTGATGGGCGAAATTCCTACTTACTGAAAATTCCCTGAAACTTTTCTCTTAGGAAAGTTGCCAAAGTTTCCTTTGAAATATTTGGGAAAATTCTCGGAAACTTTCCAACGAAAACTTCCGTAAATTTTGCCCTTTAAATTCGGGTCTTGTAAACAATAAATCCCATTGAATTTGACAATTTGTTAATATAACACAGAAAATGTACATTCTTTCAATTATTCTAGGAAAAATAATAAGTAAATTTCCTTTATTTGGAACTTTTTTTTTTTAGAAATAGGAAAGTGTGACCCAATTTAGTTCAGAACATAGTCATTTAGTAACACATATAAATTTAATGTCAAACATTTTTATCGGGCATTCTGGATTCCTACTACCATTTTACTAGTCTTCTACCTAGCCACACTTGATTTTTGGGCATAATTTAAAACAAATTCAATAAGTAGCTTTTATATTGATACGCACCGTCATTTTGTTACGTCAGGTTGAGTTCGTACCAGTTTATCCCTATATCACACTTAATTTTTCTGCAAAATTTAAAGCCTGAATAAACTGAATAAGAATTTTTTTACGTTGATTTTTTAAAAATTTTATTTGGCCGCCATCTTGAATTCGTATACAACTTTACCCTATATCACACTTAATGCTTGCACAAAATTTGCAATTAGTCTCACAAGTAGTTTTTCAGGCTGATTTTTTGAAATATTTTATTCGGCTGCCATTTTGTTTTGCTCTCTTGGATTCATACCAAAATATTACCAGTTCAGTTCTTTGTAATACTTGATTTTTTTTTGCCAAATTTGAGGCAAATTGGATAATTATTTTTTTTAAATAATAATTTTCTTAACGGTTAACTAGGCCGCCATGTTGATCCGGCATATTAGATTTACCAGGTCATCCCCAATGGCTCTTTGGGGGATATGTAAAACCTGAGAGGGTGATTTTTTTCACGATTAAAAACATCTTATTTGACCACCATTTTGTTCTACCATCTTGAATTCATACAAAAATTTTATTACTTCATCTCTATGCCACAATTAGTTGTGGCACAAAATTTGAAATCAAGCCATTAAGTATGTTTTTTCAGGCTCAATTCTCAAATATTTTATTAAGCCGCCATCTTGGATTGGCCCCAAAATTGTACCAGTAAATTGGATGAGTAGTTTTCGTTTCGCCACATTATTACCAAGTCATCCTTATATGACAGTTAATTTTTGACCATCATTTGAAGTCAGTTGGGTAAGTAGTTTTTTGACTATACCGCGAACATACAGACACACAGGCCGACGGAATTTACGAAACATGTTTTTCGGCATCTAGGGACTCTGAAACATATAGGTCTGAAAAAATCGCGGAGGGTGATTTTTTCAAGAGTGGAATACTCCCCTTTTAAAACTAAAAATCAATGGAAACCATTTTTTCTATTAAAAGAAAAACAAAAATAATTTCAATATTTTCACTTCTTTTCAGTGCCAAAAGTCCATAGTGTCAAATGTCAATGACAGTTTTAAGAGATCTTAAAATTAAAAAATTATGACAACTGAAAGTGCTGTTTTCGTCTGCGGACCCCAAAGATGGCATTTTTTGTACAGGTATCACATTAAGAATAAAAAAAATTAAATCTCTACCTCAGGGACGTGAAGATATGCTGTGTTCCGCCATCTTGAATTTATGCCAAAATTTTAGTAGTTCATCTCTATATCACACTACATTCTTACAATTTGAAATAAATGTAATTAGTAGTTTTTTCAGGCTGATTTTGTAATTATTTTAAGCCGCCATTTTGTTTCGCCATCTTGGATTCGTAAAACAAATTTTATCAATTGATTTCTACATCTAATACTAGATTTTTGTGCAAAATTTCAGGTAAATTGGATATGCAGTCTTTTAGTAATAATTTTCTAACATTTCACAATACCGCCATTTTGTTTTATCATATTGGATTTTTACCAAAATGTTACCACGTCGTCTCTATATGAGCCTTTATTTTCCACCAAAATTTGATGTCAATCGGGTAAGTAGTTTTTTAGCTATCCAGCAAACATATAGACAGACCGACAGACAGACGAGAAAACATGTTTTTCGGCATCTAGGGTCCCTAAAACGTGAAGATCTGTAAAGACCTGGGAAAGTATTTTTTCGCAATTACAATACTTTTCTTTGATTAGGGCAGTAAAAAATGACTAGGAAGCAGTACCCACGTTTATGGGTAGAGCTGTAATAAAAAAAATCCTTCATAAAAACATGGTTTTATTACAGGAAATAGAATTTTACCAAATATTTAAAATGATAACATTTAGGTCACTCTTCTGTTTTGCTATAAAGGATTTGCACCAAAACTTTACCAGCCTGTACCTGTTTCACATTTTTTTTTGTACAAACCTTCAAGTCATTTGGATAAGTAGTTTTATGATAATAAATGTTTAACCATTTCAATAGGCGACCATTTTGTCCAGCCAGATTGGCTTTACACAAACATTTTACCATATCACACTTTATTTTTGTGCAAATTTTAAAGTCCATTACATAAGTAGTTTTTTTTTACATTTTGTGAGCTCGTCAGCTCTGAGGGTGTAAAAAAATTAGTTAAACTGGTCAATTGTGAGCCCCTCGTGAAAGTGAATTACTTTCTGTTTTAAATATATAGAGCCTAACTATTTTATATCAGATATTAAACATGTCTGGGTTCCCACACAGTAGAAACAATTGTTTACAAACCTTTTTCGTAGGATACTTTACTAACAGCATGTAATGTTCAAAACTAATCCATGGCCCAAACAGGACATTTCCTGATGAAAACATATATCCACAATATTCTCCAAAACTAGGAAATTTGTGCAGAGGCAAATCTGTGACAACTGAAATTAATTTCATTGAATATACCATCATAGCTCCTCGAATTTCTAACCACGCATCTTTTTCTAATAGAACATATTCACTAAAAAGAAAAGATAATTTTTTGAGTTGGGTTAAAAAAACAGTTAATTGATTTTAACTGGAATTTCCCTCATTATATGAATTCTTCATTTCATCAAGGACTGTTAGTTGTTTACTAATATGTACATAAACAAACTGTGGTGTCTCGTGAGGGAAATTCCAGGTAATTGGGCAAAGAACTTGCAAGGAATGTTCCCGAGAAATTCAATTTACCAATTTTCTAAATATTTTATTTATTTTATAAATCTGTACGGAAATTTTAACATTTTCTAACTATATCATACTAAATTTTTGTACAAAATTTGACAATTGAAGACTTAGTTTTTCTATACTGATAAATTCATACCAATTGATTTGTGCAAAATTTGAAAATTTTATCATTTCATCACTTTGCTTTTGAGAAAAAGTTGAAGTCAACTGAATAAGTAGTTTTTTTTGCTGATTTTTTAAACTCTTTAATAGGCAACCATTTTGTTGCACCATATTGGATTTAGTTCTACATACTGAATTTGTACAAAAATTTTACCAGTTAATTACTTATGCCACACTTCATTTTTGTGCAAAAGATCAGAGTTGTGATCTTGTACAGTGAACATTCCTGTAGATGCCTCGTGCAATCGTAGGTGAAATGTTGGAAGGTAATTTCGGTGTGACACAGTCAAAACCTAAGAACTGCGATTTCTTAATTGACACAAAGTGAGGTAAAAACTATCTTGGGCTTACATTGGAATCACTTTCCAATGTTTCACCTTCACTTCCACGGATCATCATTCATCACTGCAAAAGATTAAGACAACATAAATCTGGATATGTTGTTGTTCAATGTATGATAAGATACGACTACAACTTCAGTATATACCCAACTATAATCACACAAGAACTATTAGCTAATCTATTGTTTACAGATAGGTTTTACAAAAACAGTTTAAAAACCTCACGAGACCAAGATGCCTTTGTTATATTTCCCCGAGTATTGTACCATTTCTTGGAATATCATATAATCTCTGTGATTCAAAGAAATAATATACATTTTTGGATTCATTTAATTTCTGATTACATGCTACAAAAACATTTAATTTCCTTTTTTCCACTATCCCAAAAATTTATGGCTGTATGTGGGTCAATTATTGTTTTATCTATTCTGTGAGTTACCTGTTAATTATTTAAAACACGGTAATAAATAAAATAAAACAATGTTAAGCATTTCCCCATATTTGTATGAGACCACTACCAATAACATTATATAATAAGAATGCAATTACTGATTATATTTTGACCCTTTTAACTTCTTTTTTTTTTAACGAATTAAATGAAGGGTCATAAAGTGATTGTCTATACATAATTCTAGCTGCTTTCAAATATTTAAGGAGTTGAGTGTTTCATTTAAAAAAATAATCTGGCACATGTCCTGCTTTTTTAATACACCCTGTATATGTTTTTATTATTATTCTCAAAAATATACAAAACTTTGTATTCTTTATTAAAAAGAAATTTTTTTAAATAAGAACCTTAATCACATAAATTAATCAGCTAAGTTATGTGAATTAATTCAATCTCATTTACACTGCGCAAAACAATTAACGCAACGCCTAAAATTTCGTCTAACTTTGAATGGAAATTTCTCGAGAATGGTTGATCCGATTTTGATGAAGTTTTTATCGAAATTTAGGTTAATTCCTCGTGAATATTCTTTTGATATTAAGATTCAATGTTACTTTGTTCTAGGCAATAATACAGGGTGAAAAAGAAAGACATGTTTTATTTACCAAAGTTTAAAACACCCTGTAAAATAAATCAGATGGATTCAAGAGATCTAACCAAAAGAATGTTGTAGCCCAGTATGTTTCCAACAAATCGTTTTTTTATTCGCTTCAATAGCACAATTTTTGCCTGAGTTACAGGACTTATTAAAAAGTACTGCATTTACTGTGTTTTAAATGAATTTACCAGTTCATGTTTGAATTGATTCTGTTGAAGACGTTGCCCGGTAACAAGAGAACACAACTTATACCAGATTGACATTTAGGCGTCAGTTTCAGTTCGGTTTTAAATTTTTCTTCTTATTGTGTACAGTCATGCCAAGACAAACTAGAAATTTGTCCCGCGACGAGTGTGTAATTGCAAGAACTCTTAGAGATGAGGGCTGGAGCTATAGCAGGATAGCGGAACGATTGAATGTTCATAAATCAACTGTACATAGTCATACAGAGACACATGGAGACCGATGATCATTCCAGACGGATTGGACAAGGTCGACAGCGTGTTACCAGTGAGCGTGAAGATTGGTATCTGCGGTTGTCTGCTTTACGACAACGTTTGATGACGGCAAGGTTTCTAAGGCAGGTAATTCAACACGCGAATGGTCCTCAGGTAAGCACTCAAACAGTGCGGAATCGTTTGAGGGAAGGAAATTTGAGACCACGTGTTCCTGCACGAGGTCCTGCGTTAACAGCAACACATCGGAGAGCCAGACTAGAATGGGCTAACGAACGTATGAACTGGGCGGAAACTGATTGGTCGAGAGTGCTGCGGACAGATGAATCGAGATTCTGTCTTTTTAATTGCGATAAACGGGTCCGTGTGTATCGTAGACCAAATGAACGCTATGTACAGGGGAATTTTGTTAATACCGTAATGTTGGTGGGGGATCAGTAATGGTTTGGGGAGGGGTATCTTTGAGGGGTCCTGGTCGTACGGAGTTAGTTATTGTGGATGGGAATTTGAATGCGGATCGATATATTAACGAAATACTGGACAATCACGTGAGGCCATTTGCACATAATGTTGGAGCGGAGTTTTTATTAATGCGTGACAACGCTCGTCCCCATACAGCACGTGTAGTGCAAAATTACGTTAATAATGTTGGGATCGATGTCATGCAATGGCCTGCACATAGTCCGGACCTGAATCCAATCGAACATGTTTGGGACTTATTGGGCAGGAGATTAAGGGCTAATAAAAGACAGCCAAATAACGTGGAAGAGCTGGGTGAGCTACTCATCGATACTTGGAATGGGCTGGATGAGGTACTCATACGAAATTTGATATTAAGCATGAATAGAAGGTGCGAAGCAGTCATAAGAAACAGAGGGGGAAATACGAAATATTAGTTCAATAGTTATAAAGTTTATTTTTGTTCGTTTTAGTTCTTAGTGTTTTGTTTTTTGACTGTCGTGTTCATATCTTAATCTTACCTATTAAAACATGTTTTTCTAACTCCCTGTATTATTGACAAAATTAAACCGATCCTGACCCTTGATATCACGAAGAAATTTTCGTATAACTAAACTAAAATGTAGAATAGCGCCATGTTCAAATATCGCGTTCGTAATTTAAAAAACAGTATAATTTATTTTTCGTTGCACCCTGTATTATTGACTGAACAAAACTAATATTGAATTTTAGTGATCCAAAAAAAAAATCTTCACAACCAAGCTACAAATTACAAACGTCTTCAACAGAATCAATTCAAACATGAACTGGTAAATTCATTTAAAACACAGTAAATGTAGTACTTTTCAATAAGACCTGTAACTCAGGCAAAAATTGTGCTATTGAAGCGAATAAAAAAACAATTTGTTGGAAACATACTAGGCTACAACATTCTTTTGGTTAGATCTCTTGAATCCATCTGATTTATTCTACAGGGTGTTTTAAACTTTGGTAAATAAAACATGTCTTTCTTTTTCACCCTGTATTATTGCCTAGAACAAAGTAACATTGAATTTTAATATCAAAAGAATATTCACGAGGAATTAACCTAAATTTCAATAAAAACTTCATCAAAATCGGATCAACCATTCTCGAGAAATTTCCATTCAAAGTTAGACGAAATTTTAGGAGTTGCGTTAATTGTTTTGCGCAGTGTATTACTATAAATACTATAGTTATTATTAGCCTTTATCAAATAAAAATAGCTACTACAAAACGCATGCCTCCTTTACAAAAAGAAAACCATAGCTTAAGATTACATAAGTTATTACCAGTATACCCAGGTCAACACCAAATTATGTTGTGCCAATTACACTAAAAACTAAAAAAAAAACAAGCTATTGTACGAAAATCAGCATTGTGCTGGTATTTTATGTAATAGCATGGGCTGTCTAAGGACAGAGTAGTCAAAGTCAAAATATGCTTTATTATCAAAAGAACTTATTCTCATTGGTAAAGCTGTAAAGAATAATACTAATACAAGTAATTCTAATTAAATTATACAAAAAGTTGCAAATATATTGTCAAGTACACTTAAAAATAAAACTAAAATTTAACCTAATATACATTACAAAATAAAAAAAAAACATTTAACAAGCTAACACATATCTTATTAGGTATTTAAAAATATATGGATACATATACATTCACAACAACAGTAGAACACCAACAACAACATATATTATACAGACAATGTACATACCTAGGTCAATTTAACTGTCATATAGTATAAAAGGAAAAGAAATACCCAAGACTAGAAGTATGTCAAAAGCAATCAGAAAAGCATTCGGTCAATTTATAATAGGCCTTGTCCAAAAGCAGGGGCTTAACTTGACTTCAAAATTGTATGCAATTGCTTGTTCTTCTGATGTGTAATGGCAAATGATTAAACATCTTTTTTGAGTTATAAAAAAAAAGAATTTTTTATAAGGGTGGCTGAACATATTGGTAAAACCAAACTATCACAATGTCTTGTTTGATAGGTTAATGCAACTCTTGTATATTCATCCTTTCTTTTAAAATCAAACAAACCCATTCCAAAACATACAAACATGACAATGTCAATAACTTATGTTTCTGAAAAAGTGGCTTGAAGGTATCTCTAGGACCGGCATTGCACATACATCAGATTGTTCTTTTTTTAGATAAAAAAATCAAAGTAAATAAAGTCTGAGAACAACCTTTCCAAAAAGATAGGCCCTATCGTAAATGGAAATCAGTGCAAAATAAACTGATCTAGAAAAAGGTAACCCCAGTTCTTTAAAAGTTAGTTGTATCGCATAGCAACGTTTCAAAAGTTTTTCACTTAACTGTGTTATATGACTCTCAAACTTTAAATTCTGATCTACAGGTATCCCCAAAAATTTAGTGCACAATTTATTCTCTATAAGCTGATCACCCAAGTAAACATTATTCAATGAACAATTAAAATGTAGAATATTAGTTTTCAATACATTCAAAGAAAAAAAATTGGAATCACCCTATACCTTGATAATTTTAACATCTTCTGAAACAGTTTGTTGTAATCTAAGTGTATTATTATCATGACAAAAAAACAGATGTATCTTCGGCAAATAGAGCCAATGAACCTTTAATATTAAGCTTAGTAATGTCATTAAAATAAAAAAGAAAAAGCAACGGACCTAATACAGATCCTTGAGGGACTCCAATATCAGTAGTATCAATATCCATTTTAGAAGCGGTTCCTCCTACTATCCTAACCATCTGCTTGCGGTTACTTAAATATGACTTAAACCAACTTAAAACTATAGCAAATTTTTTCAACAGTATTCTGTGACTCCCACAATCATATGCCTTGATAAGTCACAGAACACTGCTGCTGTTGCAAACTTTCATTTGCATTAATTTCCAAATATAGTTTTTCAAGAAAAGGAAAATATCGCAAATCGATTTTGTATTCTGAAACCCGAATTGATTTTTCTATAATATTTTATATTTATCTAGAAACAAAGTAAATCTTTTAAATACAACCTTTTCTAGTACTTTTGAAAGTGTTGACAACATGGAAATAGGCCTAAAATTTGACTCCAGGTTGCCACTCTTATGCAAAGGAACTACAAGAGTTGTTAGCTGTTATGAATTGTTAGCTGCTGTTACCAGTGCACTAACTCCACAGTCGGGTAGATTTATTAATAAATTCACAGACAAATGATCAAGTCCATAATTTTTTTTCTATTTAATGTTACTTATAATTTTCCTTATTTCTGATATATTAGTTGAAGTAACATAGCAGGAGTTTGGAAATGAATAACCGTCTATAAAGCCAAGTGCATCATTCGAGTTAAATCTATGGGTACAAAAAATCTTTAAAAAAATTTCAAAGGACAAAAGAAAGGAAATACTTTTGAAATATTGCCACAAAAGAGGAAGCAATTATAATAATAGCTCATTCAGGTTCATTATAACAAGTGATATAAATATTTCGCTCCTATTGGCAAGACGGAAACGATAGTTAATAAAATCTGAATATTATATAGTTCATAAAACCCCATACTGGCAAAATAAACTGTTTAATTATTTTTAACATATGTCAAATAATTTATAGAAAAAAAATTGTATCTTTAAGGGGTTCTTGTACTCTTTAGGGCTACCCTGTATAGTAGAAAAAGGATCTGAAATACAAATAGGTTTGACATGTTTTATGGTTTGTTTGTTAACTAACAGCTTTAAAACAAATAAAAAACAAACTGCCCTTATTTCAAGCCCTGTATAATGAAAGAAAATATATTTAAAAATGGAAACATTTCACATGTTTCACTGTTTGTTAAAAGTACTTAACACACACACAATTTCTATTTCGTTTTCAGTTTTATTCTTTTTAGGGTTGCCCTGTTTAATATGTACATATGTATCATTATACAGGGTAGCCCTAACTCAAATAAAAAGCCCTCTGAAAACGAAAAAGAAATTTAAGTGCGCTTAGCAGGTTTAACAGTGAAGCAGGTTAAACGTTTTCCATTTTTAAATACATTTTCTTAAGCATTTAAGTTAAAAAAAATAGGAATAATTTTAAGTCAACCAACAGAGTTGAAATTTAGTCTATAGGTGCAAAATCAAAAAAGAAACATGATTTCCCTTTACCATTTTTCGAGATTTTAAGAAATATGTTAGTTTTCCCAATTTTTGAAAAAAATGTCAAATTTGACATTTCTTTTATTGGTTATTAAAAAAATCCTATATGACACTAAGTAATTATTTGGCATGGGTACCATTTATTTAAATCTCAGTAGACAGTTTAAAAAAATAAAATAAAATTGACAGATCTAAAAGATGATTATAAAACAAGCATCAAATAACTTATAAGTTTTTGGTGCCCACTCTATATTAGTTGTGTGATACATCCCATCTCCGAGGACAATTTTATTAAATCATCTGCACTTAAATTGAGTGGTTTTTGACATGTAACAAAATTTGAACAATGAATGATCTATTTTATTTATTTATATATTTTACAGTAACAACAGCAAGAAATGCTAATTACAGACACTGGGGCTTAAAGCTAACACAATAAATATATTAAATACCCTATACAACTTTACATACTAACAACAATGGTTATAGTCTTAAAAATACATATACAATAATACTAAGTTACAGGTTGAGATCAAAAAAGTTTATCTGTCATTTTGTTCTTGAACTGCTTCAGCGAAATATTGTCAATGTCAATATCATTAGCATATTTATTAAACAGTGAGCACATTCGGTATATAGATGAGGCCTTGAAACTATTAATACGGGGAAAGTCTAGATAAAATGTTTTTCTTGATCTAGTGCTTCCTGCATTAAAAGAAAGTTTAATTTTTGATAAAATCTCTGGACAATCTACCTAATTCCTAATAATTTTGAAAAGAAAACAATGCATGTTTATATTCTTCTATTTTCCATGGATAAACAGTTAAACATTTGAAGCAAAGTCCAATGGTTAAAGCCTCGCGCAGGGTAGTAACTACATTTTTTTAAATATAAAAATTTAAGAAACTTTCTTTGGATTCTTTCTATACAATTAATCCAAATATCATATTGTGGAGCCCATATAAGACAACCATATTCCAATTTAGGCAACACGAGCCTATCAAACAACTTACAGCACACATCCTGATGAAAGTCCCTTGTAGTTCTAATGATAAATCCCAGTATTTTATGAGCTTCACTAACCTTTACAGTAATATGCTCGGTAAACATTAATGCAGAGTCATACTTAACACCCAAGTCCTTCTGATTAGAAGTTGAATTAAGAGGCAGTCCATTAATAGTATAGGTTTGTTCATGAATATTTTTATGCAGGGAAAAACACATAGATGCACACTTCTGAACATTAAGGGAAAAACCGTTCTCTTCACACCAGCTGACTACCTTATTGAGGTCTTCCTGTATGTTGTTACAGTAGCTACCACCCCTATCAATGTCAGAAAAGAGCTTAAAGTCATCAGCAAAGAGAAGGGTTTTGGTATATATGCATGACTTACACATATCATTAATTGCAATAATGAAAAGTAAAGGTCCCAGGTTTGAGCCTTGTGGCACGCCCGATGTACCAGAATACATCTTTGACCTGGAACCACCAATTTCCACAATATTCTGCCTTCCCAATAGGTATGACATTATGAGCCTAATAAGAGAAGGTGTAACATTCATATCTGTCAGAGCTTTAAGAATGACACTATGTTTAATTTTATCGAAAGCTTTTTTAAAATCTGTGAATATGACATCGACTTGGATTTTATTGTTAAGAGCCTTATGGATGTATTGAGAGTATTGTTAGGACATCCAGTTTTTAGGATTTTTATAGAGACACTGTGTGAAAAAGTATTCTACTTATTAACTTTAGTACAAGTCAAGGAAAATGTAAAGTTCCCAAATTGTTTTAAGAGCATAAAAGTTTTTACTAAATTATGAATTTTTGCCACAATTTAACAATCTCTGTAGTTCTAGCAATTTTTGAGATTCAATTGCTAGAGATCCCTAGAAATAGCCTAGTATTACCTAATTTAGGAAATCACTGTAGGCTTTTCTGCTAGGTGGTTAATCCCTTGCAAAAACCCTAACAGTTCCCTTCATGCTTGGAGATTTTAGACTGAAATTAATCTCACAAATATTTATTTAAATCACAATATTAATATATCCAACAATTTAACTCACCACAAAACAAATAATATTATTAAACCATACTGTGCGATGGAGGGAAGATACAAGTTTTGGGTTTCAGCTTCTTGTCTTGAAGTAGTTATTAAGACCACTCTCTTCTGAATAAAAATGAGTAGGTAAGGAAGTAAAAAACTACAAAATACAACTACAAAGCCAAGTTGTGTCTGAATTGTTGCTAGCAACATGTATATTCCACATAATGCTGTTAGCCAATGAAATAATATCTCTGGAAGACCTAAAACCAAATAACAATAAAGAGCATCTGTCTTCTAAAGATTAAGCTTTAGCTGAAAAAGAAATCATACATATAAAATGGTAATACAGCCGTACCCCAAAGTCAAAATGAAAAAAGAGCTTGTCACAAGGTAGTTCATAGATGAATTAATGATTGATCTAGTAGGCTTCTTGTTTGTTGTAGAAGAACAAAAACCACTTTTTATTTTCTGAGTCCTGCCAGATTTATTCAAAAGATATTATGCATTATGAATATAATACACATTCCAACATTGTGACAATACATGTACAGTGAAGGATAAAAGATAATAGAAGGTGTGGAACAAAAGTTAATTTAAATTTCTAATGGACTTTAGTATATATAAATTCATTCACTTTAGACTGTGGATATGACCGTTCTTCTATAACAAAAATATATTTTATTAATTCTTTTTTTGTAATTTTTGGTGAAATGGCTAGGCCCATTGAAAACATGGGAAGAAAATTAGTAACTCTCCGACATTGATATGTGGTTATTAAAGCATACATGGTATTTACAAATATATATTTTGTTTAATTAACTTACCAAATGATGCAACGAGTCCAAATATGAAGTTAAAAATAACTGCTTTGTGCAAATGATTAAAAATGCTCTTTGTAGATTCTACTACACAATTCTCCCAGATGTCGTAAAGAGATTCTATATATTCTTCTCCATATTCTGGTTTGTAATAAGCATCATAACTAACAAAAAAAATTATGAAATAAAACAATAGTACTTAATAAAATCAATTTTTCACTGACTCACTTTTCATGCTGGTATAGATCGGGCAAGTGTTCCTCCATTTCAGCTGTTACAACGTATATTCATTAAACAAATAAAATAAAAAATAATAGTTTATTTTTTTGCTATTTTTACACATTTTTGGGCTACATTGTTGCATAGCAACCAAAATAAACGTCATTTATATAGAGGACGTTCAATACTTTCATAAAAATAACAATGGAATAAGCGGGGGCGTTCAGAATTTAGATTCACAACGTTTGAGCTAAAATAGTTGCCTTTTTTTTAGTTGAGATATTTAATCCTAGAGGGCGAAGCCTTAAGCAAAAATTGTTTTATATTCTTTAGTAAAAATTAATAAAATTAAATTTTCATCTTCATCTTGAAGATTGCCAAGTTTATTATACTACACACAGATTTATATTACGTACTACACTACAAAGTACAAAGACATTACACAAACACAGATAATAAAAATACAGATAATAAAAATTTACTGTTGCACGATTTTTTAGTCGCAAAAATACAATCGTGCCATAGAATATTGGTAATGCGCGCCTGGCCTCAGTGTATGATTTTGCTGTTAAAAAATTGGTAGCAAATGGAAGACCGCCCTTTTGTATTGGTAAAAACAACCAACTACAACCAACGACAAAAAAGGTCATGCCTTTTGTATTACAGTAATTTCGGTATAGATACCTGTTCTGCTTGTTTGTTGGTAAATGTGTCTCGTACTTTGCCAATTAATAGCCATTCAACCACACTATCTAGCCAACTGCTTAACCGCAATGTATAGGAACTTAGTAGCAACATTTAAGCTATAAATTCAACTTTGAAGGACTCAAAGGAACTTTAAAATAATTCTATTAGCCATGTTTATCTTATGGTAATCCTAGTGGTTAGGTTTTGTGAAAATATTCCGTTCCAATAACGTAGGAGGTACATCAAAGTTACCATAAAATCATTCCCTATTTTTAAACCACGCTGCCTAAACGATACCTCAACGTTTCCCACGACTAGTAATTGCAACTCAATTACCGCCCAATATCCTTACTGCCAGTCCTCTCTAAGTTGGTCGAAAAATGTATAGCTAAAAGGATTGCGAAGTACTGTGAGGTGAACAATATTTTCTCAGGAAGACAGTTTCGCTTTCGGCTGGGCAGGGGCGCTTCTCTGGAAATTCTTGATCTTTTCTTGACAATAATGGAGTCCTTTGAAAGCTTAGAACACAAAATATCAATATTTGTGTGTCCCTCATGGTATTTTACTCGACAAGCTGAAATTTTACAAATTCAGTAAAATTAGTATCAAATTGCTAGAGTTTTATCTTAGTAACCGACGCCAGGTAGTGAGAGTAAATGAGGTGTCGTCGTCAGAGAGGGTACTTGACATAGGTGTTCCACAAGGTTCAGTTCTTGGCAGTACTTTTCTTAATTTATATAAACGGCTTGCCATCTTTTGCTAGACCTGTTCATTTTACCCTCTTAGCTGATGACGATATCCTTGCTGTTGGTGGTGATGAAATGGAAAATGCGCGAGAGGCACAAAGTGGTTAGTTGGTTTGAATGAAACAGACTTTTGTTAAATACAGAAAAAACTCAGAGGATGATTTTCACACTACGGGATCTAGGAGATAACACAAACAAAGTGTCAGTCAAATTTCTTGGAGTGCATTTAAATCCAAAACTTCAATGCAACGTTCAAGTTGAGAGTGTACCAGGAAGACTGAGACGCTGTGTTTTCCGAAATCTTGACTTGACTTGAATGCATTTCTAAGGAAACTCTTTTGTGTGCATAACACCCTTTATTCCACTCTGTCATGTCTTATGGCATACAAGCGTGGGGCGCAGCACTGTGTACGGACAGGGTATATGGCATGCAGAGAAAAGCAGTCAGAATAATTGGCTTTTAGGGCGGATTCCAGGGGAACTTTCGTGCCTCTGAGTATCCTTACTTTTCCAGCCGTCTTCATTCTGGAGAGTGTGCCTTTTGTAAAAAAAAAGTAAAGAAAGCTTTACTCGTCGGAGCGATCTACACCGATATCCTTCCAGGGGTAGGAATGATCTGAGGGCCAACTATTGTCGATTGAAGAAGTGCCAGAGTAGGCCAGAATTTATTGACGTCAAGCTCTTTAATAAATTTCCTGTACATATAAAAAATGCTGAATTCCGATATTTTAAAAGTAAAATGAAATCATATTTGTTATCAATAACTCCCTACAGCACAGTATGTAATTTTAATATGTAAATCTCATTTTAATATGTAAATCAGGTATTGTAATTTAAAATATTGTATCATTAATTTCGCAGTTTGTTTTTTATTATTAATGTTGTAGTTAGCTGCTTTTACATTTTAATTAAAATAGTATTAGTGTGTTTAACATCTTTTGCTTTTTTTTGTTATACTTAAGACATCCTTTTGACACAAATAAACTATTTTGTAACTCTAAATCCCGATACTTACTATTCGATTCGATTCGATCACTCTATCGTATACATCGATATGAATGAATGAATGGATGAATCAACGAATGGATGAATATTTCATCCACACTATTCGTTACTTTTTATTTAATTCGTTCCCAGGGATTTCATGCATATTTGACAATACACAAAAAACAAAAGATTTAATGCGGATGAATGGTTCGTCGAAGTTAATTCAAATTCCAATAGATGTTTTTTACATTATTACAGGTTACAACATGCCAGATTACTCTCCGCCCGAGGGTTAATCTCAGCTGGGGCTACCCTCCTAGAACTTTTTTGTTTTTTGAGAAAACTTTTTGAAATTCGGTTTGTGAATACATAAATTTGAACATATTCGTTTGTTTTGAGTCACTTCCGGTTTGACCAGAAATGACGGCAACTTTCGATTCTTAAATGGCGTTCTGAGTGTAATGACACCCGATTGTCAGTCTTTGACACATGAAGGATGTTTTGTGATATATATTTTTTTTCTTTGGCCCAGCTAAGTCAGCATCATCTAGTCATCCATGATTCAACTAGTTGACGGTGTGTCTATGGCTACAGCGGGAAATGTAAATAAAATATAAATAAAGTGATAGTTTGGAAAAAAGCATTTCAAATACGCGAAAAAATGTTAATTCTTGCCCATTAGAAACATGCATTCTTTATAATAAATGGACATTTAATTAAACGTAGTATGCTACTACCGAGACGGTACGAAACAGACGTATTAAGGCGGCTTTGAAAACAAAACACTGTTAACAATTTTGACAATCGTCTTTATTATTATGCACATTTTTACCCAAGTATAAGTACCTAATTGTTTTAGTGGTTTGTTAAAAACTGATTTAAAGTTTTGCCTTAAAACATGGAAAATTACACAAGAAGTGAAAAAACGACTTGCTTCTAGTTTTTGGTGAATACAGGCAGAACTCAGTTTAAGCTGCTCAGATATCCCGATCTTCCTCATCCTACCCGGCATTATTTCCCCAGGTTGGTTCGAAAAATGTGCAACGATGCCGAAAATAATCCATTTGTACTTTGTATTTTTATTATAATTGTTTAAATATTTCAGATCGCCAGACCTCACCCCCCTAGATTTTTTTGTGGGGCACTGTCAAAAATGAAGTGTATAATACATCTTCAGCAACCCGTGATGAATTAGAAAACAAAGTAAGAGCGGCCATAAACAGAATTACCCCAGGACAACTAAGAGAAGTAGTGAGAGCAACTGTAGAAAAGGAACAGTTTTGTCAAGAAGAGCACGGGGGCCATTTTGAAAATTTAGAACCTTAAAAATTTAATTTAGTTATAATAATTTCAAAATTAATTACATTATAAATTATATGTCGTTGTAACACTTTTAAAATTTTATAATATTTATCATGTTAATAAACAAGTCATGAGTAATGTTTTCAAAGCCACCGCTTGTTTCACAGCGTCTTCGTCATAGTGTACTATGCTTAAATGAATTTTATCGTGTATTTGAAAACCTGTCGCGTATAAATAATAATAAAATACTTTTTTCGAAGCTGTCAGTTTATTTATATTTTATTAACGTTTTCCGCTGTAGCCATAGCAACGCAGTCAACTGTTTGAATCATAGATGAGTTGACGATGCGAACCAAGAGCAATGATAATGTATGTAATAATAATATTACATACATTATCATGAAGCTTGTGGTATCGAAATACTCAGAAGAAAACGGTATTTTATAAAAACCCCAGGAGCCACTTCCTTTCTATTTGAAAAAATTGAGTAAGTGAAAAATTCCTCCATCTGTCAAAAACTGACAAATTGGGTGTCATTGCACTCAGAACGCCATTTCCTATCGAAATAATTAAAAATATGTAGAATGTCCCATTTAAGAATCGGAAGATGCCGTCATTTCTTCGTTAGCCGCTCAAAACGAACGAAACAAAAATCCAAATTTATGTCTTGTATTCATACACCAAATTTCAAAAAGTTATCTCAAAAACCAAAAAAGTTATAAGGGTGAGCCACATCTGAGGGACACCCAGTATACCTTAGTTCTGCCACATAGCAGTCATTATGCTAATATTCTATGTAGAACCGGGCAGACGATAGGATAGAATGCAGGAACTAGGCCTCACACGTTCACGTCTGTTCTGTGTAGAGGCTATGGACGTGTGAGGCCTAGTTGTTCCTTCATTCTGTCCTGTTCGTGTGCACAGTTCTACATAGAATATTAGGGTAATGGCTGCCATGAGGCGGGGGTGGGAGGGATGAGCGGATAGCTTGAAAGAAAAGGTCATCTCGTGATATCAGTAGTACTGTCAAGAGGCAATAAGGAGGAATAATTTAAAAAGATATTTAGAAGAATCGGGGTGTTCCTATAACGTCTCCACACGGGAATAAGGTGTAAATCATCTGCGAGGGTCGCCCCAGCCCTGACTAAGCCCTGGGCACAGAGCAATCTGGCGATTGGACTAGCATCCGAGCCAAAAACATAGCAAGTTAAAGTTCAAGTACGTTAAAAATCTAAATACCTGAACGTAAAATCAGAGCACTAATCAATTGCACCAGTCATTTTAAAATGTATAGGTCTTAACTTCCCACGGGAATATCCTTAATGATTTTTCATTAAAAACAGCTCGAAAAGTATGTTTCGTTTAACTGAAATTACATCTATGTGTTTTTTTCAAGTTCATTATTTATTTATATAATGTATGTATGTTGGCAGTAAATTATATATTGATTCTCTAGTATGTGCTTTCTGTTACCATACATTCAAAATAATTTTGAGGTTGCCATGTCTCTCTTTACCCAGGGGCCTACACCTCTTTAAATACAGCCCTGAGAGTGATTGGTCCTGAAGAGACACATGGTAGTTATGCACAGTACTACTTTGAAACGTACTTTATGCTAAGCTAGTTCCAACAGGAACTAATATGTTATGCGTTTATAATGCGGCTTTTTTATTTTTTGGATGTCTTTATTCCTACCAAATATGAAAAAAATTGCAATATTCTTTTTTATAGTGAACGTCTAAAAAAGAAAGAATTTTTTATTCGATACTACAAAAATAAAACAAGAAAAACAAAATCCAGTGTATGATCACCTTTTTATTATTGATTACAGCTCTACATCTGTTAGGCATAGTTCTAGTAAAATTGTCTGTCTCATTTTGATCAGTTTGTTGTCACTCCCCACTTAAAAAATTTGACAGCTCCGCTCTTGTTAGGAACACCATTGCACGATTTAGGTCAAGGAACTGTTCAGGCTACTGTTTTCCCTACATGTGGATGGAAATTGTCCTTCATAATAATAAATTCATCCCCGATTTGTGCTACCTGAGGAAGAACATTTGGTTGAAGAGTGCTACAAAAACACCTTCTAGAAAAGTTTTAAACACAGCATCATTTCCCGGCCGCCTCCATACCCTCAGTGTTCTAGAATCCCGCCTTAAACCAAACCTGGATTTATTGGTAAAGAGCACATGAGCCTAATCTTGTTTCTTCCAATTAGTGTGACCATGATCTTCTGCCCATTCTAATCTACTTGTGAGTTTTCCTGGTGATAAAACGGGAACTCCAACGGGACGTCTGTCATGAAGCCTATAGCAGTGGCGTATGTAGACATTGCTTCCGAGGGGTGGGGGTTTCTAAACTTCCGTAATCTAGGAGCAGGAAGACGGTGAAAAACGGAACATTTCAAGACCAAACAAAAAAGAGATCCTTGGTTTCTGTTATACATATAACTAGACGTTCTGAACTTTTAAACGTAAAAAAGGCCATTGTTTCATTTTGGTTATTTTTAATATGCCACTGGTCCATTCTATTAGGTCCATCCCGTTAGCTTGGCACTAGGTTTGTCCATAAAACCATCATTAAAGCCATAATAAACAATAAAAACCATAAAACCAACATTAAAGCCATAAAAAATAATAAAAAGTGATAGAATTCAAGAAGTCAAAAGTCCGGAATATCCGAGTACCTCTAGATGCCTTGAAGAAAACGTTAAAATCCCCTCTTCTCCCTTAGAAGCAATTTCTGCTGCTACCATTTTGTTATACCATATAAAATTTGCACTATAATTTTACCAGTTTATCCCTGTTGCATATTTGATTTTCCTGTGAATTGGATACGTAGCCTTTTGGTACTGAATTTTTAAACGTTTCAGTAGGCAGCCACTTTGTTCCGCCATATTGCCGTCACACCAAATTTTTACCAGTTTATCTCTCTATCACACTTGACTTTGTACACAATTGAGTGATTTTTTTCACTTCCTTTTTTTAGGGAAGTAAAAATATGGTAATAACAACATGGCAAGTGTCTTCTAGGTAAAATTCGATAATCAAGAAACAATTATGGTTTATTTCAATTCTCCTTATTCTCAATATTATTAGCGGAAGAAAACTACAAGTATTTGGGCTTCAAGCAAGGTCTTATCCAGGAGCAAATCGCGATGAAGCTACAAGTTGAAACGAACCTGATCAAGAGGATAAAAACAATTCTCAGATCGAAGCTATATGCCGCGCTGCTGTGGTGGCTATAAAGTCGTGGGCAATCCCGTTGATTACTTGCACATTCCGGATAGTTGCATGGACCCTTACAGACCTGCAGAGAATCGACAGACTTGTTAGAACGTTTACACACTACCGATGTCACCACCCTATTTAATCTTCTGGTAGGCTGTATTTACCCAGAAAAACGAGGGGGCGAGATCTACTAAACATTCGGATATTACATGGAAACCAGATAAGGAAACCACGTACTTTAGAAATGCTACTGAAGAACCGCATTCGGCAGTAGTCCGAGTAGATAAAAATCTCTCTCCACTAAACCTCGCTGTCGAGCACATTCCTGACAGAAATGGATTGCTCAATGAGTTTGAAGCTGAATGGAAAAATAAGAACATCAAGAAAGATACTATGCCGCAGTCCACTCTCGGGATGTAGGCAGGGAGCTCTCTATTTTATATCTTAAAAGTGGAATCATGATGCCTGAGATTGAAAGATTTATAGGTGCCACAAGAGCAGGTCGTACCTACCGTACAACAGAAAGCGAAAAATGCAGAATGTGTGGAAAAAAACTGAAACAGTACAACACCTGTCTTCAGCATGTACTTACCGGGTTCCAAAGGACTACTTGGACCGCCACAATACGGTAGCTGGAATCTTGCACCAAGAGACCGGCAAAAAAGAAAACCTTATTAACAATCAAGAACCGTATTATAAATACGTATCTTCATCCCTGGTAGAGAAAAAGGACTAAAAATATACTGGGGCACACAAATAATCACGGATCGCCCTGTCAACCACAACAAACCGGGCAACTTTGTGTTAAACAAGAAAAAGAAATGCGTCTACATCATCGACATCAGCATACCCTTGGACGAAAATGCAGGAAATGCGAGAAAACAAAAGATAAACAAGTACCAAGATCTAGCCTTCGAGGTTAAAGATATATACCAACTGGAGTTCAAGTGCTGCCCGTTATCATATCCTCCATCGGACTGGTAGACAAGCAACTGCCAGTGAGAGTTGTGGCCCGCGAATAAACCGTTGGTAAAGTTTCCCGGGAAACCTCCTGCTAAGGAGTGAAAAAAAAAACGTTTATTTGGCAAAAAAAGAACAATAAATTGAAATCTTGACAATAAAGTTTTAATTAACAAGTAAACGTTAGAGAACCTACTAAAGAGCTTGTGCTTTGTTGAAAAGTCACAGTTATTATGATGGGCTCACAGACATAAACCTTTATAAAACAAACACATGACTAAAACTAATAACCAGACACACATTTTTTTACAATCAAGTGTCACAATAACGGCAATTTCTCAAATATGAATAAAACCTAACACAATAAACAAAATTATCTTACATATTTTAGATTAACGAGATCAGTGCAGACATCCCTTCCCTCACCAAGCATCCAATCTGTTACACTCCCTCTGAACAGACCAAACGTGCGACAATCTTTAACTTCTGTATAGAACGGCGTAAATGCACGGAGCAAAAAACTTAACTAATCGCTGCCCCAGGGTTTTAACGCACATACTTGGATATGCAGATCTATTTCTTGTCTCGTGTAATGACTAGAGTATTCTAATCCTATTTTCCCTAAAAAGTGTAATTTAAAATACTTAAACAGAAAATCTGACGTACAATGAGCAACTGACTCTCTTGGAAAAGTATGGATGAAGGGTAAGTCGTTGGTTTCCTATAAATTATTTGTATAAACCATTTCTGTTAGCTTAACACTCATTACATTCTTTTCAGCTACTCCACCCCAGCCCAGTATGCCGTACCAAATATGGGATTGTACTCGTGGAAAGTAGAGAACACTTAGCTGTTCAGTGTTTAAAATATTCTTGAGGTAAGTACATGTGGGTAAAAGACCCCTTAGTTTCTTGTTTATGTTTTTTATTTGCAGATCCCATCTAAGATGTCGATCGTATCGAGGTATTTTATACATTTTGCCTCAGGTATTTCACTCCGAATATCTATCTTTAATTTATTAAAATTATGTAAATGGTTTTTGTAAGCTGCAAACGGCAGATATTTAGTTTTATCCTAATTTGATGTCAATTTATTTAACAGAAACCATTCAATGATAGTTCCAAAATCCTCTCCTGCAACCCTCTTTAAATTTCCGCACGTACTAGAACGATAAAATATAACTGTATCATCAGCAAAGGCAATTATTTATCCTCTTATTTTTAATAAATCATTAATATAAATGGTAAAAAGTAAAGGTCCCAATACACTACCTAGAGGCACACCAGAATCAACGGTTTGAACATCACTAATTCCTCCTTCAATTTTAACATACTGGACCATTCCTGTTAAATAGTTTGTCCACAAATTCAGAATCTCACCCCTAAGGTCATTATCTTCCAACTTTTGCAGCAAAATTGTACGGGATACTTCAATCTAAAGCTTTGGGAAGGTCCACGAAGTTGCATAAACTTTTGTCAGTGAGATCTAAAGCTTTCCAAATATGCGCTGTTAATATTTGTATTGCATCCTGGGTAGAGAGATTTAGAAATAATTTTATATTTATCGAGAAATTTAACAAATCTGTACTTAAGCAACTATGATTTTTGAGAAAATTGAGAGCAATGAAATAGTCTGTAATTTACAATATTTTTCCTCTCTCCACTTTTATATAGTGCTATACAATTTACCATTAAAGTACAAAAACTCCGATAAGTTATACTAAACAAATAAAAAGTTGTTTCCATTGAGTTCACAATTAGAAATAAGATTTGCAATTTATTTATAATGCTTTCCTGACGTTTATGGTTCTACTCTAACACAAGAGCGATAAGATCAACCATCTTAAATTACTTGAAGTTATCGTAAGAGCCTTTAAACGCCTAAGAACTTTTCGTAATTATTATGATTAATATTATCAAATCTCTCACGGGAACAAACTAAACAACTTTTAATTAGTTTTGGTTAATCAGCTTAGTCTCCAGTATTTTATTTATTCAAACGAGAAAATGCGGAAAGATTTAAGTTTAAATATAAAGTTGAGAAAATTTTAATAGTTCCAAGCAGCAGGCATTATCAGTATTTCGTCATCTGGTATAGATATTGATTATCCTGATTGCAGCATATTGTATACCTAAACTTTTCCACCTTTGAAGATAATATAGCAAATGAAGCTACAGAAAATACAGGAATTAATTTTTCTCAGATTTCGCAATTTTTGCAATCATCGGATACATTGGAAACGATAATAATAAGATAACCTAATATATATAAACCATATGAAACATTTGGAAGTTACAGTACTTAGATGTAATAGTAAGTCAGCTAGATAAAAGATTTACTGCGTTTAAAACAGCGTATTCAAGATTTTCAATTCTAGATCCTCAGATATTGGTTAAATTAAATGACTTGACTGAAAGTTTGGAATAAGCTCAGTTATTAGTGGAGAAATATTTAAATTATTCAACTTCTCCACTAGCAACTGAGCTAATTCAGATAAAACCATTATTGTATAACAACATTAAAAACCTTAACTCATGTATTCGTAAACTATATTTTCGAAAAAATTATTGTTGAGTAGTATACCAGAACTGTGTTCTGCATTTCAATTATTTCTTGTTCTTCCTGTAACCTGAGCTCAATCGGAAAGATCATTTTCAAAGTTGAAATTAATTTGAAATGTCCTTAGTTCGACCTTGACTCAAAGTCGTCTTAGTTCTCTAGCTTTTATCTGAATAGAGCAGGGGGCCCCCAAGAAAAGCCTTGCGGGGGGAGGGGCCCCTAAAAACTTGGCCAGCCACTGCTTTCCTCGTAATTACCCTTGATATTAAAAACTTGTTTTCCAGTTGATTCTAAGGCTTAAATGGGGATGAACTGGAACTGGTAACAATTTAGTAGAAATCTAGGAACAGAATGGCGCCAATGGCTGCCTAATAAAAATTTAAAAATCATTGTAATAATAATAAATCTACTTATTTAAATGACCCCAAATTTTGAACAACAATCAAGTGTGACTAGCTGAAAGATTTTGTTGTATGAATCCAATATGGCGACAAAAATGGCAGCCTACTAAAACGTTATTAATATAAAAAAAAATAATTAAATAATAAAAAAAGACGATTTACAAAATAATTTTTAAGGTTTGGCTACAGATCACGTATGACCATATTGCTTATATGTTTATGCGTATGACAGACGAATAGAGGTGACAGCAAAAAGGTACATTAATATGAAGAAAAACCTGTAGCAAGAATTGTTTTTGATTTACTCTTTCTAGGTTTTAATCAAGTACCGGACGATAAAATAATATGTTATTAAATAATAAAATTATGTAAAATGTAAAAACAAAACTATTTTTCACAAACACTTCCACTATACATATTTTTTTAAAAACACGTAACATGTTTCGCTACACAATAGCTTCTTCGGACGTTACATCTCGAATGAATAAACTTAAGGGTGCAAGTCCAGAGTACATGAAATTGAAGAGTAACAACAAGAGCAAAGCGGCACAAGAGAGTTTCACCGCTGGAATCCAAGTAGCACAAATTAGCTGATGAGCTTTTTTTGTCTAACAGTTATCCATAAAAGACACATAAAAACCAGAGATTTCTCAAATTTTGGCAAATGATTCTTGGTTTCTCGAAAACATAAATTATTTATCACATAAAGTGTCTAATAAAAAGATTAAATATTTCACAACATATTCTAGAAAAACGCCGCCTTGGGGTAATCGTCGTTTAATTTTGTTACGCTGGCTCCTGGGTCTTAAATTAGCCATTTTTTAGCGAGTACTAAAGGCAAACCAAGTAGGCAAATTTTTAGTAAATGTTGCTCCATTTTGGTTAGATTTGAAAATTATTGCCATTTGGTAAATATTTGCTTACAAAGTGACCAATTTCAAGGAATATTTGCTTAAAAAATAGCCCAAAGCTATCCGCCATGATTGAAATTAAAATTAAACTAATTTCCTGGCAGCCATTACTTGACCACTTTAAACAAACATATTCTTTTTACCTATAAACACGTATTTTCATGCATATTTTTTTTACGTTATGAACCCTTTAATCATTTTTTTTTTAGTAAAATACGTTTCCAAACTAAAAAAAAAATATTTGTAGAATCCAAATTTTTAGTTTCGAGAAGGGGCGCGTGTTTTACAGGCCTATCTTAGATTCTTTTAACAGTAAAAGTTCCTTCGAAAATGTTTTTTGTCCCTACCAACCGTCAAACCATAATTTGTTATCTTTGCATTTCTTCTTGGCTCGTAAATTCTTACACAGATTGGCTCTGTTAATATTATTTCCACATAATTTGAAACAATTGATGATTTATTACATAAACGAAGAAAGGCAAAAAATGAGAAATTATTTCGGTAAATTTCGGAAAAAATGTTATTCAAATTTCGGCTAAAAAACAAGTCAGACATAAGCTAAAAAAGCTCGATTTTAAAGTCAAAAGGTAGCTAATAAGCCCAACCATAAAATAAGAGAGGGTTGTATAATTGCCAATTGGCCATTTTTACCCCATTATGGCTAAATTATTATTCCCCACTTTAGCCATATTTCCGTCATTATACTGTAATAGAACTGTTATTTTGGCTAGCCATTTTAGCTAATTAGCCAGGGATATTAGCCCATATATGATTATATGTGCTGCTTGGGTAAGAAATGGCTATCCGCCGAACGATGGACCTATATACAACTTCTACCTAAAAGTTATTCACGTTGAACTTTTATTTAAATTACCTTACATTGAATTTCATGAATTTGATCAGCATATAAGACAAAAGTCATCTCAATTAAACACAAAAAATTTCTTAAACAAAAAACGAACTTTGTTCTCTAATCCCTAAAAATAATAAAAACATGAAAGCAAGTTCAAAACAAATTTTTGACCATCAAGTTTTTAATAGATTTTCTAACCTCTAGCGTCTAGTTTTCAGATACCGAAATACAATTATTAGAAAATTTTAAAATTAAAGTTTAAATACAATATTCGTGAACAAGCTTCAACGAAAAACTTAGAATTGTTGGGTGCTGAAACTGAACCCTTAAAGACATCCCTTCATATAAATCTATAGAATTTGAAGGTTTAACACTTAATAAAAAAGAATTTCTAAAAGATTCTAAGTCAAATTCAGAAATTCAATGCATAAAACAAATGAAAAATAAGTCAAAAATGTTATTTTTACGAAATATGATAAAGGCAACGCTGTAGTTGCTATTGATAGGTTAGATTATATTAACAAAACATTAGAATTGTCTAACCCAGACAAAAATCAGATTTTAAAACATAATCTTACAGATCTTTTTCAACAAAAAATTAAAACTTATATTGAAAATTGTAAGAGTTGGTTTGATGATAGAGATGTCAGTAATATACAATTATGAACCTACAACCACCAAAATTATATCCTTTAATTAAACATCATAAATTGGGATTTCCTATCAGATCAGCACTGTCTTTCTTTTCAGCGCCATCCTATAAAATATCTAAAATACTTATTATTCAATCATATACAGAGTTTTCAGCAAAATATTTAATTAAAAACTCGTTAGATTTAGTTAGTAAAATTAAAAATATTCATTTGCCAAATAACGCGAAACTAAGCTCGTTTGAAGTCACTAATCTGTTTCCTAGTATTCCTGTTAAAGATACCATCAAATTAGGAAAAACACTTTTATACAAAAAATCAGTTAATTGTGTTACAAGAAAACAAAAAACAAGAAATATTATACTTACTTACCGAATCTTTAGAACAAAACTACTTCGAATTTAATAATAAACTTTATAGTTGTACAGACAGAAGATTTAATTATAGGAAATCCATTAAGCCCCATACTTGCTGAAATATTGTTGGACACTTTAAGAAAACCAAATCAACAAACATCATTTTTTTAAACATTTTATATACTGGCATACATATGTTGATGATGTTTTAGCATGTTTTACAGGAACTGAACGACAATTAAATATTTTTCTGAAATATATTAATAACCTTCATCCTAGTATAAAATTTACAATTGAACTAGAATCTAACAACAGTATAAATTTCTTAGATTGAACCATTAAAAGATTAAATAATAAACACGATTTTTCTGTGTATTATAAACCTTCGCATACGGAAACTAACATACATAATTCCTCCAATGTCATCCATTTCGACATAAACTAGCCTCATTTCACAGTATGATTAACAGATTAATCTCCTTACCTCTAAGTAAAACTAATTTTCCGACCGAGTTAAACATAATCAAACAGATTGCGATAAATAATGGATGTTCAATTAATGTAATTAATAAAATTCTACAAAAAATTTATATAAAAAACTATAAATATGATTTACCCTAATATCCATGTAAATACAACTGCATAAAAAGTTATATCCAGGGGCGTGCGGTGAAATTTTAAGAAAGGGAAGCAATTTTTAGAAACTTACCTATTTGTAATGTAATTCGATTCTTGGAGCATTTTTTACAAATTCGTCAATGACGTCATCATAAAAACGTCGATGCTCAGACATATTTTGGAGAAGTTTATTTTCAATGGACAACAGCGATGTATGCGAAAGTCTCTCCCGCCCGGTGAAATTTCTCACGAAATTTTGTATACGTTTAAGTGTTGAAAAATTGCGTTCTACTGATGAACTTGTGGCAGGTATTGTCAATACTAATTCACACGATTTCGACACTTCGGTGTAGGCATCTTCCAGCTGCTTGTCTTTTAAAAATTGCATTAGTTCCTTAGCGTTATTTTTTGCGCTAATGTCATCAGTTTCGTAAATAACTTTTAGTTCAGATCGCAGTAACACTCGGTTAAAGTAAAATCATTTAAACCGTTAAATCTATAGTTTATTTGTTGCTGAATTTAATCGATTATTTCATAAAAGAGGCGTCTGTTTGATGTTGGAACATCTCCTACCTTGTCTGTTCGAAGACGCTTGGCTTGTGGCTCTACATTTAACGTCATCGTTTTCTCCCAAAATAGGTTAAAGTCATCTCTTTTTTGGCTTAACATGGACTTAAAATCGTCCACTCTTTTTAGGCAGAAAGCCATATCATTTTTTTTAGTTTGTAATATATTAAAAACATTGTCCGAAAGTGGAAATATTTCTGAAAATATGTTCAACAAATAATTAAAATTAAAATCTCGTTTCAAACAGTCCAAAAACCCCCTCGAACTTTATTGCTTCTGAGTCCCACTTTTCATTATTTTCTATTATATTCTCAAATAGTTCAATCAGTGATATACGATTTTCAGATACTGTTAACACAAGTCTTCCATTATAGTTCCACCTAGTAGGAGCTACTTTGGCAATCGTTTGTGGACAATGGACTCCAAAACTTGTGTACGTTTTGTTGAATTGGAAAAAAAGCAGCCATGCTACTTAAAGTAACGAAAAATACTTTACACTCTTTAATGTGATTGATGGAATGAGATAAAACTAAATTTAATTTGTGAGCAAAACAATGGACAAACACGGCACTTAGGAAAGTTTCTCGAACTTTAGCTTGCAGACCCCCTAATTGTCCTGCCATCACTGCAGCTCCATCATAGCTTTGAGCAACTAATTTTTTCTCTCCATTAATTTCTTTAGTAACGTTATAGAATACGGTATATAATGCATCTGCTGTACGATTTCCGAACACATTCTTAAAACCTAAAAATTGCTCTTGAATACTTCCGTCGGTTTTAACGCAGCGTATTACTATAGATAATTGGCTTAAATTACTGATATCAGTTGTTTCGGCCAGAACAATAGCAATGAACCGCGCCTCGCCAATCTCCTGCTTAATTCTTTTTAGAATAATGGTTGCAACAGCGGAAATTAAATCATTCTGGATTCGATTCGACGTTCCGCGAAAAACGCTACACTGCTCTAAATGATTTTTTAAGCAATTATCATATTTAGCCATTAAACTAAGTAAATCTTGAAAATTTCCTCTAGAAAGAAACCCTTGTTTCGTCATGACCTCTAAATCCCAATTCGTGCTGTCCGAGAAAACAAACAACACTGATAAGTCTTCTTAATATTTGCCTAGGTTTATCGACTAGTTCATTGTGTTGGCGGTGACTAATTTCCAACTGTTTATTAAGGGCGTGTTCAATTCTGGTTGTGCCGAAGACTTTTTCTTTTATGACGGCCTGTACATGCGCTTTGGACATAATGTGTCTTTCTACAGCTTTATGGAAATTGTTTAAATCGGAAAAACCAGTTTTATTCTAGAGACCTTTTTCATTTTCAAAAAGTAAACATGGCCAACAAAATAATTTGCTTATATTTTTACGCCCTGTTAGCCATTTAAATTGTTCGTACTGTTTTTCCGGATAAACATGTGTAATACAGTTTTTCATTTTTGTGGTTAAATTTTTCATAGGCGGTTTTGCCCTTCCTTTGGAAATTATTTGAAGCTTATCAGCGAAGTTTAATGTTCAAAATCTCTTTACTATTAAGACACACACCACATATTCACACACACTCTTCTTACTAAATTCTTCAACATTTTCAACATTATTACCGATAGCCGAAGTTGACGGTATTTGCATATCCACGTCCGTATTATTGTCTTCCATATCGTACCATGCACGGCGCGACGTACGTACAGTGATGGGCAAATACCGGGTACGTTGAAATTTGGGTATATACCTAAGGTTTTGTACCCGGTATATACCCAAGTGTGTATATATCCCCATATAGTTGGGTATATACCGGGTATATACCCGGGTATATACCCAAGTGTACTTACTTGGTTAATTTAAGGTAATCTAACAAATTTTAACGTTTTGTTGTTAAATTAGGACATTAAAAAAAGTGGTTGAATAAACCGAAATAAAAATCACAAAATAATGCTATTAAAAATGAAAATAGTATAATGAAACAAAAACATAATGCACGGAGTAAGAAAAATACGTTTATAATCTAAACAATGAACAACTATTAAAAACATATTTTAATTCTGAATAAAATAAGAGAGTAATGAAACAAAAACATAATGCACAAAGTAAGAAAACTACGTTTAAAATCTAAAATAAATAATACTTAGTTGCAGAGGTGGCAACCCTAGGTATAATACCAGGAATATACCGGGTATATACCGGTATATAACTACAGTAAATTTCTCAATGGATATATACCCTACACCTTTTAACAATATACCAGGTATATACCCAAATTTTATTTACCTACCCGTTGGGTATATACCCCCGCCCATCACTCCGTACGTATCACACAACACACGGATAGCCGTTCGGACAAAGAACCTACTCCAACGATAGCTTCCGCCACCACTTAAATCACGCGACTGAAATGCAGAAATTGCAAACAGCCGGTGGAAAGTTCAATAACCTGTGGCGCGATTCACAGGAAATCAAGCATACAGGACTTGGCTGCAGAGAAGCTAGCGGCCCGCATAGGTTCTATTTAATATTTTATTGTGGCTGGGTCGGAGTCAAGGCTGCATTTATTATGGGCCTGATAATTAAGATAATATTTTAGCATTTTTAATATAAACTAAATTAATGGTTTCCTATTTCAAATATTACATTTTAGAAGATGTAATTTTTTTTTGGGGAAGCACTGCTTCCCTTGCTTCCATGGACTGCACGCCCCTGGTTATATCATATATAGGTAATTTTAGCTCTAAAATCGGTACATTTCTAAACGGTTTAGATACTAGAACAATATATAAAACCAATAATTCTATAAATACATTAAAAATAATAAAACAAAATCTGATAAACGTGAACAATCAGGTGTATACCAACTAAATTGTGGAGATTGAGACAAAACATATATAGGTCAAACAGGCAGATATTTTGGTAAAAGAATAGATGAGCACTATAAATGTTTTATCAAGAGAAAATCCGAGTCCAATTATGTAAACCACTTGATTGAGACCGTTCATACCTTTGATAAAAATTTTAAAATAAAAAAAAATATGGGTTATAAATTGAATAGGAGGACTGAATGGAGTCTCTAGAAATAAATAAGCTCAAACGTTCAAATTGTTTGTTAAACGATCAGATAGAACTCAATAATTCACTTTTGTAAAATATATTTCAGTAATTTTAAGTAATTTAAGTTTATGGCTAGTTCTTAAAAATTCCCAGACTTACAAAGAAGCAATATGCTCACATAGAAGAACTGAAAGATACAGTTGTATGGTTGTGCAGCAGCTGCAAAGAGGATCTAGTCGACTTATACAAAAAGAAAAATTATACGGAACAAATACATCAAAAACTAGAAAACCCGGAAGAAAAACTAAACAATGTTAAAAATTAAAATCAAACACAAACTTATGCTGACATTGCAAAACAAAATGGAAACCTATCAAAGAAAACAACAGAGTATGTGTCACATGAAAAAACTCTTATTCTAAAACCAAAGAAACAACAAACCAGGAAGGATAGCATAAACAAAAAAATGGACTGTATATGTAGAAACTTTGGGTCATACATTTAAAAAACTTGTTAATATGCGGTTAGATATGGGATGGAACCAATGCCAGGTAACTGAAGACCTAAATATCTTGAGATGCTTTCAGTGCGGTAGATTTGGACATAAACAAACACTTTGTGGCCGTGAAAAAGTATGCACGTACTGTGGTGGCCACCATGACAGATACAATTGCACCAAGCAGGTAATGAAATGTGTAAACTGTAGTGATATCAAAAATAAGTATAATCAGCTACATGAATGTGACCACGACAGCGAGGATGAAAGTAAATGCCTTGTTTTCGCAAAAAATGCAAATTGGCACGAGAGAGACTAGACTACAATGCCCAAAATGTACCTACTGTAAGTACATTTAGTCAGGTACATATATTTAGGTAAATATAAATATTAAATAGATATTAATGGATCAAAATAGTAATATTTTAGACCAATATAAGGCTTATGAAACTATTGTCTGTGATAAACTGACACAGGTACCTTTTTTTGATAACCCCTTAAGGGACATTAATATAATTCACACGAATGTTAGAAGTCTTTATAAAAACTTCGAGAATTTACTAGTCTTCTTAGAATCAACTAATACAAATTTTGATGCGATAATATTATCAGAAACACATATAATATATAATATTTTTGATTTTAATATTGAAGGATATAAAGTATTTTTTGGAATAAAGGAAATGTAAGCAAATTTGACGGATGTGTAATATATGTAAAAGAGGAGATTTATCAAGAACATGGTATTAAAGAAATTAATAGTGTTAAATGTCTAAAGGTTTCAATTTGCAAAAATAATAAAATTGTTAATATCCTGGGATTTTATAGATCTCCTTCTACCAACAGTGAAACCTTCATTTTTGACCTAAACGATATCTTAGACTGAAACACAAAAGATCAGAAGCGAATGTATGTTTTTGGCGGAGATATTAACATAGATTTATTGGATACAAGGTCTAGAGTGGTTAATGACTATCTAACTGTGCTTAGTCGTCATGGATTTTGTAGCTTGATAAACAAAGCCACACGGGTATAAGCTGGTAGTGCGTCCTGTATATATCATTTCTTTGCTAAATATAAGGAAAACGTGATATAATCTGTTAAATCTGTAACAATAACTAGAACCCTTGCAGATCATTACCTCAGTTTGCTCAACATAGAACTAAATAAAAACAATAACTTAGTGGCAATAGAGAAGCTATTTTTAAAAAAAATCAATCATAAATTGTTAACTGACCTGCTCTCGAGGGCAGCTTGGGATGATGTTCTGGGTTGCGATGATGTTGATGGGTGTACTGATATTTTTGTGGGGAGATTCATAGCATATATAAATAAAGCAACAAAAATGTATAAAATCAATAATAAAAAACAGGAGATTGAAGCCTTGGATCACGTGTGGACTCTTAACATCCATACGTAAAAAAGATGAATTAAAAAAATATTGTACTAAACACATAAATGATATTAAAGCTTTAAATAGATACAAACAATATAAGACTAATCTTTCAAAATTAATAAAAAAATAAACATGAATATTATAAAACAAAAATTCAGCAAAACTCTAAAGATGTAAAAAAACACGGCAGGTTATAAAAGAGGCTACTGCTGATCAGGCCAATTTCTCCAATATTAAATGCATAGTGGATAGTAACAACGTTGAAATTACAAATAAGTTTGACATTGCAAATGAGTTCAACACTCATTTTAGTACCATAGGTAAAAGATTAGCCAGGAATATTAAAACCACACACAGAGGTGGCGGACGAAGGGATTACACTAACCAAAATTCATTTTATTTTACCCCGGTAACAGAAAATGAAATAATTTTACAAATTAATACGCTAAAAAATGATGTTAAGGGTGGGGATGACAACATTACCTCAGAGATGATCAAAAACAACCACATATTTCTACTTAAACCCTTAATACATATAGTAGAACCTTGTTTTTAGCAAGGGCATCTTCCCGAGTGCCCTTAAAAGAGCTATCATAGTTCCCTTGTTTAAGCAGGGTGATAAGAAACTTACGACAAACTATCGGCCAATTGCATTGATAAGCACAATAAGTAAAATAATAGAAAAGTATATTAAATCTAAATTATCATCTTTTTTGAAAAAATATAATATATTATCCGTGGATCAATATGGTTTTAGAGAAGACACTAATACGGAAAATGCACTGTGCAAAGTTACAGGTGAAATTCTCCGAAATATAGATGCTGGTAGGAGGGTAGTTGGAATCTTTTTGGACTTTTTGACGGTTTGATACCGTGGCGAACAAGACCCTTCTACAAAGTTTGTGTAGAATCGGTATAAGCGGTGTGGCATTTAATCTCCTCAAATCATACTTAAGCGGGAGGACACAAAGAGTCAAAATTGAAGATATCTCAAGCAACTCGCTGGAGGTGGATACTGGGGTGCCGCAGTGCACAATACTTGGCCCACTACTTTTTAACGTCTATATATATGATGTACTGACAGAGTTAAATGAGGGAAAAGTTTTTTTGATTTGCAGATGATACGGCATTAATAGTCAGTGACACCACATGGGACCTAGTTATTAAAAAATCAGAAATAGCTGTAACTAAATTTAAAAACTGGTTGAATAATAGTTACTTATCATTAAATGTGAATAAGACAAAATTTTTAACTTTTGGTTTAACTCAAAAATCTCTGACAGATGTACAGACACTAAAAATACATAATTCTCCTTGTAATATGACGACAAACGTATTTGTAAATGCGACGATAGTATCAGTAGAGCACAGAATGTAAAATATTCGGGTGTATTAATTAACGAAGGTATGACATGGAGAAATCACATTGAATACACTACGCAAAAAATCAGAAAACTTATTTATAAATTTTACGAATTAAGATCCATTCTCGAATTAAAAGATCTGAAAATAGTGTACCTTTCGCTTGTAGAATCTATAATTAATTATGGAATTGTTGCATGGGGTAATGCCTGCAGGGCTACCATGTCGGCCCTCTGTGTGGCCCAGAAATATGTAATAAGAATAATGTTATTTAAAAACAAAAGATACCCAACTATTTCACTGTTTCAGGAAAGTAAATTGTTAATTGTTCAACACCTGTATGTGAAGGCAGTTATTAGATTTATTATTAAAGTGCCGTACTATAAACAAAGCATAAATCATAACTTAAATACTAGACATTTTGCTTCCCAAAGTGTGCGGCTACCATCTGTGTCACTCTCGGCTGCCCAGAGGCATATTTCCTTTGTTGGCCCAAAACTATATAATACTCTACTACTATATATATATATATATATATATATATATATATATATATATATATATATATATATATATATATATATATATGTGTAGGTTGGTATCTGTTTAGGATTTCAATTTCAAGTAGGTCCTATTCTGAGTTAAAACAAAATTATGAAAATATCTGGCAAGTTTTGTTACATTCTTATAAAACTATCATTAAGTATAAAAATAAATTTAAAATTAATACTGAACTATTTATTAGGTTTTTCAATAAGAACCATCTGCTTTTAGAACAGTTTTTGTAACATTTTTTTTTAATTACAGCCTAGAGCCCGTGCCTTGGAGAAAGTTTAAAGTACTCTCTTTGTAACTGATATATTTGGAATTTGATTGTCCTGAAATAATATTACCATTTATAGATAGGTATGAATTCCAATTTTAAGAACTATATAAATCAGTATCAGAAATTCATTTCGAGGGGAAGGGGGCTCAAAACGATCAAATCTCAGGAAAATTAGTAAAAAACTTGCCTATACCAACATATTTTCAAAGTTTCGGGGGGAGGTCCAGACCACCAGAACCCCCCTGGCTACGTGCCAAATAGAAAATCCAAAATACAGTTTTTTGGAAATGTATCTTCTAGTTTTTCCTACGTGTAAAATATATATAGAGTCTTTAATTAAAAAAATACATATTTTCTCAGCATCGGTATATGTTGAAAGATACAGAAAATTACCATACAATTGATAAACAGAAATGTTATTCTTTTTTTAGTTCTTGTGCATTAAATTCAAGACATTCTAGAATAATTATTTTGTACAACAACCAACATAACGAAAAAAAAGTCTTCACTTCTTGGTGTTTACACCAGTCTGGCGTAAATAATATGATACAAAAAAAAACATTACTTAATTTTATAAAACTGGGTCTCGAGGTTTCACCCTTCAATTTCTAAAAAAAGGGGTTTACTTTATACTATTTCTACCATTTTAGCTTAAATGAAAGTGGCTTTGGGAGGGGGGTACACCAATCCCCCCTCCCTTATATGCCACTGTCTCTCAATATATCTACTCAAAATGCCTAAAGTAATTTTTGTAGGGTTGTTAGGTGAAATAGTTATTTGTTTTGATTGTCTTATAAGTAAGTAAAACATTCTAGCTTGATGTATTAGTTTTTTAAAGCTCTCAATAAAAAAAAATTTATGATTTAAAATAATTTATTGTTCAAGTAATTATAAGCTGAAATATAGTTTCCAATGCTGCTAATTTCTGATGATATGTAAGGTGGTGCATACTCTTCCATTGCAACTTAAAAAAACCAAAACAAAACATTTAATTAATGACTGGATTTTAGAATTAGTGTTAAGCAATTTATTATAGTGCATATTAACAAAATTTATTAAATACCATATGTTAAAATTGCCATGATGTTACTTCATAGAAATATAGAAATATTTGTAGTATAAAGTGTACAAAATATTACAAATTCTAGAAAGTATTACTAGAGAACTGCATACACAGATTTCGGTCCATTTTGCAGTCACAGCTTTAAGAACTTATTATTGTTAAAAGCTTTGTTGTTGTATATTGTTCTTGATGAATAAATAAATATTATTATTATTATTATTATTATATCTTTAAAATTTCCGAATCGTTGTATTACGAAACATGTATCGTTGTATTACGAAACTTGTACATGTTTGTGAAAAATAGTTTTGTTTTTACATTTTACATAATTTTATTATGAATTTCCACCGAGTATCCGCTGACACAATCCTATTATTAAGCAATGGTTTTCTAGCAATAAATAGGATCGTTTTTCCTTATAACTTCTCCCTGTTTGAGCAAACATATAAGGAAAACGTAGTAGAAATAAATTTGTTCAATTACCCCAGCAACAAATTCATATTTGGTGCAGTGCGGAGAGGCGTCAATGGACTCCACAAGGAATATTAATGGAGCATACTCCACAGTTTCCCGCAAGATGGAGCCATGGAAACAAATAGACGGATAGTCGCCGGTTTTTTGTCGAAAAGCCAGGGTGAGGCTGCGAGAATTCGCAAAAATGATCTTATCTCGTTTAAAGTGACTCCGTACAATACGCGGGATCTTTTCTTCCCGGTTATGTCAGTTCCGGCAATATGGAATTCGAGCGGTGTTCTAGTTTCTTTTTGAAAGTTTTAGAGCGACGAGAATTTTCCTGTGATGGATTCGACCCTATATTACCCCGGTAAGGAGAGAGTATTTATTTGACGCCTGTTTGTCCCCATAGTAACGTCGGTTTGGCGCTTAACTTGTCAACAAGGAAGGCCAAAGCACGCGCGATGTGAGAATCACGGTTCTGCATTATTTTTTAATTGTCCGATCTGGGCGGTTCATTAACCACTGCTGTGGAGTTGCGGAATTTTACATTAATTACTTCTTCGCTAAATTAAACTAAATATTACCACGCCCAGCGTAGAATCGATAATCCGTAACGATATATTTTGTTTACGAAAATTTCTATCAAAATAATTAATTTATAAAGCATATGAAAAAATATGTATTAATATAATATGTAATTATTGTAGTCAAGCAATACTAAGGTTATTAAAATTTAATTAAGTAAAAGTGAATACAAAATACATTAACCCTCAACAATCGCTAAATTATGAATGAAATGTTTAGTATAATATATAATTATTAAAAAACAAAATGGTTTTCTTTTAATTCTTGGTTTAAGGTCACCCGTTAATGAAAATTAATATATACTTTAATTACATACTAAATTTGTTGATATTTTCAAATCATAGAACGTAAACAGTGTCAATAAAAATATTTACAAAAATCTACATTGACATTCACATTACATTTTAAAATAATAGGACGTTCACAGCAATAAAATATATCGGACAAACACAAGCTTTTGTTTGTTTTGTTGTTTATGCATATAAAAATACATTTTACCTAAAATATTCAAGAGATTTTAAAGAAAAGATAAAAACCGTAAAAATTCCAAAAAATTACTTATTGGTTTCGCTAGAAGCAGTATCTCTCTATACAAGTATCTCTATTTCGTTAGCACTTAATATTGTTAAAAAAAGTGGGAAGAAATTAAAAAAAGTACTAACATTCCAAAAGCCGAATTCCTCAAGGCATTAGAACTTTCTTTTCATTCTACTTAGTTCCAATACGATAAAAAATATTTTAAACAAAAAGAAAAGTCTGCTTTGGGTTCTTCAATATCAAGTGTTATTGCTCAGTTAATAATGGAACATCTAGAAGAAACAATGTTAAAAAATATGGAATTTGAAATCTCTCTTTTTACAGGTATGTGGATGATTGTATCATGGCAATACCAAAAAATAAAATAAATAACATTGTACACATTTAATAATTATCACAAAAACTTACAATTTATATATAAAGTTCTGGACAGCATCTTTCATCATATAGATCAAAATATAAAAACCGAATGGTCTATTTCACAAAGAAAAATCGGTAATTATTGGCGAGCCATTTATTTGTTTGATTCAGAGTAGAAAAGATAGAGAATCTTGTAGAGAAAAAGCTAAAAATACATTAAAACTAAATAACTACCCATCCTACTTAATCAACAAAAGTTTTAAAAATAGAATTCATACATTTTGCAATTCCACAAATTTTCTGATAGAAAAATCAAACCATCTTTTTTTTTGCCTTTTGTTATTATTGTTATTGTTGTTATCTCAACAATTTCAAAAATTATTTAGACCATATAATATTGCCTATGCCACAAAGCTTTTAATTTGTTCGAAAAAAAAATCAGTACACTAAAATCAAAAACTCTGAAAAATAAAAAAAGCAATGTTGTTTAAGAAATCCCCTGTAATAATATTAATGGCGTTTATATAGGGGAGACCAGCCAATAGTTAGAAAATAGGATTAAAGTCATAAATGTGATAAAAAAAAATTGTACTACCCTCACAAACCATGATATTTCAAAAGAATATACTTTTGATTTTAAAAACACAGAAATTTTAAAAACAGAGCCTCATACAGAAAAGCAGAAATTCCTAGAAATGAAATCCATAAAAACAAAAATTCAACTAAACAAAAAAGACGTAAACAACAAAATACACATATCGATTTTATAAATTCCACAGTTGCTTGCTACCTGGTCTTTATAACAATAGGATAGTTTATTTGATTCTGTGAGAGTAATATATATGTGTCTGTTCTGTTCGTATTCCAGAATAATAAGTCATGTTATATATATATATATATATATATATATATATATATATATATATATATATATATATATATATACGAGGTAAAATACTAATATATTAATTAGAAAATTGCATAAAAACGCGTCGTTTCGCTAACACTGTAGCTTCGTCTAGTGTATAATACATACTAATCCTTATATAAATTTTATAACCTAATTATCCTAAGGTACAAAAGCTCGTTTTTTAACCAACATAATTTAACTCTAGTAACACTATTTGGAATTTCAGAAAATGTGAAGTAAAGGAGAATTGTTAAGATCTCTTTGGTCGTTAAGTAATACATTTGTATCTTTTTGGCGGTTTATTTCTAAATTTTCCAACAAATTTAATTTAGGGCCTTTGTTTTCTACATGAAGAATTAGAATCGTTGTTAAACACATAGAGCTGATAATAGAGCTTGCTAACGTTGAGTCATGTTTATTGTTGACTAAAACTGCGTTTATATTCGTTAATTCCCTGTTAAGACAACGTTTAATTTTTCAAGAGGGCTTTTCGCAGAATGTTATTATTTTAAAACATGTATTATCATCTCTACGATTGGGGTATATTTCATAAATAGTTTTGTGCTTTAACTTATTTTTTATTTGTTCTACTATTGAAACTGGGTAGCCATTATTAACTGTCATTTATTTAATTAAATTAAGCTCATCAGTGAAACTTTTTTCTGATACCGTGGCGCGAATCAATCTATAGATCATACTGTGACACGCTGCTAATTTATGTTTTATGGGATGTGAAGACTTGCAATGTTTTACAGTATCCGTATGCCATGGTTTATGGTAAATTTAAAATTAATGTTTATCCAATTCTCTCTTGATTGTTAAATCTTTAGTTAATGGAGCCGTTATCTTCAACCTCTAACGTGAATTTAATATTCCTGTGAATTTCAAAAAGTCTAAAAATATGTTTGTGCCTGTAAAACAAGTAATAGTATCATCGAGATCCCGATACTAATAGACACATTTATTACTCAATGTATGCTGATGAATAATTTATTATTATTATTCATAACATTATTTACGTAATCTACAATCTACTAGTAAATTATGTTTTTCCTTCATAAAAAGAAGGTTTTATTTCAGGGAATAGAATTTGTACCTAATATTTAAATATGTTATTAGGCCGCCATTTTGTTTTGCTATATAGGATTCGTACTAAAAGTTTATTGTTTAACACTTGAGTTTTGTGCAAAATTTCAAGTCAATTGGATAAGTGGTTTTTGGTACTGAGATTCTTAAAATTGTATTAAGCCGCCATTTTGTTCCTCCGTAATAATTGATCTACACCAAAATTTTTGCCAGTTTGTCTGCCTATCACACTTTATTTCTGCGACAACGTTGTCCATTCGATAAGTCTTAATAAAGATTTTGTGACTCCGTCATTTCGTTAACGCCATATTAGATTTTTACCAAAATGTAACCATTTCATCCCTATATGACCCTTACAAGAGAAGGAAAAACTAAATGAAAAACCAAAAAAGTCCTTTCTAAGGATTGAACTTTTCAACATTAAAAGTTTTTACTCGAGTTTTTACCATATGAATAATATTTAATAGTAATTTAGTGTCAGTCTGACTAATTTAACTGGTTTTATTCGAAATTCGCTGTTGAATTAACCCATTTTATATTTTGAGGTAAATCCCTATTATTGCATCAGACAAACTATTTCGGAATTTGCTCTTAACTAGGCATCTTGTTAATGAACTGTACAATATACCAGATAAATGAAATGAGAAATTTGATTATGCTACCCTGAAACATATTGTAATTTTGAATATTCGGATGTTTCAACAATACAGACTCTAGTCTATTTGAGTTGTTTAAAAAAAATAAGTGCATTAAATTTTTGTCTGGAATGCTAAAACTTATTTTTTACTTCCCTCGTAAAAGGGAAGTATTGTAATCGTGTAAAAAGTCACCCTCAGAGATGTTTTCAGATGTTTACTGTCTGTCTGTCTGTTCGAGGCATAGCTAAAAAACTACTTACCCGATTGGCTTCAAATTTTGAACAAAAAATAAGTTTCATATGGGGATGACCTGGTAACATTTTGGTAAAAATCCAATAAGGCGAAACAAAATAGCGGCATAGTGAAATATTAAAAAAAAATATTACTAAAAAACTACCTGTCCAATTAACTTCAAATTTTGCACAAAAATTAAGTATTATCAAAATAAAACTTAGCTAACGCAATAGCTAAGATTTTCTTTGGTATTATGTAGAAATCAACTGGTAAATTTTTGGTACGAATCCAAGAAACAAAATGACGGCATGATAAAATATTAAAAAATGATACCTAAAAAAAGTAGTTAATGGCTGATTTCAAATTTTGTGCACACGCTGGCCAACAAAATTTTTCTAACACAGGCCAGCTCATTATTTTCACAATGGAAATACCCTCCCAATAATAAAAAAAAATTCTGAAAGCCCTAATACGTACCATTTTTTAATAGCCTAATTAGAACCTTTTATATTGGCAGTTAAACAATTTTATTCTGGGGCGGCTAAAATGGGTCCATTTTACAACGGAAATATTACCTAGACTGGGTTGTTTACAACATTAGACATAAAATAAACGTTAAACATCACTCTTCTGTTGAGTTTCGTATTGAGTGGTTCTCGATAAGCAAGTGTATGTGAAGACGAGAATGTCGAGTCAAACGCGCCGAAGTTGCAAAATTTCTCCTGACAAATTTTGTTATATTTGTGGAGAATTTCTGGTGAAATCACAAGCCAGGCCATTTTCCGAAAATGTAAAAAAGCCTACTTTAAATATTTTGGTGTATTAATTGGGGATCAAGATAAGCGGTGGGCTCCCCATATGTGCTGTGTTAGTTGTAATGTATCATTGGTGAAGTGGATGAATGGAAAGAGAAAAAGTATGCCTTTTGCAGTTCCAATGGTATGGCGACAACCCACCAATCATTCTGACGATTGTTAGTTTTGCCTCACAAAAACTGAAGGTCATTCCAAAAAGGGAAAGCACAATATAGAATATCCAAATTTGCAATCTGCCATACGACCTGTTTCTCATAATGCAAATTTGCCAGTGCCGATTGCGCCTTTAAATTGGCAAGCTATTGATTTGGGAGATAATAGAGATAACGCATCATCGGCCAGCTCAGAAGGACAGTGCACCGATCCCACTTTTACCACAGGTCTCAGTTCCGACGAGCCACATTTGATTGTTCAAAGTGAATTAAATGATTTAGTACGTGATTTGGGGTTATCCAAGCAACAGTCAGAACTTCTGGGTTCCCGTCTTAAAGAATAGAACCTATTGGCCAAAGAAACAAAAATTACGAATTTCAGAAAAAGGAATGCTATGTTTTCTGAATTCTACAGTATGGAAAATTCGTTGTGCGCGTGTACTGATATAGACAGTTTAATGCAGGAACTTGATTGACTTGAACATTCTCCCCGTGAGTGGCACTTATTCATAGACTCATCTAAATATAGTTTAAAAGCTGTGTTATTACATAATGGAAATTTAAAACCCTCTATACCAGTTACCCATTCAGTTACAATGAAAGAAAATTATGAAAATATGCGCACGATTTTGGATAAAATAAACTACTGGGAATTTAAAAGTTATAGCGATTTTAGTGGGACACCAGGGGGATTTACAAAATATTGCTGTTTTTTTTGTTTATGGGACAGTCGTGCAATAAATCAGCATTATGTAACAAAAATTTGACCAGAAAGAAGCGAATTTCAACCGGGATCTCAAAATCTTAAATTTATACCTCTTGTTGATCCCAAAAAGTCCTTTTGCCTCCTCTTCACATTAAACTTGGGCTGATGAAACACTTTGTGAAGGTCTTGAATAAAGATAGTGATGGATTTAAATACCTAAGACAAGTCTTTCCCCAGTTAAGTGATGCCAAATTAAAAGAAGGCATTTTTATTGGGCCTTAAATCAGAAAATTGCTGGACGATGTCAATTTTACGGAAAAGCTTACCAGGCAGGAATTCAGAGCATGGAATTCATTTGTTAATGTAGTAAGAGGATTTCTAGGCAACAATATGGATGAAAATTATGAACAATTAGTTAATGAACTCTTAAATGCCTATAAAGCGCTTGGTGTCAGAAGGTCATTAAAATAAAAAAAATGGAAATTCGGTACCAAAGACGATGGGGTCCAGCCATGATGGGTGACTACTGTTAGTTTTTGAAGAGAGAAGATAGGACACCTCATAAACGGAAAAAATAAAGTTTAATTAGTGTTTTAAGTTAATATTTTTCTCGTTTACTTTAATCTTAGATGTACGGTATGTTTAATAGGCGAAAACGGTAAACATAGTCAATAAACAGGGTTAAGAATTTTCTGATATCATTTTTTCTATAGATATTAAGTATCGTAACATTCGATATGGTTCTACAACTCTAACAAGAAAACCCGGCGTGCTACAACTTTTTATTTGTCATTTTCGTATTTGGATAGGTCCATTCTATTAGATAATACTATTCTGATTTGTATTACAACAAAAAAATTTTTTTTTGTCGGCCAAATTAAACTCAATTCCGTCGGCCGCCGTCTCTCTGTCTTTCTCTTTGTCAGTCAGTTTGTGGCATAGCCTACTAACTACTTATCCGATTGTTTTCAAATTTTGGTCAAAAATTAATGGTCATATGAAAATGACTGGGTAATATTTTGGTAAAAATCCAATTTGGGGGAACAAGATGATGGTCAAGTGAAACGTTGAAAAAATATTATCAAAAGTTTGTACAAAAATCAAGTTTTACACAGGAATGTTACTAATTACATTTCGTATAATAGCAGAAATATATAATTTCTGCAGGTGCGAAACGGCCTACAAGAAGAATTGCTTTCGATTATCGATGTATATAATCGAAAGCAATTCTTCTTGTAGGCCGTTTTGCACCTGCAGAAATTATATATTTCTGCTATTGTACATATATCTTTTCCGGCCAAGAACTTTTGATAAAGATGTGTGAAAGCGCATTTTTATGGATTTTTACTATCTAATTACATTTTGGTATGAATCCAAAATAGCAAAAACAAAATGGCGGCCTAATAAAATATTTTAAATTTTGTGAAAGCATCTAGTGTCATACAGGTAAAGTCGTGGTACGAATTCAATTGGCGGCAAAATAAAGTGTTTAAAAAAATCAAAGTAAAAAACAACTTCTTAGTCAATTAAAATTTTGTTGAAAAATTAAATGTTAATAATATAGGAATAAACTGGTGCGAATTCGACATGATGAAACAAAATGGCGGTCTTAAAAAATTCAGTGTAACAACTACTTATTAAATTTACTTTAAATTAATCCCAAAAATCAAATGTGGCGTAGGTAGAAACTGGTAAAATATTAGTACGAATTCAATATGGGAGAACAAAATGGCGCCCAATAAAAATGTTTGGAAAGACAGTACAGATATGTTACTAAATGACTATCTAGGAACGACATTGCGTCCCACTTCACTATTCCTATTAAAATGAAAGATTCAAAACAAGGGAAGTTCTGGGTAAACAAAATTTACGATTTTTTCTTATTGTAAGAATAATTGGCTTTTCTGACGAGGCTGAGTGAAACCCTTCTCTCGGAATAAAGATGAAATTGATTTGAGCATGTCTGGCTATTTCATCAATCAAAATCCTTAAAAATGCTAGCCAACACTTAGAAGGGGGCAATGTTAGAACATTAAATCCAGTTTGTAGATTTGTGAAGTTTTATCACTATTTTGAATTTGTTTGCCTTAGTTTTAATCCTTGTGACTACTGTCAATATGTCGGCTTTCCTTATAGAATGTTCTGCTAGGCAACATTTCTTGATACTCTGTAGTATAGAAATGCTTCTCGAATTTTCTAGGTATAAAAACATGCCACGAGGCAGTTTTTTTGGAGTTGCATTTGAAATTTCGAAGTGTAAACAACTTGACATTGACCTCAGTTACCTGTAACCTGTGTTTACCTTTGTTATGTAGTATGGTGACCATCATTTCTTGACAAAACAAGTACAAATTGGAAATAAAATATAGACAAAGGAGTTGCTAATTGTGTTTCTAGATATGGAAGCCAGTGAATCATCGACACAAAAACATATTTTGCGTGCAGTAGTCAACTGAGAAAATTGTATGCCAATTTTGAGTCGTTTTTCTACTTATTGAGAAACAAAAGCTTCATAAAAGATTTCCGTAGTCTAACTGAAACAATCGGTAAATTTCCTTTACCCGGAACTTCCCTCGTTATGAATTTACAATTTTACAATTTACAACAATTTAGTTCCGGACATAAACATTTACCCCCGGATTCACTATAAAGGTTTAAGAGTTAGACCAGTTCTAATTGCCATGACAATTGAAACTGTTAGTTCACTATTTATGTTTTGAATATGTCACTGTCAATTTGTAATTGTGCCATCTACATAATACAAACAATATTTGTTTAATTGTTGCATAAGTCAACTTAAACCCATAATTGTCAAGTCAGACCTTGTCTAAATTTAAACCTCTTTAGTGAACATGGTTGTAAGTATAGTGCGGGACACAAAAAAAAAACAGGGCGGAGTCATTCGGTTTGGGAAGGTCGGCCAAGAAATCTCTTTAAACCAGTGGTCTTCTTTAAATAATGTGGCACTCCTTTTTGACTATACGCACTTCAGATAATTAAAAAATGTAACTATGCTTAATGAACCTTTATCTATATTTGTCTGTTTTCTTTCGTGTACCGCGATTCTATATCTCTTTTGTGTTGTAAAGACGACGAACTTTCGAATTCTAAAATGATTTAATTTTGATTTTTCTTGATCGATTTACCTATAAATATATTTTTTCTTGAGTTCTGTTATTAACGGTTCCCGGGCTACTGCCTACGTCCACTATTATTGGACCACCCAATATAATGATACACGATTTACAAGTCCAGATTTTACAAGGGCAGCCAGCATCAGATCCAGTGAACGAGATTTATCAAAATTTTAATTTATGCAGTTCGACTTTGGGCTACTCGGGTATGCCAAAAGTGGCCGTCTGTCTCCGTTTGTCATATTACTTTATACAGGGGCCGTCATTGAGAAGTACTATACAGGGCGTTTCCTAATTGCGTGCTGATGTTAAAATGGGGTGTTTTTATGTCCTAAAAGTCTTAACTTTTGAGATACAAGATAATAAAATTTAAAAAGAAAACATTTTTTTTCATCCCAATTCTGATGCTATTGTAGATAACTGCATGAAATTTGATACACGATACATTACATATGCACGCCACTGGTAAAAATTTCAAAAATTGATTGTTAATAAAAAATGTCCTTTTATGCATAAAAGACGTGTATCAAATTTCACGCAGTTACTTATCTATATTAGCATCAGAATTAGGATTTAAAAAAAATGTTTTTTTAAAACCCTGTATCTCCAAACTTAAGACTTTTAGGTTCATATTAAACTATTTTTCTTAAAAAGGTCCAAGAATCACTCCCGTTTAACATTAGCACGCAATTAGGAAACGCCCTATATAGTACTTCACCTTTTTCCTTGTAAGGAGGCACAGGACTAACTATGGTCAAAACTCATTTACTGATCACCTTTGCTTAAATTATAATACATTTTTCTCCGACTGTGATATATTTAGCATTAGCCTTCAGACCCTCAAAAGATTCCTTAGATTCGGCGCTATTTAATTGTTTAAAGGTTCGTGCTTCATTCCCCTCTCGCTTTACACTATATTTTTATTTTATATGCATTTTTGAATTTTATTGTTTATAGCAGGATACCATTGTATTTGTATTGTATTTTTAAGTTTTGTATTTTATATCTTGTACCATTTAGAGATTTATCTCTGTAGTGTATGTATGATCAAGTAAATAAATAAATAAACAATGACGCCCCCTGTACAAAGTAATATGACAGACGGAGACAAACGATCACTTTTGGTATACCCGAATAGACCAAAGTCGAACTGCATAAGTTAAAATTTTGATAAATCTTGTTCACTGGAATCAGTGATGGCTCCTCTACTATAACTACATTGATGTGTTAATTTTGGAGAAATATGAGTTCTGTAGTTTTTCAAATATTAATTGTAATATTAGATATTTTTTGACACCCGGTATTGAACAGAAAATTAATTATTTTGAAGCAGTTTATTCACAGCTACTTTATAAATAATTTTACATAATATATGAAAAAAAACTAAGCCATTTTTGAGATCAACGGCTGTGATTCTAATGGTTCGATTCCTTCTAAATCGTTGTCTTCCTCTAAAAATGATGAGGTTTCGTCTTTACTACTTGAAGATCCCAGAGTGATAACTAAGTCATCAATAACCGTTTCAATTTTGCCATCTACTTCCTAGTATTTATCTTCAATAGAACGAACATGTTTAACATACGATTTCCAATTTTCAGCCGATATTGAGTCAATCGCTTTTTGTTATTTTATTTAAATCTTTAATTGAAAGTTCACCGATGTTGCGCTCTCGAATATATTTTTTTACTCCTGCCCATGCAAGTTCAATAGGGTTGAGGTCGCACATGTATGGAGGCAAGGTGTATGACCGAGGTTACGTAAAAGACCGTCAATTTTATACTTTTTTTCTCTAGGCTTGTTGGCTGATATTACTTCATATAATTAATATTTTCTCCATGTTGGATTGGTCCAAGATTGTTCGATTTAAGCCACGATATCATATGATCTTTTGTAGAGTATTTAGTTGGCACTTTATATTCTACGTGAGAATGATAAGACGCATTATCCATTACCACGACTGATTTGGGAGGAATGCTAGGTAGAAGCTTCTCGAGCAACCACGTTTCAAAATTATCTCTATTCATCTGTCCATGATAGTCTCCATTTGTTAGTCCCGAGCGAAAAACTAAAGCAGCATCTGGAACAAATCCGTGAAATGAAATCAATTCTTTTCTATTATTTAATGTTTCTCTCTTACGATCGGCGCACTGATGAGTCCGATAGGATGAAAGTATTTGTACAACTACTATGTGTCTATAAAAACTTAAGGAAAATGACATAATTTCTTATGTTTATTTAAATAATATTGTTTATATTATGTATCGAAACATTCCGTAGACAGACTAGTCTACATGTTGAGGTATGTAATTTTATTACATATTTGCTTCAATTAATTTAAAGTTAAATATTTTTATTCAGTTGCGAAAAAGCCAAAAAAGATTTTTGTTTATCAATCTAAACGCAACAAATAATCTGAACACCTTTAAAAACAGTTTTTAATGATATTTCACCAGGTTACCATTTTGTTCCGCCATACTGGATATTTACCAATATGTTACCAGGTAATCCCCGTAAGACTTTTAATTTTTGACCATACTTTGCACTGGTTCTAAAATCACCTGTTCTTCCATTTTAGATTATGTGGCAACTGATAGACCGGTAATGATTAGTAAATGTAACAACTTAGACAACTGGACAGCTTGTTTACTGCCGTTTTCCTATTTTCTTAATACAACCAATATAGATATCTATTTTTTCCGTAATATTCGTCTTTATAGTGTTTTCATACTATTTTCACTCAGTTTATAAGGAAATCAAAGGTCACAATGTCAATGAAAACTATAATGAATTCTTTTACAGCTTTTGCTCGAGCTTTGAGGTCTGTGTGCCCTTGCAACAGAAAAAAAAATAACATTATAGATAAAAAACAAAAGAATACCTTTTCACAGGGATTATATAATGAATTAGAGGAACTTAGAAAGCTTAACTGGTTGAAAAACCATACAAATGAAAAAGCCATTTGGGAAGAGTATCAAAACATTAAAACAAAAAAAACAGCTAGAAAAACAACTTTATTATCATAATTTAATCGCCAATTCCACGAATACAACAAAAATGTCATGGAATATTGTTAACAATATTCAATGCAGAAATAGTACCACAAAAATAAAAGAAATCTCTGATCCACATTATAACAAACTAACAAAAAATCCTAGTTAAAATGCATCAATCTTCGGAAGTTACCTCTCCAGGCAAAAGAGGAAAACTTAACAATTATTTCGATGGAAAATTATCAAATAAGAATTCTGCGGGGTTTGACGATATCCCCCAGGTCATTTATAAAGAAAGTTATCGGCGAAATAGGTAATATTATTCTGTTTAATGTTTCAACTGAGTCCGGAGTGTTTCCCGAATGACTTAAAACTGCCATTGACATACCCATATTTAAGAAAGAAAACCCCTGTCTAGTAGAAAACTATAGACCTATTTCTCTATTGAGCTGCTTTTCTAAAATTTTAGAAAAACTCTTTTATAATAGAATGTATTCTTTTTTTGGTTAAGTATAATATGTTTTCAGATCGTCAGCATGGCTTTCTTCGGGGGCTGTCTACTGAAAGCGCTTGCGTTGACCTTTTTCAATATGTAACAGATACGATTGATAATAGAGAAACTATGGCTGCATTGAGGAGTAAAGCTAATTTTATTCTGAAGGAATTTTCTTCCTGGTGTAGGAAAAACAAACTTATGGTAAATCAGGCGAAAACTGTCCGTATGGAAATAAAAACCGTACGGAAACATCATGTGGTCTCATTATTGATCTAGATGGTCACAAGCTAGTTTTAACTGACTTAATAAATTTCTTGGGTGTTTACATTGATAGTGATTTAACCTGGAATGGGCAAATTTCTAAAAATCAATAAGAGCTCCTATGTTTTAAACTCTGAAGAATTAAGTAACTCTCGAAACCCTTCTAAGTGTTTACTATGCCTTTGTTTATTCTTCAGTTGCTTACAAAATGGTTGTATGGGGTCAGTCATCCGACATCAATAGAGTATTTGTGGTACAGAAACGGGTTGTTCGGATTATTTTTGATCTGTCATACTCAACGTCGTGTAGGGGCCCTTTCCGCAAAAATAATATTCTTACTGTCCACTCAGTTTATTTACTTAAATTGTTGACTTATTTTCATAAGAACAAACATCTTTGTCGGCTTAATAGTTCTTACCATAACTATGATACTCGGAATAAGTCTAATGTCTGGCTTCTAAAACGTAATTTAGAATGTATAAAAAATCTCCTCTGCGTGCCGGTAGTCGTATTTTTAACCTGTTGGCGTTGTCAATAAAAACTATTCGAATTAAAAAAACTATTAACAGCTGATGCATTTTAGTCCATAAATGAAATTGTTGTTTATTTGGGGAACCTTAAATAATATGTTCGACTAGTAGCATTTGGCAGCGACCTTCCATTTTGAATTAATAACCATAACCATTCATTCTTAAACTTGACTAACGCTTTGTAAGTGTGTGTATTGAAAATTGACTACTTTATTAATTAGTTAAGTATATGTGTGATGTAGTTTGTTGATATGCGTCATGTGCTGAAGCACAATTTTATTATTTTTCATATTTTAATGTTATACACCTTAGACGAAGAATAAAAATAGAGTTCATTATTTCCATATTTAGCCACTGCCAAGATTACCTCACAGTATAAGGCCGATCATACGACGATGCCAAGCCTAGCCAGGAACACCAATGTTTATACCAATTTATATTACGGTGATTATGATTATGTTTAAACATGATAAAATTTTCATACAAAGAATAGTAATGTATTTCTAGTATTAGTTTCTAAGCAGTATAAAGATATTACTTTTATTGCAAAATAGTAAAATACGAACTAAAATACCCAAAGTCTCAGATCAGATTTCATCAGTAACAAGTAACGGGGCAAACCCGATCGACCATCCCACTGTGGTATTATCCCACTTTCATTGACAAGGGATCCTTATAGTAAAAAAGTATAATAGTCTACAGTAATCATTGTTACAGGCTCACGTGACCGGCGTGGCTTTAAAACCAATAGCGGGTCGTGGAACTACAATAAATTTTAACATTAAAGAAATTAATTTGCTAAAAAATATTTTTTAGCGTCACTACTGCATGTGTTTTAATGTATTATTGTGTATTTGTTGATACGGCTCAAATCTTCTAATTATATGTTGCCTTACGTCTCCTGCCTCCTTACGAAGCAGCGTCTTAAAGGTGCGGTGACATTAGAAGAACATTCATTTTTTAAATATTTAATAAATAAGTTTTATTTACTTTATCTTGGACATTGCGAAACTAGGAGCTTTAGTTGACCTAACTGTGGTGCGACAATGTGAGTTTGTAAAAAAATGGCCGTTTAAGTTTGAAATTTTCTTTTAATCACTAAGTAAACAGCAAGATTTCCTTTTCCAGAAGACATGTCTAATGGAAGATACCTTATTCATTTATTTTGGGTAACATGACGTATTGACCAATCCGGTTTAGTATAATAGAACGTTTATTTCGTCGGGGGTCATGTGAGAATCTTCAGAAGCAAAATGATACAAAAAATACTCTGAGGTCATTTTTTTGCCGATTCAATAGTTTTTCCTATCAGAAAATTAAAAGAATTATAGAATATACCTATACTATATTAAAACAGTCGAAGGGCGTCTCACGCTCAAAAAAACGTACTGCGATTTCGAAAATCACTAGATTTTGGTTGAAATCTGGGGAAATAATAAAGTTTCGGATGATTTCGCGCCTGTTTTTAATTTGCTCTTGAGTTGGGCCAATTTTTTATATAAGTGTTGTCAGGTAAAGGAATTTAAATGGTGATTCCTTGGGTATTAAAAGTAAGAATGTGTTCGTAAACATGTTCTAAACTGGTTAGAATTTAAGATTTAGGATATTATAAATAAAAAAAATCTTTTATTTTTTAAATTTTAGCTATTAACATGGAAAAGCAATATGATGGCTATTCTATTCGTATCTAATAGCGCTCGCTTTTTTTACTTTCCTCGCAAGAGGAAAGTATTCTAGTTACAAAAAAAATGTTTTCTCAGCTCCGTCGGTTAGTCTGTATGTCTATCCGCGACAAAGCTCAAGAACTGCTTGTCCTATTTACTTCAAGGTTTGGTTAAAAATTAAAGGTCATATGATGATGACGTAGTAACATTTTGGTAAAAATCCAATATGGCTGAACCAAATGGAGGTTTATTGAAATGTTAAAGAAATATTACTAAGAAACTGCTTATCCATTTTATCCAAATTTTGCGGAAAAAGTAGGTTTGACATGAGCACCAACTGATAAGTTTTACTACAAATCCAAAATGGTTGCCTAATAAAATATTGTGTGTCAACTAGTAGAAAACTACTACATCGATTATGTTCCAATTTTTTCTCAAAAATCAAATATTATATAGAGATGAACTGGTAAAAATATTGAGGCAAATTCAAAATGATAAGTACAAAAAAGTACTTATCGGATTGATTGATTGATTGATGACATCCCCATTTTAAATATTTATTACTAAAAATGTATGAATTGCTCACTTAATATCGATTTTTAATCAAATCTGTATAAATATTAAAATTCGCTCGCATTCTAGGCATTCCTACTCTCATTTTTTAAATATTTACTAAAAATGTATGATATGTATTTTCAAATACCTCCAGATTCCTACTTTCTTTCAGCTAAATCTACACAAATGTTAAAATTTCGCCGCCATGTTGACATTACAATCTTGAATTTTTAAAATGTTGACCAAAATTCATGATGTGCAGTCTTAGATACCCCTAAATGCCGAATTTTATTGAAATCTGCAAAAATTTTAAAATTAATCTGCTATGGTGGTGCCGCCATTTTTTATTCTCAAATATTGACTAAAATTTGATAACTTTTATTCTTAAATACTTCTAGATACTGATATTTCAGCCGAATCTGCACAAATGACAAAATTCGTTCGCTATATTTTGATTTTTGTTGTGCATTCTTAAATAATCCTCACAAATGTTAAAATCATCCGTCCGACCTGTTGACATTGTCATTTTGACACCGCTATTTTGAATTTTTAAATGCTGACACTTTTAAATTTTCCTAGGCACTGATTTTCAGTTTTGGCTACACAAGTAACAAAATTCGTCGGCCGTATTGGCGCCGCCATTTTGGATTTCTAAACATTGACTAAAAAAATTCGGATTTTTTATGTCCGAAAGTGTATGCATGTCAAATTTGAAAATAATCGGTAATGGAAGTGCTGAAAAATCCATTACAACATTTAAACCAGACATACAAACATACAATCAGACGAATAGGAAGCCAATAAAAGCGCGTTAAAAGCATTGATTTTAGTTTAAAACTCTAACACCCGTATTCACTAAAGAGGATTAACTTTAGACAAGGTCTAACTTGACAGTTACAGTTTTAAGATGACATTTTCAACAACTGAACAAATAATTTTTCTAAATGTCACAATAACAAAATGATAGTGACATAAGGCAAACATAACTAAAAACTAAAGTTTAATAATGTATAAATACCTAATTTCCTTTTAAACTTAACTAACTTAATGGTTTGATTTTAGATATTGAAGTAGAGAACGATTATTCCTTTGAAGTTTGTAAAAATACCTATTTGTCTCATTAAGGAATAGGTAAGAATCCTTCTTTTTGTCAACGATAATGAAGCATGGCCCATTGCTTCATTTTCGTATTTCAAATATTTTAACAGGTCATCATTTTGTTTCGCCATATTGAATTCATATCAATGTTTTACCAGTTTTTTTTATTTCAGACGTAATTTTTGTGGAAAATTAAATAAAATTAAAGTTTATCGAGTAAGTGGATTTTTTATCTATACCGGAACAGACCGACCGACAGACAGTAATGGAAAAACATGAGGATCTGTAAAAACCCGGAACGATAATTTTTTCACGATTAATGATATTTCCTTATGCGGGAAGTGAAAACTCACACCGTCACTGGCATTCGTCAACAAATGGCCACGGCTTGGGCATGGGCCATCCCCACTTCTGGTTTTATCGTAAAAATTGGTCGATAGAATGTGAAAAATATAGGAACCATGTTGGCGCATACCCCTAACGTGATTTATGAATGAGTTGTGATCTCTACTTTAATTCTTACTCTAAGATTGTCACCATATCAACACAGCTTGAGTTCAAAATAAAGTCAGAAGTAGACGATTTTTTTTTAGTAATGCTATTTTCGGAAATTTCCAAGAATTATTGTACTGCAAGTATAACAAACCATTGAGGACAATCCTTTATTACATTACATTAGCAAATAACACAATATATCACGAGTGTCATCTCCTAAATGGATGTTTTTCTGGGCACTAACTAGCTGCGTTGGTTGACTAAAACATTTCTCCTCGTGAACATCTATTTTCAAGCTCTTTTGATAATAGAAAAATATGCGCACTATACAACCCGCCCTCGCACATCAGAAGTTATATATCAGAATCAAAATCAAATAAAATCCAGTCAAAGCTTTGAAAAATATATTGCTTGTCAACTGGAATATACTGTACATTTTAAAACCACTACTTCTGCTTGAAATATTTCGTATATGTTACAAATACGACAGACAATCTTTATCTTTTTATTAGACCTTAAAAAATTGATAAAATACAAAAGTAATTTTATGTTTGCAAAAATTATAAAGATGCTTACCAGGTTGCAAAATCAATATATAATAATGGAATTTCAGCTAAATGTACTTAGTAGTAACGCTACCTAAATTGAGAATTTAGGGCTGGCTTACAAAATATTTAAAATCTTATTTAAAATGAGAATAACTGGTTGTTCTTTTTATTTTGCGCTTTAAGCTGTATTTTAACTACTAGAACACAAAACCAAAAAAATCGAAAAATTTCCTTTACCCGGAACTTCCGTCGTTATGAATTCTTCCTTTTATTTGGAATAGTGAAGTGTGGCCTAATTTAGGTTGGTACATAGTTATTTAGTAACACGTATATTGTCTTTTCAAACATTTTTATTGGGCGCCATTTTGTTTCACCATGTTACTACTTGTTTCTACCTATGCCACACTTAATTTTTGGGCATAATTTAAATTAAATTGAATAAGTAGTTTTTGCATTGGCACGCACTTAAGCATGCACAAAATTTGAGGTAAATTAAATAGGTAATTAGTTGGGTGTCATTTAAGTACTTGTACAAACTAAGTGGTGATTCTTTGACTAATTTTAGGATGAAAAGTTCATATGAACATGGATCTGAAACAGCTTTGTTTCTGAGATACAGGGCGTCCAAGAAACAATTTTATTTGGTTTTTTGCTTTTATTTTTGTTAAGAAACATGACAATTGGACAAAATTTGGGATTCTGGGTGTATTGATGACGAGAAATTCAAATATTGACTTAGTTTTTTATTTAATGTTAGAGGGCGCCACATACAGTGTTGTTCCTAAATTTAATTAACCATAACTTTTTTGTGAAGCCTTTTATGTGATTTTTGACTAGACAGACCTATTCTCCATTTAATTCTACATAAAAAAGGTGCTTTTAGTATTTGTCGCTAAAAGCAGCCATTTTGGATCAAAAAGGGTTTGAAGTTAAATCTGCGTTGAAATTTTAAAAATTGGATCATGTTCGAGATTTCGAAAAATAAGCAAAAAAAAAATATCTTTTATTGATTGTATTATCAAGTAAAAAACCTTAATCACTTACAAGACTAAAACTAAACTAGTTAATAACATTATTTTACAATAATTGCTGAAAATGACCACCGCCTACTTCAACGTATGCAATAAGTCGCCTTGACCTAACTGGGACTGGACTTTTATAAACCAAAGATTTCAAGTGACCCCACAGAAAATAATCCAAAGGATTCAAATCTGGTGATCTGGGAGGCCAGGCTTGTAGTCCAGCTCTTCCTATCCAACGGTTAGGGTAATTCTCGTCCAGAAATTGCGCGCAACGATACTAAAGTGTGGCGGAGCTCCGTCGTGCATTAACCACATCCTGTTTCTGGTTTCTAAATCAACTTCTTCTAAATGGTTGGGAAGTTCGCTCCAAAAACCTTCGATATTCTTCGCCATTAAGCCTTTGCGGAAGAATGCAATGTCCAATAGGGTGTTCACCGATAATTTCTACCCAAATATTGAGAGAAAATAGCACCTGAAAATGATTTTCTCTGACAGCATTTGGATTATCCTCAGCCCAGATATGGTTGTTATGGAAGTTAATTATGGAATTTCGAGAAAACGAGGCTTCATCTGTGAAAAGCCCATGGCTTAAGAAATCCGGGGTTCGTACTAATCTATTACGCCAACCAAACACAAAAATCGAGTCTGAGGGGAAAATCTCTAGGTAATAGCCTGCACACGTTGCATATGATAAGGATAAAGTTGTTGTGACATTAAAATTTGCCAAACAAGTATGTGTGTAATGGAATTCGTATAGCACCCTTTAAATCGTTCAATGTAGAGGATTATAGTGGGAAGAAATAAAACCACTATGGTAATATATATCCCAACGTTTCGTCGTCAATCACCACTTTCTCAAGGGCCTATAATAAAGAAAAAGAAGAAGACACATTACATTTGGTTGTACTATGATAAATCTATCTAATTGGAATGTCGGAAATTGTACTTAACCCTATTTAAAAAATGACGAGCAACAATAAATTGAACACATTAACACAAGAATAAATAACATTAACTTACCAATACCTCACGCGGTCTGGATGCTTTTATAAATCATTTTAGTGTAATATTAAATTACAAAGCTTCATGAGATAACTGCAAAATTTTAGCAAATACACCCTTTTTACGTTTTAAGTTATTCCTATAAACAATGTTTTATTTCCGACTGATATAGGAAACGATATGAAGTTAGGTATTAAAGAATTAGGGGTTTATCGCAAATAGTAGAACTACATCAAGACCGCGCAATATGGCGTATACAAAGTCAACTAATACATAAATCAAACTTAAAAAAAAACATAACGAAACATCTAACCTAGTAGGTCACAAATTTAAAATATAACAAAAACCCAGAAAAATAGGAAAACATAGGACAGACGAGGGTAATATTTTTTATATTGTTGGTTTAAACCACTCTGGAAATGATCTTTATATTTATTTAGTATTGATGAGTAACAGCAACTTAAATTGTTTGTATCTGTTCTAAAATTAATCGAATTATTCAGGTTAATATATATTATTTCTCCAATATTACGCTTTATGTAATTTTGTTCTTTATCAAAAATTATTGTGTTTGAAAAATCAAATTCATGACCCGTGTTGCGATGATGAAGACTGAGAGCAGTTGTGTCTATTTTATTACGATTGCGACAGTCGTTTGCATGTTGTCATCACTATGGAAATAAAAAGTATTATTGGTTTTAAAGGCTGTTTTATCCCCTAGGATTACCTAGCAAAAAGAAACGTTTTTATATACAAATAAATAAGAGAAATGTAACCTCTTTTACGTTTTTTTTTTAACTTTAAATATATATATATTTTTTTCTTTTTAGGGGACTGTTTTGGTATCTCTAGAGCTACCCTGTACAGTGGGAAATAAAATTTAAATCATTTGTGTTTCACTGTTTTTTAAAACTAAAGGGTTTTGAAATAATTTTATCATCACATTTGTCGTGTTACATAATTTTTATAAAAGCTAAACGCTTCAAAAATAATTTTTTTTTCGTTTTTCGGTGTTTTATCCCTGTATAGTGAAAAAAAAATGTTTTGTAATCGTGAAAAAATCACCCTTCGAGATTTTTTCAGATGTTCACGGTTTAGGGTCCCTAAATGTTGAAAAATATGGTTTCTCAATTCCGTCGGTCTGTCTGTCTGTTCGCGGATTAGGTAAAAACTACTTAAAGGAGATTTTTGTTCTAGGAAATGGAGTTTTACCGACTTTTTATTTAAAAATTTAATTAATTAGACCGTCATTGAGTTTTAAAATAAAGGGTTGACAACATTTTACCAGTTCATCTCCGTTTCACGTTTGATTTTTGTGCAAAATTTTAACTCAATTGGATAAGTAGTTCTTTGATACTTATACAGCGTACCGCTTATCTGAATTTAATAAAAAATATGTAGACTTATAGGTATGAAATTATCGGAATCAATGGCGAGTTCCGCGTTGCTGTTAAGTTTACCGTTTTTCTGTCTTAAAGGAAAAATGTTTTTTCTTTTAATGGAACACTCTATATAATATAACTTTTTTAATATCTGCGTAAAATTCCCAATACTTTTTATTAAGAGCACTTTTTATGAAAGTCAACAGTTTTTGCGAAAATAAGGATCTAATATCTATAATTTAATGTATTACCTTTTATTACATTATACCTACACACAAACGATTACCTGATATGATTGACAACGTCAGTTTTGTTGATTTACAAAAATGGATCTTTTAACTGAAACCAGAAGAATTGAAATTTTAATTATACTTGGTTATGGGAATAGAATGCGAAACCTGCAAGATGTTTGTAACATTTTTAATGACAAATATCCTAACAGAAATCCTATAAGTAAATCTACCTACCGTAAGTACAATTATCAAAAAATTTCCCAAACTTGGAAAGGTCAAAGATGCTGTATGTTCTCGCAGATCTAAAAGCGCAACATATGGTGATAAGGCTCTGAATGTTTTAATCAATTTAGAAGAAAATCCTCATCTTTCTACCAGAATATTAGGAAGAGAAAATGACGTCGCAGACATGTCTGTAGACCGACTTCTAAAAACCGGAAAGTTTCATCCATACAAAATAACTTTGGTGCAAGAACTCTCTGAGGATGATCAAGATAGGCCCTAGGAATTTTGAAAAATTATGATGGAAAGTTGCAATATCTATCTAAATTTTCTCAATCAAATTATTTTTTCTGACGAAGCAGCTTTTTTTTGAATGGAAAAGTTAACAGGCATAATTGTCGATATTGGGCCAGGGAAAATCCGCACTGGATACGTGAAATCATACCCAATTTCCCCAAAAAATAAATGTTTGGTGTGGTATAAAGTGTACAAAAATAATCGGTCTCTTCTTGATGGAAGACACATAAATCTTTTCGGGATCGAAATTTTCCCAGCTATTGCAAAATTATTTGCGAATAACCGTAAGTTGCTTACTTTACCTGCTGTATTTAGTATCCAAACTTGATTTTTTTTAGGTAATGGTGCACCAAATGATATAAGTATGGTTTCAGCAGGATGGTGCTCCATGCTTTTTGCTCGGTATGTTCGGGAATATTTAGATAATGTTTTTTTTTGTAACATGGATTGGACGTAGGGATATAATAGAGTGGCCACCTTGGTCTGCAGACTTGACACCCCTCGACTACTTTTTGCGAACACCGTAAAAATGTATAAAGCTAAGCCCAACGACCTTGAGGATTTAAGGGAGCGAACAGAAATCGAATGTAGACGAATCGAGGAGGCTGTCATTCTGTTTAATGTATTAAATGTTCCCCCGCAGTATTTGGCATACCAGTGAGGAAGTAAATGGACAATATTTTAAACAAATTACTTAGTTTCATTAATTTATGGGTAGATGTGTTAGGTATTTCTTTTTTGTATTGTATTGTTTCCGTTGTTTTTTACAACCTACTTTTAAAGTTGAGACGCTGTTTTCTCTTGCTAGTGTTTTGGTAGCAAGATGAGGAATTATTGTACGTTCCGGTCTGCCAGAACATACAGCATCTTTTACCTTTCCAGTTTTACGAAATTTTTTGTTAATTTTGCTAACGGTAGATTTAGTTATAGGAACTTTCATAAAAAGTAGTCTTAATAAAAAGTATTGAGAATTTTACGCAGATTGTAAAAAGGTAATATAATATAGGGTGTTCCATTTAAAAATATAATTTTCTTTTTATAACAGAAATGCTGTTAACTTGATAGCAATGCCGATCCGGTATAATTTCACACCTAAGTGTACATATTTTCATTAAATTCAGATAAGCGATACCTGAGATACTTTTGTTTCACCATAATGGCTCTTCATCAAAATTTTACCAGCTTATGTGATACTTGGCCTTTATGCAAAATTTGGGGCGAAATGGATGCGTGAGTTTTTAGTAGTAATTTTTTAAATATTTTATTAGGCCTCCGATTTGTTCATCTATATTAGAGTTTACGAAAATGTTCTCATGTCATAGCATTCTTTTTATTGCCAAATTTTGAAGTCAATCGGGTAAGGAGTTGACAAAACATGTTTTTAGGCATTTAAAGTCCCTGAAACGTGAGGATCTGAAAAAATCTCAGAGGTTGATTTTTTTTGTTATTATAAAATCTTCCTCTTACGAGGAAACTAATGTATATGTATATCCCAGGCAATCAGCCAGAAACTCACTTCGGGGGCCAAACATTTTTCGGGGAGGTCCAGACGTCCTGAACCCTTATCTTTTTAAACAGAACAGTAAAAACGTTTATTTATTTTAATGCTAGTTTCAGTTTAGCCCGGCAGTCGCCAAATGTGTGAATCCGGCCCTGCGAATTATGTCCAACCCGAAATTAATTACTTTGAGAGCCAATTACCTAATCGGCAATTAGTGGAATGAAAAACAATCTAACTACATTAAGGGCCAATTCTAAACTTCTCTGGAGTATCGATTTTCAATCATATGCAAACCACTACCCCTGTTGTCGGTGATTTACTCTAGATATATAAAATAATAACAGGGAAGTTTACGTAATATGTACCTGACGTTCTAGAAGCAGCGGCGGCTCAGATTTTTATTTATGTATAGAGCTGATTGTCTTGTTTCCATAACAGGTATGGTTAAATGAGTAATTTTTTAGGTTTTTTTTGGCTTTTTCGCAACGTAAAAAATATATTTGATAAAAATAGTTATATATCTCACTAGTGCGGAAAGTGCTACTTTTCCGACTGCAGTTTAACTCACTTTCCGCGCGGGTTAAGTACATAATTTTTCCTTCGAGCGTGCATAAATTACGTAGCTATGTATTAGTAAATGCAGTTTAGTGATGAGGTTGAAATGAAGAATGTTAAATTTTTATTTATTAGAATTGACTATTTCAGATTAGACTTGATCGTAAATTAGAAGTTTAAAATATGTCAAATGTGATTTTCAGAATTACTAAGCTGCATTTACCTTTAGCGACTTTTAAAAATAGTTACAAAACGCACATACATGTTATATTTATTCAAAAATAAAAAAACATAATATATTTTTAAATTATTATTTTATTAAACAATTATTTATTGTTGGTTATAAAGTTTATATTGAATGTACAGGGTGTCCGGATTTGGTTGCAAAAGCAGGGTATCTCGCTTATTTTTAAAGATAGAACCTTGCGGTTTTCACGAACCTGAGCTAATTTTTTGTGAAACTCATGAAGCCATAAACAAAATTTTCATAGCCTTCTTCGTTTATGAGATACAGGGCGAAATAGAAAATTTTGCATTTTGGGATCCCCCTCGTATCTCGGTTATCCTTTAACTTAACGCAAAGGGAAAAATTGCTGCTTTTGCAGTTTTTTACGCTGGATCCAGTGGCGTAGTCATGTTTTTCATTTGAGTTGTTATTTTTTAGATATGACCCAAAGTTGTGTTTTTTTAAATGGGACACCCTGTATATTTGTCCAGAAATTGATTTGTCCTTTTAAAAGCTTCTCAAAATATATAATAGTATGGTTCTATTTTAATAAACAACAACAAAAATCCTAATTTTTATAATTATCATCCCAAATTTTGCAGTAGGCCATGCAAAACAAAGCTTCCTTTTATTTAAAGTCGTTAACAATATCTACATCCTAACAATAAATCAAAATAAATATGTAATTAAATCTATTTATCAAAATATGTATTGATAATTTCGCACCAAAAAAGTACCACCTACCTAGATTTATGTAACACAAGAACAAAACAGTAATAAATTATTATGTAACAAGCCTTTCAGCAAAAATCAACTGTCGCATAAGAACTATAGTAACCAAGGAAATCAAAAGAGCTGTTCAAACTGATTTCCATTTTGTTCTATGCATGCTTCGCACAATTTTCGTATTCATTTTAGGGAATTAAGTAAAATAACGGGATGATTTTGTAAATAGCGAAAATTTTCTCTTATTGCATTTCCTAAATCTTGGACATTATCATAGTGGTCTTTGTAAATTCTATTTTCCAGATATCCCCATAGAAAGAAATCTAAAATCGACAAACCTGGGGACCTAGGGGGCCATCTTATAAGTCCATTTGTTCCGATCCATTGATTGGTAAAATTATTGTCCAGAAATAATCTCGTCATTCCAGAATTCTGTGCAGGAGCACCGTCCTGTTGAAAATAAATTTCGTTAATTTGCGCTAGAGGAACATCGTCAAGTAATTCAGGTATAGCTGCCTCTAAAATTTCTATATAGCGATTGGCTGTTAGATTTCCCTCAAATATATAAAATTTTATATGCACTGAAAAAAATCATTTAATACAACTGTTTTGCTGACCTGAGTTCATTTGTGGTTATAAAAAAAGTATCCTATGACAAAATACCATTTGTATTGCGGCAAATAGACTGGGTTTGCTGAGACGAAGTATATATCCGTTATTACATTGGTTTCCTGTGGTTATGTGATTAGGTCTGCTTATATGATTAGTTTTTTGCCCCCATACAATAAATTGTATAAATTATTATACGTTTGTAAAATCATATACAGGTTATCAAATGTTCTATACCAGTAAAATACCGTCCTATACTGGACACTACTTTTTGCCATCCCATCCCATCATCATTCATCATTCCCATCCGCCATTTTCCGGTTTCAATTCAAGGCAAATGGTGTTCGGGTTCGGGTTCGGGCGGCCCTAAAATTGGCGCCAGGCGTTTGTAAAACGGACTAAAACGTTTTTAATTTTGTATAATTATTGTGCACAAAACATCCCAAAGGAATATGGATACGTTTGAATTACGTGAAGAGGACCAGAAACGATAGAAGAAAAGTAAGTAAATCAAATACGTTTGTAGGTTGTTTTTTACAGCCGGCTTTTTTTTTCCGACGGAAGCCAAGAATGATATAAGTATAAATATATAATTTATTTTTATATAGTCCCGATTAAGTGGAAAGTTTAAAAATGTTTTTTACATTTTACAAGGAAAACCTAACCTATAAGCAAATAAGGGTAGATCTTAAAAGGTGTTTTTGTTTTAAAATTTGATAAAAAAAAAGTAAAACATTGGAGGTTTGACCCCATAAATACAGCTCTAAAGGCCATGACCATATATCAGATTTCAGAAACTTGCAGTGTCATCCTGCAAGAAGTGTATAATATAATTTATAATATATCACCGAGGGGTAAACCACTGCAGATAGTCTTTGTATATCTATTTTCTATGTACACTTTAACAGAAACCTTTGGAAAATCTTAAGCTTCCTGTGGAAATCTTTTGATATCAATATAATAAGATAAATAGTACCTAAGTATAGGTGGTTTTTTTGTTGAAAATAAATACCTATGTACCTATATCTGGGGCAACTTTATGCTCATCATATTCCCAAACATGTTATTTTGGTGTAAGGTAACAGTAATAGGATCCAGAAGTTGAATTATAAATGGGGGTTTTAATTTCAGGTAGTTGGATCAGAAAAAATCAGATATCCTGTTTATATCAAAATGTTTAAAAAGGAATACTTATCTTTCATTATAAACGTTTGTTTTTTATACAAAAATTTACAGATTTTGAGGCCACTCCATTTTTTAACAATGATATAGGTTGGTCAAAAAATACGGCCTAAGCAGCTCTTTGATTTTCGGGAAAATTTGAATATCAAAAACTGCATTTTGTTATCTCTGCAATTAGAAAATACAGTGTGTTTATTTTCCACCTATGACATACTTAATTTTTTGGTAATTGTTCTGTATGCCGGTTTTCCCTATTATAAGAGAGTTTGTAAAAATTATTTTTTACAGTGTTTCTATAGGTTGAATATAACAATAATCCGGCGCTGCTTTCAAAATGTGTTCCTTCCTTATTGATTTTAACTCTTTATTGTGTATCCCATAAGAGCTGTTCTTTATGTCATCGCCCTGTAAATATAAGCTGAAATGACAGCTGACACTTCCTTATATTTCTAAACGTACTGGACTTGCTTATGGGAAAATAATAAGTTAAAATCAATAAAGATAGGATACATTTTTAATGCAGGGCACACAGGTTATTGTTAACCTTCCTTTTTGTAAAAATTGGAGTAAAACCTTTTTTAAATTTAAATTAAAATCAGAAATGAATTTCAAATCAGCAGTCAACATAGTAAATAAAAACAAGGTTATTTCTATCTTTATGTCTAAAGAATTTTGTATTGTGCCATGCAACTATGAATCAATTTCAGTAAATGTTTTTATGGTTTAATGCTTACGAATTTTTTTTGTAGCTTATATCATGGCAACTCTCATGGAGCTCAATTTTTGAGAAATATAAAGTATGTGTAATATATCGTGCGTCATTTAATTTTAAGCAGGTATCAGATCATTTGACGTGTAAAGTATGTTGTATTATTATTTTTTTTTTGAGGATTCTCCTATCATATACTTATGTAAGTTAATTTTCAAGGTCCATTTTGCTTTGCTTCTCAGTTTAGACTGATATTACTGAAACCAAATACACCAAATGCGTTCAAGCCCAGTACATTTTATTTTCAGAAGAGGGAATTCAGGCAGAGCCCTTTGAACTGTTGGATGATGAGACCATTATCAAACTATTTCCCAAAGCAGGCCCTCGATTACTTTTTAAGAAAAAGTATACAGAATACAAGGAAAAAAAAGAAAAATTTAAAAATGAGGTAAATACTTAAATCTGAGATCTTTGTTCTCATGCTAATTCCTATTATGTGTGCAAAAGCGTTTAACAAAAGTTTTATTGATAATTTATTGTCCAACATTTCGATTGCTATGTATCTCCGATCATTATCAAGCGTAACGATGGAGATATATTAAATAAATTAAAGACTAGTAAATTTTAATCAAAATGTTCGACCGCCTACAACCTTCAAAAGATTTATTGTTAATTTTCATAAGGCTATTAGGATAGTTTTATTTTTAATCAGCTTAATTAAAAATTTAATCCATATAACTAGCTAAAAGTGAAATTAAAAAATTTCTGTCTGGCTGTGGGTCGGTACATATGTAGCAATCCATATAAGAATGGTTCAGATTCTTATTGAGTAAAATTGGTTAAGGAGAAGATGGCGAAATGGGGGCTTAATTGGTAAAAAATTACCATTTTCATTATTACTTGAGCGATATTTTTTTGTGGGTTTTTGGATATGCAGGTTTCAATTATAACACCTGGTTCATATTATTGTGAAAAATAAGGGGTAGGGATAACAAGGGGAGTGGATAAAAGTAAAAGGTTTTTTTAAATTTGTGGTAAAGGTAACAAGGGGAGGGGATGAAAATGCATTTTTTTAATTGAGTAATGTCATTTTAGAGGTTGATGTGAAAGTAGTGATTCTGTTGCGGTTTTTTTATTATGCCTTTCAATTCCCGTGTAACAGAACTAAAATTTTTATAACAAAGTAAACAAAAAACACTTACGTAAAATTTCAACTTAATTTATTTTACAAAAATAATGACAATAGTTCTGTTCAACATTTAAAATTTTTATGATCAAAAAAGAAAAATTAAGTTAGTTAATTTTCTAGTATAGAATTGTAAAGTGGTGTCATAACGCACACAAACTCAAATACAAATGTGGCATTTGCCTGACCCTAGGTTAAAAAGTTAGATTTTACAATTTCTTAAAGTTCAAAATTTCCATTTAAGAAAATTAACCTGCACGTTTGCTCAACGAGACTTTTAGTGTAGGGTATTTTATATCCTTCAAATCACAAATTTGTATTTTAGGTACTCAGTTTTTCGTCTCCAAACTATACAACATCATCTGACACAGTGAATGAGGAAAGTGCAGAGGGCATTCAAATTGAATTTGATGATTCATTGAATGATGTTTTTGACTCCTCACCAAACCCAACACCACCTAGTCTCTTGTATTCGGAGATCATTGTATCAGGCCTTACTTATTTGTAAAACACTAAAAATCCTGCATTTGTTCATTCAACACCCGAGAGAAAAAATGTGGACTTAGCAGCTATTTTTGATGTGGTAATTTTTTAATATAGCATATCTTATCAACTTTTTATGTTTTTTGTATACACACCTATATGGGGAATGAAAGATTACATTAAAATTAATAAACTTTGCAATTTGGATATTGCATGTCCAAAATTGTGTATATAAATATAAATGATGTGTATGATTCAACATTTTTTTTTATAATTTGACAAAACTATTTTTTCTCTTTGCATTTCATAAATGTTATATTAGAATTATTTTATCCTATTTTAAAGTATTTTTATACTTGTTGTTTTTCTTGTGCAATGTGTTGTGAATTATTGCATTTTTGAGTTTTCCCCTTTTGACATTTTAATGTATAATTTTTTGATATTTTTAACTCTTTTAGGCTATACTAAATTTAACTTAATCCTTAACTAATACCGAGCGGGTTTATTACACAAAATCCCGTACCATAACCTGAGATATTTTTTTGTAGTGCCATTAAATATATTAAAATTGACACATGGAGATAAATACTTTATTATTATTTTTTTTACTCTACGCGTTCTTCTACTAATTATCTTCATTGTATTTAAACTGAATTATCTTGTAGGGCTTAGAAAGCATACTATGCAATACTGTAGATGGAAAAATAATATTAACTCGAAGACAGAACTTAAACAATGACCCTAGACAGCGGTTGGTGCAGGAAATTATAAATTTCTTAGTTTCCAAGGTGGGAGTAGAAAGGTATATATATTTTATGTGCTTGTGTTAACAGGCTATGACTTACATTAATTAAAAAATATTGAAATCATGGTGTATAGATCTATATAGGTGGGCTATAAGTCAATCTGGTTTTTACTTTTCACTAATATTTTTATTTGTATTCTAGGATAAAAACCATCATGCTTGATTATATTGCTGGGGAAATACCAAAGGTTTTCCCAAATGAGATAAAGGAAACCTATTACATTCCATATTCACCAAAGTCCTCCCGGGCACTGAAAAAGGCACCAAAAGGAAAATTATGGAGCCGGTTTGTAAACGTAAGAACCGCTATCAGAACTGCAGAGAATTATATAAAGAAAATCAAAGTGGCACCAACTCCTCAAAAAACTCGTATGTATATATTCTGCTGTACTGTGATTATTAATTTCTCACAATTATTTTTTTTGTTATGAAAGATTAGTAGATAATGAGTTTTAATTTAAAATCTCGATTCAGATGTAACATTTTTCAGGGTACATGTAGGTGAAATTTACTTTCACATGGTTGAAGGTGTTATACATTTGAAACCTGTACAAGGTTGTAATTAAACAGTTTTACTTAAAAATGTTATCTTTTTCAGAGTTTTTTACAATGTAGATTTTTAGTTTTACAATCTGTTATGTGTTGATGTATCTTAATATGTTGACTCATTAATATTTTGCTAATATTCAGATTAAAGCGTTAATACCTGACTATTAGATTAATTTGAGTTAATTTTTTTTTTGCTTCATTGAGTGTACCGGGTGGCCAACTAAGAATGGACGCCGGCCATAACTCGCTAACCGTTAATCATATAACTTGGGGGAAAAAAAATTATTAGCTAAATCGACTAAGAGAAATCGCTGGAAAATATTTTGAAGTTCCGCATATGGCCGCTAGGGGGCGCAACTGTTATGGTCAATCAGAAAAAGGGCTGTTTCTTAAAAAATATTCATGTAAAGGTATATTATAAATACTGCCATCGTAAAGAGTAGAAAAATTGTGATTTTTTTTGTTAAGGATATTTTGCTCTATCTCGTAAAATGTAGTGGTGGGGGAAGGTCAAACATGTTTTTATTTAAATGTCAATAACTCCGTTATAAGTCAACGGAATTGAACAAACTAGGTCTCGTTTAAAAGAGCCCATCTTAACTAATAATCTGATGTATAAAAAAAATCCGATTTGATTTCGCCGTGGTAACTAGAATTGACATCACAACAATTATTACGCATTATTTTGAAAATTTTAAATAGCACGCTATATCTCTTTTAACACAATTTAATAGAGGAGGAAATTCTCAATAAGTCAGTGCAAATTTCAGCTTCCTAACTTTTTTCAAACCGGAAATATAAATAAAACAAATATTAGGGCGCTGGGTACGCAACATCTCCCTAATCTGTATGGACATAGCCTACATCACAATAATTCAGTAATAATACCACAGATAATATTCAACGCAAATCGCTAAAAATTATACTAATGTTCTGAAATAACCACCAGGTGAGTAGGAGTCAATAAGTGCAATATTAAATTTTCATTATAATGGGAAATTAAAACCATTTAAATGGAACGTGTGAAAGAAACGATAATAAAAATATAATTCAATTAATGCCGCCCTAAATGTTCAAATTGTCGGCCATCGTTTTCGATGCACTTATGCATCCTATCTCTCGTTGATAAAACTGCAGCCTCCAGTTCAGCAACTGAAATAGTATTTATACAGTCTCTTATTCGCTGAATCATATTTTCCCGTCTAGTGGGTCTGGTGGCAAAAACTAAATCTTTCACTCGACCCCATAAATAAAAATCTAAACACGTTAGGTCGGGTGACCTAGCTGACCATGGAACGTTGACGGCGAAGTGCGCTGGACAATCATCGTGCTGGTATACCAATCGTTGTCGGACGTTCAGAGGTACGTCCTCCAACAAAATCGGCAATTCCTCCCTTAAAAATCTTAGATATCTCTCACCATTCAATGGATTATCGAAAAAAAATGGTCCGATAATTCGTCCGCCTAAAATCCCTGCCCAACAATTTACAGACCAACGGCCTTGGTGCTGGACTTCGCGCATCCAATGTGGATTTGTTCTGGACCAATAATGTGTATTGTGAAGATTGACACGTCCATCGCTCTGGAAGGTAGCCTCATCGGTCCACAATATTCGCCTCAGAAATTGCCGATCTTCCCTCATTACACCCAAAAGCCAGTGACAATGGTTTAGTCTGTGATCAAAATCTGCAGCAGCCAATTCCTGATGCAGCACTAAGTGATATGGATGTAACCTAAAACAAGATGAAGATATTTAATTGATGTTCCAGGAAATTATTGGTTTTCTAGGCTTAAAGACCTATGTGACATCAGAATCACGTGACTTTTGTTAAAAAATATGTCCAGTTTATATTTGCAATGTCGTTGCTTACCTGTGCTCTTTGAGTATATTTTGAACAGTGGTTCGCGTTACTCCTAGGTCTAGCGCAATAATTCGAGTACTTAGTTGAGGATTAAACTCGATATACGCTAGCACATTAATTACATTCTCTTCGGTGCGTCCTCTGCGTTGTCTGCGGTATACGGGAATATGCACGTTTCCAGTGGTTCGCAAACGTTGGATCACTCGAAGAAAAACCTTTTTACTTGGGTGGCGTCTCTGCGGATATTCCTGCGCATATACTGTTGCAGCAACCGTAGCATTTCTCAAACATTCAAAATAAACACCTATCATGTCGAATAGTTCTTGATTTGTATAAATCATTTTGTTCTTAACACAACGCAACACGAACAATAACAAATCTTGAACAAGAAAAATACGAACTACAACAATAACATGAACAACAGCAACTAGAAAAACTCAAAAAACACGAAAATCTCGGACAAAAACGCGAAATGATAGCAATACTATTAGGAAATTCAAGAACGATAAATAGCAACTAAAAGGCACTGACAAGAAACTATTGTTTATTTTTTGACGTATTACTTTCAATTTTGTTTTCACAGCCTACTATTTTTTTTGCTTGATGTAGCAGAAAATTGCTAAGGAATTATTATTTATCTATGTTTTTAGTTTATTGTTATTCTTGTGCATAAATTGTCGATTTTAAGAAAGACGAAGATTTGCAACGGTCGAATATATTAGGATTTTTCTTATTTATTACCTTATAATATCTAACTTACTGAAAATAGAGTAAACTACAAAAAAATATAGAGAAAAGTAAAATTGCGAGTAAAACTATGCTTATTAACGTCTACTGCGCCACCTGGTGGTTATTTCAGAACATTAGTATAATTTTTAGCGATTTGCGTTGAATATTATCTGTAGTATTATTACTGAATTATTGTGATGTAGGCTATGTCCATACAGATTAGGGAGATGTTGCGTACCCAGCGCCCTAATATTTGTTTTATTTATATTTCCGGTTTGAAAAAAGTTAGGAAGCTGAAATTTGCACTGACTTATTGAGAATTTCCTCCTCTATTAAATTGTGTTAAAAGAGATATAGCGTGCTATTTAAAATTTTCAAAATAATGCGTAATAATTGTTGTGATGTCAATCAGCGCCCTCTAGTTACCACGGCGAAATCAAATCGGATTTTTTTTTACATCAGATTATTAGTTAAGATGGGCTCTTTTAAACGAGACCTAGTTTGTTCAATTCCGTTGACTTATAACGGAGTTATTGACATTTAAATAAAAACATGTTTGACCTTCCCCCACCACTACATTTTACGAGATTGAGCAAAATATCCTTAACAAAAAAATCACAATTTTTCTACTCTTTACGATGGCAGTATTTATAATATACCTTTACATGAATATTTTTTAAGAAACAGCCCTTTTTCTTATTGACCATAATAGTTGCGCCCCCTAGCGGCCATATGCGGAACTTCAAAATATTTTCCAGCGATTTCTCTTAGTCGATTTAGCTAATAATTTTTTTTCCCCAAGTTATATGATTAACGGTTAGCGAGTTATGGCCGGCGTCCATTCTTAACCTAACCTAATAATTTTCCACCTTATCTAGAAAACTAACAGTTACAAAAGCTTGATAAAGAGTTTCTTGTATTCATCTATATTTTATTGTGTATATAGTGTATATTGTTTTTGTCTGAACAGGTTTTAAATAGAACACCCTATGTTATCATTACTCATATCGATTCTACACTTCATTATGAGTATCTTTTTTCATAATACATGTATTAAAATTCGGTCTCATTTTTGAGTAAAGTCAGTTTTTAAATTTATTTTCGAAAAATTGTCATTTTATTAGAAAACCTGCTTTACCTAATAGAACTTTAATTTAACCATCATAATAAATAATGTCATAGTAACCCGTCATATCAACGAATTTTGATAAAGGCATTGTCAATTAGTATACAGGGTGTTTATATAGTAGGCAAAACAAACATTTTAAAAATAAAAATCTTAATTTCATTAAAAAAAAAAATTTTAATGAAACATCCTGTTCATTATTATTCACTTATTCAGTTTTTAATTCCCTACACATGTTACAACAAAAAAGTTAGTATCTTCGATAAAAATGCAATTATGGAAACAATTTAAAAACCAAAATATTCAGGAACGATTAGGCTTCAATTTGATTTCATTGGGATGCTATTTCTTTTAGTGTACTTTCTACAGAGTGTTAGAGAGTTTTGATATAAAAACTAAAATTTTATACTCCCTGTATTAAGCAGAAAATATATTTTGGAGCTTGAGTATTAAAAAATGATAATTACGAGGTACATGGGTGTCTAGATTTGAAGTTTAAATTTATTTTTTTTTTGAATATATGGTTCCCTTAATTTTGCCAGTGTGTTTATATAAATGTATCATAGGGATTCAAAAACTAAATCAAAATGTCCAGGGTGATTCACTTTAAAAAAATCAGATTTAAAATATTGTTTAGTTAGCTATTAGATTTAACACCCTGTATATTAATTAACAATACCTTTATCAAAACTTGATTTGATTTCTTACTAAGACATATTATATAGTAACATAGCTTAAAATGTCAATACCTTTAAATTTGTTATAGAGCAGTAGAATTGTTTTGTCTCATCTCTATATATTTCTGATGCAGAATGCAGCCTACAGCATGGTACAGATAAACCTTATTTGTATATTTTATTTATTAGCAAAAAATACATGTCAATGTCTTAAAAAAAATACAGCTTTTATTTAACCAATCCAAATTCCTATTCCTATACAGTTAGTTTTATAGCGGAAATATGAACAGGGTATAAAACCAATAGAACTAGACATGTACTGACTATATGATTATTCATATAATGACTATTCAACTAGAATATACATATTAGTTTTATAGTGGTAATATGAACAGGGTATAAAACCAATACAACTAGGCATATACTGACTATATGATTATTCATATAATAGTTATGCAACTAGAATATACATACTGAAAGAAACTATATACCAAGTAAATAATGACCACACGACAATGCATATAATAAAAAGGTAACTAGTATATAGCCACTAAAAGAAACTATATACCAATTATTAGATAATTCATATATGTTTATGCAACTAGAATATACCAATTAAAAAACGTGTCTATAATGGTTATGCACCTTCTAACTCGCTACTACATAAATTGCATAGATGTTATGAAACTTTAATAGGTTTGTATGTATCTAATTACATAAGTGGTATACAACGGAATCATAATGGGTAATTGAACGTTATTCAGCTTTCAAAAAACTCGGTTACATACCTGCAACAAACCAGTTTGCTTCTCACAAATAGTATATGAAGTTTCTATAAGCGTTATATAATTTTTATATAGTGGCTAATATCTTTTTTTTCAGTGTGTGTTCCTAATATGAAGCAGGTCACATTTAGACCAAACCTGCCCCGCTGTCTTCTGGGAAATATTTGGTGTTGATTTTCCTGGGACCAGAATCTACTATTGTGCCTATTGAGTATACCAGAATTACTGAAATGTGCTTCGTCTGACCATATAACCTTCCTTTCAAAATCTCTAACCATATCGCATCTTTCTCGAAACCAATTGCAGAAGACTACCCGACGCTCTGCATCCCCTGGCTGTAAGTGCTGCACGAGCCCAAATTTGTATGAGTGGTATTTGTGTTTTTTTAGAATTTCTTGAACTCTAGGTTTTGGAATCCCTATGCTCTTTTCACTGGCCCTACAAGAGTTTGTAGGGTAAGCTTCTGCATTAGCCAAAACGGTAATTTCCTCAGCCTCCCGATTTTCTTTATTATATGTTTTCGTACGAGGTTTGATAAATGATCCGTGATTAAGTAAATTCTTTTTTATCCGATAAAAAGTGGATATATTAGGTTGCCTTCTTTCTGGATATCTAAATAAAAATTAAGGAATAGTATTTCAACATACCTAAAAATTAACTATTTACCTGTTAAAATACATCTCAGAAGCCGCTTCAACATTTTCATTGCTTAATATAAAACAATAATAATACAAATATATTTTTACACAATAAATAAATACAAAAAACTAGCGCTAGCGCGTACAAAATTGGAAAATGTCATTTGCTTCCAAGAAAACAAAAGAAAACGGCATTGTTTTGCATGGCCTACTGCAAAATTTGGGATGATAATTATAAAAATTAGGATTTTTGCTGTTGTTTATTAAAATAGACCCATGCTATTATATATTTTTGAGAAGCTTTTAAAAGGACAAATCAATTTCTGGACAAATATACAGGGTGTCCCATTTAAAAAACACAACTTTGGGTCATATCTAACACATAACAACTCAAACGAAAAATATGACTACGCCACTGGATCCAGCGTAAAAAACTGCATAAGCAGCAATTTTTTCCCTTTGCGTTAAGTTAAAGGATAACCGCAACCGTCCCAAAATGCAAAATTTTTTATTTCGCCCTGTATCTCATAAACGAAGAAGGCTATGAAAATTTTGTTTACGGCTTCATGAGTTTCACAAAAAATTAGCACAGGTTCGTGAAAACCGCAAGGTTCTATCTTTAAAAATAAGCGAGATACCCTGCTTTTGCAACCAAATCCGGACACCCTGTACAGTTTGTCGGAGTGTTTACATTTAGAGATGTCAATTCTAAACACTGCTTATTGTAACTTGTACTACTTGTTAATAGAAATGAAACAGCTTCACTTTCAACTTGCTTTTCGGTAAAAATTTGATTTGTAATTAAATTTTTTTGTCTATTAAGTCTTCCAAACAGCCTTCTGCCACGGTAGTGGATTTCCATCCGCCATGCCTCTTAATATTTGTTATATTTTCTCCTGAACATTTCTGGATCTGGCAATCTGGCAATCCCAGGTATCCGGCAATATTGGATGGCATCTTCCCAAATGTATTAATCCACACACATTGTATTGGGCATTTCCCTGTTTGTAGTTTACAAAAAATACCGATGAGGTGTGTTCAAAGGACGTAGAGCTATATATTTCCTATAAAGCTGAAGGTGAACTGCATCTCCACCAATAACAAGTGTTCTGGAAATATGAGTTTTTGTATCAGGAATTTTGATGATTAGTAGGGTCTCTTTGTCTTCAATGTTATCAATGGTTAATTTAATAAGATCTTCGCGACGACATTCACCTGCCAATCCAATACTGGTCGCAATCAACAAATAGATATCACCAGGTGCCTCGGAAAAAAATTGGCATTGGATTTTTTTGGACGGTGTCCTACGTTTTTCTGTTTCAAAAATGCTGTTAATTTAAAATATTTACCTATATCCACATTTTTGTTTGTTTTGATGATCAATTTGAGCATTGAACAAATTGACCATTGCGTAGATTTGTAGGTTTCAGATTTTTCGCCAAAATAGCCAGCTAAAAATACTTCCTCTTTAAGAGATTTTATCTGTTTCTTCCCGCACCATTGTATAAAAACTTTGTATTCTTTTAAAAGCACAAAATTACAAACATCTGGCCCCCCCACTGGTCCCTACATTGGCCTGTCTAAATATATTATACAATACGCTCATACAAGCATAATATAATATGTTTAACGAAATAAAATACTCAAACCACAAGAACACAAAATATCTCTACTAGTAAGAATCCCAAATCTAAGCTGACTTACCTAATTAAAACAAAGAAAATATAAACAGCAATAATCGCTAATTTGTAACTTTCTCTTGTTTAAGAATAATAAAACTATTTTTGAGAAATAGAATTGGAAATAACAGACTATCAAACTTGGCTATTTTATAAATTGAGAAATCATTGATAAAAAACATAGATCTTCAAAGAGTAATAGATGTTTTCGCGGAAAATAAGAGAAGAATAAATTTAATTTTATGAATTGTTGTTTACATTGTATTTTTTAGTTAACGGTTTATATTATTTATGTTTATTTTTTATTAGTTTTAGTAATACTTCCACAACTGTACATTAAATAAAAGTAAAAAAAAAGACTCTTCAAATGTGTTTAATTAAGTTACTTTTGTATAAAATTTGTTAATTAATTCAAAAACCTAAAATAAATGTAGAAAATTCGTTTTAATTTTTTTACTGCCATATAATTTTTGTTACAAGATCCATCATTAATGTAAAAAAAAATCTTTAGTAGGAAAATATGCTACACTGACACACTAATGACAGACCCTGTATATAGGCCCCTCTAGAACTATGTGTGCCCCCAACTGGCCCCCCCGAAATGAAATTTCTGTCTACGTCCCTGATTATAAATAACTACGCAAACTAAAGCACGCACAGACGTATAAATTGTTGTTATTGCTTTTTGGTGTCATCGCAACCGAGACTTGTCTACTTACACTATTGTAAAATTGTAACTTAGCATTAAGCTAACTGGAATGATATGGGATTATAATACGATGTAAGTCAAAATTATAATATAAATAATGGGATATGAATTTTTTAGTGCGGAAAGTAAATCACTTTCCGCACCAGTGCGGCAAAAACTAATTTCCGCATTACCATGCGTGCGGAAAATGCTTACTTTCCACACGCTCATAGGAAAACACAATTCTCGCCAAAAAGCACAGCAAAGGTTTTTTGTCTTGCTATTTAAATGTCAACAGTTCTTAAATTTCTGAACCGAGTGGAATAAGCTTTTCGGGTTCTAAACTCACGTAGAATCAGCTGCGGGGAATGTGTTTTTCACGTTAATTTTTTTTAGCGTTGTACATTGTGGTAAAGAAGGTAATGTAAAAATTTAAAATTTTCAACAAGGTGTATTTTGTCAAAGAAAGCTTTTCCTCTCTACTAAGTATTGATATTTTGAAGCCTAAATCAAAATTTCGGGATGTTTTTGACAGTTTTCAGTTCCCTCATAACAGGGAAGTACCTATTTTATTCTCCCCTTTCCGTCACTCTATCGGTCTGCCGGTCTGTCGTTCTGTGCGTACGCTGCATAACTCAACAACTTGAAATTTTGATCAAAAATCAAAAATATATGGGGATGGGATGGTACTTTGGGAAAAATCTAATATGACACCATTATGGCAGAACAAAATGGCCTCCTAATGAAATTTTTAAAATTTCATTACAAAAAATTGCTTACCCAATTAACTTGAAATTTTGCACAAACGTCAATTGTGAAACAAGGGGAGACTAAGTGCGAATTCTGTATGTCAAAAGAAAATGGCGGCCTAATGAAGTTCTTGAAGTAGATCTCCAGGGTGAAGTTATATGGTGGTGCGCCGTCTTGTTGGAACCAAATTGCTTTACGTTGTTGCTTTGGAATATTTGGCCTCAATCTTTGCAAGTCATTTCGAAGGAAATCGCAGTATCGCTGTCCATTAAGATTACCATCCAAAAAATGAGGTCCAATAACAAAATCGCCAAATATCCCACACCAAGTATTTATCGACCAAGGTTGTTGGTTAGCGACTGTTCGCATCCAGTGTGGATTTTCTTCAGCCCAATAATGCATATTGTGACGATTGACTTGACCATGGTTGGTGAATGTTGCTTCGTCAGAAAATATTATGTTTTCCAGTGAGTTGTTTTCATTGATCCATAGTCGAAACCACCTTCAAAATTGCACCCGTCTCTCGAAGTCCTGTCCATACAATTCTTGATGTAAGGTAATGCGGTAAGGATGAAATTTAAAATTGTGCAAAATCCTGAGGACGGATGTTTTACACATCCCGGTGTCTTTGGATAGTTCTCGGAAACCAATATGAGGGTTGAGAGCTACTGTTCCCAAAACTCCTACCGCCATGTCGTCGTTCGTTTTGGTTTTCCTCCTGCTGCGTTTTCTGGATGAGAGTTGGGCCGTCTGGCGACTCCTAGTCTCTAATCGTTTGAACGCCATGTGAGATTTTGGTGGTTAGGGGGGAAATCTGACCGCCCAAAGTTCAGAAGCATTGCGATAGTTTTTTCTACATTCTCCGAGAATTAATAACATGTCAACTTGGCAGTCGAATTCACTCATTTTAAGGATAGGTAGTTAAAATCTCAACTAATATTATTAAATGCGAACAGAAATAACACAGCTAAATAATAAACGAACAGAACTTAAAAAAAAAACGATAAACGAACACAATGAACACTTAATTTAACAAGACGCTTAAACTAAAGACTTTAAACTCGAAGATAATTTAAGAAAATTACTGGCAATATCATAACATGTCAAGTCGTTCGTTGTCATGATAACTGCAATAGTGGCGGCTGGTCAAATCGGGAAAAAAATAATTAACTACATAATCTAACCAAAATACCGTATTTTTGTACCCAGTAAACGTGGTAATTCTCGGAGGATGTAGAAAAAACAACGACAATGCTTCTGAACAAAATGGTTGTCAGTTCGAACACCTATTATAATAAAATCATGTACCTAATATCAGTTTTTTCTTCTGTTGATTTTGTTTTTAATTTTGTTGAATTTAGCGTAGTGACATTGACATTGACATTAAATTATTCATTGTTTATAACGTAGTTTTTTCTGGAGATTACGAATCTGGAAAAAAACTGCAAAACTTTCCATTTGAACATTTAAAAGTTACCTCCCACCCCTAAACAGTGAAAAGGGTTAAAACATTATATACTCCGTCAAAAAATGTCCCCCAACGACCCATTGCATCCCTAGAAATTTTATTTATTTTCAATTAGCCGTTTTCTCAATATCGCTTTGTGAAACTTTAAAAGAACCACACGTCTTCATGCTGATTTTGTAATTATTTTTTAGACTGCCATTTTGTTTTGCCATCTTGAATTTCTACCAAAATATTACCAGTTGATTCATCAATCTAATAAGGTGTTTTTTTCAGGCTGATCGTTTTTTGAGCTACCATTTTATTTAGCCATCTTGGAGTCGTAACAAAACTTTACCAGTTTATACTTGATGTTTGCCCAAAATTTGAGGCAAATTGTATAAGTAGTTTTTTAGTAATAATATTTTTAACATTTCACTATACCGCCATTTTGTTTGGACATATACTATTTTTATCAAAATATTACCAGATCATCCCCATATGACCTTAATTTTTCACCAAAATTTGAAGTTAATTGGGTAAGTGCTTCTTAGCTATGCTGCGAAGAGACGGACAGACCGATAGGCGGGTACACGGACAGACCAATGGAATTGTAGATAAAGGCGAATTTACGGCTTTTTACTTCCCTCGTAAAAGGGAAGGAGGTATTGTAATCGTGATCTTCACGGTTCTCTAGATGCGAAAAAACATGTTTCATCAATTCCGTCGCGTTCTCGGTCTGCCTGTATGCGGCATAGCTCAAAAACTAATTATCTGATTGACTGAAATTTTAGCCAAAAATCAAAAGACATAAGGGGATGAAGTGGTTACATTTTGGTAAAAGTCCAATATGGCGAAACAAAATACCGGCCTAGTAAAAGTTAAAAGATATTACTAAAAAACTACTTACCCAATTTACCTGAAATTTTGTACAAAAATCAGGTATTACGTAGAAATCAACTTGTTAAATTTAGGTACGAATCCAATAGGCTTAATAAAATATTTAAAAAAATCAACCTGAAAAAAGTACTAAACTAACTAAAACACCATATTGGATTCCTGCCAATATTTCACCAGTTCCTTTTGTTTGCTACACTTGTTTTTTGGGCATAAGTTAAAATAAATTAAATAAGTAGTTTTATATAGACACACAACGCCATTTTGTTACGTCATGTTGAATTCGTACCGGTTTATCCTTATTTAATTTGTCTGCAAAGTTCAAAAGTCAATTCACTAAGATTTTTTTATCTTGTTTTTTAAACATTTTATTTGCCCGCCATTTTGATTCTACATTTTGAATTCGTACCACATCTTTATCAGTTTTTCTCTATATCACACTTAATGCTCGCAAAAAATGAAATTAATCTAGTAAGTAGTTTTGCATGCTGATTTTTTTGAATATATTATTGGGCCGCCATTTTGTTTCGTTGTCTTGGATTCATACCAAAATATTATCAGTTCATTCTTATGTAAAACTTGATTTTTGTGCGAAATTTGACGTAAATAGAATAATTAGTTTTTTAGTATTAATTGTTTTAACGTTTCACTAGGCCTCCATCTTGTTCTGGCATATTGGACTTTTATCAAAATTAACCTGTATTGATAGACAGGCATATACACTAACAGATAGTCCGGCGGAATTGATAAAATATATTTTTTATCACCTAGGGCCGCTAAAACGTGAAGATATGTAAAACATGGTGTTTTTTTCACGCTTACAAACATTTTATTTGGCCGCCATTTTGTTCTACTATCTTGAATTCGTACCACAACTTTAATAGTTCATCTTTATACCAGAATTAGTTATGTTACAACATTTGAAATTAATCCATTTCGTAGGTTTCTCAGGCGGAGTTTTTAAATATTTTATTAAGCCGCCATTTTGTTTCGCCATCTTGGATTCATACCAAAATATTATCAGTTAATTTTTGCATAATATTTTATTTTTGTCCAAAATTTGAGTTAAATTGGACAAGTGATTTTTTAGTACTCATTTTATTAATTTTTATGGTAGGTTTTTCGTCCACTAATCCTAATCTTTGAAATGAAACAATAACAGCTTCCTTGGACAATAGAGTTGAACGTTTATTACTAAGCCAACGTTTCGGCACCAACTTGTGCCATCATCAGGGCTAAAACACAAAGGAACGCTCTAAATCTAATTATATACTTAAAGCAAAAGGTAGGTGAACTGAAGCACATACATATGCATATACATACACATACATACATGTAGGCATACACACATACACACAACATGTTCACATCTACGCAGATTAAAAACAGAAAAAGGAAAAAAAAAAAAAACAACACTTAGGGTATTATTGTGACAAACTGTTAAAACAAAGAGATAAAACCAACTCAAATTCAAGAAATTACAACAAGTATTGGAAAAAAACCTAATTCATTGTTTATCCAGGTACCAAGTTAGAGTAAATTAACAATTAAACTAATTAAGCAAACTCCCAAGTGACCTCAGATGAGTTGGTTTTATCTCTTTGTTTTAACAGTTTGTCACAATAATACCCTAAGTGTTGTTTTTTTTTTCCTTTTTCTGTTTTTAATCTGCGTAGATGTGAACATGTTGTGTGTATGTGTGTATGCCTACATGTATGTATGTATATGTATATGCATATGTATGTGCTTCAGTTCACCTACCTTTTGCTTTAAGTATATAATTAGATTTAGAGCGTTCCTTTGTGTTTTAGCCCTGATGATGGCACAAATTGGTGCCGAAACGTTGGCTTAGTGATAAACGTTCAACTCTATTGTCCAAGGAAGCTGTTATTGTTTCATTTCAATCATTTTATTAACATTCCACTAAGCCGCCATTTTATTTCGTCATATTGGATTTTTACCAAAATATTGCCATATGACCCTTAATTTTTGACCAAATTTTGAAGTCAATCGAGTAAATAGTTTTTTAGCTGTGCCGCGAACAGATAGACGAACAGACCGACAGACAGACATACAGGCTGACGCAATTGAGAAAAAATGATTTTTCGGCGTTTAGGGTCCCTGGAACGTAAAGAACTGAAAAAATCTTGGAGGGTGATTTTTTCACTATTATAATACTTCCCTTTTACGAAGGAAGTATCTTTCACAGTTTTTGAAAACTGGCTTATCTGCCATTGCCCTTTTTTTCATTAACTTAGAAACATACTTTTGATGGCCCTCGGTTGATTTCACCTTTGACTCAAACGACTGGGCTACTTGATAAATAATCATCACTTGTGAACACCTGTCAAGTCGTGTACGTGGTCTACTAGTACAATTATTCGGCAATTGTTTATTTGCCACCGGTTGGCGGTAAATATGGCACTCGTCAAAAGGTGCATACAAATGTTTATCAAATACACAAGTAGTTTGATCGAACATCTTGGCTATTTGCCAAATGCACAATTATTTGTATTTTTGTCGAATACACCAGTCGTTTGAGTCCAACTAAGCCTGCTACTCACTATTCCTTAATTTGTTCATGCGCATAGTGTGCAGGGTCCAGTTCATCCGTTCGATTTGTTACGAGGCGATACCGTCTTTTGAGAGGATAATCAAGTACGTTTTAACCTCGGCGAACCATTCATCCGAATCAAATCTTTTGTGTATTTTCGAATATTGAAAGGCATAAAATAAAAATTCATGAATTGTTCCTTCATTCATATGAATGGATGAATTGAATGAACGGATCGATTCGACGAATCGAACCGACTAGTGTGTAGCGGGCTTTACTAAGGTATGTAAACACACAAAAAAGTGTAGCAAATCATTGAGGCGTTTAAAAAAAAAATCAAGTAGGTCGGGTTAGCCGGTTCCTGTCTTTTGCTCAAAACAAATGAACATGACAGTATGTGTCATAGATTGACGTGTTTTGCTCATGATAACAGTTGTATCTTGCGTGTAGCCTCCGTTTAACAAAAAAAAATGTGTCATAATTATCTCAAAAATAATAACAAATTAGTGTTATTAATTAAGTTATGCCAATTGCGTTTCGTTCTTGCCACAGATATGAGCAAAACCGGGTGAAAATTAATAAAAACTAGTATTACACATCGTTTGAAGTTGTCTGGAAGATTTAAAAGGTCAGTTTAGAGTTATTATTTTTTAGAAAATGTAACGGCGAAACCTTTAATTAGATAAGGTTAGTGCTATTTTAAAAATTATAAGGTTATTTAAAGAGTTTCTAACTATAATAAAAAAATGATTGTAGTTTGCGGCTCCCTTTAGCTTACACTGTCACTTTTAACTTCGTTTTTAAGCATTAGTCATCCCGGATTTTATTAAACACTAACTTTTTTGAGTTAATATTATTAACTTTGGGATATTTTGAATCTGCTTTAGCAAAATCTCAATGTTATCGTGAAAAAGTGTGCAACCACGACACTTAACTAAATAAAAACATTCTTTGTATCTTTCTGGGGGACTCGTTAATCTCATAAACCCAACATTTCTGGTTTTTTCCAATTTTAAATAATAGCATATGCTGTATAGAGTAGATTAGAAGTAAAAATTCCTTGGAAAACTCACTTTTTTCCAATAAAAATCTTACCACAACTTTTCAATGCAAAAATTTTCTAATATGAGTTTTTTTAACAGAATACAGGAACAAAATTATTGCAGTGTTGCCAAACTCACCTGATTTTCTTTTCCTTGTACAACATATTTGTATTATTTACTATTGTTTTAATGATTTTACTTTTTTATTTTCTTGGGTTAGGGTCCTTGTAAACGAAAATTAACACATTTCCTTTGGAAGTTACATATTACAAAATATGGACGTTTCGATCAATCACGTGATCTTCATCAGAACACATTAAATGGAATTATGAAGGGAATTTTAAGAATTTTTAATAAATAGCAAATATATACATATATTTATAAGTAAGTTCTAGTTAATTTAGTACAAGTATTGTAGTCGTGAAAAAATCACCCTCCGAGATTTTTTCAGATCTTTACGTTTCAGGGTTCCTAGATACCGAAAAACATGTTTTCTCTCAATTCTGTCGGTTTGTTTGTTCGCGGCATAGCTAAAAACTACATATCCGATTGACTTCTGGTGATATTTTGATAAAAATCCGATATAGCGAAACAAAATGTCCGCCTAGTGAAACGTTAAAAACTTGTTACTAAAAAACTACTTGTCCAATTTACCTCAAATTTAGCAGATTAAGTATTATGTAGGAGTCAACAGGTAAAATTTTGGTATGAATCCAAGAAGGCTTAATAAAATCTTTGAAAATTCAACCTGAAAAAACTAGTTAATGGATTAATTTCAAATTTGGTGCTATAACTAATTCTGCTGTAGAGATGGACTGTTAAAATTGTGGTACAAATTCAAGATGGTGGTACAAAATGACGGCCAAATAAAATATTTGTAATCGTGAAAAAATCACCCTCTTAGAGGGTTAGCGTTCCAAGATGCCCAAAAGTATTTTTTCACAATTCTATTGGTCTGACTGTCGGTCTGTATGTCTGTCTGTCTGTTAATTCGGGTCAGCTTAAAAACTACTTACCAGATTGACTTTAAATTTTGGTCAAAAATTTATTGTCATATGGGAACGACCTGATAACATCTTGGTAAAAATCCAATATGCTGGAACAAAATGGTGGACTTAGTGAAAGGTTAAACAATTATTACTAAAAAACTAATTATTCAATTTACCTCAAATTTCGCACAAAAATCAAGTGTTACATAGGAATGAACTGATAATAGTTTGGTATGAATCCAAGATAGCAAAACAAAATGGCGGGTTGGTAAAAACACTTTCTATAAAATGAAGAGGGAACAAATAAAAGCGTATTATTCCACCCTTATCTGTAACCCCTTGGGCAGGGTGAGATACAACCCTAAAATCTTAAATAGAAAGGGGGGTCGAGTGATACATCATCTTAAAGCTCTTGAAAAATGCTTTCCAATGGTACCATAGAAAGCTTCGTGAAATTCTTCTGTGTTTATTAAAGGAAACAATAAATTAAAACACAATTGTGAAATTTTTTATAATTATTTAATTAAATGTTCAAAATGGTTCCCGTTGTTTTGAAGACAATAATAAAGCCTTTGTTCAAATTCTTCGTGTACATTTGCAAATGTTTCTCTGGATATAGCACGGCATTCCTGAACTATCCTGTCCTTGAGTTGCTCTATTGACTCAGGTTGCATTTTAAACACCACAGATTTAAGGTGACCCTCACAAAAAGAAGTCAAGAGGTGTTAGGTCCGGGGATCTAGGTGGCCATTCAACAGGACCTCTTCTTCCAATCCACTGGTTGGGATAATTATCATCCAACCATTGCCTGACGGGAACTACATAATGAGGAGGTGCCCCATCCTGTTGAAAATGTAGTAAGCGTTCTTCTAATGCTAAATTTCCTTGTATGTCCCTCTGATTTTCTAATTCCCGCACTATTAGTGGTTCAATAGACCTCTGTAGCATTTCAGCATACATCTCGCCATTTAAATTCCCTTCTATAAATATTGGGCCGATAATTACGTCTCCCAATATACCAGCCCAAACATTAATTTTCTGGGGGTACTGGGTATGCCCTTCTCTAAATACGTGTGGGTTCTCGTCATTCCAGTAACGACAGTTTTGCTTATTAACATGTCCATTCAAATAAAAGGTACATTCATCACTGAAACAAATATTTTTAACTAGTCGAGGTTCTGCCGTAATTCTATCTGTCATTATTTCACAAAACTGGATTCTTCTATCCAAGTTGTCGTCACAAAGTTCTTGCAGTATGCGCAGTTTATAGGGATGAAACTTATGAAATTTAAGTACCTTTCTTATTGTTTCACGAGATAAGCCAGTTGCTACAGTTGCTTGACGAGTTGATTTTTTTTTATTCGCGACAGAGCCAGTGTCTTGAAATTTGGCTACTAGTTGGCGAACATATTCCGGACTTACATTTTGACCTGGATGCCTTTCATTAAATCTTTGGGCTGGCCTTCAGAAACATTGATCCTGAGAACCATAAAGGAAAATCATTTCTACACGTTCAGCTGTGTTGTACATCATTGTTTATGTGCAGATAAGTGCTGCTTTTCGTTTAAACTGAACCAAAAGTCAACTGTTAAAATATCAATACTAATAGTACAAGTTACTTTTAAAGTAAATATTGTGATAATAAAATGCGAATATTCATAAACAAATAAAATAGCAGGCTTAAAATGTTGCTTTCTATGGTATGGTGGTTCATTGAAAAGCATTTTTCAAGAGCTTTAAGATGATGTATCATTCGACCCCCCTTTCTATTTAAGATTTTAGGGGTGTATCTCACCCTGCCCAAGGGGTTACAGATAAGGGTAGTAGAAAGCGTTTTGAGCGTTTTTTGATTAAGTTTTTCCTTCCTAAGATATGGCTATTTCAAATTTTTAAATTGTCACCCTGTATGTGTTACTAAATGACTATGTACCAAACTAAATCTGGTCACACTTCATTATTCCGGGTAAAGGAATTTTACCTATTTTTTTGTATGCCTTCATTATTTCCTGCAAATATACGAGTATATGTTGGTTAATTTTTGTTGAGGTCAAAAAACAAGTTCATTTTCAAGCTATGCATTTTTTCTGAAAGCTTTGCATTAAAATAGGCGCTAATTTTCAATAGAGCAGCCGGGAAAAATATTTACTGAATTGTTCAAATTTTCTCATGTCAGTAAGATAAACAAGCTTTAATTTTTCGCAGCCCTGAACTCCGGAAATCTAATGTTCTGTACACGCTTCAGCCAAAATGTATTCTAATATTTTGTAAAATAAAGCAGTGTATTTTATATAAACGGCTTTCTGAATAACACTAAAATACTGCCGTTAGATTTAGTAATTTCAGTTGGAGTTTTAAATATTTTTAAACATTGTATGCTTATTTTTTTACGGCCTTTATTCTGACGAATGCGTCTAATATAAGTAATGCAAAAGTTAATAGTGACATTTCTTGCAGAATAACAAAAAAAAATGTTAATGGCCCCAAAGTTGAAAATATTAATACAATCAAACAACCCTTTTAGTTTCTTCCAGTTTTAAATAAATTTGTTCAATCAGTTTAAAGTTTAAAGATCAACGAGTAGGTGTTCGTTTTGTATATGGGCAGCGTAAAGTTTCCATCTTTGGAAACTTTCCTATTTCCGAAACTTTCCTGGAATAAATAAATCGGTTTGGGGAACTTTCCTTTTGAAACTTGCCAACCAGATTTTGCAGGAATATTCCTGGGAATATTTTTCGAAATTCTTATTGACGTTGTACATTTTTACTCGTAAAAAAATTACCCTCCGAGATTTTTTCAGATCTTTACGTGTCAGGGTCCCAAGATGCCGAAAAACATGTTTTCTCAATTCCGTCGATATGTCTGTCACGGCATAGCTAAAAAACTACTTATCCGATTGATTTCAAATTTTGGTCAAAATTTAAGGGTTATGTGGGGATGACCTCGTAACATTTTGGTAAAAATCCAACATGACAAAACAAAATCGCGGACTAATGAAATGTAAAAAAAATATTACTAAAAAACTACTTATACAATTTAACTCAAATTTTGTATAAAAAACAAGTATTATGTAGGACTCAACTACATGGTGAAATTTTGGTATGAATCCAAGATGGAGGAACAAAATACCGCTATAAAATATTTAAAAATTCAGCCTGAAAAACTACTTAATGACTGATTTGAAATTGTGTGCCGTAACTGATTGTGATATAGATATGAACTAGTAAAAATGTGGTACTATTCAGGATGGAGGAACAAAATGGCGGCCAAATAAGATGTCCGTAATCGTGAATAAATCACCCTCTGAGGTTTTACGTATCGTTAAGTTTTAGCGTCCCTAGATGCAAAAAAATATGTTTTATCAACTCCGTCGGTCCGTCTGTCGGTTTGTCTGTCTGTCTGTCAGATCGCGACATAGTTTAAAAACACTACTTACCAGATTGACTTAATTTCTGACTTTTAGTTAGACATTAAGGGTCATATGGGGATGACCTGGTAATATTTTGGTAAAAATCAAATATGCCGGAATAAGATGGCGGTCTAGTGAAACGTTATTAATTATTACTAAAAAACTAATTATTTAATTTACCTCAAATTTTGAACAACAGTGAAATGTTACATAGAAATGAACTGGTAACATTTCGGTATCGATATAGATAATAAAATATTTAAAAAATCAACCTTAAAAAACTACGCATCGAATTAATTTCAAATTTTGTGCAAGCATTAAGTGTGATATAAACTGGTAAAGTTGTGGTAGGAATTCAAGATGGCGGAACAAAATGGCGGCCAAATAATCATTTAAAAAAACTCGTGTCCATTTGACTTTTGAAGTTTTTGCAGAAGAAATAAATGTGATATAGGGATAAACTGGTATGAATTCAAAACAAAATGGTGGTGTGTGTCAATGTAAAAACTACTTATTAAATTTATTTTAACTTATGCCCAAAATTCAAGTGTGGCATAGGTAGGAACTGGTAAAATATTAGTAGCAATCAAATATGATCGAACAAAATGGCGCAAAAAAATGTTTAAAAAGACAATATATATATGTGTTACTAAACGACTATTTATTGAATTAAATTGGGTCACACTTCACAATTCGCAATAAGAGGAAATATTCATAACGAGGCAAGTTTCGGGAAAAAAAAGTTACCGATTTTTTTAATTTAATTTGGCATTGGTTTAGTGACACATGACAGTGTTTTTTAGAAATAGATATCTATCATTAACCAAACTTTTTATCTCAATTTGCGGTTAGTTTTGTTTTCTTACATTGTCCTTTGATATTATCTGTTTATTTTTAATGGTATTTTATTTTTATGAGTTTTTTTGTTAATTTTTTTTCGAGGGCTTGTTTAGTTCAGTCAAACTGCCGAAAAAAGGGCGAAAATGGAAATTTTCTTTAAACAGTATTTTTTTGGAATCACTAGATTTTGGGGTGCAGATTAAGGATCCCAACAGATGGGGCAACATCCTTAAAAATGACCATTTGTTACGTTTTTTAGCGGATTTTTGCACCTATTTTAGGTTGTATACGGACAAATCAAAATCGACCCATGAATTTTAATTAAGGATTTAAAGAGTTTGAACTTTTGAGTGTAATATAACCTATTTAGCCCGAAATCGGTTATTTTTACCGTTTTTCTCTATTAAAAAAATCATTTCATTAGCAAAAAACTAGCGATTTTTGTAATTAAACATTTTTTGTTTGACCTATAAACCATTGAAGCATCTTTAATAAGGTATACTTTAGTAGATCCAACCATTAAATTAGCCCTTTTTTGCCGGTTTAATTTTCATATATTAAGAAAATTAGTCATATTTTACGGAAACGAATTTTCTTCATAGCCGTTTTTTTTTGTAACCATTTTGTTCGACCAAACGGCTTATGGAAATTATTGGTCCTAATTTGTTCCTTGGAGCCTAAGCTGATTTTAAGCTCAATTTTTGCATTTTTACCTAAAATTTCGCGTTTCTTGGTAAATAAATAAAAATTTTTTAGTGTTATCGAACTTAAAGTTGCAAATATTCCTATGAATATATAAAACAGATCATAAGCAACTATTTGAGGGGTTTAAGAAGTCATGTTGACCATTTGGGCTTAAAAAAATTGTAATTTTTAGCTTATTTTGCGTAAAATTTCAACATTTTTCACAACCGAATTAATTTTTTTTGTGTTTTTTCATACTTTCAATAACTAACTTTGATTTGTATGTGCCTAGTACTTAAAAACAAACATTTTAAAGGGTTTTATAATTATTCTTTTATTAAAATTTTTTGCGTTTCTTAGTAAATAACTACATTTTCTTAGGTTTCTGTGATATTTTAAGTTACAAATACTTTAAGAAGCCATCCATTTTTAACATTTAGATCCTAGAAGTCGTCCTTTTAAGGACCTTTTTTGCGCTTTTACGTAAAATTTCGCGTTATTTTATATAGTATTTTAATATACACATATTTATTTTAAAGTATTGAACAGTTTATTCAAAACATTTTGGAAGCCATTTTCCTAAGTTGGGTCTGAAAAATAGTTACCCTTATTTACGTAAAATGTTCTTACTTGTAAAAAAGAACTTAATTTCTTTGATATTTTATCATACTTTAAGTCATGAATGTTTTTTAAGTGTATTTAGTAATTCAAAGTAAAAATTTGATGAGGTTTTAAAAGTAAAATTGACAGTAAGATTTTTTGTATGCCATATATTTTTATTCTAATTTTGATGCAGGTTTTTATCTTGCAAAACTGTTTGAATTTATCTGATATTTTTCATATGATGATAATGTATAAGGTCAAAGAATTTAAATAATTAGAAGAAATCAGGAATAGGGCTTTAAAATAATTATTTACAATTTCAAATCATCCATTTGTATAACTCTTAATGGGATAAGAAAACCAAAAAAAAAAAATCGGTAAATTTCCTTTACCCGGAACTTCCCTCGTTATGATTCTTTCCTTTTATTAGGAATAGTGAAGTGTGACTAAATGTAGTTCATTACGTAGTCATTTAATAACACATATATACTGTCTTTTCAAACATTTTGATTAAGCGCAATTTTGTTACGTCATGTTGAATACGTTTTAGTTTATCCCTATATCACTTTTAAGATTTCTGCAAAAGTGAAAGTCACTTGAATAAGATAATTTTGTGTTGATTTTTTAAAAAAGTCATTTGGCCGCCGTTTTGTTTCGCCATCTTGAATTCGTACTACAACTTTACCAGTTTTTATCTATAGCACACTTAATGCTTGCACAAAATTTGAAATTAATCTAATAATCTAATTTTTAAATATTTTATTAATCCGCCATTTTATTTCGCCATCTTGGATTCTTGCCAAAATTTTACCGATTGATTCCTACATAACACTTGACTTTCGTGCAAAATTTAAGGTAAATTGGACAGTAGTTTTTTAGTAATACTTTTTTAGCATTTCACTAGGCCGCCATTTTGTTTCGTCACATTGAATTTTTACCAAAATGATACCAGGTCATTCCTATACACTGAAAGAAAAATTTTGCAAACGTAACAAAAAAATCTTACCTGTAACTATAATTTTTAGTTTTATATAGAACTAACTAAACTAAATATGTTTAAAAGGCGTGCAAAAAAAAATATAGTAAACAATGCAAACCGTTTAAAAATAAAAAAACACATTGTTAAATATGAAATACATTTTACTATTTTTCCTAAATAATATTATGTAGCTTATTTAAACTTATTTTTCAGTCCTATTATACTGTTTTGTAATTGTTTACTAACAAACTATTAACGGTTAAAACCATTTTTAGAAATCTTTACTATTAATTTGGGTTTGCCTCAAAAATTAAACCTAGACACCCCTACTATCCTTTTAAAACTTATAATAGATTATTGTATTAGAAAAAATATATATTGTGCCGTTAAAAATACAGTTGTGTTATCACTCAGGTAACTATAAATACTTATACTTTTTCTTTGTAAATTTTACTAAACTAGATAATACATTTTAAAAACGTTATGCTGTAATGATTATAAACGGTAATAATAATTATTGAAAACTGTAGGAAAGGGGTGGCAGTCAACTAGATGCTGAGAGTGAGATAGCAAGACAATTTATATAATACCTCTCTCTCGTAACACTGCTGCGCTTTCCAAGACAATCTTCACATCAAAAACAGAAAATAAAATATTAGTACCCATGAAAACAATGATTTTTTCTCGGTTATGGTTTATATTGAAATACAACTTCGACATTAGCGCCACTCCTTTCCCTTCCTAGGGAAGAAAAGTACGGGTCGTTTGGGAAGGACACCTTTCGCTATGCTACTTTGTGGTCAAAAAGTGAACTTTCTGAAAAAGTGAACTTTCTGATAAAGTGTGACGGAAAACTTATCCATCCCCCTTTTCAATGGTAATTTTGCCCCCCGTTAAGTCAAAACATTTGCCCTTGAATAACTGTATAACATTTAAAGTTATCGGGGAACAGAATATACTTTCTTTTTCCACCTTCTAGACTTCAGTGACACAATAATTCTAATTATTCTTTTGGCCACACAAATTTAGGTTAGTTTATGTTAGTGAACTTAGTGAAAAGTACTTTCACTACACAAAAAGTGGAAATAAAATAAAGTATATTCTGTCTTCCTCTAGCAGCATTGTTATCCCCAGACTATTTCTCTGTATTTTGTTTTATAAATAACTCGATAACTAATCCTGGCTAAACACCCAGAAAATTAAAATTTAAAATATTACATCACGAAGCAAGCAACGAAACACAGTCTTCATCAAAGAAAAATTTCGTTCATAATATTTTAAGAAAGAAAAAATTTTTACAATTATTATTTTTATTAATCGCACAAAATTAGTACATTTCTTTTTAATTTTTACCAAACATTTTATTAAAGCAGCATAGTTACTTTTAATAATTAATTTTAGCAAACATGTTTTATGTTTAGTTGAATGTACTATGTGTTTATTGAAATCTAATATTTAATTTAGGAGAATTTACAAGAAACTTTCGAATATTTTACTAAATTATGTAATATATAGCATTTTCTAAATTATTTTTTAACCGTTAACATATATTTTTATAAGAACCTAGTTTTACGTATTTATATAGTCATGTTAACTATAATTTTTCATGAGAAGCTTTTACTAAAAATAATAGGTAATAGGAAGCAAAGTGTTTCATATTTAATGCCATATTTTATTGAATAAATGCATATAAAATAGAACGGAAGCTTTCACGGCTTTGGTCAATTAAGAAATCATGGTTCTTGGGATTAGACCGTGTCAAATTGGAATTACTATACAACGTTTTGTCTTGGATTGCACGGGGCATCTTCAGGGATCTTTACTCCACGAGATCTGAACATTGAATGAGCTCGGAGAGATTCAGGCGGGCTTTCATACCCGTTTATGTTTAAAAATTTCAATAGATTTCCTAATTTTTCGTTTATAAAATCCAGGAACCGATGTTAGAACCTTGGTTTCCTTTACAGTGGTATGCTGGTGTTCAGCTACAGCAGATTGAACAATTTGTTTCTTTTTAATACATCGTTCATGTTCCTTAAGTTTCGTTGATATTGAGCGTCCTGTTTCTCCCACATACACTTCTCCACAGGAGCAAGGAATTTTATATACTCCCTCTATTTGAAAAGGTACAATATCTTTCGGGGATAGCAACCATTGCGCAATCTTCTTATGTGTATTGAAGTTTGTATGTATGTTGGGCCGCCGAAGTAATCGTCTTATTTTGTCTGTAGTGCCATGTATGTAAGGAAGAACAACACTACTTAACGGTGGCTCCTTATCGTCCTCCTTTCGCGGAGTTGGATTACTATATTTTTTAATGGAACGCGTAATATCTTCAGTGCAATAGCCATTTCCTCTGAGAGCTTCGGTCGGTTTCGATGTTTCCGATGTTTGAGAATCTTGATGAGAAATCGAAATGGCTCTAAATACTAATGAGTTAATAACCCATTTCTTTTGTGCTTATTGGTGAATTGAATTTGCATTTAAGTATCTATTTGTATGCGTCGGTTTTCTGTACACAAAATGTCCTAATGTACCATTTTCCTTCCTTTAAACATATACATCTAGAAAGGGAATTGTCCCGTTGATTCAGTTTCCATTGTGAACTTGATATTATGAAGTTGTTGATTGAGGTGATCCAGAAATATGAGAAGATTGTCCTGTCCATGAGGCCATACTAAAACATCTACATATCTGAACCAGTGTTTTGGTTTTAGTGGAGCGGATGTTAGAGCAATATCTTCAAAGGCTTCCATAAAGATATCCGCTACCACAGGTGATAGAGGAGATCCCATAGCTGTCCGTGAAGTTTGTTCATAAAAAGTTCCTTGAAAAATGAAATAAGTAGATATAAGACAAGCTTCCACTAGATCTATTAGGTTCTTATCAAGATTATTATGATCCAAATATGTCTGATATAATGGAAATTGAGTCGTTGACAGGAACATTTGTGTATAGTGATTCCACATTGAAACTGACCAAAATATCTTCTGGATCCAACCGGATTTCTTTAAGTTTTTCCACGAAATGTGCAGAGTTTTTTATAAAGTGAATTTTTACTGAACGCATTACGAAAGTTTCAAAGATATTTACGTAGTTTGTATGTGGGCGAGTCTATTGCGCTGACGATCGGTCGAAGTGGTACATTGTTGTTGTGTATCTTGGGAAGACCGTAGAACCTGGGAATCTTAGAGCTGCTTGGTTTTATTGACTTTTTCTCCGCTGGTGGTAGACTGGATGCGTTAATCAGATTGCTGATGCATCTTTCTATTGTACTTGTAAAGTCTCGTGGAGTAAAGATCCCTGAAGATGCCTCCTGCAATCGTAGGCGAAACGTCGGATAGTAATTCCAATTTGACACGGTCTAATCCCAAGATCCATGAGTTCTTAAATGCATATAAAAATTTTACTAAATTACTTCGATAACAATACACTCTATATTTTTTTCCGTGTGTCACTCTTAATTTTTGACCAAAATTTGAAGTCAATCGGGTAAGTAGTTTTTTAGCTATGCCGCGAACATACAGACTGCAGACTGACAGAGCGACGGAACTGAGAAAATATGTTTTCAGGCATCTAGGGAGTCTGAAACGTAATGATCTGAAAAAATTTCGGAGGGTGATTTTTTCACAATTACAATACCTCCGAGGGAAGTGAAAATCGGTAAATTGGTCTTTACTCTAAACCTTGTTTGTTCAGAAAAGGTTAAGTTAGTATGCACCCTATCATACTCATACTGTATCCGCATTACAGTCTCTTTAAAATCAAAAACCGATATATATATATATATATATATATATATATATATATATATATATATATATATATATATATATATATATATATATATATATATATATATATATATATATATATATATATATATATATATATAAGATTATATAGTTATAAGAATAACCGCACTCCAGAAGAAGATACAAAATATGTTGCCCTCCCCTATACAGAGGAACTTTCACAAAAAATCAAACACATTCTTAAAAAACATAACATTGTTACCTGTGATAAATCACACAACTTAACCAATAAAATTTTTACAAAACTGAAAAGCAAAGTTCACTTAAAAAAACAATCTAATATAGTATATTCAATACCATGCATCAATTGTCCAAAAAAATACATCGGAATGACAAGTCAGCTTCTGGAAAATAGAATAAAAGGACATAAATACACAAAGAATGCCACAACAGCATTAAACAAACACACACAAACCGAAAAACACAACATCAACTATGAAAACACCAAAATACTAGCTAAAGACTCTAATTACAATAAATTGGCCATCAAAGAAATGATAGAAATTACTAGCGAAAAAAACTCCATGAATGACAGAACCGACATAAATAATTTAAGCCATATGTATATAAATTTATTAATGTGACACCTTAATTTCAATTTTATGTTAACTCTCCAGACTTAAACGGTATTCAACATAAAACAACAAAAAAGCGTTCCGTTTCTTTTACGAGAGAACAAAAAAAAAATACAAGTGATAAATATTTCATTACCGCTCTAATACAAGTTCTGGCAGCATAAACTTTAATACTTTTATAGTGTTGAATATAAATATGTTTTAACGTGGTAATATTGTTTTATATACAGTATGTCTCTTAAATGTTAATGTCTGTATTTTTATACTTTTAGCATCAAAAAATTTTTCTGAAGATGCCCTCAATTACAGGGCGAAACGTCAAATAAATGAAAAATTAAAATTTGGTATTTAATTCGAACCTAAACCCAAGAATTTTCCACTTTTGTATACAATAACGGTTCAAGAAAACACGAGATATTATATATATATATATATATATATATATATATATATATATATATATATATATATATATATATATATATATATATATACAATTCATCGAATTACAAAGAAAGACAGTAATCAAAAAGTTTGTTTAATAGTCCACTGTTAAATTAAATATGCACATAAATGCTGCTAATAAATAAATATATTTGTTTCATGGAAATACAATAAAATGTTAAATATGTGATTATTAAATGTTTCCACGTAGTTTTAAAGCCCAATAACTTTCGATTATTGCAAATAAATGAATATTTATTCGCGGCTATTAAAACGTGTTCCAAGAGTAATAGGTAATAAAATTATTCCATTTGATCAACTAAGTGGGGTAAAAATTAAAAAAAAAACGAATTATTTTATTATTAAAATGCCCTAATAAGACTTTACTTTCCTTATGGCATCTAGACTGATTAATTTGTGCTTATTTTATGTAAAAATTTCATTCTGGCTATTAAATTTTTATTATTGTGCGCATAAAGTTTTCTTCTTGAAATTTTACTATCATATCCACTCCGCAAATGAGAACAGGCGGTGGGCGACTACTTTAACGGGGATGTATTGTAGAGGTAGTGGCAGATATTAACCTATTTTTGCTTTTGAAAGTATTTTCGGTTCGAAAACGCTGGCATTGGCAATAAACTTAAAAAAATCTTTCTTCAATGTGTTATTTATATACTCATAATTATACTTTTGCATACTTGCACATGCATATTTAAGTGATTTTCGTAGATAAATGCATATTTGGCAATAATTGAGGTGGTGATAATGCATATCTTCATTTTTGGGCAAAAATATAAAGAAAAAAAATTTAATATTATAAACTGCTCGCCATAAAAACACACATTACGTCTTACGTTTACGTCATTCATTATTTTTCTTTATGTGTTTTTCGGTGTTGTGTTAGATACTTTTTTGAAATATAGGTTATATACGGTTATATTTAGTTCCAATCTTTCCTTTTATTAGGAATAGTGAAGTGTGACCCAATTTAGTTCAGTACATGGTCATTTACTAACGCATATAATTTCAAACATTCTTATTGGGCTCCATTTTGTTCCATCACATTGGATTCCTACCAATATTTTACTAATTTCTACGTATGCCACATTTGATTTTCTGGGCATAATTGTGGTTATTTTTCGATAAACTATTTTGAATTTTAACTAGATGAAAATATTTTACATTTAATTGGTAGCGACTTTAAGCTCATAAAACGACATAGGTTGTGTTTTCCGGTGATTTTCACTATTAAATATTAAATATCGGTACTGACAAATACTTCTAAGATAAGAAGCCAGCTCAGCGGTGCGATACAACAAACATGCCAATTTGCAAAGTTTGTTCGGCGAGTCTTACTACTAAGACGCCGGGACTCAAATGTAATGGTGTATGTTCGAAATATTTTCGCGGTAAATGTCTGGGATTGGGCAAGCAGAGTGTGGCGAACTTTCAGGTACCAGGAGCTGTTTGGTTTTGTCCTGAATTCAGACCTGCAACAAATGCACGGCGAGTTTCAAATATTCATGCATCAGGCGTGGATGCAGAGGAATCTGACGATGCCATAGATACTGAATCATCGCGCACCTTAAGAATAGTCGAAACGATTCAAGCTCAAATGTTAAACACCAATAAAAAGTACTCTGAAATGTTGGAGTCGGTCAATTTTTGCGCTGATGAGGTTACGGCTTTTGATGCGATGATGAAAAAAGTCAATGAAAAACTGGACATAATCGAAAAGCTATCTCAAGAAAATAAGCAACTAAAAACGGAAATAAAATCTCTCAATAACCGAGTCGATATTTTAGAACAACAGATAAGATCTAATAATCTGGATATTCAAGGTGTTCCAGAAAAACAAGGAAAAAATCTTTTAAGTTTAGTGCAACAAATCGGTGACAACTTGAATTGTCCTATCTCCCCTCAGGATGTCGATGCTATATTTAGAGCTAAATCTCCTAATTCCAATAATCCCAAGCCTATAATCGTCAAGTTATCACACAAAAGAAAAAGAGTTTTGGCTGCTTCCAAAACTATGAAGCGTCAAGCTGGTACATCGACTCTTGGACTAAAGATGGAAAATATATCGAACCAGCTGTTTATCAATGAACACTTAACCAATCTAAGTAAAACTCTGTTAAAGTATGCTAAAGACGCTGCGAAAACAAAAAATTACAAATATGTATGGGTTCGAGACGGCAGCGTTTTTGTTCACAAGCGTGACCAATCTCCTATTATAAAGGTGTTTTCTGAGGACGACGTTAACCGATTGTAAATTTTATGCAATAACGCCTAAATAACCTCTTTCACGTATGTCTGTTTCCTTTCTGTATTAAAACGTTCGTGGATTGAAAACCAAATTAGAATATTTATATAAAAATTCTTTAAATTGTGATCACGATATTTTAGTTTAACTGAAACTTGGCTTGATCTCGACATTTCTTCTTCAGAGTGTTTTTCTGATATTTATAATGTTTTTCAACGTGATCGAATTGACTCTATATTATCCACCAAACATGATGACGGTGGTGCTTTAATAGATATTGACTCTGAGCTACATAGTATTCTAAGAGCTGATTGGTCTTCAGATGCCGAAGATTTGTGGGTGACTGTGTATCCTAGTCTAGAAAATATGTCTAAATTTCATGTGTGTTGCGTGTACAGGGTGTTCCAGCGAGGACTGAACAGGGACCTATTTTCGACCTTCCTTGTATTTTGGAAAAATTCAAAATAGCCAATCGATGTATTTTTTCTTGTAGAATCCAAAAATATCATCGAAAAAATATTTGAACCAGAAACAAAAGAGTTACGCTATGCATCAGGTGTTTTTTAAATGGAATGTATCGTTTTTTATACGATTTTTGGAAAGAGTGATTTTTTTTATGTCCGTTCTGATTAAAAGATTTGATTTTGCGATAGCTGTTTATATTACATTTTAATGTTTTACAAACTAAAATTTTAGCTTCACCTGTTTAAAATATATGATAGGTTGGTATAGGTGATCAAGGTAAAATGACGTTTGAATGCTTTGTCAATAAAAATTGACATTATTTTAATTATTGTCGAAGTCTTCACCTAAAAAATATATATTTGACTCTGATCGAAATGAACTACTCTTTGGATGAGAGACTACAGATTGTTATGCTATTTTACAAGTGCTAAGAAAATGCAAGAGAAGCAAGAAGAAGATTTATTGCAAATTTTCATAGAAATATATCCATCAATACAATTCTAAGGATAAAAATCCTATTTGAGGAAAATAAAACTTTACATGATAGAAAAAGAAATATACAAAGAAGAAGAAATCGATACCAGGCCATTATAAATTATTTTCAAGTTAATCCAACCAAATCTATTTCGGATGCAGTTCGGGAAGTACAGTACGGTGGCGGTGTAAGGCGCAGAAAAGTTACCCGAGGGACTTTTCACAGGACTCTGAAAATTCATAAATTTAGGCCTTTTCGTATCCTTCCACTTCAGCACCTAACACCGGCACAAAAAGAATTTATTCAAAAATATTGTGTGGACCGACAAAGCTACTTTCACAACATCGGGAGTATTCAACAGACATAATAGTCACCACTGGGCCGTTGAAAATCCAAAAAAGTTCCAGACTATTAAATTTCGAGGGAGGAATTCTGTTCATGTTTGGCGTGGGATAAAAAACAATAAAATTTTGGGACCAATATTTTTTAACGGGACTTTAAATGGGCACAGATATTATGAGTTTTTAGAAAACGAAATTGAAAATTTTTTGGAAGGCTTACCATTGGCAGAATATCAGAATTTAATTTGGCAACATGATGGGGCGCCTCCTCATGCCGTGCATGATGTGGTTCAATTTTTAAATCGGCGCCATAACGAATGGATAGGGCGAAATGGAACATATGCTTGGCCGCCCAATAGCCCCGACCTCTCAGTTTTGGATACATTTCTTTGGGGCCATTTGAAGAACGTCGTATACAGACAACGAAACGAAAATATTCAAGAGATCATGGGAAAAATTCTCGATGAAATAAACCGCCTTAATCAGGAAAATCGTATTGTAACAGCAAGTTTAGAAAGGCTACAAAGGGGTTATCGATGTTGTTTCGAGAAAAACGGCGGTCACATTGAAAACTTATGTTATTAGTAGTTTTATTTTATTATTTAATAATTATTTTTTATTGAATTTCTTTTTCTATCATGTAAAGTTTTATTTTCCTCAAATAGGTTTTTTATCCTTAGAATTGTATTGATGGATATATTTCTATGAAAATTTGCAATAAATCTTCTTCTTGCTTCTCTTGCATTTTCTTGGCACTTGTAAAATGGCATAACAATCTATAGTCTCTCGTCCAAAGAGTATTTCATTTCGATCAGAGTCAAATATATATTTTTTAGGTGAAGACTTCGACAATAATTAAAATAATGTCAATTTTTATTGACAAAGCATTCAAACGTCATTTTACCTTGATCACCTATACCAACCTATCGTATATTTTAAACAGGTGAAGCTAAAATTTTAGTTTGTAAAACATTAAAATGTAATATAAACAGCTATCGCAAAATCAAATCTTTTAATCAGAACGGACATAAAAAAATCACTCTTTCCAAAAATCGTATAAAAAACGATACATTCCATTTAAAAAACACCTGATGCATAGCGTAACTCTTTTGTTTCTGGTTCAAATATTTTTTCGATGACATTTTTGGATTCTACAAGAAAAAATACATCGATTGGCTATTTTGAATTTTTCCAAAATACAAGGAAGGTCGAAAATAGGTCCCTGTTCAGTCCTCGCTGGAACACCCTGTACATCGCTCCTTGTGATAGTGCCTGTTTAACTGCCTTTTGTTCAAAACTAGATGAAATTGTGCACAATAATCCAAATGTCTCATTTATTATATGCGAAGATTTCAATCTTCCCAACATTAAGTGGTCGCAAGACCCCATAATTAAAAACTGTATTCCTCTAAATTTTACTGATTAGTATTCAAATATGTAGGTAGATACACTTGCCTTTTGTGGGCTTTCGCAGTTTAATTATTTTCTTAATACAGCTAGCAATACTCTTGATCTTGTCCTAAATAATAAGTTTCAAATTTCTAATATGCAAATCTGCGATACACCCTTGGTTAACGGAGACATAACACACTGGAATTTACATTCAACTTGCGTGAAATACCTTTTTCTCTTAAACTCAATAATACTAACTTTGATTTGAATTTCAATTTTGTCGATTACAATAGTATAAAGACTGAGCTGAATTCAGTAAATTGGGATGAAACCCTACGCAATTTGAATACGGAAGACAGTGTAAGAGTGTTATACTCTATAATTAATAATACTATGTTAAAACATGTCCCTAAACATTGTAGATATAAACGAAAATATCCGCACTGGTTTAATGTAAGCACCATAAAGGTTATCAGGGAAAAAAACAAGATGCATTGCAGATGGAAAAAATATGATAATGATCTTGATTATCTTATATTTAAATTGCTTAGAGGGCGTTTTAAATATTTAATTGATACCGATTAAAAAAATTATATTGGTCGTGTTGAGGATTACATTTTGGCCTATTCGAGGCAAATATGGAAATTTGTTAGATCTAAGAAAAACAAAGTGGGTACTATTACAGCTCTGCAAAATCCTAATTCTAATGAAATGGTATCAAATGGAAAAAAAATATGTGACATTTTCTCCTCTTATTTTAATTGTGTTTGTCAATGTTAGTCAAAATTATGTAGGGTCTAATCGGTGCCACTAAAATAATATTTCCAATTATTACATACCTATTTCCACTATTATTAATAAAATAAAGGGACTTCCAGACAAAGCTGCGGGTGTTGACAATGTACTCTCTGTGTTTCTAAAAAATTGTGTTTATGAAATATCTCAACCATTACATAACATCTTTAATAAGTCTCTAAATATTAAAATTCGGTTCATATATTAAAATCCGGCAACAAATTCCTTGTAGAGAATTACCGACCTATATCTAAGTTATGTATCATAGCAAAGCTTTTCGAATCAATTATATGTAACTACTTATATATAGACTGTAAAAATATAATTAACACCGAACAATACGGCTTCATGAGAAACCGTTCTATCGAGAGCAACTTGTTCATATACTCACAGTACTTGCTGGATAACGTGAACGAAGGTTTTCAAGTTGACGCCGTCTATCCGATTTCAGTAAAGCATTTGATAAAATTGATCACAACATTCTAATAAATAAACTTGCTGGGGTTGGTATTCATGGGAGTCTACTTAGATGGTTTTTATCATATATAAGTAATAGGAGTCAAGCGGTTAAAATTGGTATGTTCAAGTCGACTTATACAGAGATCAGTTCAGGAGTACCTCAGGGGTCCCACCTGGGACCTCTCTTATTTAATATTTATATTAATGATATTGCTAGTTGCTTTAAATGTTCGCATTTTCTAATATATGCTGACGACCTAAACATATTTCATAGACTCACTAACTCATCCGATGTGTTGCTCATACAACATGATCTAAACCATCTTTCTTCCTAATGTCAGCGAAATTGCCTATATCTAAATCTAAAAAAATGTCACATAATAACATTCTCCAGAAACTTAAATAAAATACATTTTAATTATATAATTAATACCATACCACTAGCTAGGGCCTCTATTGTAAAAGATATAGGTATATGTTTTCTTATTAGAACTTGTAAAAGTTTTAGACAGTTAGAATCTATTCGTACGCTGTATATGTCATACGTAAATAGTGTGCTTTGTTTCGGATCGGTGATTTGGAATCCTCAGTATGATATATATATTACTAAAATCGATCACGTTCAGGAAAAATTTATAAAATATCTTAATAATAAATTCTATACACCTTCTATCGATAATGCAGCTATGATTAAACGAAACCTGAGTCTATTGTCACTCGAAGACAGAAGAGAAATGTATGACATAAAATTTGTATATAAGATTCTAAATAATATGATTGATTCAGTCCCTTTAGTTAATTTATTACATATAAATATCCCATCACACAACACAAGAAATAAACATTTTTTCCGCATCCAACCAAGCAATAGTAACTATAACTTAAAATCACCTTTATATCGTTGCTGTAAATCTTATAATACACTTTTGAGCTTATTTGATTTGGATATTTGTTCCTTTTCCCTATCAACATTTAGCAATACATTAAAACAATTTTATTGGAGTCATATTTCTTAATGTATTTTACTTTTTCTGTATCATTCTGTTACGCTGTTCGTATGGTTATTATTTTTTTTAGATATGTGTAGGTTACTGTTATATCATTTTTATAAGTATAGTACTAGTGAATACTGTTTCTAGGTTCGTCCCGTTTTGTATTCCTTATCAATAAATAAATAAATAATTTAATATAAATTAATTACATTGACACACACCGCCATTTTGTTACGTCATCTTGAATCCATACCGGTTTATCTTTATATCACATTTAAGTTTTCTGCAAAATTTAAAGTCAGTTAAACAAGATTTTTACGTTGATTTTTTTAAAAATTTGTTTTTCACGCCATTTTGTTTAGTCATCTTGAATTCGCACCACAACTTACCTGTTTACCCCTATATGTCGCTCAATGCTTGAGCAAAAATTTGAAATTAATCTAATAAATAGTTTTTTCATGCTGATTTTTTTAAATGCTTTTGTTAAGCCGCCATTTTGTTCGGATATCTTGAATTCATACCATAATGATATCAGCAACACTTAATTTTTGTACATAATTTGAGGTAAATTAAATAATTAGTCTTTTTAGTAATATTTTTTTTAACGTTCCACTAGGCTGCCATCTTGTTCCGGTTTATTCGATTTTTATCAAAATTTTACCAGGTATGACATATTTGTCTAAAATTTATAGTTTTTAAGGTATGCCGCGAACGAACAGACCGATAGAGGGACCGACGGAATTGATAAAACATATTTTTTTTTCGCATTTAGGATGCTAAAACGTGAAGATATGTAAAACCTGACAGGGTAATTTTTTCACGATTACGAATATTTTATTTGGCCGCCAATTTGTTCCACCATCTTGGATTTGTTTGAAAATTTTACCATTTAATTTCTACATAATTCTTGATTTTTGTGTAAAATTTGAGATGAATTGGATAAGCAGTTTTTTAGTAATATTTGTTTTAATATTTCACTAACCCGCCATTTTGTTTCGCTGTATTAGATTTTTACCAAAATATTACCAGGTTATCCCCATATTTTTGACCAAAATTTGAAGTCAATCGGGTAAGTAGTTTTTAAGTTATGCTGCGAGCTGACAGACCGACAAACAAACAGCGAGACCGACAGACAGATCAACGGAATTGATAAAACATATATTTTTTTGGCATCTAGCGACGCTAAAACGTGGAGATATATAAATCCCGGTGTTTTTTTAAAGATTACAAACAACTTACAACAACTGGCCACCATTTCGTTCCTCTAGCTTAAATTCCTACCACAATTCTACTAGTTCATCTCTATACTATAATTAATTATTGCACCAAGTTTGAACTCAATCCATTATGTAGTTTTTTTTCAGGCTGAATTTCTAAATATTAGGCCGCCATTATGTTTTGAATTGGATATCTTGGATTCATACCAACATGTTACCTGTTCATTTCTATGCAACACTTGATTTTTGTAAAAAAATTGAGGTAAATTAGATCATTAGTTTTTTCAGTAATAATTTTTTTAACGATTCACTGGACTGCCATCTTGTTCCGGCATATTGGATTCTTCCGAAAATATTACCAGTTCATACCCACATTACCCATAATTTTTTACTAAAATTTGAAGTCCATCTGGTAAGTAGTTTTTAATTTATGCCGCGAACTGACAGACAGACGGACCGATGGAATCGATCAAACATATTTTTTCGAATCTAGGGATGCTAAAACGTGAAGATATGTAAAACCTGAGAGGGTGATTTTTTTCACGATTACGAATATATTGGAATTTTTGACCAAAAATTGAGGTCAGTCGGATAAGTAGTATTTTAGCTATGCAGACAGACCGACAGACCGATAGGCAGTCAGACAGACAGACAGATAGACAGACAGTCATGCTTGTGTCAGAAAACATGGGGGCCTTCAAACGTAAAAATCTGAAAAAATCTCGATTACCATACTTCTTCATTCTACTTTTACGAAGCAGGTAAAAATAAACAAATTTGATAAAATAAACTGCTCGCCATAAAGGGAGGAACACAATCAAATTACGTCTAACGTTTACGTTGTTTTGTTAGATACTTTTTTGAAATATAGGTTATGCTGCGGCCTTTGAGTGTGGGCTTCGCCAAAGGCATTTACCCATGCACTAGTGATTTGGAATTTCCAGATATTCGGGCTTTTGTCCCTGGAAGTTCCAGCTTCAATTCTATACAAGTGATATGAATATAGACAGTGACCTGTTCTCATTCGAATAATAGTTATAATATGTCTTCTATCTTTATATGTTATGTTCTTGTACCATGGTTCAAAAGAAAATTCCCCTTGAATAGAGGAAAACCAACCAACTTTTTCTATAGAGTGTATTTTCCAAACTGTTTTCCATTCCTTGTGGATATTATGTTTTATAATTGGAATATATTCCCTTCTGTCAATTTTAATGTTGGCTGGAATTCTATATAGTCAGTGACCTGTTCTCATTCGAATAATAGTTATAATATGTCTTCTATCTTTATATATTATGTTCTTGTACCATGGTTCAAAAGAAAATTCCCCTTGAATAGAGGAAAACCAACCAACCTTTTCTATAGAGTGTATTTTCCAAACTGTTTTCCATTCCTTGTGGATATTATGTTTTATAATTGGAATATATTCCCTTCTGTCAATTTTAATGTTGGCTGGAATTCTTAGACATCTTATCCGTATGCTTCAACAGTCTCTTTGGCCTTAGATAACAATGCTTCTCAATCTACAGTACACAGATTTATAAGACATGAAGTAAGGTATATCTGTACAAGAACTGTTGGAGGATGATTATGATCCACGTTTACAGTTTTGTGAAGAGGTGATGGTAAGGTGTCAGGAAAATAATGGATTTTCACTCAGCATCATTTTTTCTGATGAAGCTACGTTCTACTTTAATGGAGTCGTTAATAGACAAAAGGATCGATTCTGGTCTTGCGATAATCAACACTGGATATGGCATACTCAGCATCCGAAGAATGTTAATGTGTGGGTGAACATAACTAATAACATAATTGTGGGACCATACTTCTTTGAGGGAAACTAGCAGTTATTTTTTCTAATGAACTTGATCCAGATATTCTCTATGAATTCTTCTGAAATTCTCTCTCTCCTCCGCATTTTGATGTTAATTTTCGAACTTATTTAAATGAAAATTTTCCAAATCGATGGATTTCCTCTAAAGATACCTGAAACAAAGAGTTTACCAGAATTAACCGGATAACATTGACACTCTAAAACAGGTATAGACAACCTTTGCTCAGCCAGGGGCGTAATTTCGGAACTTAATCAGATCGCGGGCCGTAGGTAGGAAATAAGTAGGTAATTAAAATTAAAATAATAACAGATAGAAAAATCAAATGAAAATTAGTGAGAGACTTGAGTTGAGAAACAAGATGATCAATATTGGGGTCAATATCACTAGTAGATAGGCGCAGTGTTTTCTAAATTAACATCTGTAAGCCGAAATGGAATCACAAAAACAACTAGTCCGCTGGCTAATACCACGACCGGCATTGAATTACATTGTGACTCCTGGTTTTCGTTGGGAGCATTTGCTGAATGAAATTGATGGTACAGTTAGAGTCAGATAACTCCGTAAGGTGTCAAATGAGTATAACCTCATTTTATGATATTTTGGTAATACAGACTTTTATTTTTACCTGTTACCTAGGTTACAACCCTACTGATTGAGTGGTTTTAAAGGTATATTAAGGTTTTTTACGTTCTGAAGGATTTGTTCTATATTAGTTTACTTTCGAAGATATATATTAAATTCACTAATACCAAAATTAGCATACAATTTCAACTTTGGGGAAATAAAAAAAAACTAGGCCCTGTGCGCGTATCTAAACCCAAACTCTGACTGAAAAGCGGCCGCCAATTTGCTTGTTTTGAGTATAATTTGGATCGTACCGAGAATTTGGAAGTCGGTAGACGCGAATTCACCAATTACAAGTAGACTGAAATAGGTTTTCGTCAAAAAATATCACCTTTTCCCAAAGTCTGCATTTTGCGAAAAATATCCTAAGGAAACCCGACCCCTATATTTATATATATTATATATATACATGCCGATACAGCGGTTTCAAATGGATTTTGTCTTTCGCCAATCTTTCCAAGGTATGTTCCTCACGTCACTTCTTTACGATTCATATGATTTCCTGAATAGTGATCTAGCTATACCAAAATAATTGGACACCAGCGTTATTCTGTTAGTGTAATTATATTAGTTAGTATACTTAAACGTGGCATATTTTGTGCTTAAATTTTACCCTTGACAAAACAAGACTGACATTGAAAATCCATAAACGCCAATAGTTAATGATGTCATCATGTGCTATTATTTAACTGTCAAATGCGAAAGGTAATTCAGGTAAGTAAAGGAAGACGAAGTACAATTTACAATGACGCAATTCAGCGGATTTATCTGTCGCCAACTGTACTTACTTCCATATCCATAATGTTCTTCAGTCGAATGGACTTAGAGCACAAGTTTTGTTGGTGAACAATGCGATGCAGAATTGTCAAATCAGATTCTTGCACATTCATACCGGTTGCTCTTTTCTTCACAATCCTGATATAACCTTTTCGTGAACCGACCATTGAAGGCGCATCATCTGTGCACACTCCAACTGATTTACACCACTGCAAACCACATTGCTCAAAAATACTTTGCACCTCGGCAAAAACATCTTTTCCAGTAGTGGTACCTTGCAGTGGCCGTAAAGCCAGTAATTCCTCTGTCACTACAAGTTCTTCATCAACACCTCGTATAAAAATCCCATAATGGGCAGTGTCAGATAAATCGGTACTTTCATCCAAAGCAATCGAAAATGCTTGAAAACCCTTCCAATCTATCAGTCAATGTTTTTTTTTGATATCACAAGCCATCATATATACACGCCGAACAACAGTACGTCGCGATAAGCTCACTTCTCAAAAGTTCTGCAACATCTACTAGTCACTCTTTAACAAACTCTCTCTCAGAAAATGACTTCGATGTTTCTATTTTGGAACTAACTATAAAACTAGCTTTAACAACACTGTCTAGATTTAATCTTTGTGAATGAAACATTTGTTGCTGGTTTCCTAAATCGGTAATGACTTTTGTAATATTATCCTTTCTTAACTGGCCCTTAAGTAAATTATAGTGAGCGAAATGCCTGCTGGAGTAATGCTTCGTATTATATTCTTTTAAAACAGAAATTGTTTCATTGCACGACAAACACTTAAGTTAATCACTGTGCATGATAAAAAAGTATTCATCAGTCCATTTGTTTTGGAGTTTACGATATTTTGTGTCCACTTTTCGCCTTTTTAAACCAGACATCTTGATAGATTTTTTTCTTCTGAGCTGAGTTTGCTTGAATATTTCCCACGTCTTTTCTTATCCGCTGTTAAGAAGTAATGAGTTGACATGTGCGCTGAGCGGTTTCAGTGGCGGCTCGCGGGTGAAAAAGTAAGTGAAGTGGAAATGAAGCTCATAAAATGGATGAGTTGCCCTAATCTCCTCCAGAAATTCCTTTTGAGTTGAAATTTTGCCAAAAGAAGTAAGTCTTTCTTGAGATATTGTATTTCTTAAATAAGTTTTTACACATTTGAAGCAAGAAAAACTTCTTTCCACTGAAGCACTTGTCGACGCTATTGTCAAAATAACGGAAAATAATTTATATGCTTCTGTAAAAATATATTTATTTTTATGAATTTTTTTCACTTGCTCTTGCAGCGATATATTCAAATTACTCTCATTGGCAAAAATAAGACCAAGCTCATTTTTAAGACGGTGACTTTTTGAAAATATTTCCCCATATAAATGTAACAAATTTTCAAACGGGCCAGTCGGAAAATTTAAACTATATTCGGAAAACTTAGCAGAATCTGCCAAACATGAAAATGTAAGTTTTTCACAGTCTTAAAATCTTAGTGTCATTTCCATTAAAATAAGGTCCAATATTTCATAAAAAAGGGTTCTATACTTAGCCCTACTTTCTTCAGGTGAAAGCTTAGCAAGATCATGTTTGCTTAGCAAGATCATGATTTATTTCTGTAATAGAATTTGCTTTATTAAAGTTGGTATTAAAAAATGTTCATTTCTTTTTTTACAAGCGCCTCACGACAGCGTTTTATATTGAATATGCAAAAATGAATGTCAAGCGATTTTTTTTGAAGAACGTCAAATAGTATGTCCGTGATTGAGAAATGTCAGTAAACGCTAACGCCAGAAACGTGAATTCAAAATCGTTCACCCCACCTAAAAATCCTTTCCCAAGGCGGATTGATTTTTCATCAGATTTGTCACAGTTTGTAATAAATTCAAAGACGTCTTTTAATTTATTCCAGTCTTGAACAATCACATTTACTAACTTCGAATTTGAAGTTGTAACAACACCATAAATAAATATAACACAAAACAGTCAAGTTAACTGCAAAGGAACTCACTGATTGCAGCGAAATCCGCGAAAATAAAAGTAAACAACCACCGCAAACTGAACGACACGTGGGTGCAGTGTACTGCGCCTGCAATTCACCGAGAGCGTTGTCTGGCGTTGGGCTCGACGTCATCGGATACGCGTTGTCATGGCAACATAGTAGGAAAATCGTAAACTAAAAATAGCACCTCCAGCAAAGTCAAAGCGGTTTGCGCCACTGTTATAGTTGTTATAATAAAGTTCAATTGAAAGTTTTAAAAAGACATGCCAACGGTCAAGTAAAATATTTATTCGAGGTGTACAGTTTATTTTTTACCAATTATGTGAATAAATGAATGTAAAAACTAAAATTTTAAGAGATATGTAATAAATATAGTTAGATGTTTGCTTGTTTATTTTTCCGGGTGAAGTAGCACTTTACCTACTTCGCCTGAATAGCCGCCACTGAGCGGTTTATACACTACCCGCAATAAGCAACTAGAATACTCTCAAATCGAGACTCGATCGTACGCGAATATGCGATGCGAGCGCTCAGAGCCGACCGATTCATAGCGCATCGCTCGGAGCGCTTCAAGGTCATCGGGCGACTTCCCGAATGTTTATCTGTTTGTCTCTTTCTAACAACTATATCTGACTCGATCTGTGGCGTTCCACTGCGTACGCTTAATAAAATTATTTATCGATTTTAGTGTTTATGATTTGAAGAATACAGTTTTAGGTTGGTTGACAGTAATTACAAATAAACTATGTGTGGTAAATCTTTAATTTTTTTCCGCGGTATTTGAAATTTTTGAATCTCTTGGGGCCGGATGGACCTAACAGCGGAAGCTATACAGAATTCAGTCGATCATGGTCTGTAGAACCATCGCCTCTGAGTATGTCAAGTAGAGGGTGGAGGTCACTTCCAGCATTTCTTAGGTTGAGTAACATCTGGGCAGTACTCATAAATTGATAGTAATATGATTTCATTAAAAAAATGCTGTAATTTTCTTAAAAAAAAACAAATTTATCCATTAAAAACCTTATCCAAAACGTATTACTGTTTAATGGTATTAGATGTATTCAGTTTTTTAAGAGCTCTTCAATGAGCCTCCGCAAGACATAGGTTGCCATTTAAAAATAAAAAGTCGGGGGTAGTTATGGGTTAGGAGGTCAAAGAAAAATGCCTCAATTTTTCATAAAAAAGTAGACTTAAACCTAAATCAATATACATGTATAAGGGTTTTCGTCATAATTTATTCATTAAAGAAATACGAATTTTATGCGTGGCATCTGGGTAACCCTGTATAGAAAACGTAAGAAAGCGAATGGTTATTGCCAACAGAGGTATAACCAATCATTCTACACATTCTCCACTATAACGTGTTTTCCTGCCACCGAGCGAGCATTTGAAATATATGTAATTGGGAGTATTCTGCTAACTTCTCTCTCCCTGCTCATTTCCTTAGAGCTAAAGTTTTCGTCTTTCTCTTGATTTATTCGTAACGTCACTGCAAATCCTTCCTACCCTATATTGTTATATCATTAATCACTTGATTTATTGGCTTAAAATTGTTTGTTTCTTACGAGTAGGTTAAAGATATATTGCGAAATTGAGTAAGGTGTTGTTTTCCAAGTAGAGGATTACTAAATTCGTAATTGGGATATATCGCAACATAACAAGTTTGAAGCTAAGCCAGAGATTAAGGATTATTTGCTGCAATTTTGACTTTAAATAAATCTTATGAATGTGCGCACGACAACTTAAGAACGGTAAAACAGATTCGTTTCAAATTTGTACCAAAAATAGTATAGGTCAATGTCTCTTTGGGTTTCATAAGCGTAGATCTTCGATATTTTTATGGGATATAAACTAACTGCCACTTAAAGTGCGTCAAAACGATTTTTTGGTAAAATTGAAAGGCCTGTAACTTTTAAACTAAGACATATATTAAGTTGCGGTTTATAGGAGATTATTAGGATTTTTATCCTTAAGTCAGTGCCGTACCCGAATTTTATTACAAAGTGTCATAAAGTTTTCTACAGGGTGATAAACAAAAGTCGTTTTTTTTTTCGCACAATTTTGACATTAGCGAGAATCTACCAAAAAAGTTTTTGAATTTCTTTTTCTTGATATTTAGGCTCAGTAAGTCAATATCAAAAAAGTAATTTCTCAGTTTTTTAATATTTGCTTTACATCGAATTCTACAGGGTGAGGCAATTTCATTGCAAAGTTACGAAAACCCGTATAAATTTTGGTGATTCTCCATTAGTTATGCTGTTTGAAAAAAAAGCAAGCCAAATTTGTAGTCGAGTATTACCTGGCCCGTGCCAGAGGCGTATTAACTGTTTTTCGGAACGGCGCGCGGCGCCAGGTTAAAGTGAATTTTGGTATTTTCAACTTTAATTTGCTTACAAGAGACTGGTTCTTTTTTACTTTTCACAAACATTTTGGTACCTTGTGTCTATTCCTCGAAACGTTTTTTTGTTTTTTTCGATATCTCAACCATAGACGGCGGTAGGGTGTTTTGCATGGGGTCACAATTTTGATAAATATTACATTACGTATTGCATGCTATATTCTACTATCGAAAAATAAAAAAACCAATTTAAAAAAAATATAGAATAAGGTCAGTGGCGTATCATGGGGTCAAATTTTAATAAAACAGTGATAAAAACTCGAAATAATTTTAAAAAATTAGACTAATTGCAAAAATATTTGCCTGTGGTCAGGTAAAGACAATTGGGTACAAGACATTATCCTAAAAAAATCTTAGTTGAAAGTCATTGGCGTTCGCTCAGGCAAATAATTATGCACCAACTTTAATTTGGTAGGTAATTACAACGGTATTTCATAACGCAAATAATCAAATAGGACAGTTTTCTACGAATTTGCAAAATCGGCCCTAATTTCTGATTTATTTAGTTTTAGTTACCTATTAGAATATAATTTTCAGTGGCTTAGTAAGTTCTCGAAGTAAGTACAAGTTTGGTAATTAGAAAATATTGACTTTACTAGCAGCAATATAACAAGAACAAGACAACAGAAAAAACATAATTAATTGATAATATAAACACAATATCAAACAAATAACTACTAACTGTACTAATTACTGACTTAATATTGTGTAGGTCCACCATATTTATTAATTACCTCTTGGCACCTACTAGGCATTGATATTACCAAATTACGAATAAAGTCTCTGAGCACACAGCTTCTAACTCCTGAAGATTTTCAGCAGGATTATCGCGACTTCTTATATTTAATTATCTGTTATAATACGCTCTTTACGAGGGCGCGTATTATCTTGAATTAATAGAAATTCGTGTCCATCCTCCATAGCAAATGGGGTTGTGTGTGTTTAAATAATAAATATAACAAGAACAAGACAACAGAAAAAACATAATTAATTGATAATATAAACACAATATCAAACAAATAACTACTAACTGTACTAATTACTGACTTAATATTGTGTAGGTCCACCATATTTATTAATTACCTCTTGGCACCTACTAGGCATTGATATTACCAAATTACGAATAAAGTCTCTGAGCACACAGCTTCTAACTCCTGAAGATTTTCAGCAGGATTATCGCGACTTCTTATATTTAATTATCTGTTATAATACGCTCTTTACGAGGGCGCGTATTATCTTGAATTAATAGAAATTCGTGTCCATCCTCCATAGCAAATGGGGTTGTGTGTGTTTAAATAATAATAATTTTTTTTAATAATAATTTTTTATTTTATTTAATAATAATTTCTTACCATTTCATTAGGCCTCCATTTTGTTTCGCCATATTGGATTTTTACCGAAATATTAAAGATTATCCTCATATGACCCTTAATTTTTTATCAAAATTTGTCAGTCAAGTCAATCGGATAAGTAGTTTTTAAGTAATGCACACACTGACAGATAGACAGACAGACAGACAGACAGACAGACCGACAGACCGACAGACAGACGGACGGAATTGATAAAACATGTTTTTTGGCATCTAGGAACGCTAAAACGTCAAGATATGTAAAACCTGAGAGAGTGATTTTTCCATGAATACAAACATTTTATTTGGCCGTCATTTATCAGTAACACAATTTCACTACTTTATCCTTATACAACGATTAGTTATTTGAAATCAATACATTAGGCAGTTTTTTCAGGCTGAATTTTTAAATATTTTATTAAGCCGTCATCCTGAATTGTTACCAAAATGTTGCCAGTTGATTCCAACATAATACTTTGATGTTTGTGTAAAATTTGAGATAAATTGGATAAGTGTTTCTTTAATAATAATTTTTTTTAACATTTCACTAGGCCCCCATTTTGTGTCGCTACATTGGATTTTTACCAAACTATTACCAGGTCATCCTCATATGACACCTAATTTTTGATCAGAATTTGAAATCAACTGGTTAAGTAGTCTTTAAGCTATGCCACGAATTGACAGGCAGACAGACATACCGACGGAATTGATAAAACATATTTTTTTGGCATCTAGGGACCCTAAAACATGAAGATATGTACATTGTACAACCTGAGGGAGTAATTTTTTTCACGATCACAAACATTTTATTTGGCCGCCATTTTGTTGGGCCATCTTGAATTAGTACCACAATTTCACTAGTTGATTCTTATACCACAATTTGTTCTGCACACAATTTGAAATCAATCCATTAAGAAATTTTTTCGGGTTGAATTTTTAAATATTTTATTAAGCCGCCATTTTGTTCCGCCATCTTGGATTCGTACCAAAATGTTACCAGCTGAATCCAACATAATACTTGATGTTTGTGCAAAATTTGAGATAAATTCGAGTAGTTTTTTAATAATATTATTTCACTAGGCCGCCATTTTGGTTGGCCGAATTGGATTTTTACCAAAATGTTATCAGTTCATCCTCATGTGACCCTTAATTTTTTTACCAAAATTTAAAGTCAATCGGGTAAGTAGTTTTGTTCCGCTATCTTAGATTCGTACCAAAATTTAACATAATACTTGAGATTTGTGCAAAATTTGATAAGTAGCTTTTTAATAATATTTTTTTTTATATTTCACTAGGCTGCCATTTTGTTTGGCCATTTTGGATTTTTACCAAAATGTTATCAGGTCATCCCTATATAACCTTTAATTTTTGGCTAAAATTTGATGTCAATCTGGTATGTAGTTTTTTAACTATGCCGGGAACAGACAGATAGACAGACCGACGGAATTGAGAAAACATGTTTTTTCGGCATCTAGGGACCCTGAAACGTGAAAATCTGAACAAATCTCGGAGAGTGATTTTTTTCATGATTATAATACTTCCCTTTTACGAGGGAAGTAATTATGCTTATCTATAAACAAACTCAACAGTAACACCCTGTACGTGGCGGACTAACATATCTGGGCGTTGTGCGAGGCCAACGGCGTCGGCCCTGGGATCCATTTAAGCGTAATTTATTTAACATTAGATGGATTGGATATTATCTGTCTTTGGTAATATTAAAGATTCAATTCTAATTATTTTAAGTTATGAAAAAAATTCAAGTCAGATATGCGATCAGATCAACACAATTACGGGCAGATCAAAATCAGAAATTAATCCAACAGAGATTGCGAAGGGGAAATAGGGAACTTTAATAAAAAGTTTTAAATGGAAATATATGAGAAAAATGATTGGATTTTCGGTCCCAATACAACCCATTGTTTGTCTGGCTTTCCCTGCTCGTTATCTGACTGCGATATTGCAGAAACAGTTTGGAATAACAGGATGATTTGCACAAAAAAAATTATAAAACAGTCAGACCCAAATCACTAGTCTATTAGAAATTATATCACAGTAATAGTGAAATATTGTAATAATTTTTCTTAATAATTATTTCTCTCGTAACAAGAAAGTATTGTAATCGTGAAAAAAATCACCCTCCGAGATTTTTGCAGATCTTTGCGTTTTATGGTCTCTAAATACCCAAAAACATGTTCTCTCATTTCCACCGATCTGTTGTCATGTTGTTCTGTTATTCTGTCTGTGCGCGACATACTTCTTATCCGATTGACTTCAAATTTTGGTTAAAAATTAAGTATCATTTGGGGATACAATTGATACATTAGGGCGGTAATGGTGGCTCATTTCTATTCCGTGAGTTCCTATTTCAAAACATTAAAAAAATATTAAGCAGATACTTATGAAATGGGCTTCAAATTCTGCACAAAAAATCAGTGTGATATAATAATAATAATAAAAATTACTATCACCAAGGAGGAAGTTAGCAGCAGCTCTATTAAGGTAACGAGTAACTGGAAGTCACCAGGAGTTGACCATATTCACAATTTCTGGTATAGGAAATTTGAGATCCTCCATGAAGCTATGGCCCGTCATTTTACCAAATTAATGCATCCCCCGGAGACAACCCTTGTATTTCTCATGCTGGGCACTACAACAATGCTACTCCAAAGTAATAGGACAGAAGACCCGTCCCAGTACAGGCCCATCACCTGTTTGCCCACCATGTACAAAATTCTAACAGGATGCATTGCAAATCGTATCTATCACCATATTGACAGTCATAACCTATTAGCCGAGAAACAAAAAGGAAGCATTCGACACCATCAATGATGCAAAGAGCAAATTAGCATTGACTCGATCGATAAAAAGGCGTTTAACAGTGTACCACATTCCTGGCTCATAGACGTACTACGAATATAGAAAATTCACCCTATGATCATCAATTTCCTGGCAACTATCAAACACCAGCTGAGAACGAACCTGAGGATTTATAATGGCGATAAATCTCTTATCACCGATGAAAGACACATCTCATAGGGGAATTTACCAAGGAGACTCGGTAAGTCCACTTTGGTTCTGCCTAGCGATGAACCACCTCTCCACGTTGCTCAACAATACAGGACATGACTTTAACATCAAAGCCAATAGAGGTGACTCCCGCACCATATCTCACATTCTGTATATGGACGATATTAAGCTCTATGGTGGAAACCATAACCAACTAAAAAAGTCTATTGTCATGACATACACCTCGGAAGACATCCATATGGAATTTGGAATGAAAAAATGTAAAGCTTTAAAAAGGCAAAGTCATTAATGGTGATGTAGTCCTACCCAATGGAGAAATAGTTCAAGCGATGAACCATGGAGAGACCTACAAATAACTAGGATTTCAACAAGCTAGACTGCTGCAGGATAAACAAGGAAAGACCAAGACGAAAGATCAGTATGTTCAAACAGTGCGAGCTCTTCTGAAGACAGAACTGAACGCCGGAAATCTCATTACAGCAATTAACACCTATGCTGTGCACATGCTAACATACAGTTTCGGAATCTTGAAATGGACTAACATGGAGCTAGACGGACTACAACGAAGTACTCGCCTAATGATGACCAAGTACAAGTCACACCATCCAAGGTCATCAACTCTGCGGATGACCTTACCACGGAGAGAAGGATCCCTTGTTGACTTTACCAATTCGCACTCCCGAGAGCTGCAAAAATTGAGAGATTTTTTCACCAACAAAGCACAAACATCAAGCCTCTACCGCATAGTGACCTTATGTGACAACTTAATCTCGCAAGTGACAACATCATCCTAAAGTCGCTTTCAGATCCCGAGAAATAAGAACAGGTGGCTCAAATGGCACTACACGGCCGACATCATAATGATTGAATCAGCTACACATAGATAATGAAGCATCCAACAGGGGGCTGAAGAAGAATTAGCCACACAGGATGGACAAACCAACAGGTGGCTGGAGGATGGACAACTATTCCCAAAGACAGAAGGATTTGTGATGGCAATACAGGACCAAGTTAGTAACACACAAAATTACACTAAATTCATCATCAAATACCGGTCCGTTGAAACCGATAAGTGTCGAAAATGTAGCGAGAGATCAGAGACTATACAGCATATAACATCTGGCGGCACTTACCTAGCAAATACGTACTACCCCCAGCGACATAACCAGATGTGTAACATCATCCACCAGAAGCTTGCCAATAAATACGGGCTCCTGAACACCTTTGTGCCCTATTATAGATACCAACCAAATTCAGTGCTTGAAAATAATGCCTTCAAACTGTACTATAACCGGGCAATTATCACCGACAGACGGGTGACAAATAATCGGCCTGATGTAGTACTGTTAAATAAGGAAACAAAGACAGCTTATTTGGTAGATGTCGCTGTACCCAACAATAACAACGTGTTACATAAATATCTACAGAAAAATGCCAAATATGCGGAGCTGGCCATAGAGATACAGCGGATGTGGCGACTGAATAAGGTTCATGTGATACCGATTATCGTATCATCAACTGGACTAGTTCCAAAAACACTAGAACAGAACCTGAAAATCATAGGACGGCATACTAACACCTTCATTGACATCCAGAAACAGAGGTCTTTATGATGGTTATCCAGGACCAAGGAATACCGGCCAAGAACTACCTAAAATACATTGTTAAGGACCCAAATATAGATAATGACATGTGCCGAATGTTTTTAATTTGTTTTATATTACTCTCAATTCGGATGCCCAAACTGAAATAAAATAACACTGGCCGACAAGATTTTTCTAACACAGGCCAGCTCATTATTTTCATAATGGAAATACCCTCCCAATAATAAAAAAAATATTGGGAAAGCCCTAATACGTACCATTTTTTAATAGCCTAATTAGAACCTTTTATATTGGCAGGTAAACAATTTTATTGTGGGGCGGCTAGAATGGGCCCATTTTACAACGGAAAAATTACCTAGACTGGGTTGTTTACAACTTTAGACATAAAATAAACGTTAAACATCACTCTTCTGTTGAGTTTCAAATTGAGTGGTTCTCTGTGTATCGATAAGCAAGTGTATGTGAAGACGAGAATGTCGAATCAAACGCGCCGAAGTTGCAAAATTTCTGGTGAATTCACAAGCCAGGCCATTTTCCGAAAATGTAAAAAAAGCCTACTTTAAGTATTTTGGCGTGTTAATTGGGGATCAAGATGAGCGCTGGGCTCCCCATGTGTGCTGTGTTAGTTGTAGTGTATCATTGGTGCAATGGATGAAGGGAAAGAGAAAAAGTATGCCTTTTGCAGTTCCAATGGTATGGCGAGAGCCCACCAATCATTCTGACGATTGTTATTTTTGCCTGACAAAGACTGAAGGTTATTCCAAAAAGGGAAAGCACAATATAAAATATCCAAATTAGCAATCTGCCATACGACCTGTTCCTCATAATGCAAATTTGCCAGTGCCGATTGCGCCTTTAAATTGGCAAGCTATTGATTTGAGAGATTATGGAGATAAAGCATCATCAGGCAGCTCAGAAGAACAGTGCAACGATCCCACTTTTACCACAGGTCCCAGTTCCGACGAGCCACATTTGGTTGTTCAAAGTGAATTAAATGATTTAGTACGTGATTTGGGGTTATCCAAGCGACAGTCAGAACTTCTAGGTTCCCGTCTTAAGGAATGAAACCTATTGGCCAAAGAAACAAAAATTACGAATTTCAGAAAAAGAAATGCTATGTTTTCTGAATTCTACAGTATGGAAAATTCGTTGTGCGCGTGTACTGATATAGACAGTTTAATGCAGGAACTTGATATTGAACATTCTCCTCGTAGGTGGCGCTTATTCATAGACTCATCTAAATATAGCTTAAAAGCTGTGTTATTGCATAATGAAAATTTAAAACCCTCTATACCAGTTGCCCATTCAGTTGCAATGAAAGAAAATTATGAAAATATGCGCACGATTTTGGATAAAATAAACTAAAATAGGTATAAATGGCAGATATGTGGGGACTTAAAAGTTATAGCGATTTCAGTGGGACTTCAGGAGGGATTTACAAAATATTGCCGTTTTCTTTGTTTATGGGACATTCGTGCAATAAATCAGCATTATGTAACAAAAATTTGTCCAGAAAGAAGCGAACTTCAACCGGGATCTCAAAATGTTAAATTTATACCTCTTGTTGACCCCAAAAATGTCGTTTTGCCTTCTTTTCACATTAAACTTGGGCTGATGAAAAACTTTATGAAGGTTTGAATAAAAATTGTGTTAAAAGAAGGCATTTTTATTGGACCACAAATCAGAAAATTGCTGGACGATGTCAATTTTACGGAAAAGCTTACCAGGCGCGAACTCAGAGCATGGAATTCATTTGTTAATGTAGTAAGAGGATTTTTAGGCAACAATATGGATGAAAATTATGAACAATTAGTTAATGCACTCTTAGATGCCTATAAAGCGCTTGGTGCCAGAATGTCATTAAAAATCCACTTCCTCCATTTCATTTTTTCCTAAAAATTTGGGAGCTGTTAGTGACGAGCAGGGTGAAAGGTTTCACCAAGATATCAGAACAGTGAAAATTCGGTACCAAGGACGATGGGATGCAGCCATAATGGGTGACTACTGTTGGTTTTTGGAGAGAGAAGATGGGACACCTTATAAACGGAAAAAATAAAGTTTAATTAGTGTTTTAAGTTAATATTTTTCTCGTTTGCTTTTCTCTTAGATGTATGGTATTTTTAATAGGCGAAAACAATAAACAGGTTTAAGACTTTTCTAAAATCATTTTTTCTATAGATATTAAGTATCGTAACATTCGATATGGTTCTATAACTCTAACAAGAAAACTCTACGTGCTACAACTTTCTACTTGTCATTTTCGTATTTGGATAGGTCCATTCTATTAGATTATGCTATTCTGATTTGTGTTACAACAAAAAAATTTTTTTGTCGGCCAGAATTAATATTAATGGAAGGCACGGCCCTTTTTTGTTCTAATTTGATTGGGCTATGAAAAATGTTACCAGTGTTTCCGGACAATCGGCATTAAAAATTCATTTGCCCTATAACCGTTACGGTCGCACGGCTTACCAAACATTGTCGCTGGTCATTATTTAGCCTAATAAAAACGGATGGTGAATTTAGATTATTTAATAAATCGACCCTTTAAATAGAATTTTGTAAAATAATAGCGGTCAACGCTGAATATGAGTTAAAAACGTTAATTAAATGAAAATCCAAACACAACCGATCTGATGCGATCGTAAACAAAACGGTCAAGGCTAGGACAAACATTGCAACAATCAGTTTTTAACGAGAAAATAGGAATTTATTAGTAATTAATTCTTGTAAAATATGTATTTGTTGTTATAACTGTAGGAAAGCTTGCATAGGTGGAGTTAATTAAGAAATCCGGGGTCCGGGGGAAATCTTGGGTTTAGACCTTGTGAAATTAAAATTACTTTCCGACGTTTCGTTTGCGATTTCACGAAGCACCTTCAAGGATTTTGATGTAACGATTGGATTCCATGCATGATGTAGCACGTTGCCCGCGTCTCTACTGCAATTTTCAGGATGCATGATGATTGCAACTTATTCTCTACTCTTCCTTTTCTAATATGCGGAGACTGACTCAAGAACCTTGATATCCTTTACATTATTCGATAGCGGATAAAAAAGATTGTGTTTAACTTATTTATTTACACAATCCTACAGGGTAATAGCCCCGATTATTGGGCAAGATACACAGCAAATATTAAGTTATACCTAAGAAAAATCATGGTTCTGGAGATTTGACCGTGTTAAATTCGCCTTCGATTGCACGAGGCATCTTCAGGGATCTTAACTTCACGACATCTGAACACTGAATGAGCTCGAATTTTTTTTTTTTTTTGTGTCGATGGGGAATGCTTTTACGCACGACTCCATCCCGGTTGGGATGGAGACAGTGTGGGACTCGCATTACTGCCAGGTTGTTACACTTGACAGATTGCCATACCCACTAAACCCCACCGGGCCCCCATCAGATGGACCGTCATTGGGCAAGCCCAAGGGTCCTTCGATGGGGTTGATGCCGTCCTTCCGGGGGTGACCCTCTAAAAGACACGGCCCCCCGGGGGGGGGGGGTGAGTTGCCTCTTTGGCACGGTGTTTTGTGCCGCCTCTCGTTACTGTATATCTGAAAAGGAAAATATCATCAGTAATGTAGTCGTCTTACCTGTTGAAGTTACTCTTGTTGATCCGTCCTCCCGTCTGTCCGGTTGCCACTGTCAGCGTCTCACTGGACCTTCCAGTTTGCCGATGTCAGGTTCCTCCGTCCATCCGTGTGTTGGTCTTCTTGGTGTGTCCTCTTCTGGGCCCTCAGTGTCACTGCTGTTCCGTGTCCTTGCAGTGAGGAGCTGAGGAGGGGTGTTCTTTTACCTCAGGTTCAACTGCAGCTCGCGCCGGAGCCAGTTGAGGTACCTGGTATCCTCTTCTTTTACCTCAGGTTCAGCTGCAGCTCACGCCGGAGCCAGCTGAGGTACCTGGGAATCCTCTTCTTGGAGATTTTTATTGGCCACATGAGTTGCTTAAGAATTTTTGCAAGTGAGATCTAGCTTCTGAGGAGCACGGAGGCTCAGAAGTTTTGATTCACTTGCATCCATCCTCAAGCACTTTTAACGCAGAAGTCCGTGTCTTGGTCTTCTGTGTTTGGTCCTATTGTTGTGGTTTGGAGCTAGTGGATCGTAATTCACCAGGTCTCGTAGATTTTCATTATGATGATTTTCGGCTGCTCTGAAGGCTCGGGTAGCCTTTTGTTGCATAAAGTCTTCGATTTGTGTCCATTGAAGATCTCTCTGCAAGTCCTCATTCCTGATGAACCACGGGGCATCTGCCGCCATCCTTATCAGTTTGTTTTCTGTCCTCTTGATTTTTAGAAGGTTTGTTTTTGACGCATAGCCGTAAGCTGTGGAGCCGTACGTTAGTTGGCTCCTTGCTACTGTTTTGATGAGTAGCACCTTTGTCCTGATTGCCATTTCGCTCTTTCGGCAGAGCAATGGATAAAGTTTATTCATTGCCTGTCTGGCTTTGGTCCTCGCTGCGTTGATGTGTTTGGTCTAAGTCAGTCGTTTGTCCATGGTCATACCTAGGTACTTGACCTCGTTGGACCATGGAATCTCCACTTCTCCAACTCGGATTCTGGCTCTGGCAGTCAGTCTCCTTCGTTGGAAAAGTATGGCTTGCGTCTTCTGGGGGTTGATCTTGACTTTTCACTTAATGCACCAGTCATTTAGGTCATTTATGTCCTCTTGCAGTCGTCTTCCCAGGATGCGGGTGCTTCTGCTTTTGTGTAGGATGGCGGTGTCGTCCGCGTAGAGTGCTGTTATGCCCTCGTCTCCTATCGGGACATCATGGGAGAAGATGGAGTAGAGCAAGGGTCCTAGTACCGATCCTTGTGGAACTCCTGCTACCAGTCCTCTTTGTTCAGAGTGGGTATCATTCACTTTGACGGAGAATGTCCTGTCTCTTAGGTAGCTGCGTAATATTTTAATGCTTCTTCTCTCGTATCCGGCCACAGACATTTTGTACACCAGTCCTTGGTGCCACATCCTGTCGAAGGCCCTCTCGATGTCTAGGAAGACTGCTCCTGTGGCTTCTCTGTTGTTGAATCCTTTTGTGATGTATTCAGTAGCTCTGAGGACTTGTTGTTCAGATGAGTGCCCAGCCCTGAAGCCGAATTGTTCGTCTGGAATGGCGTCTCAGCTACTTTGCCTAGTGCAGGGAGTAGACTTATGGGCCTGTAGTTTTGCGGTAGGGTGCGGTCCTTGCCTGGTTTTTCCAGGACTATGACCTCCGCCTTTTCCTCAATATGGTGTTGATGATGTTGGTCATAGCACTGTAACCTTTTCTTGGAAGGTACTTCAGCATCTTGTTGGTAATGCCGTCGGCTCCAGGGGATGAGCTCGAAGAGATTCAGGCGGGCTTTTATACCCGACTTGTGCTCGCCGAACCGTGACCCTGTGTTAAGATCGGTTTCCACGTATCATGTAGACCATAACCCCCATAATAATATTTAACAATGTGTTTTTTTATTTTTAAACGAAGCATTGTGACTTAAGTTTACTCTATTTTTTTGCACACTTTTTAAAAATATTTAGTTGTCCTATATAGAACTAAAAATTATAGTTAAAGGTAATATTTTTTTTGTTATGTTTGCAACATTTCTCTTTCCGTGCATACTTATTTTGAATTCCCTCGTCTGAGGGAAGTATAGCGATCTGAGATTTCGCGTAACTTTGAGTTTTAGGGTCCCTAGATTCCTAAAAACATATTCTCCCATTTTCGTCAGGCTGTCGGTATGTCTTTCAGTCTATACGCGGCATAGTTCAATATTACTTACCCGATTGTCTTCAAATTTTGGTAAAAAATTATGGATCATATGGTGATGTTATGATTATACAAAACTGCTCATCAACTGAGACATTCGTTTTTAAAATAGGGATCTGAAAAAGAAGTTTTCCAAATAATTTTGGTATCATTTGACATAACGAATAACATAATTATGGAGTGAAGAAATTTAAAAATAGTTCCTTCTCGACCCCACTCCCCCGTTCAGCTATCTTTGACTCTTAACATTTTTCTAAGTAATTTAAGCTATTACATTAATACACCAATCACCCAAATATTATGCAGTTACATCAAACGATACCAAACTTATTTGGAAAACTTCTTTTCCAGATCCCTATTTTAAGAACGAATACCTCAATTGGTGAGCAGTTTAAGAGAACATTTTGTATGACAAACTAACATTATTTTTGTTTGTTCTATTTATATCTCACAGATGGGACATCCTGTATAATAGAGAGTTTTCCGTCTCTCTCTAACACACTGCCTCTTATGGCAGGGTTTTTCTTAATTGTCCCGGGTGTCTTTAGAGATACGGGTATTAAACCTTATATTTATAATCAGCAAGAAGAGACCCATTTGATGGACATATATAATACAGGATTTCCATTTAAAATAACAAAGTTGATGTTAATTTCCGATGTTATTAGTTTTTATTGGTAACGAAACGTGGCGATTCAGACAAAATCCTAAAACTTTTGTATTATTTGATATTTAAAAAAAAGCGTTTAGATCTTGTTGAAAATATAACCGAATACCCTGTACTGTAGTGTGGACTCCTGTACGCGGGAAGTTCTTGGTATAGGCGAATACCGATTTTTTTACTCAAACTTCTCTGTTTACTTAACTTGTGTGACTTGAAGTTAAAATTAATATTATAGTTATTCAATTTGCTAGTTAATTGTTTCTACTATTTGTTTTAAATTTCTAGAATTAGCTTTTAGTTTTCGCTTGAATCATTTATGAGTAATTTAGAGTTAAGACAATACGTTAAAAATATATTTTTTCTAACCAAGCAAATCCAGAAATCAATAACGGGGTTATGAATATGCAGGAAATTTATAGCTGGATCTTTTCCGACACAATAGATGTTCGCAATAGCGGGTATCAATATCTTCCAGTTTATTTTACTAAAATGGCACATTTATATCAAAATATACCGTTATTGATTTTCAATAGGGTTAATGCCTTCTAAAGGACACCTCTAGGTGTACGAGGGCTGCTTGTTATATAAGAGGCTTATTTTCACGATCCGCTTCAAGACGATTAATTTTTTTTGATCAGGTAAAATTGTTTAGTTTTTGTTGAACAAAGGACCCTGGACATTTATTATAGGAAAGGTTTTTTAATCAATTTTAATATGTTATAATTCTCGACCTCCTCAAAAAGCTCCTATGGCCATAACTTAATCCTGCGGCTAGTTTTTCACATACATGGAGTTAAAGTGTTAAGTTAAAATGTTTGTTTTTTTTTATGTATTAAATACTTTTAGTCTAGTTCACAAACTCAAAATGGCGTTAACTCTTGCATTGAAGAATCAATGGATTCGGAATGTCGTCTAAAAAATGTGTAAAAGTTTTAAACCTGCACATAAACAATTTCAAAATGTGTTAATTAATTATTATTTAGATTCAAGAAAAAGAGTCTAGTTTTTTTGCGAATAACTCGAAAACTATTACTATTTAGAAAATTTAAAAAAATCGGTAAATTTCCTTTCCCCGGAACTTCCCTCGTTATGAATCTTCACTTTTCTTGGGAATAGTGAAGTGTGACACAATTTAGTTCCGCATATAGTCATTTATTAATAGATTTTTTGTTAGGCGCCATTTTGATTCGTACCAATATTTTACCAGTTTCTACCTACAGCACACTTGACTTTTGGACATAATTTACAATAAATTGAATAAGTAGTTTTTATACTAATTTTTTTAAGACCACCATTTTGTTCCGTCATATTGAATTCGTACCAGTTTATTTTTATATCACATTTAATTTTTTACGTTAACTTTTTAAACATATTATTTGGTCTCCATTTTATTTCGCCATTTTGAATTTGTATCACAATTGTATTAGTTTATTTCTATATCACACTTAATGCTTGCACAAAATTTGAAATTAGTCTACTAAATAGTTTCTTCAGGCTGACTATTTAACTATTTTATTAGGCTGCCATTTTGGATTCATACCAAAATGTTACCAATACATTTCATTGAGGTAATTTGGATACTTACTTTCTTAGTGATAATTTGTTTAACGCTTCACCAGGTCGGCATTATGTTCCGCCATATTGGATATTTACCAAAATGTTACCAGGTCATCCTTTATTTTATCAGACCTTTTCACAATAAACCGTTTCCAGATAATGTAATTGGCCCATAAAAAATGTACTTGGCTTCTAGAGTTTCAATGTCCTCAATTCCTTATGGCCAGATATATTTGTTTAGCAGTGGCGTAGCCAAGGCGAGGCGAGGGGGTCGACTGCCCCTTCTCTGTTCTTTAGCCTATTGGCTCCCCCCTATAACAGAAAAACTTTGTTCATAAATAGGCAAGTGATACAAAACAAAATGTATTCGTCAGTCGTTAGCGATGTATTTGCAAAAAGATGCCGAAATAGTGTGATAACGTTTTTTTTTGTTGTTGCTTGTTTTTTCTAGATAAATATTATTTTGTATTTAAAAAAATGATTTTATTGTAGTTTTACTTCGTTCTGGCTTTCCTATTATGATTGCCACCTCCTCCCCTAAAAGCGGTCTAAGGCACTGTTTGTAGCTTTTGTTTTAAGAATTTTATAGCTATAGTGTCACTTTGAATGTCGCTTAAGTTATAATGCGGCCCATAAAAAACTGCAACGAGCTTCAAAATAATTTTTTAAAACACATTCACATTTCGATATTCAGTCACGAGTTCAGTCACTTCCTCACTTTCATCGCTTTCTAAAGTTGATGTGCATGTTTTTATTTTTTCAGAGGTACTTTTGTTTGTTGCTACTGCTTCAGATATACCCCAATCCGAGCCTAAGTCTTTTTCAGATTTTTGGTTGAGAATTTGCTTGTGATTTTGTTTCTCGACGACTTGATTTGTTACGGTTTTTGATCTATTTCGGTCACTCTAAATCGTAATGTCCTGTCATCACTAGCTTACTAAAGTGCGAGAAATGGATCTTGGGCCGACGAGAAGGGTAGAACTGCCAAAAACAGGCCATTTCCATGGATATGCAGAGCTTTAACCAATTTCCTATGAGTCATGCAGCATTCCTATAGTTACTCGCATTCTTTTCATAGCCCCAGATTCGTGCGATGAACTTTAGTTCCTGTTGTTTGGATGAGCCAGCTTATTGCTGATTTTTTGGCAGTTATTGTTTTTCCCGACTTTAGTTGAATTTTTATAAACGGGGTATTTACATTGATTTTGAAGTCAATTGGGTAAGTAGTTTTTTAGCTATGCCCCAATTTAACAGACAGACAGACCAATGACGGAATTGAGAAAAAACAAAAACCGTTTTTGGGCATTTAGAAACATTAAGGGGGAACTGCACGCAGTATTATGGATCATTTGCAACCCTTCCGCCGCTGCAATATTATGTTAAAACTATAAGAGATATGTATTAGCTTCAATGTGATTTTAATAGGGAAATATGTATAGTTGGGCGTTAAATGCGAATTTTTATGAAAAAATCAAATCTAGAATTATAAAATAGAAGTAGATTTGTCCATTTTCGACCATTTTTTGATAACTTTTAGACGCAAATGCCGTCGCATATAATTTTTTTTCCACAAAATGGCTCTTTACCGCCTTGCACTGATCCTTTGTCTACGTAACTACAAAATTTGAAATGGTAAATAGTACTCATGTCTTTGTATTTCTGCAGCGCGTGAACCCTTTTGAACCCATTTTTAAACGAAATGTAATTTAAATTGCCTATACACAACACATTTTTTTGAGGTCGGACGTGCAGGAGGTTTTCTCTAATACGTAGGTTTTTTCATCTTACTTTGAACTTGACCAGACCTTGTCGCTGGTTTTTCACTTTTTGCATGCAGTTCTCCCTTAAAACTTTAGTTTAAAGTTATGTAAACCTTGAAAGGAATTTTTTTTCACAATAACAAACATTTTATTTGGGCGCCATCTTGAATTAGTATTATAATCTTACCAGTTATCACGTTTAATTCTTGCACAAAATTTGAAATCCATCTAATAAGTGGTTTTTCATGCTGATTTTTTAAATATTTTATTAAGTCACCATTTGGATTCGCATCAAAATTTTACCAGTTGATTTCTACGTAATACTTAATTTTTGTGCAAAATTTCAGGTAAATTGGGTGAAAGAATTTTTTTAGTAAAAATTTTTTAACATTTTACCAGACGGCCATTTTGTTTCGCCATCTTGGATTCATACCAAAATTTTACCAGACGATTTTTACGTAGTACTTGATTTTTGTGCAAAATTTCAGGTCAAGCGATTTTACAGTTAAGGGGTAGTGAGGTAATCACCCCCCTCCTCCCGCCAAAAACCGGCCAAACATCATGTGTAATTTACATATTTTTACGTGGAAATTACGATTAAAAACTTGGCTACGAAACACTATAGAACAAGAGCGACCTGTTGGAATGGGTCTCATGCATATCCATAGATAGAGTATTGATGTAAATATAAACAATGTAATTAATAATTACAAAAAAATTTGCAGGAAAAAATGGATATTATTCTATAACTATTTATTATAGGCTTTTTCACTTATGCCACAAGTATTTAAAATTTGAAATCAATCTAATAAGTGGTTTTTCATGTTGATTTTTTAAATATTTTATTAAGCCATCATTTGGATTCGCATCAAAATTTTACCAGTTATTCTATAACTATCTATTAGAAGCTTTTTCACTTATGCCACAAGTATGATAAAAATATAGGTATTTATGTTGTTCTCATACCATTTATAGTAAAATATATTAACAAACCTTTTTTTAAAATGAATCCTTCTACCCCGAGAAAGGATTCCTAAAATCGTCCTTGAGGCCAATGTGGTGTTAATTAGTGCCGCGTCCAAATATGGTCAAATATTTGTCTTCTATTTTTTTCCGTTTAATTCTTCAATGATAATTAGGTAGTTATCAACCTATATATAGCAGATCTAGGCAAGAGCATAAATTTAATAAACCAGAAAAAAATGTTAGTAAAGCGCTCTAGTTAGTCAATTTAATTTTTTGGTATTTTAATGTACCTTGCCTCAAGAGGAAAACAAAATGGAAGCTACATACACAACCAAAAAAGCACATTGTCCAGAAAGAACCACGATGCGGCCGGCCGATTTCTCAAACAAATTGCAAATGATATTTTGAAATATTCACTTGCACTTATTTAGTCACCACATTTAAACATGTAACACGAAGTAAAACTTGCTGATATAATATATTAACCATCATTAGTCATGACTAAAGCAAAGAACTAACTAAAATTAATTTTAAAATAAGTAGCCTCATTTTATAATAATTGCAATTATTAATACCTGTAAAATCGTAGTATTCAATTGAGAAAAATTCCCGGGATACGGCCACATCGAGACGGGCTGGTGTTGGGTGATATAAGCTACGACGAACGTTATAGCCGAGGAAGTAGGCGAACGTACTACGTACCGCGTGAACTAGTAGATGAAGTATTGCATGTAAGATGATGGAATCGCCTGGCCGAGCCACCGTCTGTACTCTGTAATAAATATATTAGAATATCTGTGGACGGTGGCCCGCGGTCTGCTGTTAGTGGAGTTTTTTGTATGTTAGTCAAGCAATTATAATAGGGATACCTACATATTTTGCTATGTGCCCAGGAAATAATAAACTACATTTTGGTTTTGTGCGTTTTTAGGATGTTTGCAAAATTATTTTTGAAATATATTTATTTTTTTAAAAAGAAAATTTTCCATGTATATTTTCTGGTACGGCGCGGCCGACCCTGCCGCCCCTGACGAGCCGTCACTGGTAGTTTTTGAGCTATGACGCGTACAGACATACCGACGGAATAGAGAAATTATGTTTTCTGGGAAATTTGAAGTCAATATTTGAGTAGTTTTTAAGCTATGCTGCGAACTGACAGACAGATAGACAAATCGTCAGACGGACTGACGGAATTGACAAAACATATTTTTCACATTTAGGGACGCTAAAAATCTGAAAATATGTAAAACCTCAGAGGGTGATTTTCCACGAGTACAAATATTTTATTTGACCGCCATTTTGTTCCTCCGTCATGAATTAATACCACAGTTTTACTAGTTCATCTCTATACCACAATTAGTTATTCATTAAATGAAACAATAACAGCTTTCTTGGACAAATTTTTAAAATTTTTGTTATAAAGCCAACGTTTCGGCACCAATTTGTACCATCATTAGGGCAAGTAAATTCATATTCGGTAATTACTCCACAGTAACATGAGTGGTGTTGACAAGCAACCCAAAAACCAAACGAAAAGCATGCGACAATAATTTAGCTGCAGGAATATGAGCTGCTGAGAAAGTCGTTAGTTTTTTGGATTTATTGTCAAGACCACTCATGTTGTAATTGTAATTAAAATTTATAAGATTTGTCCAAGAAAGCTGTTATTGTTTCATTTGATGATCAATACAAATTAGTGGACGATAAAACCAACACACAATTTAAAGTCAGTTCACTAAGTAGTTTTTCAGGCTGATTTTTTAAATATTTTATTAAGCCGCCATTCTGTTTCGCCATCTTGCATTGGTGCCAGTGGCGTCTCGCTGGGGACGCGGGTGAAGCGCCGCTTCACCTATATTTTCCAATCAATTTACTTAAAAATAAAAATATTTTGAAAATATTAAGCATGTCATAATCTACATTTTTTTATCAAAATGTAGTACGTTTTATCCAAATTCACATTATTTACTTAATTATATCATTATTTCTATCAAAACTAGTGCGTTATATAGTCAAAAAATAATAATGACTTAAAAACGTAGTGCGCTGAACAACTTTTCTTAAGAGCGACCTGTTAAGGAGTCACAATCAGCAGTAACAAATTCCCCTTCGGACTACCCCGCACGCCGGCGTTCACGCTTAGATTTCTTTACGGCAGTTACTATGGCAATGCATTGGTGAATATCCGTAGCCAAATAGAGATGGGAGCGGTATAGAACTGCTGCTGCAGGCTGCAGGCGCTTGTTATAGAATCAATGTCAATTAGTGCGTCCGGATCAACGGAGGCGGAAGCAGTTTTACATCGATCGAATCGAATCGAAATTAGCTTTAAGATTTAGGTACATAACAGTTTTTTAAGAACAAAAAAATATATTTAAAATCTTATACATTTATATTATTTTCCCCAAGTATTAAAAAACGCTCCAAAGCTATGGATAATTAACATAAAAGGTAAAAAAAGCGATTTTGGGCGTGGCACACCGACAAATTTTCGACTGCGGCGCTATTTTTGCCGCCGGCACTGTGCACCTAGCTACACTGCGCTTCACCCGTTCATGAATTCACGAGCCGCCACTGTTTGGTACCAACATATTACCAGTTGATTCCTATACAATATTTGATTTTTGTGCAAAATTTGACATAAATCGGACAAGTAGTTTTTTAGTAATATTTTTTTTACAATTCACTGGGCCTTCATTTTGTTTTGCTCTTTTGGATTTTTACTAAAATGTTACCAGGTCATTCTCATATGACCCTTAATTTTTGACCAAAATTTGAAGTCAATCGGATAAGTAGTATTTTAGGTATGCTGCGAACAGACAGACCGACAAATAGAAAGACAGAGAAACCGACGGAATTGAGAAAACATGTTTTTCGGCATCTAGGGACCCTTAAACGTATCTATAGATCTGAAAAAATCTCGGATGGTTTAAAACAACAATTTCGGTGCCCTTAATATGTCCATGTAAAAATTATAAAAATTAAAATATACAACTTTTGACCCTCGTTTTCTGGCTCACCATGTAGTTTGTGAAGTATGGTGCAATGACAAAAAGTTTCCTTATGGGATGGATAACAACATACCAAAATATTAAATAAAGTTTCACTGAACCCAATATACATTTAATTGTGCCATGTCCTTATAGTTTATGATCCGACTGCATGATTTCTACGCCCATTTGTATTTTAATCAAAATGAAATTTTTAGAGATAACTAAGAAATCATGGTTCTTTGGATTAGACCGTGTCAAATTGGATTTACTATCAGACATCTTGCCTTCGATTGCACGAGGCATCTTCAGCGATCTTTACTTCATGAGATCTGAATACTGAATGAGCTCGAAGAGATTCAGGCGGGCTTTTATACTTGACTTGTGCTCGCCAAACCGTATGTTAAGATCGGTTTCCAGGTGTGATGTAGACCATAACTTCTATTGAAATTTTTTGTATGTTTGAAAATTTTAAAAAATTCCCCAATTTTTCGTTTATAAAATCCTTAGAACCTTGGTTTCCTCTATATTTATAATATGGCCAATGGTATGCTGGTGTTCAGCTACAGTACATTGAACAATTTGTGTCCTCTTAATACATCGTTCATGTTCCTTACGTCTAGTTGATATTGAGAGTCGTGTTTCTCCCACATACACTTCTCCATAAGTGCAAGGAATTTTAAATACTCTTTCTGTTTGAAAAGGTACATTAACTTTCGGGGATCGCATGCGTTGTCCAATCTTCTTATCTGTATTGAAGATTGTACGTATGTTGGACCGCCTAAGTAATCGTCCTATTTTGTCGGTAGTGTCATGCATGTAAAGGAGAATAGCACTACCTAAGGTGGCTCCCTATCATTTTCCTTTGACGGAGTTGGATTACTATATCTTTTAATTGAACGCATAATATCCTCAGCGCAATAGCTATTCACTTTCAGAGCTTTAATCAATTTCGATGTTAGAGAATCTTGATCAGAAATAGAAATAGCTCTAAATACTAGTGAGCTAATACGCGATGTCTTTTGTGCAGGATGGTGATGGAAATTTGCATTTAAGTATCTATTTATATGCGTCGATTTTCTATACACAGAATGTCCTAATGTACCATATTCCTACTTTTGAACACATATATCTAGAAAGGGAATCGTTCTATTAAATTCAATTTTCATTGTCAACTTGATACTATGATGTTGTTGATTAAGGTAGTCAAGAAATATGACGAGATTATCGTGTTCATGAGGCCAAATAACAAAAGTATCATCTACATATCTGAACCAGTGTTTTGGTTTTAGTGGAGTAGATGTTAGAACAATATCTTCAAGGCTTCCATAAACATATTTGCTACCACAGGTGATACAAGAGATCCCATAACAGCCCCTGAAGTTTGTTCATAAAAAGTTCCTTAAAAAATGAAATAAGTAGATGTAAGACAAGCTTCCAGTAGGTCTATTAAGTTTTTAATAAGATTATTATGATCAAATATGTCTGACATAATAGAAATTGAGTCGTTGACAGGAACATTTGTGCATAACTTTGAATAAATAAACTTACAGGAAAGAGACGAGACGGAGAAGGTCCCAAAATTTAAAGCGATGTTCAGTCAAAATGACAACACCTTGTTTCCGGTTTTCAGGCGTATTTGCTTTGATTTTTACTTTGAAATTTAGAAAGTTATTTCAAAGCTTACTTTTGAAAGAGAATTATAATTAAGGTATGGACTAAATTAAACAAGCCAATTAATGTGATACGTTACTTCAGATGCCACTTTAACAAAAAATTGGTGAAACATTAAAATTCACGTCTTTAACAGCTCACTTCAGATATTATTAAATTTTACTTTTTACATAATTAAACCTTTTACACAAATACCCTCATATTTATTCGGGTGTTTAACTTGAACGTTTTTTGTTACTGATGCTTTGAAATAGCGGCTTATCAAAGTTATAAAGAAATGTAGCAATTTTGCAGCTTGTGCATAATAAATTAACATAACGAATACTCTCTCTGGATGATGAGCTGTCGTGACACGTGCCTAACAATTACATTAATTTGATGTATAGGTTGCTACTAAGAAATATTTGCAACTATGAATTTAACACAGCAACTATAAAAGAGGCTATTTGGAAAATCTTGCAGCTCATTTGAAAGTTATATCATACTTTAATAAGCTGTAAAATGCACGAAATGTTTCATGTTTGTTTTCTTTCGACTATCTATTTGTAGTTATGTTTCTTTTTATTAATTGACTTTAATGAATAAATAAGTTAATGTTTTTTTTTTTAAATAAGAAGAATGGTTATTTTTAGTTGAACTAGGAAATTATATTTATTTCTAAGTAACTAAAATTATTTAGAAAAGTTAAGCAGATAAAAAATATCAACGCATTAAGCCACAACAGGCCATAAATAATTTTATTAATACAGTCTAAATTACGTTATAAATAAAAACAAACACAAGTATTATTTTAAGCCTACCTAGTTATTTCTCATATAAATTTACAGAAATTTATTACAGTATAAAATATTAGACAAATACCTAGATACGAAATATCAACATCTAAGACACATTTTTTGTATTCAGGACAGAAACCACCAAAAATGTGTTTGTTACGTTTCATAACACACAACACAACTTACCAATCAACTTTTATATTAATGCGATGTGAATTTTAATTATAAACTGCCAAAACTTAAACTAAAGCGACGGTTTGACAATACACGTCAACAGACCAAAATCTAAACATCAGAAAAATAAGATTACAAAAATGACGTAGTTCCGTCAAAAGCTGCTAATTTAAAATAATGCATGGGGCTCTTTTCTGTTGTCTATTTATTCAAAGGTGTATAATGATTCTACATCGAAACTGACCAACATATCTTCGCGATCCAACGGGATTACCTTAAGTTTTTCCACGAAATGTGCGTTTTTTTATAAAAGAATCTGTTTTTCCAGAAAATGAATTTAGAAAATCTGAAATATATTTACCTAGTTTGTATGTGGGCGAGTCTATTCACTGACCATCGGCCGAAGTGGTAAATTGTTCTTGTGTATCGTGGGAATCTTGGAGCTGCTTGTTTGTAGGGTCTGCCTGCATTACCCTATAGGTGTTGTTGTTCAAAAGTTGAGTTATCTTTTCTACGTATTCCGTTCTGTCTGTGTTTCTTCATTTAAGGTCTTCATTGCCGTTTTTTAGGCTGCGGAGTGATTCGACTTCGGTGGTTTTGAATTTTTAACGATTTTTTGCTGTCTCATATCTGACGTCACGGACTTGCTCCACTGGTAAACTTCTGATTGCTGCTTCAACGGAAGATACTATGGGAATGCTACTCAGTGCTATTGCAAAATGTTGGCGTTTTCGAGCTTTTTCAGTGTTCAGATCTCGTGGAGTAAAGATCTGTGAAGATGCCTGAAAAACGCCTAAATATATTTCGTCGAATATTTCAAAAACTATTGACTGTCGAGACACAGTTTAAATTAAAATATTTCCTAAATTCAAATTTCACTTTCGACATTTTGTGTTCGGGCCACCACCATCAACTTATTTTTTTTTAAATATGGACCTGGATTTTTTATTCTCATTTTCAGAATTATTTTTTATCCCCTTTCTAGTGATGTACTGCACAAATACCCTTGACGACTTTTTGACCATGTAAAATGCCATCATGCCGTTGTTTGATAATTTACAATCCTTATATAGATACGTTTTGTTCCATTTTATTTAGTATTTAGAACATAAGTGGAAATTAATTAATTATCAATTAAATACTAATATGAGAACAAACAACGTTTTAACACATAGAATCAAAATAAATTGCAAAATATGTAGTTACAAAGAAATTTTGCAAATTGAAAGAATTTATTACAAGTGTCGGAAATGACCATGTAATTATTGTGATTCTTTGAGGTAAAAATGTTCTTTGTTCTCACATTAGTATTTAATTGTTAATTAATTCATTTCCATTTAAGTTTTAAATATTCAATAAAATGCAATAAAACATATATTAGGGTTTTAAATTATGAAATCAGGGCTGTATTTGACTGATGACTGGTGACATTTTACAGGGTTGAAACGTCGACAAAGGTATATGTATAGTACATCATTAGAAAGGTGATAAAAAATAGTTCTAAAAATGTGTATTAAAAATTCATATCAAAAATAAGGTTGATGGTGGCGGCTCAAACACGAAACGTCGCAAGTAGCATTGTTGTAGAGCGAGAAAAATTATAAAACTTTTAAATTTAAGCTGTGTCTCGAAAATCAACAGTTCTTGAAATATTCGGCGAAATATATTTAGGCGTTTTTCACAAACCACCCTGTGTGTCAGAAAAAGTATTTGCGGTCATATTTTGATAGGCATCCCTGCAGAAACGTATTTCTATTAATAATTATCTCTAAAAATTACATTTTGATTAAAAAACAGATGGGCGTAACCATCATGCAGTCGGATCTAGGTCTATTAATTCTGACCAATTGATCTCGGGTTCAGATTATATCAAACTGCACAAAACAATCTACGAACTTTCTCTGCTGAAAAAATAAATCAGACTTGCTGGTAATATTCCAAGATTAAGAGAAAATCCTTAATTATTGGAAAAACCAGATCTACAAAAAGTGGTAGCTAGGAGGTGGTAAAACCATTAAGGAATTGAAAACGTGAACAAATTGGACATTGCAAGAGTTTTAATGAACTACACAAAACTCGTTTCGAACTATTTTAAAGCTTTTTAAACATGGTCGTTAAACTGACCCGTTGCTGAACTGGTTCATTTCTTACATAAACAAATTTTATTGGTTATACGTGACTTAAATATGATGTGTCGATAATTTTAAATGAAAATCAAATCAGTAAATTAATAGCCTTTACTTACACATGACATTCAGTGTTTTGGGAGGGAGGGAAAAAATGTATGCAAAATACGTTGTATATAATATACATTTTGGATAAAAAAAGCTATTAAATTTTATAAAGAACAAACTAGACCCAAGGCGAAAAAAGTTCGGGTAACACTAATGTTTACTTCCCTTAAGTATACATCGTGAAAAAATCCCTCGGAGGGGATGACCTGGTGACATTTTGGTAAAAATCCAATATGGAAAAACAAAATGGCAGCCTTGTGAAATGTTAAAAAATAAACTGCTCGTCATAAAAAACGTAACACCTAGTTTTTGGGGCAATATTTGAAAGGCCATATTTCGAAAAGTACTTAATTGATTTTGAAAAACTTTGCAAAATCTGAAAAGTTGATTCGTTGGCTCACATGGCTAATTTTGGAAATACGCTATTTGTGATATAGCATATAATACAGGGTATTAAATAAAGAGATGTTTTTTTTTCCTAAATTTCATGTCATCCCCATTTGAGAGTTGATTAGAGAGTCGCAATAATTTTTCATATTAACAGTAGGTCAATACCTCGGGCCGTTTTCGAGATTTTGTGGATATCTTAGCCTACTACGATTATATGGCAATTTTTATAAAATTGTTGTTATTCTACAGTTTATTCTTAAAAATTTACAAAAATCTTTTGTAACTTAATTTAATTTAAATGATAATTTAATAAATGATTTAAACAAAATAACGAAACCATATTGTCACGTTAAAGCAACAAAGAGAATTAATATTTTGTTGGCCCACCGCCTACACGTAGAACGTCTGCTACCCTATTTGGCATGCTGTTTACCAAGTCTGCAATAAAATCTTAAGGAATAGCCTCCCATTCTAACCGCACTGCATTTGCCAAATCATTCAAATTGTTTATTACATACTCACTTGCATTTATCTTCAGTTTCATCCTACTCCATACATGCTCTATAATATTCATATCAGGAGATCTAGCAGGCCATTCCATTCGTTCAATGTTGTTCTCCCTCAAAAATTCTTGAACGGCTCTTGCTCTGTGCGGACGAGCATTATCGTCTATCAGTATAAAGTCATTCCCGAAATTTTGAGCGAAAGGAACAACAATCTCATTTAAGCACCTTTCTCTATATCTCTCAGCATTCATACTTTCTCCTATTAACACTACTAAATCAGTCTTACCATTCTGCATCACACCGCCCCATACAGTTATCCCACCCCCTCCAAATGCTACTCTAGCTTCCATATTTTCTTCTACATACCGACTATTCCTTTCTCTCCATACCAAAATGCGTCCATCACTTTCATGCATATTAAACCTACATTCATCAGTAAACATGCACCTATTCCATTCGGCTATTCCCCAATTCGCATGTTCACGTGCCCATCTCCTTCTGGCAGCCCGGTGAACAGCAAGCAAAAGAGGGCAGGCAGCCCTTCGTCTAGCATGTAGGCCATATTCGTGCAATCTTCTACGAACTGTTGCTGATGAAACTTCCACGCCGCGCCGGTGGCTTCTTGAAGTCCCCTGTTGATCTTGGTGGCATTGAGGGTAGGACAACGGCGCACAGACATTCTTATAAGGCGGTTCTGACGTAGGTTCGTTACCCTGCCGCGACCACTGCGTCCAATGTTGCGGTAAGCAGAGGTCCCGTGTATTGTGTGACGTTCAATTGCCCTGTATATGGATGTTGGTGTTGAACCCATGATGTCAGCAATGCCCCGAAAAGACATCCCACGCTGATGCAGTCTAAAACATACAATAAATATGAATGTTTTAGGAATTTTTAAATTTTTTTGAAAAAAAAGTGAATAAAATACACTTATCTTATAATGTTTGTCAATTCACGATCCCCAAAACGAACCATTGTTGGATAAATTTTGTTATAAAGATTTGAATAACTTTTTATGTTTGGTGAACATGTAGCGTTTATTGACAGTACAAAACAAACCAAAAATGCGTATCCATAGCCTACTACGATTATATGGTAATTTCTATGAAATTATCGTTACTCTGCAGTTTAGTGTTAAAAATTTACAAACTACAAAATCTATTGATACGTTGACTTTACAAAGTTTTAAGACAGATCATGTGCTATAAGTTTACGTATACAAGGTGATTCGTTAAAGTAGAGAACTTGAATTACTAATTATGAAAAATTATTGCGACTCTCTAACTCAACTCTCTTATAAATGGGGATGACATGAAATTTAGGAAAAAAAACATCTCTTTATTTAACACCCTGTATTATATGCTATATCACAAATAGCGTATTCCCAAAATTAGTCATGTGAGCCAACGAATCAACTTTTCAGATTTTGCAAAGTTTTTCAAAATCAATTAAGTACTTTTCGAAATATGGCTTTTCAAATATTGCCCCAAAAACTAGGTGTTACGTTTTTTATGACGAGCAGTTTATATTATTAAAAAACGACTTACCCAATTTATCTAAAATTTTTTCACAAAAATAATGTATTATACAGAACTCAACTAGTAAAATTTTGTTACCGATCCAAGATGGCGGCTTAATAAAATATTTAAAAATTCAGCCTAAAAAACTATTTAATGGACCAGTTAATTCCTACATAATACTTGATTTTTGTGTAAAACTTGAGATAAATTGGATAAGTAGTTTTTTAGTAATAATTTTTTTAACATTTCAGTAGGCCGCCATTTTGTCTTGCCATATTGGATTTTTACCAAAATGTTATTAGGTCACTTTCATATGACCCTTAATTATTGACCAGAATTTGAAGTCAATCGGGTGAGTACTTTTTTAGCTATGCCGCGACCAGACAGACCGACAGACAGACGATGGAATTGAGAAAACCTGTTTTTCTGCATCAAGGGACACTGATATGTAAAGATCTGGAAAAATCTCGGAGGTTGATTTTTCACGATTACAATTAAATTGGTTAATTTAGTACTTGCAACAATGTTTTGTGCAAATTAATTTAAAATCGGTGATTTGAAATAGTATGTTGTAAGCTTGGGATTTTATTACTCCTCTCGTAAAAGTATTGTAATCGTGAAAAAACACCCACCGATATTTTTTCAAATCTTCACGTTTCAGGGTCCCTAGATGCTATGTTCTGAATTCCGTCGCTCTGCCTGTTTGTCTGTCGGTCTTTTGCGCGGCATAGCTAAAAACCTACTTACCCGATTGACTTCAAGTTTTGGTCAAAACTTAACGGTCATATGAAGATGACCTGGTAACAACAATATGACGAAACAAAATGCCAGCCTATTGAAATGTTAAAACAATTACTTTACCCCAGATTTTCCACAGAAATCAAGTATTATGTAGGTAACTCGTAATATTTTGGTACAAATCCAAGATGGCGAAACAAAATGTTGGCTTAATAAAATATTTAAAAATTCAGCCTAAAGAATTGCTTAATGGACTGATTTAAGATTGTGTGCAATAATTAATTGTGGTATAGAGAAGAACCGTTAAAATGGTGGTTCGAATTGAAGATGGCGAAACAAAATGGTGGCTAAATAAAGTGTTTAAAAAATCAAGGTAAAAAAATCTTTTTATCCAATTGACTTTAAATTTTGCAGAACCATTAAATGTGATATAGTCATAAACTGGTACGAACTCAACATGATGAAAAAAATGGCGGGTTGTGTCAAGCAACACCTTTCTTTAAGAAAATACACCTCGTTGAAAATTTTATTTTTTACATTATCGTCTTTACCACTCTGTGTAATGCTAAAAAACTGTGAGAACAGCATTCCCTACTGCATAAAAAAGCTTTTAGAGTCCGAAAAGCTTATTCAATTCGGTCAAAAAATTTCGGAATGACTGACATTCAAATTTGACGTCAAATTAGCCTGTTGCCGTTCTTTTGATGAGCAGTTTATTTAAATAATTGTTCGATTTTTAAGATCTTTTAAAGATTTTTAGTATATATTTTTTTAAAAACTGCGTGGGTGGCCGTGAAAATTAGATAGCATTGTAAACATGAACAACTACCAAGTTATTTCCCTGTTGAGATGAAAAGAAACTTTTCGCTCTCGAGCTCAAAACCAATTCGATTCCGTCACGTAGCTTTCCATTGTATTTTTACTAGAGATTTATAGAAAAATCGCTGAATTCGACATTCTCTGCACATTCTGGCGAAAACCGATGGCTGACACGAAATATCAGACAACTATAGAACAGTGTTTATTCAGGAATACATAGAGTTATGTTTGAAATATTTAGTTCTGTTAATAAGACACTGAATTTGGTTCAACCACAATCACATTAAATTAATGAATATTTTGTGCTACATAACACATTATTTGTTGACTTATGCCTGATGTCAGCTTTCTTACATATAAACATTTTATAATATATATATAATGATATAAAACAGCAGTTCTCAAACCTTTGAGACGGGTCCACTTAGGGAGTAGGGCGTAAAGATGTTAACAAAAGTTAAAAAAAACTGAAAAAGTCAATTATTCAAACCAAAACAACTAATAAGACAAATTTTAAATATATTCTAATAAATTTTTAATTACACAGGGTAACAAAATGAAAACAAAAATTTGGTGCCGGAAATCTAACATCTGATTTTAGATGTTTTTAATGTGCTGATTCCAAAAATGCCACCAGATTTTTTCTATCAGCTCTAGTTTCTGAGATACAGGTTACAGGTTAATTGATATTTTTTTCTGATAAAGGACAACAAATAACGAGATAAATAAGTACTTAATCGTTAAAATAGAAATTTCCCAGAATCTAATTAACCAAATGGATACCTGGAATTTTCCCTGACCCAATGTTCCTATACTAGGAACTACTCAATATACTGCTCTTAATTACTTTTATACCTGTAATTGCCTATGACCCGATTCTTCTATACCTGCTTGGCTGTACTCGATTTAGTATATTACTGAGTTTTCCCAAGTAAAGTTGTGCTATCATTTTGTGTAAATTTTGGTCGTTTTGTAGTGTCAAGACACTAAACTGAAACAATGCCATCCACAAGCAGACTTACCTGTGTAAATCATCCCGATGTTTTTTGTTATGTGTGTGGTGAATACACTTCGAAAGAGAGCAGAAAAACGATTTCTGACTTTGTGAAAAGAGCTTATCTTGCCTATTTTGGCGTTCATTTAGGAGATCAAGATAAATCTTGGGCCCCACATTTCATATGTAAAACATGTGTTGAACATTTGCGGAACAGTGGACAACTGGAAAGAGGAAGTGCCTAAAGTTTGGTGTATCAATGGTTTGGAGCGAAACCATCATGACGACTGCTAATTTTGTCTCGTTAATATTAAAGGCATAAATAGAAACAATAGACACAAATGGACATATCCTGATCTAGATTCTGCAAGAAGACCTGTAGCGAAATACCCGTTCCATCATTCAGCAGTCTACCCGAACTGACAGAAGATGATACAGAAACATCAACGTCTGACGAAGTTCAAAGAATTCAATCAGAAAATGACAGCGAATTTGAAGCAGATTTAGCAACTCCTCAGTGTTTCAATCAAGAAGAACTAAACGATCTTATAAAAGACCTGAATCTCTCAAAGGAATCCGCTGAATTACTTGCATCCAGATTAAAAGAAAAAAATCTACTTTGTCCAGGTACCAATATTACATTTTATCGTAAAAGAGATATGGATCTGCTGCCTTTTTTCGCTCTGGAAAATGACTTGGTATTCTGTAACAATATAAAAGGGCTCTTAGAAAAAATGGGTTTGCCTGAATACACTCCAGAAGATTGGCGCTTTTTTATTGACAGTTCAAAACGTAGTTTAAAATGTGTTCTTTTACATAACGGTAACAAATATGGCTCAATTCCTATTGGTCATTCTACTACCATGAAGGAAGAATATGAAACAATTGCATTAGCTTTGAGAACAATTAAATACGAAGAACATCAGTGGGCAATTTGTGTTGATTTAAAAATAGTTAACTTCCTACTTGGACAGCAGAGTGGTTATACAAAATAACCTTGTTTTTTGTGCCTTTGGGACAGCAGAGCTAAAAATGAGCACTGGGTTAACAAAAATTGGCCTTCAAGAGATGTCATGATTCAAGGAAAACAAAACGTGATCAACGAACCTTTGGTTTCAAGAGAAAAAATCTTACTTCCGCCCTTGCATATTAAGCTAGGCCTAATGAAGCAATTTGTAAAGGCTTTAAATCGAGATGGAAATTGTTTTGGGTATTTGTCACGTAAATTTCTTGGCATTAGCACGGAAAAACTAAAAGCTGGTATATTTGATGGTCCCCAAATAAGGCAACTTATTAAAGATCCATAATTCACCACATCAATGAACGAGACTGAATCTAATGCTTGGTGTTCATTTGTTCAAGTAGTACAAAATTTTCTTGGCAATCATAAAGCAGAGAAGTACGTAGAATTAGTGGAAACTATGCTTTCAAATTTTAATATTCTCGGCTGTAACATGAGTATAAAAGTTCACTACCTCCACAGTCACCTAGATGGTTTTCCAGAAAACTTAGGTGATTGTAGTGAAGAACAGGGGGAAAGATTCCATCAGGATATTAAAGATTATGAAAGATCGTTATCAAGGACGATGGGATAGCCACATGATGGCGGACTACTGCTGGAGCCTTCAGCGAGACTGCCCTAGTAAACTCCATTCTAGAAAGTCGCATAAAAGAAAATTTTTATGTGATTAGTGACTAATGTAATTATGTAAATTAAGTTTTTGCAATAAATACTTAAATCCATATGTCTTTGTTTTTTTAACTGGGAATAATAATATTATATATTATAACAGTTATAACGTAAAATATATATACACAATTTTTTTTTAACTAGATCTGATAGACAAAACAACTTTTTTATATTCTGCATCCAAAAATTACCCAGGAACAGTTAAAAAATCGCAGGCACCAAAATGTGTGTTGGCCTGTGTTATAGATAGAAAGATATATTTGAGTAACCTAATATATTTGTGAGTTAACGTTGTCTTCAATGGAGCACGCAGCTACTGCAGAAACTCCAGTTTCGCCAAGATAAGATGAAGACCTTTTTCTTGCAATGTACAAAATTGCGCGTCCAGTCTGATCTAAAATACAAATAGTGTTGAATTAACAAACCATCTTTTTATCTCGCTACTTGACGTGAAATCCATGAATAGTTCTTCCATGAAGAGACCTTGCGCAGTATTTTAAAATAGGTCTCGGACCCACTCCTATCTTGTTATTGTTTTCATCTATTATAAAACACCTCCTAACATTTTTTGTGAATGTGATTCAATGATTTTTAATTATAGTAAATAAAACTCTAAACTGGTCTTCAGCTGTATAGCTTTTAAAAAATTCGGTTACATTGGTAAACATGTTTAAGGTTTTTCGCTTCGCGTTTGTGTTCAATTCTAGTTTCTTGCAGAAAGCGTTTACTTTGTCAGTCATGCTCAAGATATATGTAATAGTCCTTTGAAGTTGAAGATATAATAAATTTAGTTTCACAAATATGTCGGCCAAGCAGAGCTGCGTAATATTTGTTTTTTAAATCCTTTTTTGTATTTAATTACTTTTCAGTAATTAAATAGATGGCAAAAAGGACTGAGTATTTAGAAATGTATTTAAACAAATGATAAAACTATTTCAATACATTTTCTGTATTTAATTACAAAAGGATTAAAATATAATTTAAATTATTCTTATTGGCTCTTAATTATAATAACTCTTATATATATATATATATATATATATATATATATATATATATATATATATATATATATATATACATACATATAAATAAAAAAGTAAAAAACAATTTAGTCTTCTTGGTTCTGGATTTTGTGGTGATAGTCAGATAAAAGAGAACGCCTAGTGTACTAAACTCCAAAAGTTTTTTCTTGTTTTTTGGATTTTATCTACTACGAATCACCACTTTTTGTTATAGCAATGGCGACGTACCAGTACTGAAAGTTACTTCTCTGCATTAGTTCATGCAGTTTTAAAACCATGTTAGCTAAAACTTAAGAATAAATCACACCATGTACAGGGTCTTTACGTTTTTGCTTCTTTGAGCCGTCATAGCACCTGAACGGTTGGACGTAGAGCAAAATAACTTTCACATTTCTATCTTAGTTTTTGATAAGCTATCTTATGATGCCAGTCAAACAAAAATTTTGAAGTAATATGAATATATTCAATTAAATAGGTAGCAAAATAATTTCCGTTTATGTCAATTTTCAAACATCAATAAATCAAAAACAGTTAAAGATAGACATATAGTACCCTTATTAAAAAACACTTACAATTGACCATATAATCCAAAAATGTAATAATATATAAGGTGTTCCGTTTAAAAAACGCAACATTCTTGGCGTAAGTCTTTTGTTTCTCATTCAGTTGTTTTTTTGTTACGATTTTCGAATTTTCCGAACTAAAATACTTCGATTGGCTATTTTCAATTTCTTGAGAAATACGAGGGAAGTAAAAAAAAATCAATCGTATCGAATCATATCATATATCATATCATATCATATCATATCATATCATATCATATCATATCATATCATATCATATCATATCATATCATATCATATCATATCATATCATATCATATCATATCATATCATAGCATATCATATCATGTCATATCATATCATATCATATCATATCATATCATATCATATCATATCATATCATCATATCATATTATATCATATCATATCATATCATAACCTACAGTTACAGCTTATTCTTCTATTATTCACCAAATATAAATTTTAAATCTCAATTGAATATACTTTATGTAATTGATTTCTTCCTACTTTCTTGTAAAATGTGTAAATTCTTGATCATTTAAAATATAGATGTGTAAGTTATACAATTTTATTATTATTATATTTAACTTAGATATTTTGAATTTAACAACAATAATGGCGAAAATCTGAATTTGGCGAAAATAAGTGTTCCACTAAAGATACGCCATCAATGAAATTTTTGTAGATATTTTAATTCTCTATAAATATATGATACATTTTTTTCGTGAAACCAGCCGTTTGATTCTCCAATTTTATGTTTTAAATTTTTTTTTGCAATTCTCCTAATGATTGAGTAAAGTAATTTTGTATTATTCATGTTTAATGAATATTTCAAAGGCATTTAAAAGATACATTTTTGGGGAATCAACAATACGTATTTAGCAGTGAAAAATGGATAGAGTATGATTACTAAGATTAATGTTGTTTTAAAAAAAAGGGCTACTCCATACAGAAATGTGCGCTGAAAGAGGCTATCTAGGTAAGTCTGGTAGTATTAATTCAGTAAAAGCAAATGCTGCAAAATATATTCAGATCTTTAAATTAAGCTAATCTCTCACAAAGTATAAACGAAGATTTATAAAGGCTTTATTTCGTTATCCTGAATAATTTTCAGCGTTCAGGCATTATTTCAAAATGCATTTCGCAGATACGAACTCCGAACAAACTTTGACTTTTGTTTGATAATATGAGTTTTACGTTGCATATAAATTACAAGAGATGATTACCTAGAAATATATTACTTTAGTTATTAAAGCAGATTTAGTTTTGGCTGCAGAAGGCTAATTGTTATTCGAGTTTATATCACTTCAACAGGGAAGAGTCGAAATACGATTGTAACAACCGTCAAGTTTTGAAACTTTGAATAATAGCCCTGATATCTTTATCAAAAAAAAAGTAAATTCACCTTTATCTAGAACTTTCATCGTACTGAATTCCACTACGTAAGGGTAACAGAATTCATATATAGCGTGTAACAAAAGTAAGAAAACTACCTTTTTTGTTGATGTTCTAAAAATTATTATTGGCCTATTTGGTGATTCACCTTGATTGTTTTAATATCAGGTAGACTTTCAGACTTCAGAAAATGCGATGAATTCCACTACGTAAGGGTAACAGAATTCATATATAGCGTGTAACAAAAGTAAGAAAACTACCTTTTTTGTTGATGTTCTTTATTATTGGCCTATTTGGTGATTCACCTTGATTGTTTTAATGTCAGGTAGACTTTCAGACTTCAGAAAATGCGATATTCAGATGAGGAAAAATGTGATATTCTGTGGATATTTTATAAGAAAAAATGCATATGCAGCGAGAAGTGAATATCACCAACAGTTTTCGATGCGAGCGCTTCCAACGTGAGCAACATTTAAAAATGTTGAATTTAGATTTCGAGATAGAATGTCTATAAAAAGAGAAAAACGGACAGTAGTCGTTAATGAGGAGAAAGAATTTAATATTTTGTTATATTTTCAAGGTAGGCGCTTTGGTTTATAAAGAAACTTATTACTATTCTTCTTCCTCAACCTTTTTTCATCAACTTCTGAATGTAGGCCTCTTCCATGTTTCTCTATCCTCGGCTATTCGCATCCAGTTTTTCCCAGCTGTTTCCTTTAAGTCATCGTGTCATCTTCTAGGAGGTCTTCCGATATTTCTTTTCGTCTGCCTAGAACGTCACTGAATTAATCTTTTCGTCCATTTTAAAAGGTCCTGTCTTGCTACATGCCCAGCCCATCTCCACTTCAATTGTGCTTCTTATTTCTGTATTTCTTACCCTGTCCCTCAAACTTATTCCGACCATGACCCTTTCCGTAGCTCTTTGAGTTTACCCTATTAGCACTTTTTTGTATGAGACACGTTATATCTAGGCCATATGTTTTCACAGGTACAATGCATGATTCGTATATTTTTCGTTTGAGGATCAGGGGGATTTTTGAATCTTTAAATATATATCCCAATCTTCCGAAAGCAACCCAACCGAGTCCTACCCTCCTTGCTATTTCTGAGGTCTGGTTCTCCTTTCCATTCTTTATTCTATGACCAAGATACATATACTCCATAACATTTTCCAGAGTATGGTTGTCGATACTCACTTGAATTTGATCTTCACTCATCACTTTTATTTTTGACAGATTCATTTTCAATCCTACTTCACTCGATGTTTGATGTAGTTCTTCCAACATTGTGGTTAATTCTGCAGCGTCGCTACTAATGAGCACTATGTTATCTGCAAAACGCAAGTGACAGCAAAGTTCCATCAATGTTTACTCCTTGGTTCTGCCATGACAGCCTTTTGAAAATATTCTCAAGTGCCAAAGTGAAACAGTGGACAACTAACCACTCTATCAATACAACGAAATTATATGGCATCAGGATGGAACCCCACCAAACAACGTTTTTCCGGTTATAAATAACCTTAATATGAAATACCAAGTGTGGATTGGTAGTACTGGACCGATTGGCTGGCCGCCGAATAGCCCCGATTTGACGCCACTTGATTCGTTCCTGTTGGAATTTTTGCAGAATAAAGGATGTAAAAATCTAAATGAAGATGTAGAGGTTTTACGAACAAGAATAATTGAGGCTATTCAAGACACAAATGACAATCATTTTCATTTTATTATTAACACTATAAATAAAATCGAGAGTGATTACATACAGTGTGTTGAAATCAACGATGGGCACATTCAGCTGTTGTAAACAGTTTTAGTAGATAACACCATTTTATATTTTTTTTATATAAAAAACATTGTTTTTTAATATAAAAATATGAAAACACAAACACAATATTTTTTTATACGTTAAAGTTAGGTATAGGGTATGTTACATAAAAAATGTTTAGAATATTCAGGAAAAAAAATCAAATAAAAAGATAGGGTATCCATTTGAAATAAGAAAGTAGGACCAGGCTCAGACTTTTTGAACCACCCTGTATACGTGAGAAAAAGTTTTCCTAAAAATTTATATTGAACTAATAAACTTTTATTTCCAAAACGTCAAATAAGAAAGATAAGGGGTGTTCAATATTTAAAAAAATACCATGTACACTTAGGTATGAAATTATGCCGGATCCAATGGCGAATTCCGCATTGCTGCCAAGTTTACCGTTTTTCTCTTATAACAGGAAATTTTTTTTTAATGGAAAAACCTATATATTACTTTTTTAGAATCTGCGTAAAATTCTCAATACTTTTTATTAAGAGCATTTTTTACGAAAGTCAACAGTTTTTGGGAAATAAGGGTCTACTAGCTATAATTTAATGGATTACCCTTTAATAAAATACCTCCACACAAAAGGTTTCCTGACATGTTTAACAATGTTACAAAAATGGATCGTTTAACTGAAATCCAGAAGAAAAAAGACCTAAAAACCGAAAAGTTTCATCCAGATAAAATTACTTAGGCGCTTGGAATTTTGTGAAAACATGATGGAATGTTGCAATACCAATCTAAATTTTGTCAATAAATTTTGTTGGGGAAAGGTGGCATCCCTGTTTAAGACCTAAAATTCGAGGTCCATTCGACAAGTAGTTTGCAATATTGATTTTTTTGACACGTGAGAAAAACCCTACCATCAGAAGCAGTGTATCTCCATTGACCTCGTTATGCAGTAGAACGTTCTCCGTTTCTCTGTAACACGTTTTTGTCAAATATGGCGGCCTAGTAAAATGTTAAAAAATTACAATTAAAAACTACTCATTCAATTTATCTCAAATCTTGCTCAAATATTTTGCATGCGAATAAACTGCTAAAATTTTGGTACGAATCCAAAATGGCGGACTAATAAAATGCCTAAAAAAATCAATTTGCAAAAACTACTAATTCTATTGATTTCAAGCAAAAATTTAGTGTTGTAAAATCTTGGTACGAATTTAATATGACGGATCAAAATGTCTGCCATTTAATAAAATTACATATCTTAACATGTAAAATAAAAATAACATTATAGATGGCTGCAAACTATCATTTTTTTCGTTTCTAGGTTACATGTTAAAAAAACTGACAAATTTTAAAATTTTCAAATCAATTCTTTTCTGTTACTTAATGTTTCGCTCTTATGATCGGAGCACTGATACGTCTCAACAGGGTGAACGAGTTTGTACAACTGCTATGAGTATATAAAAACTTAAGGTAAATAACACACTTTCTTATTTTTGCTTAAATAATACTTTTTATATTATGTATCGAAACATTTCGTGGACAGAATGGTCAACATATAGACATGTAATTTAATTAAATATTTGCTTTAATTATTTTAAAGTTAGATATTTCTATTCAGTTGCGAAAAAGCCAAAATTTTTGTTTGTCGTTCTAAACGCAATAAATAATCTGAACAAACAGACGTCACTGTAAACACTACTTTTACCCAAAAATCAATTATAACATTAATAGAAACGGTAAAATTTGGTACGAGTCCAATATGGTGGCACAAAATGGCGGCCTATTAAAATGTTTGAAAAAACAATGTAAAAATCGGTATATTCCCTTTACCCGGAACTTCTCTTATTAATACTTTCTTTTATTAGGGACACTAAAGTATCATCCTATTTAGTTTCGATATATATTAATTGTGTTATCTTTCACTATTCTAGACAAAGCAGGAGAGAATTTCCTCCTAAACTCTTCCTTTGGTTTACAAAATTCAAATAAAATCCATTTTATATATGCGGTACTTAATTACTATGTCTGGAACTAATTAGGGTCATGCTTTACTGTTCCTAATAAAAGGAAATTTTCATAACGAGAGAAGCTCCGGGTAAAGGAAATGTACCAATCTTTATTTACACCATCGGTATTATTATTTTGTTCCATTATAAAAATGTAGATATAGTTATGTAAAAAATGACACATTTTGTTGTCAATCTGTATTCATTCAATTATTTATTTTAAAATTCGCACTTTGAACAAAACTTAGAAGATTGCAAGATAAACCATAATAATATATTGTACCATTACCTTAGCTTTTTATTTGAAATCCGTATTTCGGTTCGACGTATCTGAAAGCCATTTAGTTTTCTAGAACATTTGTTCCGAAATCGGAAAGGGGTTTAACCTCCGTGCCTATATAATGCTTCGATTTAAGTTATATATGTCGCCAATTTGCTGTTGCTGCACCCTCTTGTTGAGTACGCTTAGGCAATTTCAAATTTCTACTGCATTAAATATACACAGGAAGTATTCAAAATTGACCTTTTTTTTCGCAGTTTGTCTAAATTTCTTGTCGGGCCAGTGAAGAACTCATCGTTCTTGGGGTTAAGTCGTTTGAATCTGAAATTATTTGACTTGAAAGATCAAATAATGAGGCTGAAAATAGATTAACTTACTCCGGAACTCCTGTGATTTAATATACACTGCTGGCCATAAATAATGCAATCATATTATTACGGGTTTACTTTACTCATTACAATATAACACGACTTATTACGATGTACCACGACTACTACACATCTAATATAAGACTAACTCTAATTCGTCAATGCCCCTCTCATTATATATGCATTACAAATTCACTATAATCTTCCAGAATGCCCTTGACTGAACTCAATATAGGATGAAGTGTTTGTTTATTTCTAGTCTATGTACAGGGTGTCCAATTTTGGCTACTTTTGCCGGGCATCTCCATTATTTTTATAGATAGAAGGTTGAGGTTTGTGCTAGAGCAGGGGTGCTCAAACTTGAACTGCTGGCGATCCACCTCAATATTTTTAGACTACTTACGATCGACTCTGAGAGGCTGCAAGTATGTGTGATGCAGGGTTGTCGTACATACACGATACATACACCCTACCTACCTACCTAGGTAGGGTGTACCGTAGCATATATAGATATTAGCTTTCCGCACAATATACATTGTTTTAGTCGAGGTTTGGGTTAGGTTTAGTTAGGTTCTTCTCTACAATATCAATGAAAAAACTCATAGTTATTCAAAATTGCGAGTTTATTGGTTGTTACAAAACAAAAGAGTTACATATGGTGTTAAACTTAACTAAGGAGTGACTTTGGATGTTGAAGGGTGGCACTGCATATCCTCTGCATACTTTTCATAAGATGGTACGTAACCACTGAGTGCTAATCGCAAGCATGATGACATATGATCGTCAGTTAGTTGATTGCGATATTTTGACTCAATTATCTTCATTTCAGAAAATGCAGACTCGCACAAGTAAGTTGACCCAAACATTGCTGTCAGTTAAAGGGCGATTTGCCTTAGATTCGGATATTTATCTTCAGATATAAAACACCAGAAATTTGTATCAGATGCTGTAGCTTTGAGATGTATATCTGATATAATCTGCACCAACTCATTTTCAACAGAACATGAGTTCATATTAAACTGACTTTCTATTTCAGTAGCTAATTCCTCAATATTTTTACATGAAAAAGGATAACTCATAAATTATGCTACATTTGCCAATTTACTACAATCATAAAAACGCATTTCGCAGTGTCCGAAAATATTTGATAATTCAGCCTCATACGTATCATAATTCAACTGAGGAATCCTTGCTTTCAAAGACGGAAAATGTTTCAGATCTTTTCTTTTCAGTTGATCTATCATAAGTTGCAATTTACTGTTGAATGCGTTTACTGCGCTAATCATCTCAATAACAGTTTTTCCTTTACCTTGAAGCTCCAAGTTAATGGTGTTTAAGTGCATTGTGATGTCAGTCAAAAATGCCAAATCAATCAGCCATTTTTCGTTTTTCAACATCTGAGTGTCATCACCTCTTTCGTCTAGAAAAGCTGTTATTTCGGGCAATAATTCTTGAAACCTTTCTAGGAATTTTCCGCGACTCAACCACCTGACGTCCGTGTGAAGAACTAAATCAGTGTGTTCAGCTGACTCCCTATCTTCCAACTGCAACTTAAAGAGCCGCCGTTGCAAGCTACGTGCACGGATGGAATTTACAATTTTTGTTGCAATGCCCATAATTTCCTCCGTGTTTAAAACTTTTGAACACAAAACTTGTTGATGTATAATGCAATGGATTGAAAAAAATGTTTTTGTTGCCACAAAAGCGTTTTTGTTTCCAGTCATTGCTGGTGCTCCATCGGTTGTAATGCACACTAATTTATATATTGGTAGCTTGTAGTTTTCTACAAAATTGAAGAAAACGTCATATATATCTTCGCCACGGGTTATTCCCCTTCAGAGGAAGGATTGTCAAAAATTCTTCCTTAGCCAACATGTCATTGAATACCATCCGAATAAAAATACACAGCTGGACAGTGTCTGTCATATCGGTTGATTCGTCGAACTGTAAAGAAAAGTATGTACATTCCATGATATCATTTTTTAGTTTATCTGCCATGTCCTGACTCATAACTTCAATACGCCTTGTGACAGTCGGGCGAGATAACTGAAGTTCTCTAATAGCAGACATGATTTCTGTTTTATTTTTAAAATCTCCAAATAAAGTCTCACCTGCTTCAATAAATGCTTCTTTCACAACCGATCCATCTTCGAATGGTTTCTTGTGTTTCGCCAATATATGAGATATGTTAAGTGACGCGATCGTAGCAACTTTTGATTGTTTGGCTGGTGTTGTGAACATGGTTTGTTCTTTTTTCGAACAAGATATCAAATCACGTAGTTTTCGTTTTCCTAATTCACTCTGTGGCAGAAAATCCTTTTCATTGTTTTTATGAACCGTTTTATGATGCCTCTCTAAGTTACCACGCTTAGGTATTGCAACTGACGCACGACAAATAAGACAAGTGCACTTATCCTTCACCATACAAAACAAAAATTCTTCCTCCCAATCGTTATTAAAATGATACATTTTAGATTTCTTCGCTGCACTGATTTCGTACTATTTAATAATAAACTTTGTATCGACGTAGTATTGCCTTCAAGTTGCAATTCAGAATGACTCCAATTCCTGCAGGCGCAACATTTATATCGGCGTGAACGAAAGTCTCGAATGTTCCCGTCAAACGAGCCGCCCGAAATTTCTAGAAAAGCGGCTTTTCTTTGACTAGTACCGCGAGTTCCTTTGATAAAGCCGCCTTTTACCGCTAGCAGAGTGTTATTTTATTACGTAATAAATTTTTGTAGTTTAGTTAAGTACCTACTTATTAAAAAAAATTTTCTTCTCGAGATCTACTCAAAAAGCACTCGCGATCGAGTGTTTGAGCACCCCTGTGCTAGAGTGACTACTTTTTCGTAAAACTAAAGATGCCTTTAACAAAATTTTCATAGATCTTTTAATTTTTAAGATACAGGGCTAAATCGAAAATGCTGCATTTTCAGGCACCCCTCGTTTCTCAACTCCGAAAATGTGAAAACTGTCTCTTATATAACTTTTCCCGTTGAACTCAATTCCGCCTCCGGAATTAGTATACAGGGTCAGGTGAAAAAGTTATCGGAACCCTACTTTATTTTTTTTAATGGAACACTCTGTATATGTTATGGATTATAAAATTTGTCTTTTTTTACCTTTTCAAAAATATATATGCACTTTTTCTCAGAAACACGCAAATAAATGACAATTTTCTGAAATTAAATGCATAATTTAATAGTAGGCTATGGCTATTGTTTCCAATAATGGCAGAGTATGAAAAATATGATATGCTGGTATGATTTGTACAGAGTAATGAAAATTTCGAAGAAGCCTCGGAATTATATTTTCAAAGGTAAGTAAGCTATTATGGCTATGAAAATCTGTATTATGATTACAAATTTTTGCTTGTTAGATGTCCAGAAAGAATGCAACCGTTTTTTGAGATATTTGGTCGTTTAAAAGCAAATTTAGTTGAGCACGGATCATTTGTTCACCCGCGTCCTAAAACATATAACAAAGAGAACAGGGAAAGAAAAGAGATAGATGTTTTGGGATATATAGAAGCAACACCTTCGTCTTCATGTAGAAAAATTGAGAAGGAAATTGGTGTGCCAAAAACTGACGGTCAGAGGATTTTGAAGAAAAGTATCATCCATACAAATTTAATATAGTGCATATAGTGTAACATTTGCGATGCCGAGCGCCGGGCACTGTTTTGCCAGTGGTATTTACAAGTCGATGCTAACGATTTATTTGGCAGACTTATTATCTGGTCAGACGAATGCCTTTTTTCGAGTGCGGGAATTTTTAATCGTCACAATACCGGGAACTGGCATAGTGAAAATTAGCATTTAATGCTTGAAAGGACACAAGGACGCTTTGGAGTTGGGGTGTCATGTTTTATTTTGGGCAGACATATAGTTTATAGGATTTTTGAAGGAGGTCTTACAGCACGTAGATACTTAGAAATCCTTGAGGAAGTTATTCCAGAACTGCTCGAAAATATTCCATTAGCCCAATGTAATGCTGTTTACCTAGAGCAAGATAATGCCTTAAGTCACAACTCTTAAGGGAATTTCTTGATAATAACTTTCCTCAAAGATGAATAGGTACCAACGGACCTTTTAGATGGCCTCCACGATCTCCAGATCTCTCAAGTTTACATTTTTTTATGGGGCTATATACAAAATGAAGTATCGAAAAAAAATATGACGGCATAGCAGAACTTCGAGAGGCTAAATGAATTGCCTCTCTTACTGTTATTAAAAAACTCTATAGGTGTTTTTATATAAGAAGATACCTATATGCAAGGTATCCAATTCTTCGTTAGCAATATGTAACTTTCAATTGTTTATTATTGTTATTCATGGCCTACTATAAATTATGCATTTAATTTCAGAAAATTGTCATTTATTTGCGTGTTTCTGAGAAAAATTGCATACTATTATATATTTTTGAAAAAGTAAAAAAAGACAAAGTTTATAAACCATAAATATACAGGGTGTTCCTTTTAAAAAATAAAGTAGGGTCCGATAACTTTATGACCTGACCCTGTATACTAATTCCGAAGGCGGAATTAAGTTCTACGTGAAAAGTTTTCACATTTGGCCTGAAAATGCAACATTTTCAGTTTAACACTGTACCTTAAAAACTAAAAGGGCTATGATAATTTTATGAACGGCATCTTTAGTTTCACTGTCTCAAAACCGAAAAAAACTTTCTATCTATAAAAATACCGCAGATACAAAAGTACCTAAAATGGGACACCCTGTAGATAAAGATTTGATGATTCATTCCGGTAGTTTTCGTACGGCCGTTACAATATCCCGTCTTAACTCTGAGCTTTTTGGCCTTGATATTCGTCAGTCTGTCCAAGTATACCACCTTCATCTTGCTTTTTGATATTTCCTTCTTCATGCAGAATGGGTCCAATATGGTAAGCTGTGATTACCATTAAGACTGGCATCCATGTTTTTGTTGTCATAAAGTTATATATGTTGACTCGGATTTTATTTTTAACTTTTTAGTTTATTTTATAAATAGTTTTTAAAATATTATTTTATATATACTTTTTGTTTAGTTTTGGAAAGCTTATAATCAGGTTTTTCCTGCTTTATTTAGTACTTTAAAAAAATAGAATTTCTTATTTGCACTGTCAAGTATCTGCCTATCCCCGCTGCCGCCTATTTGGTCCGGCATGTTGGTGCCGCCAATTTGAGATGAAGTCAATCGGTATTGTAAAGGTGGGTAAAAAATCCATTCGATGATAAGATTTAAAACAGAAATAAACAAACAGCGTGGAGCTAAAAAAAGCGTGGTACAGTGGTTCCTCAGATTATACTAAAAACAACTGAATTTGATAAAAAAAATTTAAAACCTATAATACGTTTATGTAAATAACATTAGGGAAAATATTAAGTTTTAATTCATAACCTGGAAGAAATAAGTTTTAAATATGTAAATAATCTTAAAACATCAATTTGCATATTTATTAAATACATTTCATAATAATAAAAATATGTTCAATAAAAAAAACTAAAAAGAGTATAGCTCCTGTATGGGATGTGAATTCTTGCTCCCTTAGATTATTGTGATATGCTAATAGCTAACCCAGTTCGCTTTCGCGGAAAATGTTCGGTTGGTTCTATATGCATTACTTATCAGACTTGACATTTTCTGACATTTCTAACACGTTTGGAAATTTTATGTAATTTTTGTTATGATATTGATAAATTACAATTTATGACGCCAACATGGAAAGTTGTTACATTATTTAAGCCTCATTTTGCATCCTTTATAACTCTAACAAACTATAATGCAATACACGTAATTAGCATATAGTTAAAATACATTGGAACACCAATTTTGGCAATTCATTTAGATTATGCTTCTTTTTAGTTTATTTACTCAGCATTTGGCTTTTCTTAAATATTTTCCTTTAATTTATTTTTACCTAAATTCCTTAAAATTGGATATTAAATTGGCATTTTCGAAGCTTTCCTTCTCACGTCCGAATAGAGACTCGATCGTAGCGTATGTGGTTTTGATCAAAATTTACCAAAAAAATGCTACAAAGATGAAAAAATCCGTCATTTTTTCTTTGAACCCTTGATTCACTTATTTTTTGAGTACCTAGCAGTAAACTGTACTTACGAGAGTCGAAGCCAATTAAATGGGCTATGTGTCCGTTTTAGAGTTTAAAAAAAAAACTAAAATCTTTAAAATGCCCATAATCTTCGACAAAAGCCGCAACTTGTCTTTTGATAAAAAAACATTTTGGGGGTTTAAGCCAAACTATGGCCCAATATCGTGTCCGATATGCCTAGCAAGTACAAGTTCGGAGTTATGAATCGAGTAGTGCAGAAAATAGGTGAAAACCGTGAAAATAAAATAAAGTTTAGTTTAACATTTCGCTCCCATTGCAATATAAAAAGAAACTCGATAGGCGAAGTGCAGCTTTTAAAGATGTTTCAACGTAGATTGAGGTAAAAAAGTCACATTCCACTAAACATTTCGTCTTGGAAAATAACGAAATAAATTATCGACATTTTCAGAAGAAAACTTTTTGACTTAGGATTTTGATTTCCCTAATTTTCGCGTCAAAAAGGTTTTTTTTTCATGTCCCTGGGGCGTATCGTAAAGGCGACTGAATTTTTCTTTTCGAAATAAAGTTGATATGCGATCCGTCAATCGCGCTCAGTACAATATGCCGATAAACCTCATAGCAGGACTTCTTTCTGAAAAGTTTCGTAGACGTAACATAATCTTTTCGTCAGTTTTCGAAAATAAACTTTTTGTCACATAGTTTAGAGTTTTTCGTCTCACAGTGTACCAAAATTCAGCTTCCTACCTACAACCGTTTCGAAACGACGACTATGCAAAGCTAAAAAAACACGTTTTCGGGCTAAATTTCTTTGTCGATGCGAAGCGAAGTAGCGAACAAAGCGAATAATTGCCCGTTCGGGTCTGTTATAACAAGATGTATGTAGGTGAAGATCCTGCCCCTATTGGGAAGATAAAAACAATAGCCGCTAAAGTCTGATGTATATATAAAATACCGTTTAAATGTTGGACTGAAAATTAGCTTTGACAACCGTCAAATATAAAAAAAAAGATTTTTTCCCCGACTTACCGTTACCGAGCTGAAGCGGACAAAAACACAAATTTGAAAAATTTACAGTCCAGAAAAAGAAATGCACACACAGTAACAAGTAATATGTCAGGTTTCCCCTGTGGACTCTGGGTGCGTGTATTAGTCATGTGCGGGACCTTAGGTGTCTAGTCTTACACACTTATTTTCGATCCTATTTTACTATTATCATAACATTGATGGATATTTTTGATTAACAAACGTCTGCTAGTTCGATACATCCGGTTACGGATATATATGCTATACATTTATCTGTAAAAATCTCATTTAAAAAAATTTTGCTGTTTAAAAGCTAGGAATACTAGATGTTTTTTTGGACAGCTGCGAAAATATTTGTCTATAATAAAATGCGACATTAAAAATTCCAAGAAACTGTGAAACCCGTAGCTAAAAATGTGAAGCAGTAGAGAAGTTTTGGGGAAAATAATTTAATAACAAAAACAATTAAAAAAATTTTTTAATTACCTCAATAAAATGTACCTCTAAACGGTTCAAAACAGAATAAATAATATATTTGATAACGCCGTTATCAAATATATGTAAAATATAATACTAGGATATTACTAACTGCAAAACGTCGATTTTTGTTTAAAAAAAAATTAATATCCAAACACTTACATTATAAAATGGAGATAGTGGTCACTTTACAGACACTGCCTGGGCAGATGCCTTGAACCACGTTTATGTTTTTTTTTCTATTTTTCAATAACTCACGCAAAATTTCGTTGATAAACCCAGTTTTCTTACAAGAGTGTTCTCTGAACACAATGAAAATTCACATACACTTAAACTCGCAAGTTTAAAATACAAATCGTGAAAACGCGTAAATGCACAAACATAAATCGAAGCGATAAAAAACTATCAGAGAAATATTTGCTTTAAACAAACCAAAAGTCAGCCGTGACATCGATTACAACTGATGTCAAATATCTCTGTAAATTTTATTATTATCCTAGGCCAGGGCCACTTATCATTTCGCATCGTATATGGATCGGTACCTATCGATTTTTGATCGATATGTGTTTCTCTTTAAATCGTATTTCACGCACCTACTGAGTTAGAAGGAAATGTTATTAGAGCTTTTTTGTAGCCACATAATGGATGGAGCATCCGCTGTCTTGGAAATAATTTCGATTACCATTCGGATTAAGCGGCAAAGTGAGGTTAAAGTTGTAATTTAAATTATCAATTTTTAAAAAATGCAGTAATTTAACGGCTAAAGTTCTAAACTCGAAATTTGGTCAGGGTCTACCTAAAAACATCTTGTTTCGTAAAAAAAATACCCGATAGACTTAGATATATTAGGTTCCTTGTAATACAGGATAATGTTAAAAAATTTACCCATTCTTGGGAACTTTACTTTCCGGTGCCGTAATTAGTTTTTTGACCAGATTTTATAAAAGAAAATTTGACTGAAAAAATTCATTTTTTATGACTTTTTTTTCAGTTTTTCTTAAAAATTTCTATTTTCTCGCCATTTTTACGACAGAGATGCATTTAAGTATTTGTTCTCCAAGATATTTTATATGAAAAACGTCTCTTGGAAAATTTCGATAGGACTCACCCACTTTGAAATAATAAGGGCCCCAAAACACCTTTTTTTCGAATGAAAAAAAATCGTAAACTCGTCAAACGAAATCGAAACTCAACCAAAAAAAAATTGAAATTGCGACCTCAACCGTGTTACATCGATTTAACTTTTTATTTTTTATCTTCGGTATCAAAGGTGGTACAGAAAAATTTTTCAAACAATCTCGAGATCCATGTCTCCTATAAAAATACATATCAAATTCAATGTCCTATCTCTAATAGTTTCCGAGAGTTAGAGCCATAGTAACAAACGCAAACGACCGCATGCGGCTTTTGTAAGAAACAATTGCTGATATAATATCTGATATCTAACCACAATTCCTCCGGTTAGCAAAAGATAAAAGTTAGAAATTAATTCCGATTTGCCTCGGCTTCGGTATAAATACAAAAAACTTAATAAACCTAACTTTCTATGTCGATCTATTTTAGTTGTGAAGCCACGTCCAGTTTTTTTATATTTGTAGGGGAATAAATCACGAGCTTAATATTGGACAGGCTTTTTATTGCTGATAGTTTTACATTTTTGCCAACGTTTCGAAAGTTTGGTTTCTTGCTGTTCATCTCACAGTTGCAAACTTAAGACACTGTTGACGTTTAATTGAGCCCTAAGGAAGATAGAAACCCAATTATCGAAACGTTGGAAAACATTTAAAACTATCAGCAATAAAAAGCCTGTCCAATATTGAGCTCGTGATATATTTCCCTACAAATGTCGATCTATGTTATTAAAATGTGATGTTTATTTTAACATTTTATACAACACCAACTAATCAACAAACCCAAAACATAATTGTTAATTAGGTAGTCGTTTAGAATGATGAAAATTCTTCTACTTAATGATAAAGCGGCAAAGAAAATTCGACTAAGAAAGTTGCACTGAAGGCACTACGAACTAAGCAAGTTAGGAATTCTCCTAAACTTAAACATAAGTTTCAAACGCTCATTGCAAAATTCATAACCACGAGACATAGTTATAAAATCACTTCGGGCTTTAAACATGCTAACATGGTTTTCCGACAAAATTTATTAACTGCAAGGAGGTGAACTTTTTCCGATTCTTTCAGAAACTTACGCTGCCGGCTTCCCATTTTGGTAATAAATCTTTTACTTTTACTCCTTCAAATCTATTTTCTCTCTCCTACGGAAGTTTAAAATTACGATTTTAACTGCCATTGCCCGAACATATTTTCTTTTAATTTATTTTAGGTATTTTTCTTACCTTCTGTTTACCAAACAAGCTACACAGCCTTTGTTAATAAAATAACCATTTATGCAAATCTTATATATTTAGTTTTAGTTGTACTTATCCCTTTATTTATCTTATTAATATTACTTGCTTAAGGGAGAACTGCACGCAAAAATTGAAAAACTAGCGACAAGGTCTAGTCAAGTTCAAAGTAAGATGAAAAAGTACCTACGTATTAGAAAAGACTTCCTGCACATCCGACCTCAAAAAAATGTGTTATGTATACGCAATTTAAATTACATTTCGTTTAAAAATGGGTTCAAAAGGGTTCACGCGCTGCAGAAATACAAAGACATGAGTACGATTTACCATTTCAAATTTTGCAGTTACGTAGACAAAGGATTAGTGCAAGGCGGTAAAGAGCCAGTTTGTGGAAAAAAAATTATATGCGACGGCATTTGCGTCAAAAAGTGGTCGAAAAATGGTCGAAAATGGACAAATCTACTTCTATTTTATAATTCTAGATTTGATTTTTTCATACAAAATCGCATTTAGCTCCCAACTATACATATTTCCCTATTGAAATCACATTGAAGCTAATACATATCTCTTATAGTTTTTGCAGTTGAATTTTTATCTGTAAAATATATTCAACGGTTGTATACATTTTCTAACACACACGACTACAAGGGCGGATTTTGAGGGGTGCTTTGGGTGACTGTAAATACTCCGAAGGTAAAAAAATTGGCACATTTGAGTTTTTACCTGTTTTTAAAGACCTATATTTTGTAAATCAATTCACTGATTCTAACAATTTTTTTTTACTACAGGGCTTAATTCGTTCTACATAAACGATATTAGAATAAATGGATTTTCTTTAAATTTCATGGGGAAAATCGGATTCTTTTTGCGATATACTTTTTGTAGAATTTCTAAACACTCTGCGCATAGTGCTTGTTTCGGAGATTAAGAGTTTTTACGGGTATCTTGCATTTTCTCCATTAAGTATCAGTGGCGGCTATTCAGGTGAAGTAGGTGAACTGCTACTTCACCAGGAAAAATAAACAAGCAAACATCTAACTATATTTAATATATATCTCTTAAAATTTTAGTTTTTACATTAATTTATTCACCTAATTGGTAAAAAAAAACTGTATATCTCGAATAAATATTTTACTTGACCGTTGGCGGCATGTCTTTTTAAAACTTTCAATTGAACTTTATTATAATAACTATAACAGTGGCGCAAACCGCTTTGACTTTGCTGGAGGTGCTATGTTTAGTTTACGATTTTCCTACTATGTTGCCATGACAACGCGTATCTGATGACGTCGAGCCCAGCGCCATACAACGCTCTCGGTGAATTACAGGCGCAGTACACTACACCCACATATCGTTCAGTGTGCGGTTGTTTACTTTTATTTTCGGGGATTTCGCTGCAACCGGTGAATTCCTTTGGAGTTAACTTGACTGTTTTGTGTTATATTTATTTATGGTGTTGTTACAACTTCAAATTCGAAGTTAGTAAATATGATTGTTCAAGACTGGAATAAATTGTAAGACGTCTTTGAATTTATTACAAACTGTGACAAATCTGATGAAAAATCAATCCGCTTTGCGAAGAGATTTTTAGGTGAGATAAACGATTTTGAATTCACGTTTCTGGCATCAGTGTTTAATGACATTTTCTCAATCACGGACATACTATTTGACGTTCATCAAAAAAAATCGCTTGACATTCATTTTTGCATATCCAATATAAAACGCTGTCGTGAGGTGCTCTGTAAAAAAAGAAATGAACATTTTTTTAATACCATGTTTGATAAAGCAAATTCTATTACAGAAATAAATCATTACAAACGTGAGCTTGCTAGTTTTTCACCCGCGAGCCGCCACTGTTAAGTATAGCCAATTCGTACAAAGTTAAGTGATCTTTTAATCAAAAATTATTGGAAAACGCAATGGAAAATAAACTGACAGATTCATTTCAGAGTCGTTCGCATCATGACATTTGTCGATAATTCATTAACACGTTCGTGTTTACGTTTTCGCGCTACTTAGTTATGCGTAAAAACTCACATCGAACAGATGGCCCGAATGATGGCTTTTCTAGGAGAAGCTAGAAGTAAAAAATGTGCTGACCAGCTCTTGGTGTTCCGGAAACAACTCGACGGCGAGCTATTCAACCAAGAAGAATCAGGCCAATGCCACAGAAGCGCTGGTTCCAAACGCCCTAGACGTACCACTCATATTAGAGATCGGTTTCAAGTTGCGATTGAAACTCAACATCAACTTAGCAAAGCACATATAAGCAGTAAAACGGTGTGATGCAGATTGAAGGAAGCAAATTTTCAGCTTAGAAAGCCTGCAACAGAACCAAGTTTACTTCCCAGACATTGTGATACTCATCGTCGCTTTTGCCAGAGAGCACAGGGATTGGCAAGATGAAATGTTTTATTTACGGATGAGTCAAGATTCTGTTCATTTTCGACCGATGGCCGTCAAACCCAAAAAGAGTCGGTGAACGATATGGGAAGCACATGATCAGCGAATCAGAGAAAGTGTTGGAGGCGTTTGCATAACAGTCTGGTGAGGAATTTCTTTGGGTGCGCAAACTGAACCTTGTGTGTTGGCGAGAAATGTGTGTAGAGAATGTTTTACAAGAATGAATATATTTGCACCTGTCATAGTCATAGGAAATGCTCATGCATGACAATGCCAGACCACATATCTCTAGAATTGTTCGTGATTACCTGGATCAAGTCGGTATAGAAGTTATGGTATGGCCTCCAAAAACCCCGAACCTGAACCCTGTTGAACATTTGTGGAACGAGCTAAGGCGTCGAATTAGGTCTCGTCAGAGGTTCCCGGATAATCTTGATGCCTTGGGAGAAGCTCTTCTCAAGGAATGGAACAATATTCCTCAAGAAATCATTTCAAATTTAAGTATGCCAAGGTGAATCGAACCTTTATTCAGGGTTAAAAAAGGCAATACCCGATTCTAACAATTGTTATTTAATCGGAACTTTGTGAAGTTATTGAACATTTATCCAGACTTTCGCTATTAAATGTTTTGAACAATAAAATTGTGGAATCACCTTGTTTTTAATTTTTAGTGTGTTTAAAAATGGAAGGGTTCTCGTAAAAACTCTATATCTCCGGAAGTTTCACAAAAAAGTCGTGATTAAAAAACCAAAATGTTCATCAAAAAAATGTAGTATTTGATCCTAGGCGTAGGCCTCAAAACTGTTAAAGATGAACTTTGCAGTAAAACTTACAGTACACAGAAGGAGGCCGGATAAAATGTATTTTTTTCAGTTTGAGCTATTTTTGTATACAACATTTTTGTATTTATATAGGGGGTTTCAGAAAATACCCATCAACGTTAGGTATAAATCCGATAACGCTTCGTTTTCAAGATACAGGGTGTTAAAAAATGTATATATTTTAGTTTGATGTGCCTCGTACATTTCTAAAGATATCTGAATCAAATTTCGTACAAGATAAACCGTAATTAATGTCTATAAAATGACCGTAATACATGTTTGATAATATACGTAGTTTGCTACTTCTATAGGATTTCCTGCCTTTTTTCAATTTTTATGTTTCTTGGACTTTTTGATACCCTGCAGTGTTTTGAAGTAATTTAGAATAATGTGTTTAAAAACATGGACAGTTTTGATAGTTTACGCATCAGATAATTTCCTAATATTACAAACTAAGAACCATCAAAATTGTCCTCATGTTTTTAAACATATTCTTCTTAATGATTTTAACTAAACTAGATGAGTGTAACTACAGTACAGGGTGGCGAAACATAAAAACTGAGTGGATATTTTTAAGTTCGATTTACAAATAAACTCATCATGGCTAACTTGATTGATTATTGAGCTGCGGGGTGATTTCGAAAGTTGTCCTTTTTTGATAGGATCATGTATCTCGATTATTATTGGTGATAGAAGAAAAAAGTAAATTGATGCTTTATGTAGTTTATAACGTAGAATTCAGTACCGTTCTTCCTTTTTTCTATCTATTTTAGTTTTTGAGATTTGACATAAAGTTATGCTTTCTTCAATGGGACGTCTTGTATATTTTTCCTTAATCGATTAAAAATTAAATTACCTTTTCAATGATACAAAACACTTATGGGCGGTTGCACAAAGCTCAATTAAAGTTTAGAATGTTTAACGGAATGTCAAATTTAAGAGCGGGTTCCTAGATTTTTGTAAGCAGCTTGTCAAATTCGACAACTCGGTTAAATATTCTAAACACAAATTAAGTTTTGTGTAACCGGGGGTTAGTGTCTGAGTTTTTGCAAAATACTCATTTTATAATTTAAGTATTTGATTATTTAACATTACACACAACACATAATAAACATAAATAACAATAAGATCAATAAACTTCCAAACTATTAATCCTGAAATACAAAAGCAATAATAAAAGTTTAACATATCAACTTATCTTATATATTCTTGAATAGTATTGCTCTTATTTTTGTTAATGATATACTTAAAAAAAACCCAGAAAAAATCTAATGGGGTAAGGTCAGGTGACCTATGTGGCCACGTTACCGGCCCATTCGTACCCAACACTTATTGGGAAAATATGGATCTAGAAACTCAGCTACTCTTTAGGCATTATGACTTCGAGCGCCATCTTGCTGGAAGTAACTGTTATTCATGCCTTGGATGCTCGGTATCAGATTTTCCTCCAGAATTTCAATATAGCTCTCAGCTGTTAAATTTCCATAAAAAATTCTGTATTTGTTCATTATATAGGGCACACTGTGATGTTCGACCGACGGTATTGTGTGGATTTCCATTAGCCCAACAAAAATTATTATGGCGACTGAATATTCTATAGATATGCTCACTTCATCTTTCCATATTAGTTTTCTGAAGAAATTATTGCCTCTCCGGCAATTGTCCAGTACCATAAGCAAAATTGCGTTCTGCGTCCCCTGGATAAAAAGTTTGAACCTTTCTATAGCAATATTGACGAAATTTGTGCTTCTTCAATATCTTCTTAATTTTTCTTTCTCTTGACGCCTATTTCGTTTCTAATCTGCACCGAAGATGAAGTTGGATTCCCTAAAATATATGCGATTGTGTTGATTTCTTCTACTATATTATTTTCCTTTCTATATGACTTTGGTCTTGGCTTCTTCAGCTTAAGATTTTTCTCCAGTCGTTTAAAAATATCGACATGGGGCTGCTGTCTTTACGGGTACTTTCTAAAATATACTTCCGGCCCAACAATATTGTCTTTACTATTTCAATTAATCTGAATAATATGTGCCATTTCTGCAACAAAATGGCGTAAAATGTAAAACAAGCATATACAAAGCCTGCTTAGAGTCAGATTGACTATGGAGCTCACACAGGGGCATTTAGATTTATTTATATGGAGTAAGCTTTGGAAAAAATTGTTTGACGCCATCTTTTCTAATATTTTGACAGTTAAAAGCAGAGTTGCGAACTTAGGCGATTTTTCGTAAATTGGGCAATAGAAAATCTAAAATAAGAAATAAAAAAACATTTTGACAATAGGTTCCCAAATAGGCGGAAAACGATATTGGGGACACAATAGAGTGAAAATGCAATATTAGGTACATTTCTAACCTTTTAAATTGGCCGGATATCGAATCCATAGACATCTTTGACTAACCTCAGTGCCTATGCGCAACTTACTATAGTAAGCTGTGGCCTGTGCTTGTGTATTACAAAAGAAGAGAGAATGTTGGCAGGCATTTCCTGTGGCTTAGAACACTAGAGTTTGGTCGTTATCGGAAATATTAAAAGTTCATGTTTTTTAAAGTTCCTAATTGCTTTAAGAGTACCTATATTTTATCTATGTTTTTTTTGTATTTACGTTCCTGCATTAGTATTACATACGTGTGTTGGGACAATAGATTTTATGGTCGGTTAAGTATTTATTCAATGATTTGATTGTTAACGTTATTTTGCATGAGTTTTTTGTTAAATAAATAATGTGCCTTATTTGATTTTACCTTATAAGTAGGTACTCCCTTCATGACGACTTTATAAAAGTGTAATAAGCATCAAATTTTTGTTTTCAAAATTATCTAAAAGAAATGAAAAGCTTCAATTAAGAAATCATGGTCCTTGTGATTAGACCGTGTCAAAATGGCATCTTCAACCCTGAAGAACCATGATTTTCGTTCTATGAAAAGGCTCAATATTCAAGCGCCATCTATAGTTGGCAATCCTGGTTAAAAGTTTGAGTTGCATATATTCCGATAAAATCCGCGAACATCGCATACGACAGACAATACGCAAAAATTCATTATAATAGAGTGTTACATTGAGTATAAATATGAATATAAATAAGTTTAAATGCCCCCTTAAAATACAGGGTGTCTCGTTGAAAAAACATAAACTTTATGTTATATTTCAAAAGCTAGAATAGATAAAAAAAAAGTAAGAACGCCACTGAATTCTACATACTAAAATCCATAAATCGCCAAGTTACTTTTTTCTTCTGTCACTAATAATAAGCGAGATAAAGGACCATATCAAAATTGACTAATTTTCGAAAATACCCTGTACCTCAATAACGAGTCAAGTTAGCCATGATCAGTAAGATGAGATTATTCTAATTCACTTAGAAATAAGATATTCCACTTCAGTAATTTCAACAAATATATACGACTTTATGGCAAGCGTATATGAAATAACTGGCATATTTGTAAATCGGCATTAGCGACGTCATGTTCTATTTTGGATTTGATTTCGTCCTAGTTTGGTGTCTTGCTCTAGAATTTAATCCAATGTCGTAAAGAACTTGAAATTAAATTTGAAGCTTCATTTTCTCGCACTCTTGATGCGTAATCCTACTTATTTATGCTAGTTAATGCTTCTATGCAACGAGAACAGTTCAATTAAATTAGTTTTGTCTAATTAAATTTTTCAGGTGACTGTGTCAAAAAAAATTGCAATAAAAAAACCCTGCTGTTAAATTCTGAACAAAAGGTTATAATGAATAAACTTATCGAACTTGCACTGTCTTAAATTTAAAATTATTCCAAATTATTATTTAGTTTTTTTATAATTCTAAAAACGAGTACATGTGAAAACTATTAACCTAAATGAGAATAAGATTTGTATAAAAAACGGTAAATTTACTTTACCCGAAACTTCCCTCGATATAAATCGTTTCATTTATTAGGAATAATGAAGTGTGACCCAATTTAGTTCAGTAGATAGCCACTTATAATACATATATGCTATCTTTTCAAACATTTTATTCCATCATATTGAGTTTCTACCAGTCTTTTACCAGTTTCTACCTATGCCACACTTGATTTTTGGGCATAATTTAAAATAAAATCAATAAGCAGTTTTTACATTGACACACACCGCCATTTGGTTACGTCAGTTTTTCCTATATCACATTTCATTTTTCTGCAAAACCTGGAGTCATTTAAATAAGATTTTTTTACGTTGATTTAAAAAAAATATTTGGATTCCATTTTGTTCCTCTATCTTGAATTCGTACCACAATTTTACCAGTTTATCTCTATAATACACTTAATGCTTGCACACAATTTGAAATGAATCTAATGAATAGTTTTTTCAAGCCGTTTTGTTAAAGATTTCATTAGGCTGCCATTTGGTTTTGCTATCTTATATCCATGCCAAAATGTTTCCAGTTCATTTTTATGTAAAACTTTTTTTTGATTGTAATTTGAAGTCAATTTGATAAGTAGTTTTTAAGCTATGCCGCGAACTGACAGAGAGACAGACGGATCGGCCGAATTGATACAAATATTTTTAAATATATGTCTCAGGACCCTAAAACCTAAGAGACTGATTTTTTCACGTATCAAATATTTTATTTCGCAGCCATTTCGTTGCGCCATCTTGAATTAGTACCATAGTTTTACTGGTTCATCTCTATACCACAATTAGTTATTGCACACAATTTGAAATCAGTCAATTAAGTTGTTTTTTTTTCAGGCTGAATGTTTAAATATTATATTAAGTCGCCATTTTGTTTCGACATCTTGGATTGCTACTAAAATTTCACCGGTTATTCATACATAATACTTGATTTTGTGCGAAATTTGAGATAAACTGGATAAGTAGTTTTTTAACAGTTCACTGGGTCGCCGTTTTGTTTTGCCGCGTTGAATTTTTACCAAAATGCTACTAGATTATCCACATATGACCCTTAATTTTTGGTCAAAATTTGAATTGAACCGGATAAGTAGTTTTGAGGCATGCCGTAAACAGACAGACAGACCGACGGAATTGAGAAAACATGTTTTTCGTCATCTAGGGACGTGATTTTTTCCCGATTACAATACTTTTCTTTTACGAGGGAAGTAATAAATTCAATAAGTAGTTTTTACATTGAGACATAGCGCCACTTTGTTAAGTCATGCTAATTAGTACCAGTTTATCATATTTAATTTTTCTACATAAGTCAATTGAATGAGATTTTTTTACGTTTATTTAAAAAATTTTGGCCGCCATTTTGTTCCGCCATCTTGAATTAGTACCACAGTTTTCCTAGTTCATCTCTATACTACAGTTAGTTATGGTAAACAGCATTGCAAAAAATCCGATTGACTTCACATTTAGATTTAAAATTAAGGATCGGATGGAAATGACTTGGTAATATTTTGGTAAAAATTCAATATGGCGAAACAAAATGGCGGTCTAGTGAAATCTTAAAAAAATTATTACTAAAAAACTACTTATCCAATTTACCTCAGATTTTTCACATAAATCAAGTATTGAGAAAATAAACCGGTAATATTTTAGTGTGAATCAAAGATGGCGAACCAAATTGGCGGCTTATTAGAATATTTAAAAATCCAGCCTGAAAAAACTACTCAATGAATTAATTTCAAATTGTGCAATAAATAATTTTAGTATAGAGGAAAACTGGTAAAATTGTGGTACGAATTCAAAATGGCGGAACAAAATGACGGTCAAAGAAATTGTTTTTAATCGTGACAAATATACCAGGTTTTTACATATTTGCTCGTTTTAGCGTCCCTAGATACCAAAAAACATATTTTTTTCACCAATTCAGTTGGTGATATAGCTTAAAAACTACTTACACGATTGACTTAACGTAACTTTTAACAATTTCTTAAAGTATATTTATAATGTCAATTTTTGATCACCCTATATTTATTTATTATAAAAATATCAGCACAGGCCACTAAAGTGTACCCTTTTGGACAAGGAAGCCAACCGCAAATAAATAACAGAGACTTCGATAAGCAGATATTTATAGTTATGTCTAGACCTGCAAACGTCATTTTTCACATAAAATTCAAAATATCTCTAAAACAGTTGAACTTAGGTAGAAGATATTATACACGAAATATACCTAGAATTTTTTGACGAATCCAAAAATGTGTTTATATACAGGGTGTTCCATTTAAAATAAGAAAGTTGACGTCTACTTCCGATATAACCGGAAGTGCCGCCATCTTGAAAATATTTTGCGCGAATTGCCCCCATCGACTTTAGTTAGCTGCCATAATTTCAAATTTTTCTAAAGTCTACTTTCTGAGAAATCGATCGCCGCAGTTCGTCGTGGGATACCCTGTATATATATATATATATATATATATATATATATATATATATATATATATATATATATATATATATATATATATATATATATATATATATATATAGTGAATTAAGTGGTTTCTTGGGAATAAGGCACATGAATATACTAAATTTCTGTTATATTTTTTTCATAACTTTGACGTTTCGGTCGAACGTTGACCTTCATCAGAAACACTACAAAAAGGAACGATTCGAAAAAAATTTTTGTTTTACAAAATTAATAAAATATTTAACTTACGTAATTGGAAGGTTTCATGGATAACATCCTGTATATGTCAATAAATTAAACACAAACACTCAGCGACTAACATTTACATTTAATTTAGTAATATATATATATATATATATATATATATATATATATATATATATATATATATATATATATATATATATATATATATATATATATATATATAGTCAGTCCAAAAAGTCTCCATACACTATCTGTGTTGTACAGAATTTTTCTGTTGTATTAAATTAATTAATCACAACTAGGATCTAACATGTATTATATATATATATATATATATATATATATATATATATGGAAACTAATATTTGGTCGGACCGTTAGCCCTATAATGGCTTGTAACCTTCTTGTCATGCTGGAAACCAGCTTTCTAGTCACTTCTGGTGTAATGTTCTCCCACGTATATATTCTGTTCTTCAACGCTTCTTTGCTTGAAACGTTATGTTGGCGAACGCGGCGTTTAAGTTCCTCCCATAAATGCTCAATAGGGTTAACATCAGGTGACTGTGGGGGTGTATGAAGCTGCTGTCGCACATTATGGATCATCCATTCTCGCACCAAGTTTGCTGTGTGTTTTGGATCGTTGTCTTGTTGGAACATGTATCTTTGGAGGCCCAATTTCTGCACACTTTCTGGTAAATTGTCGCGCAAAATGTTCATGTAGACATGCTGATCCATGGTGGAAAACAAATGGAAACTAATATTTGGTCTCTACCATCAGACCCAAAAAGGTTAATTTTAGTTTTATCGCTAAAAATTACCGATTCCCAAAACTCCGGAGGCTGGTTAACGTGCTCTGTAGCAAAGGCCAATCTTTTTTTTCGATTAGCGTCCGAAATTAATGGTTTCTTCCTGGCCACACATCCCCTATAGCCAGCCCGTGTATACAATTTCTCACCGTTTGTGAACAAATATTTTTTGAAAATAACTCTCGAACTATATATCAATTTATAGCACTTTTCTATATATATATATAACGATACTATATTCACGTGGAGTCAGTTTTTTGGGACGTCCAGAGCGAGGTCGAATCTTGTAGGAACCCGTTAATTTATACTGATTCACAATGTACTGAATGGTAGTATGCGGCTTCTTCACAATTTTTCCGATATGTCAAATGATTTTTTTTCTTTCCACATATCAATTATCAGTTTTCGAATTGGTATTGGAATCTCACGATTTCTTTCGCTCATTTTTACTGCTTTCTTAAAAACTAACAATAAATGTACCAACAACAATGTGACAGGTAATTCATTATGGCCGAAAATCATTCATTTGTTTTATGCTGGCCAGCCACAGGCACCTTGATTAAATGCAACTAACTATAACGTGCTTTTTTAAATAAAATTAAAAGTGTACAGAGACTTTTTTGACATTAATTTTACATGCATTTGTTTAATATTTAAGGAACTTTTGAATAAAATGTCCCTTTGAAAAGACGTTAGTTAAGCTTAAAATATTGAAAAAAACTTATTTTCGAGTCGTTTCAATTATCAAATAAAATACTATAGAAAAATATCATATAAACTACCTACTGTACTAGACTTTTTAGACTGACTGTATATATATATATATATATATATATATATATATATATATATATATATATAATTCCTATATATATATATATATATATATTAACATGTCATTTTCAAGGAAATAAATTTTCATCTTGACTATGTAGCGAAACGTCGACTAAATTGGGTCACATTAACTTCATTATATATATATATATATATATATATATATATATATATATATATGAGATATCATAACGAGAGATTCATAACGAGAGAAGTACCGGGTGGTAAAGAAAGTTTACATTGGGATTGTGGGGTAATTCAATTGGCCGATCCTCCCTAAAAATAGCGAAAAACCCAGAAAACGTTTCCACACTATTCACCAGTCCTTAATTTTGCAAAAAAAGATAAAATGAAGAAATCTTAATGAAGGAAAGTACTACAAAATGCACAATTTTATAACAATAAGTACTTCAATCGGTGAAAAAAGAATTATTAAGGCGTCTTAGAGTTTTGTTCGATAATCTCTACCTCTAAACATTTTCTGGAAAATCCGGATTTACCCAAGAAAAAGGCGAAATGCCAATGGAGAAACAGATTCTAAGAGACAACTTATATCCCACTGATTTGTATTCGTCCAGGAAAGCTTCTATTAAATCCCGGTAGTTTTCAGTCGATGGATTTTCAAGGAAATTCCCTCGTGCTTGTTTAAAGGCAACACATGCTTTGTTATCTGTTAATTTAAGTGTAACCAGAAAAGAGACATCTTGAAATGCATTACGAATTTAAGAGCGAAAGACGAAAATTTATGTGTAGATTCTATCATGGGATGTTGTAATGCTCTTCCTAATTAATTTATTTCTTTAAGAACATAAGTTTGCTATCCATTATTGGTCAATGATGAAAAATAAACAACCACCCTTAAAATAAAACCTCTGTCAACTTTTTCTTTCTGTTCGAGTGTTAGCTCTTGTACAGTGGATCCGTGTCATTTCCGTGATATACCTTTGGAAATTTTTTCTAAGGTTTGTGTTACTACGATTTATTTATAAGAATGACTATAGAAAGGATAACTCTTCTCAGAAACAGAGGGCTTTCTCCAGGCTATTCAAGATTAAGTTCTAGCAGCATAAAACTATTAAAATCACCTTATGAAAAACAACACCATAAGGCATACTGAAATGAAATGAAATCTTTATTAATAGCCTCAAGCTAGAATAAATCTGGTATACAAAAAAAAGTTCTAAAAATAATCTAATACAATGTACAATAATGAATTTATAGTAACATATGTTCTCTAAATTTTGAAAATGTACTAGTAGTAGTAAATAAAATAAGAGACGGTTAACAAAGTAAAACTTGTGTTTTCATTTATTTGTTAAAATGTACTGTCACAAAATAACGGACGACTCCATTAAATCTATGAAATAAAACCATCTTTTTGCCTAGATAATTAATACACCTCTTTTTAAATACAAATATTGAATCACAGTTTTTAACCTCTAATGGGAGTGTATTATATTCAATCAGCCCTTTGTGGAATTAACTGTTTCGACTAAATATACTGGTAACTGTTGATACATAAAAATTTCCTCTGGATCGAGTTTCATAATTACGAAAGTCTTCCACAAATACCACAAACCGTTTTTAATTTTAAAAATTATTAGCATGACATATACAAATATACCTTGCTTGACACTAAGTAATTTGGTACTTTCAAACATATATTTAATACTACTATATCTATTACATTCTAAAATAATGCGTAAGGCCTGATTTTGTTTTCTTTGTATATATATATATATATATATATATATATATATATATATATATATATATATATATATATATATATATATATATTGCTGAACTCGAAGACGAGTTCGATTACGATAATTTCTACACAAAACAGATGTCCAGACTAGGTCATCCTATGAGTCTTTCTATGACTAAACAGTCCGATCTGCAAGAGAACTATTCTCTTGCAGTCTGGGCACTCGTAATTTCCCCGTGGGATATTTCTTCTCCTGTTGCGGTATTCATCGGCTTTGAAGCTCTTCACAACTCGCTTCCCCTCCGCTCTCTCCGTCGCTTGAGTCTCCCAACTATTCTGCACTCTCGCCTTCTTAAAGGTGTCATGAAGTACATACTTAAACCCCTTCAGCTGCGCTCCCTGCTTTCTTTGGCCGTGTGCTAGCTCCCCATACAAAACGCACTTCGGCAGTCGATATTTTTCATGCGGTAGACGTGCCCTACAAATCTAAGACGTGTCTGTGGTGCTATCGTCTCAATACTGGGCTCTTTCAAGTACGGTTTTATTAAGTATTTTATGAAACCATTTTATTCTCATGGTTTGCTGTAGCTGTCTTTGCTGTAACTGGTTTAGGGCTCTCAAGCGCTTTCTGTATGGCGTCCAAGTTTCACATCCATATAACATGGTTGGAACAACTATGGCGCAATATACCGCCGTCTTGGTGTCGACAGATAGGTCGTGACTATCAAAAACCCTCTCTCGCAAGCTCTAAAAAGATCTAGATGCTGCGTTTATCCTATTTTGTACTTCGTCCTCAATTTTGCAATTTTTGTTTACTACGCTACCTAAGTAGTTGAAGTGCTCAATATATTCTGTCTGTCTTGGAGGCTCTTTGCAGAGTCCGAGATCAAACTGCAGTCGTCAGCATAGTGAAGATCCGTAACAAACCTGGTTCTGGTTTTTGCTCTTAACCTTTTTAGATTGAACAGACCCCCATCAAATCTGTATCTCAGTTCCAGGCCTCTAGTACGCAGTCTGCTGTCCACCATCATGGATAAAGCTGTAACAAAGATATTGAAGAGGATTGGCACCAGCACGCACCCCTGGCGGACACCGGTTTTTGTCAGGAAAGGTTCTGTTGGTAAGCCATTATGTAATACATTTGTGAAGTTGTTCTGGTCTAAGCTTTTACAAACCTGCAGAAACTTTTTAGGTACCCCCAGACGTTGCATTATTGTCCAGAAAGCCTCTCTGTTCAAGGAGTCAAAGGCTTTAGCGAGGTCGATGAACGCTATATACATTTGTGTATGTTGCTCTTTGACCTTTTCTTGGGGTTGTCTCAGTGTGAAAATGAGGTCCATGGTTTCCCTTTCAGGTCGAAAGCCGCACTGAGATTCGGGAATTATGAGGTTCATGTATTTGAGAAGCCTTGATGCCATAACTCTAGCCAGGATTTTTCCACCAGGGGATAAGAGACAAATTTCTCTATAATTACTGCAATCTGAGGCGCTGCCTTTGTTTTTAAAGAGGTTTACGATCTGAGCATCTCTAAAGTCTTGTGGGACTGTACCTGTGTTCCATATTAGGTTACTCAGTACTTTGTAGATCTCTGGCGGAATATTGTCACTTCCTGTTGCCTTGTGATTTTTAAGAGCATTGATCGCCTGTCTTATTTCATCCAATGGTATTTCGCCATCGAGGGATTGATCAATATTGTATTGTGGAATTGATTTTATGGCTTCTGAATCCACATTTGTATCCATGTTTAGGATGGACGAGTAGTGCTCTTTCCATCTAGCCTTGATTTCACCTTCTTCAGTCAAGAGATTTCCGTGTGCGTCTTTTATCGGGCAAGCTTTGCGATAAGTTATACCAGAACTTACGTTCTTTGTAAAGTTGCAAGTTCAGTATTATTTACCAACTACAAAACTGAAGAACAAAATTTCAAATGTGGTGGTATTATTGATTTATATACAAGTAATCTACTCCAGCAACTCAAATCCTTTTCTTCCAAGATAATACCTTTGCATTTTTGTTACATATACAGCATGGCTAGAAAAGGTCAAAGTATGATCTATTACTACTCCTAAATATTTACATTCATTGACTTGTTCAATTACATCACAGCCTATATAAACTCCATCATTAGAATATGTGTATGTACTGTTGTACCTATTCTTAATAAATCATAAATTTGGTTTCTTCTGTATTAACCTTCAGACTATTGTAGCTTAACCAATCTACTAGGATTTGGAGTTCATTATTTATTACACTACTTCTTGCAACATTTTCACCAACAAAATATAGCAATGTCTCGTCCGCAAAAGGTTTTATACTACAGTTTTTGACCTGTTTTGCAATATCATTTATGTACATAACGAATAGATTGGAATCCATTACTGTTCCTTGAGATACCCCATACAATGTTGTTAATATTGCAGACCGAACATCACCATACCTTGTGACTTGCATCCGATTATTCAAATATTCAGAACACTAGTTAATTACTTTTTCTCCGAAACTATAATTCTCCAACTTGACAATAAGTAATTGCCTATTTATTGTTTCAAATGCCCTTCGCAAGTCTAAAAACCCCAAACCAACGTACTTTTTGTTACCAATAGCACACTTTCAATTTGCGATAACTGTCTGCAACGCACTTCCACAAGAGTTTTTTTCTCTGAAGCCTGATTGATCACAAGTTAAAAGATTAATTGATTCAATATATTCTATTATTTGTTCATTGGCAGTTAGTTCCAATAACTTTTCATATACTGGTACCATATTTATAGGTCGAAACTCTTCACATTTCAATGCATTGTATTTTTTCTCCAATGGATTTATAGTTGATGTTTTCCAAGATACTGGAAATGTCCCACTTTCTAAACTTGTGTTTATTAAGCGAAAAAACTGATCCCCTATACTTTCAAATGACAGTTTCAAGATGGTGGTTGTTATAACATCAGTGCTGCTTTGCTTATTAGCCATTTTTGAAATCAATTTACTAATGTTTTGAGATCTCGCATATTAACGGTTTCCATCCTGTTGTCGTGTTTTTACATGTTTCCAATTATTTCATCTATTTGATATTGATCGAGATCTATTGCCAACTGTTTTATATTATCCAGAAAATTGCTGTTGAATTGTTTGGCTATTTCTAAATTATCTTTTCCCAGTGAATTATTAAATATTATTCCTTCTTTAGGGTTGGTTTTATGGTTTTTGTTTATCAGCTGTTTAAGAGTATTTCACATGTCAGTTGAATTACATTTTGGAATCATCAATTTTTTCCTGGTAATATTTCTTTTTTTCCTTTCTTATCAAATCCACTACTTTGTTTCTTTGTTGTTTAAAAACTTGCCAGTCATTATGTTGCTTTGTAATTATTGCTCTTTTATAGGATTGATAATAATAATAATAATCTTTATTGAGCGTAACGCACACTTGCAAAATTTCAATACAACAATTAGGTACAATATATATATATATATATATATATATATATATATATATATATATATATATATACATAAACCTAATGTGCTATACTTAAAAAGGCGAAGTTTATTCCTATGTACACGAATGTCACCAAAGAATGGTCTTCCACTGAACCCTCAACAACATAATAAATAAATTAAAAAACAGACAAAAGACAAAAAAGAGCAACAATTACTTTTACTTATAAAAAATAAAATATCTGAACAGAAAAAGAAACGTAATATATACAACTGCATTTAACTACATTTAAGACTAGTAGAGAAATTCACTCCTGTTTACTCAAAAGAAAATCTTTATAGGTTTTTTTAAATTTTCCTATAGATTTATCTTTAAATTTGACAGGAATATCATTGTACAGTGCAGATATCGAATATGAAAAAGATCTTTCAAAGAAGCTGGTTTTATGAGCAGGGGGAGTTATTGCACCTTTAAATCTCAAACTAAGGTTGTGAACGTTCGTGCGAAATTGTATTTTATTAAACAAATACGGAGGAGCCTTGTTTGCGATAATATTGTGATACAGAACGGAGCGATGTAATAATAATAATAATACTAATAAACGTCTTTATTGTTTACACCATTCCATATTTAAAGTACAAATTTTTTTTAAATAATATATGTATTTCTAGGGTAACAAAAGGCCTTGTATAATGGCAGACATCTGGTTACCCAGATACTGTTTAGGCCTTAAACTAACAAAATCAAACTCTATTAAAAATATAATAAATTTGTCATAATAATCGTAAATAACGCAATTGATAAATATAAATATACAAATAGTAAGGAAGAAGAGAAAAGATCAAGAGTAAGAAGAAAGAAGAAAGGAAAGATATGGCGAGGAAGACTCAGAGTTAAGGTAGTAACATATCTCGTTTAAGTTTAAATTTAAAAGCTAGAAATGATAAATTAGTATCAAAATTACTATGCATATTTACAAAATGAGCTACTTTATATCAAAACGATCTTTTAAACATCTCCTTACGATGCTTAGGAACTGTAAGAATGCCCTTCCTGCGGAGATTCAAGTTGTGAACGTCAGTCCGAAGTTTTATTTTTTGATATAAGTATGGAGGTGACTTAAATTTAATAATTTTAAAGTAAAAAATTGACGTATGGAGTTTACCTTAGACACGACACATCCAAGCAGGTGGTATATACACTACTACAATGATTAAAATGTGACAATATAAGAGCATCACAGATTATCTTCTTAGTTTCACAAGAAAGGTAGTGCCTATGTGCATAGATTAGCTTTAGATTTCCGTACGCTATTCTGAGTTTAGCTGTAACATGCTCCCTAAATCGCAACTTCGTATCTAGCAATAGTCCCAAACTCTTGCCAGTGTCTGAATAAGCAAGCAAGGTATTGTTCAGTTTTATTTTAAGGGTTGTTTTTACATTGGTTGTTTGTGAACCGTTTCCAAAAATGAGAGCAGATGATTTAATTGGGTTAAGTTGAAGGAGATGATCGGATGACAGTTCATGAAAAGAGTTCAGATCAGTATTAATTATTTCTTCGGCTTGGACTAGATCCTCTTCACAGAACGAAAAATAAATTTGGGTATCGTCAGCGTAAAAATGTGAGCGGCAATGCTTAAGAGAGCTAAATGTCGTTTTGTCCGAGCAGACACTATTTAACCATTATTTAGACATTTAGACATTATTAACCATGCACTTTCTCTGATTTTGTGCCGAACTGATTGGCGTCTTCTGATCCCATACGCAAACCTCAAGCAATAATGTTGTACTCTTTTAGAGTCAGCAGCGGTCAAGCAAGTATCATACACAGTATGGCCATGGTTGAAAGAGGTCAAAACCAATGAGTCACATAACATAAGGCGAAGTGTTCTATTTAAGACTTGTCGTGAATTATATATATATATATATATATATATATATATATATATATATATATATATGTATATATAAGTTTGAACTAATACATTCCAATTTTGTCCAAGTCATATACATTCTTTCACGGTATTGATTGCCAATCATACTGAAACTGATCACTATCAATATTTTTAAAATCCCTAAATGTTATGTATTTAGGCTGGGCACATATAATTTCACAGTCCAACGTCGCACTTACTAAATCATGGTCCGATATATGAGGCAAATGTGTGTTTGAGCAATTAGAATATTTACAGTTCTCTGATATTTATTTGATCATCAATTTCCTCTGTCCTCCAATCCTTACTAGCTTATTTACATGTTACCACTTTTTCTACCAATGGAGCGTGCTCATTTAGTGTTGTCAATATGTTGTCCACAAACAGTTTTGATAGAGTGTCAGTATTTGTACAGTCTGGAAACCAATCCGTTTCTATTAGTTCAAGTTGAAATTGCAATTCGTTTAAATGTTTGTAATCTCTGACTGTTTTTAAATATCGCTCCTTTATTTTGCTAGTTGCTGTGTCTATTGTAATAATTGCGTGGTCTGGGACCTTAGGTGTCTGATGTATCTGATATGCTATTTCTTTTTCATTTATAACAATTGATATCATAGGATGTTTCATTAGTTACTCTTGTGAATGTATCAATAATATTCTTTAACCTATTTGAGTAGTGAGTAGTTCGAGCCATGTTAATGTTAAACTCACCAACATTAAAGTTCCTACCTTTGGACATAAATCTTCCAATACTTCCTTCATCTTTTCTAGAAAATCAGCATTTCTACAGGTGGGTGAGTGGTAAATATTAACTATATAGATGTTTTGAAATTTTTTAAATAGTTTAATGCCAGTTATCCATTAATTCATATCATGTGATTCAGATAGAACTATTTTATATCGGTATTCAACTTTAATGTATATAATAGCTCCTTCTGAATATCTACTTGCAAAATATTCACTAATGGCTTGGTATCCCTTGATACTAATTTCATTTTGAACTTCATCGATAAGGTTTTTGAAGAAAATGTCACCTCTTTCAAGAAACCTTAGAAAGAACAACTGTATAGTATAGCCTCGAGAAAGGCTTTCTCCAGGCTATACAAAACTAAGTGGTAGCAACATAAAACTATTAAAAACATGTTATGAAAAACAACACCATGAGGAATACTTGAAGAAAATGTCACCTCTTTCAACGTTCTGAAAAATTAGCCATATAAACTATGATCTTAAAGATTTTATAGATATAACATGTGCAACAAACCAAATATTACATTAATGGATAGAGTTAAAATAACAATAGATACTAACATAACAAAAAAAAAACAGAAACAATAGGAACATACACTCCTCTTGTTATAGACCACGAAATAATATGGAAACAAGAACACATACATTTAAACCCACTTATAATATCGGCAATAGGTATCACGCACTCTACAATTTTGTACAGCGTTTTAAGCAACTTCAACAGAATCCATCTAGTCATGAACGTATTTACAACGCGAGTCCGAACTTTCCTGAAACAATAGAAACAATAGATAGACTTGATTCGCACGGGTTTATCTAAACAATAACCGCAAGAGTCCGAGAAAGGGACTTTAGAATAATATTAATAATTTTATTTCTTTAATTTAACCGGTGTACAAAATACATATCTAATTGGAGAAAACGTTAAACCAACAAGCATCCTAATTTGTTTAAATAAATAAATATATGTATATATATATATATATATATATATATATATATATATATATATATTGATTTTTACTCCTTCACGGATGGAAAAATACAATGTGTTTTCATTCCAGGTGTACATCCGTTCACTACTGTCGTTCTGAAAAGAACAGCTTTGCTGACGTTTCGCCAAAATCACATTTGGCATTTTAGAAGCTTTCTTTCTCGCGTCCGAATAGAGACTGAAGTGTTGGTGACTGCGACGCTTCCTTTTAGACCCCCACTCGGGGCCGAAGGTTATATCTGCGCAGGCGTTGGTCGTTATTTATGTTTTCCGGATGGTGCTGTTGTTGTGGCGCTAATTGTGCTTGAGTTTTTGCGATTTTAGATTTTTCGATTATTGTCTTCCATACGGTTGGTAGTTTTAATGATTCGTTCCTTTTATTCAACACAGACGAGACAAAACGAACTTAAGGTAATATCTAGTGCTTTAAAAAAAATGGCTACACAAATCGCACCATAGAGAAAGCTATTAATGCACAGGTTTCCCGAACAACGAACAACAAAAATTATGAACCGGGAAAGCAACGAGTAGTCTTACCATATGTAAAAGGCACAACAGACAGAATCGGAAGAATTCTTAGGAAACACAACATACAAACAATACACAAGCCACAAACAACTATAGGTAAACTACTTGGAAACCCAAAAGATAAAATGAAACTGGAAAACCACGGAGTATACAGTATTCCGTGCCAGGACTGTGAAAAGTTGTACGTGGGGCAAACTAACAGGCGAATATCAGCAAGAGTGTAAGAGCATAAACTCAGCATCAGAAATAAACAAACAACCTCAGCTTTATTCCTACATCATCAGCAAACCGGCCATAAAATAAATTTCGATGGGTGTAGGGAGATTGCCAATATAGAACATTATAAGACCAAAATAATCCGAAGGGTGATTTGAATAAAAGGAACGAATCATTAAAACTACCAACAGTATGGAAGACAATAATCGACAAATCTAAAATCGCAAAAACTCAAGCACAATTAGCGCAACAACAACAGCACCATCCGGAAAACATAAATAACGACCAACGCCTGCGCAGATATAACCTTCGGCCCCCAGTGGGGGTCTAAAAGGAAGCGTCGCAGTCACCAACACTTCAGTCTCTATTCGGACGCGAAAAAGAAAACTCCTAAAATGCCAAATGTGATTTTGGCGAAACGTCAGCAAAACTGTTCTTTTCAGAACGACAGTAGTGAACGGATGTACACCCGGAATGAAAACATATATATATATATATATATATATATATATATATATATATATATATATATATATATATATATATTCTTAATCCTTCACGGATGGAAAAATAAAATGTGTTTTCATCCCGGGTGTACATCCGTTTACTACTGTCGTTCTGAAAAGAACAGGTTTTGCTGACGTTTCGCCAAAATCACATTTGGCATTTTCGAAGCATTCTTTCTCGCGTCCGAATAGAGACTGAAGTGTTGGTGACTGCGACGCTTCCTTTTATACCCCCACCCGAGGCCGAAGGTTGTATCTGCGCGGCGTTGGTCGTTATTTATGTTTTCCGGATGGTGCTGTTGTTGTTGTGATAATTGCCCTTGAGTTTTTGCGATTTTAGATTTGTCGATTATTGTCTTCCATACTGTTGGTAGTTTTAATAATGCGTCCCTTTTATTCAAATCACCTTGTTTTTCAATTTCTATGGCTTCTCGGATATATTGGCAATCTCCCTACATTCACCGAAATTTATTTTATAGACGGTTTCCTGATGATGTAGAAATAAAGCTGAGGTTGTTTGTTTGTTTCTGATGCTGAGTTTATGCTCTTCCACTCTTGCTGATATTCGCCTGTTAGTTTGCCCCACGTACATCTTTTCACAGTCCTGGCACGGAATGCTGTATACCCCGGGTGGGGGTATAAAAGCAAGCGATGATAGATGATATAGGTTAAAATTAATTTTGTAGAATGATTATTCCGTCCAGGACCAAAATTCGATGCCCTTGACAGAAACATTAATATTAGGAAGGGCAAAGAGTTGAGTGAAGGAAACTTATTCGCTGTTATATATAAAATTTTCGCAACACCCTCGTGGTTTAATAGACAGCGCCTCACATCAAGCTCGAGGGGTCCCAGGCTCCATGCCCCCAGTCCTCACTATTTTTTTTTACATACTTAGAGTATATTATTGTAAATTTTACTTAGGTTTTGAATATCTGTCTTGACAGAATTTGAATTCTTTTTTATAAAGATCATAATTAAATTTATGATTATTTTGGGCTTCGTGTTTTGTCAAAGCGGTTTGATTTTTCTTGTCGTACTTCTGGCCGTTTATTCTGTTTTCAAGATATTGACATGATTGACCAATATATACACCATCGCAATTTGAACAAGGTCCAAGAGATTTCATAAATTGTGTGTGATTTTTTATTTTTACTATAGTTAGTTTGAAGTAAACTGTTTGCTTTATTTTTTTTTTTTATTTGTTTAGCGCATCAACCACACAGGGTTATTAGCGCGTAACACAGTTGGGGTTAATTACTACAATTATAAATTATATGTGGCAGTATAGATTACAATCTTTGAGAAAATTTAACACATTGTTTAGATTTTTGTTAAGGATGTCTTTTACGTTATCCTGGATTTGGTATTTAAGTCTTTCTGTGGCAAACTTTGGGCAGTCTACTAATATATGTTGCACTGATAAAGTTACCGAACATATCTCGCAAACAGGATTATCCTCTTTGGAGATCAGATAACCGTGAGTTAGTCTTGTATGACCGATTCTAAGTCTATTGATAATCGTTTGGTCTTTTCGATTACTTAAATTACATTCCCATTTTCGGACACTGGGTTTACACGTACGAAGTTTGGATGACGATCTATCCCATTCCTGCTGCCATGAGGATATTGTCTGGTTTTTGATGTACCACTTAAAATCACTGCTTAGTGTGTTTGAAACTGCAATTGCGTTGGGGTCTTCTGTGGCGGCCCTAGCCGCTGTGTCGGCTAGTTCGTTACCAATTATTCCTATGTGTGATGGAACCCATATAAATGCTACCTTTCTTCCTTCTGCTTGGATATTGTAAAGGATTCTATAGACTCTTTGGACTAAGGGGTCTTTGGAAAAGGGGTGTTGAATTGCTTTTATAGAGTTAAGCGAGTCTGAGATGATTAATGAAAATTTACGGTTACCTTGTTGTATATACATTAAAGCCTGAACTATTGCGTAAAGTTCTGCCGTGTACGTACTCGTATGTTGTGTGAGTTTGATTTTAAGAGTCATGTTGGGGGTAACAACTGCGGCACCCGTTCCCTTGGTGGACTTTGATGCATCAGTATATATTTTGTCTCCATCAGGTAGATTATTTAGTATCAACTGAAGTTCCAATTTAATTAAACTATGAGGTGTTTCTTCTTTGTTGTACTGGCAGAGCTTCGTAATGATGATGGGTTTTTGAATGGTCCATGGAGGGGGTAAAAAGCGGTCATCTTGGAAAAACTTTGGAAACGAGATTTGAAGATTAGATTGGTACCGATTTATTCGTTCATAGAATGCTGGTCTGGATCTGATTTTACTGGCGTAAAGATCATTATAGCGGTTTGCAAACACATTGTGGTGGGTCGGATTATTGGGGTTGATTGCTACTGTGGTGGCGTATGACAAAGCAAGGTAGGCCCTTCGAAGTTTCAGAGGGGGTTCTGCAGCTTGGCAAAGTAGACTTTCTACAGGGCTTGTGCGGAAGGCGCCTAATGCTATGCGAATAGCTGAGTTATGAATTGTATCCAGAGGTTTTAGAGTAGAGTTTGATGCGGAATCATATGCTATGGAGCCGTAGTCAATTCGTGTTCTGATTAAGGTTCTGAATATTATCAAGAGAATATTGGTGTCGGCTCCCCACGATCGGCTGGACAGGATTTTTAGCATGTTTAGTCCTTTATGGCATGATGATATAAGGTTTTGAATATGTGGTTTCCATGTGAGCTTATTATCAAATATCATTCCTAGAAACTTTGTACTTTCATAAAATTTTAACGTCTTCCCGTTGAGTCTCAATAATGGCGAGACATTTTCGGCACGTTTCGAGAAGAGAATACATTTAGTTTTAGCTAATGAGAATTGAAATCCTGTGGTTTTGGACCATCGCTCCAGGCTTATAAGATTGTTTTGTAGGATTCTGCACATTGAATTCAAGTTCATCCCTTTTGTTAATAAAACAAGATCGTCTGCGTATAGTCTGCATTTTACTGGAGTCGATATGTATTTTGTTATGTTATTTATTGCGGCAAGAAAGAGAGTTGTACTAAGTACTGAGCCTTGGGGAATTCCGTTTTCTAGGGTAGTTTCTTCTGAAACTGTGTTATTTATTCTTACTTGAAAACTTCTTTGTTGCAAAAAGTTGTTGATAAATTTAGCCATATTGCCCTTAATGCCCCAAGAAGTTAGTTGTTGTAAAATTCGATATCTCCAGGCAGTGTCGTAGGCACGTTGGATGTCAAAAAATATGACGACACATTTTTGCTGGTTCACAAATGCTTCATGGACTTCGGATTCCACGTCAATGATGTTGTCTTGTGTTGACCTAGATCTTCGGAAACCACTTTGCTCTGGAATAATTAAATTTTTTCGTTGAAGATACCAAGATAATCTATTATTTACAATTTTCTCCAAGACCCCGCATATAACACAGGTTAGTGAAATCGGTCTGAATGAGTCTGTATTATTTAAGTTGTTATTTTCTTTCGGTATTGGGATAATAATTGCTTTTGACCAGGCTATTGGAAAATCTTGCTCTGTCCAAATTTTGTTGTATATGTCTAATAGAAATTCTTTACTTTTATCGGAGAGTTTTTTTAGAAATATGGCAGGGATATTGTCTGGACCTGGGCTTCCGTTCTTAATATTGTTGAGACTATCGTTTAACTCATCTATTGTTATCAGAGTGTTAAGAGGTGAATCTTTATCGCAACTAAAATCTATTGGGTTTCTTTCTGAGGTTTTTCGGTACATATCAAAGTCTTCAGAAAACTGCCGGCTACTTGAGAATGATTCATATGTTTTTGCAAATAAGTTAGCTATATCATAGGTGTTTGTGATAGTACCTCCGTCTTTAGATATCGAGTGAATAGGGAAGTAAGTGTTTTTACCAGATATTCTTTTAATCTTATTCCATACTTCTGAAGAAGGAGTAGATGGTGTAAGTGAAGATACATATTGGGTCCAAGAGTCTTTTTTACTTTTCTTAATTATAAATCTAGCTTTAGCTCTTAATCTTTTGAAATTCACCATGTTTTCTGTAGTCTTTTCTTTTTTGTATTTGTAAAGTGCTTGTTTATATGATCTGATGGCCGTTTTGCACTGCTCATTCCACCAAGGAACACTCTTATGTCTAAGGTTACTTGAGGTTTTCCCTACGGATTGTTCTCCAGCATTTCTCAAGATATTTGTGAAGGTTTTTACTAAGGAATCGACATTGGAATTACTGATGGATAATGACTTGATTTCATGTTCAACTAAATTTCGATATTTAGCCCAGTCAGCCTTTTTTAGGTTCCATTTTTGTGGAATAGAAATATCGTATACTTCTGAAGGATCAGTAATAGTTATTGGGAAGTGATCACTACCGTATAGCATTGGAAGCACCTTCCATTGGAGGGAAGCAGCAAGGGATGTATCACATAAACTAAGATCAAGGATTGAGGATTCGCCTGTGGAAACGTTAAAGCGGGTGGGTTCTCCAGTATTAAGTAGGATTAAGTTGGCTAAGTCTATGGCCTTATATAGGTTTCTTCCTCTATCGTCGGTGTTTAGGCTACCCCATATGGCATTACGACAGTTAAAATCTCCCAGTATTAGTCGAGGGGCAGGGACTTGAGATATTATGTTGCTGATATCGAGAATTGTGAACTCTTTAGATGGGGGAATGTATATGTTGCATATTGATAGTTTTTTGGAGAGATTAATTTGTACTGCTACTACTTCTAAGGTCGAGTTGATTAATATCTCATATGCGTTTATGTCTTTCCGTACAAAAATTGACACTCCACCACTTGCCTTGTCTCGATTATCTCTGTTTTTATGGAATCCATTAAAGTTTTTGGGGCAGTGTGTTTTTCCTTGTTTAAAATGTGTTTCTTGTAAGCCAATGATGGATGGGTTTTCTTGTTTGATGAGAATTTGAAGCATTTCTAGGTGCGTAAAATAGCCATTAAGGTTCCATTGTAAAACAGAGTGGAATGATGTATCCATTTTAAATATATTTAAGTTATTATTAATTTTTAAGTTGGTTAATACGTGTCTTGTGAGGCGTCGCTTTCTGTCTCGGATGTTAATCCATCAATATAATTTCTTATCTTCCTCCTAAATTTTGTGCATCTAGTTTTGACAGCTCGGTCGGTAAGGAGTGGGTAAATTTTTTCTAACATATAATTTAATCCTGGAAGGTCTCTTGTGTATTCTAATGCAACATTTATAGGTTCGGAAGAGTTGTGAATATTGGTAAATAAATCGGTTAGTTGATCAAATGTCAGTATAAATGGTGGTGAATGTGTTTCTATTGTCTGCTTAGCTGCTTCAAAAGGTTTTTCGGGATATGAGGCTTTTTGTAATATGTTTTTTCCATGTTTAGGTTTTTTTGGAGTTGGATTTGGTTTTGGAAATATGTGTTGCTCTTCGGGTCGGTTTTTGATTGCGTCGGCAGGCGGTGTGAGTATTTCTGTAATATTGCGCTTATTGGTTAGTTGGTTGGAGTTAGAATTCTGTAATTTTACGTTTAATGCTACGTCTTCTGAACCAGGTGTATTTTTATTTATTCCAGGTATCACTGGAGAAGGGTGAATTTGAGGGGTTTTATTTGGAGATGTACTTTGTTTATCCGTAATATCTTGTTGATTATCGGAAAACCGTGGACATTTGGACGCAATATGTCCTGTTGTTTGCACTTAAAGCAGTTCTTATCTGTGGATAAGAAGATTCTGTAAAGAGAGTCTTCATGATTAATAGTCAAAGAATCTGGAATCTGGGAATCTTCTGTTGGCAATATAAAGACTTGGCGGCGGAAGCTTAAAATATGTGAATATTCTGGATCCGGAATATTTATTCGTATATATGAGATAGGAGAAATTAATTTTAGTCCGAGTTGATGAAGTTCATTTTGCAATATATTGTTAGGAATTGTTCGACAAACATTTGATATTACTAATCGTTCAGATGGAGTAACTAGTCGCCTTCCATGAAGTAATTCATTGTTTATTTTGATAGGTTTATTTTCGGTTATAAATTTATCTACTGCGCTTTTACTGGAAAGATAGATGCAAACGCGGTTGTTGGATATTCTGGATGAGAAGATAATATTTTTGGGGCCAACTAGTGGTCCTACAGCAAGTATGTAGTCAGGAAGTTTGGAATCCTCTACAGAGTTGAAAACAATAGCTTGATCTTTTTTTGGGGTTTGTTGTTGGTAAAGTGCTGAGGCATATGATATTGGCGTGTTGAGATTAGTTATGTTGTGGGTTTCAGGTGGCCTCCCATTTCCAGGATCATCACTTGGATCTGTATTCATTGTTTAGGTTTAGATTTCTTCTTCGACGTCATTAATATGTTACTAAGTGCGGCCCTGTCGTTGCCAGGAGATTCCCGGTAGCGCCGGTGGCAAATACTTTAAACTTTGCCGCTAGTCGTACTGCCGGCTGTAGAAACTAGAATGGTTGCGCGCGCTTCTGCAGTCTTCACGTGTTGATTATCCGTGTATTTGCAGGCTTATTCGTTAATTTAAGGCGTACTTACAGTTTTCTAGTTGATACTGGGTTGTTATAAGGTATATAGAACACTACTTTAACTAATTAAAATCTCTGCAACTTCGACGAAATCGACTTTTGTACGGGCTAACAATAACAATGCTATAGCTGTCACAGTCAGAACCGGACTCCTGTTTGCTTTATGATTGATTGAAATGTTCTGCTTTTTAAAAAATGATTGCAGATTCTCAGACAAACTCCTTATATAAGGAAGAGTCAAATAATGTTTTTTGTTTTCTGTTTTTGTTTTGGTCATTATTTCGTACCGCCATGTTATGTGTTTTGTTATTAATAAATTTGAATTTTAGAATTAAAAATATGATCGGATAATTGAATAGCTCTGTCAGCTAAACCCATTATTACTGGTGTTTTTTGGGACAACGCATGCTGTGAGAAATAATTTAAATATCTACCTGACCAGGTTGGTTTTGTATACCACCCAGTTTGAATTATCTTATCTTTATGGGGGAGGGTCATATCAAGAAAGCTTATTTGATTATTTTGTTCAACTTCGATAGTGAACCTTAATTTCTTATGGTAGCTCTGAAAACATGATAAAATATAATTTTCTTGCCCTCTTGGGATGGCTGTCAAACAATCATCGACGTATCTATAGAAAAAAGGAAGTTGAAAATTTAATTTGGTAATAACTTGGTCCTTCAAATCTTTAAGTACCAGTTGAGCTATACAACTCGAAATAGCAGATCCTAATTTGCCTGTAAAATTTATCATTATAGGAGAAATATGTCGAATTTAATGTTACTTGTACAGCCTTCTGGAATTTATTTAGTGGAATGTCTGTAAATTTTTTTAAATGATATTAAGTGCCAAGTCGACTGGAATATTAGTGTAAAGAGATACGACATGAGATTATAGTATAATCGTTTGGCATGTTTCTTGATTTAAGCATTTCTTTGAATTGCCAGGAATCTTTAATATATGAATCAGATTTATTAATTATTTTGCTAACTATGTTCTTCAGAAATTTTGAGAGATTAAAAAAACAAGGATATGAAATAATTTTATTTTATTCCTTGTTGAACCTCATCCTAAGAAATTTGTTTTTCAAAAAAATATATATAAAAAAAGGTTCAAATATATATATACAGGGTGTCCGGGAAAATGTGGGAGATCTCTCGGACTCAGATAGAACATTAAAAAATAAGATGACAAGTTCCCATAAATTTTTTTCCTAGCGGCCCTCCCTACGGAGATACGGCCCCCTAAAGGACCCCACTGGAAATCGGTTTTTCTAGAATAACTTTTAAACGACTCAATATAATTTAACGAAAATTTAATATGATAAACAGTAGTAAGGACCTCTCAAAATGCTTCCCTTAAAACATAATTAGCTTGATTAGTTTACCAGGGACGGACTAGATTGTACATTTTAACGCTCAAATTTTTAACACCCTGTATGATAAGGAGTTAAAAAAAATAAATTTGGATACCTTGAACATTAAGCTAAAGAAAAGGTGCTCTTGTTCATTGTCGATAAAAGGAACCGTTTTCGAGAAAAAAAAAATAAAAGAATACAACTTTGGGAGTATTAAATATGTTTTGATCCTGAACAACCTAATACGCTAAATAGAAAAAAGTCAATTAAAAACTTCATAAGTGGGTTCAACATGTGCTCCGTGATTTGTGATGCACTCGCGGGCACGACGAATAGAGGACTGCTGTACTCGCCACAACAACCCAGCATTGTTCCTTATCATATCGCAATGAAACGTGATTCTCTGTAAAAGTTCCTCCCTAGTAGCAACCGGAGAGGAATACACCAAGGTTTTGAGATGACCCCACAGGTAGAAATCCATTGGCGTTAGGTCGGGAGACCGTGGAGGCCAGGCAATGGGACCTCCTCTGCCTATCCAACGGTTTCCATAGACGTTATTTAGGTGGTCCCGTACAGCAACGCTAAAATGGGGTGGGGCTCCATCATGCATAAAATGCATCCTTTGGCGGGTTTCAAGTGGCAAATGCTCTATTGAATCTAGAAAAGCGTTCTGAAGGAACTCTAAATAAAGTTCACCATTCAATCGTGCCGGTAATACGCATGGTCCAATGAAAAAATTGCCGATTATTCCTGCCCAAACATTAATGGATTGAAACTGATGTTGATGATGATGAACGACAGTGGCATGAGGGTTTTCATCAGCCCATACATGCGAGTTATGTAAATTTACAATACCATCTTTGGTAAATCCTGCTTCATCGGTAAAAAGAATAATGCTAATGAAGTTTGGGTTTGTTCGTTGTTGATCTAACAACCAGTTTGCGAACTGGATTCTTCGAGGAAAATCTTCAGGAAGTAGTTGATGCACTTTTTGCAGATGATAAGGGTATAACAACTGTTCTTTAAGTACTTCAGCAACTGTACTTTTTGACACATGAAGCTGCGCGGCTAATATTCGAGTGCTTATTGAGGGAGTATCAGCTACAGTATCCAAAATATCTTCCTCCAATTGCACCGTACGTACTGTTCTCCTCACACCAGCATCAGTACTCCTTTTCCCAAAACTTCCTAAAAAATAATGTTACCTTATTAATTGAGAATTGCCCACCAGTTTCTCTTAGACGTTGGTCAATTCGCTGAAATGTTTTCTCATTTGGAATATTGCGATTAGGATATCTTTCTCCATACAACCTTCTTGCTTCATAAGCATTGCAAGATGCAAGTCCGTACATAAGATGCATATCTGCATACTCACTAAATGTGTATCCCATTATCGAATTAATTTTACCAAGGTATTCAAAATTTAATAAATTAATATCGAAGTAGGTACAAAAAGATCAACGTGTCAAGAAGATTTCAAATGCACACGTCAATGCGAGATTATTTATTTCGTACCATAGTAACGTTTGTAAAAGTGCATTCTTTAATACTGATAAATAAACAATAATAAAACATTAATACTTTTATTATTTTTTTTCTCGAAAACGGTTCATTTTATCGACAATGAACAAGAGTACCTTTTCTTTAGCTGAATGTTCAAGGTATCCAAATTTATTTTTTTTAACTCCTTATCGTACAGGGTGTTAAAAATTTGAGCGTTAAAATGTACAATCTAGTCCGTCCCTGGTAAACTAAACAAGCTAATTATGTTTTAAGGGAGTATTTTGAGAGGTCCTTACTACTGTCTATCATATTAAATTTTCGTTAAATTATATTGAGTCGTTTAAAAGTTATTCTAGAAAAACCGATTTCCAGTGGGGTTCTTTAGGGGGCCGTATCTCCCTAGGGAGGGCCGCTAGGAAAAAAATTTATGGGAACTTGTCATCTTATTTTTTAATGTTCTATCTGAGTCCGAGAGATCTCCCACATTTTCCCGGACACCCTGTATATATATATATATATATATATATATATATATATATATATATATATATATATATATATATATATGTGTGTGTTTTCATTCCGGGTGTACATCCGTTCACTACTGTCGTTCTGAAAAGAACAGTTTTGCTGACGTTTCGCCAAAATCACATTTGGCATTTTCAAAGCTTTCTTTCTCTGCTATGAACGAGGATTTTCAGGCACATATAATAGAACTCTCGGAGCATTACCTCAAAAATACTTATTTTTCTTTCAACGGGCAAATGTATAAACAAATGGATGGTGCTCCAATGGGGTCCTCGCTATCACCAGTAGTCGCGAATTTATTTATGATATACTTCGAGAAAGAAGCTCTTGAGAAAGCAAGTTTAAAACCCGAATTATGGATTCGTTATGTGGATGACATATTTATTATATGGCAACATGGTCATGCAGAGCTCGAAAAATTTCTGACTCACGTAAATTCAATCCACCCCAGAATACAATTTACTCTAGAGTTAGAGGAAAACAACAAACTACCATTTTTAGATGTTTTGGTCACAAAACTACATAACGGACATTTCGAATACACCTTGTATAGAAAACCAACACATACAGACAGATATTTAAATGCAAAATCACATCATCACCCAGCACAAATTCAAGCTGTGGCAAACACTCTAATATCTAGATCCGTGCGACTAACTGAAACACAGACGAGACAAAACGAACTTAAGGTAATATCTAGTGCTTTAAAGAAAAATGGCTACACAAATCGCACCATAGAGAAAGCTATTAATGCACAGGGTTTCCGAACAACGAACAACAAAAAATATGAACCGGGAAAGCAACGAGTAGTCTTACCATATGTAAAAGGCACAACAGACAGAATCGGAAGAATTCTGAGGAAACACAACATACAAACAATACACAAACCACAAACAACTATAGGTAAACTACTCGGAAAACCAAAAGATAAAATCAAACTGGAAAACCACGGAGTGTACAGTATTCCGTGCCAGGACTGTGAAAAGTTGTACGTAGGGCAAACTAACAGGCGAATATCAGCAAGAGTGGAAGAGCATAAACTCAGCATCAGAAATAAACAAACAACCTCAGCTTTATTCCTACATTATCAGGAAACCGGCCATAAAATAAATTTCGATGGGTGTAGGGAGATTGCCAATATAGAACATTATAAGACCAGAATAATCCGAGAAGCCATAGAAATTGAAAAACAAGGTGAGTTGAATAAAAGGGACGAATCATTAAAACTACCAACAGTATGGAAGACAATAATCGACAAAACTAAAATCGCAAAAACTCAGGCGCAATTAGCGCAACAACAACAGCACCATCCGGAAACATAAATAACGACCAACGCCTGCGCAGATATAACCTTCGGCCCCGAGTGGGGGTATATATATATATATATATATATATATATATATTTATATATATATATATATATATATATATATATATATATATATATATATATATATATATATATATATATATATGTAGCTAAAGCTAGGACAAGGCAGGGCAGGGCAGGACGCGGTTTGAGCTAAAAGATTAAACCGAGTTCTATCTTGCTTCAGTGAAACAACAAAAAAAACCAAGAAATGTACTAATAACTAACAACAAATGTATTTGAGAATAGTGAAAACTACTTAAGGTAAAAAGAATTAGTATATTGTATTGTCAATGACGGTCTGCATTTTGCACATTTGCAAAAGTAATTTTTGGTAATTTTAAATATATTTGTTATTAGTTTATGTTAGTTGTTAGTTCATTTTGTCGTTTTCCTTTTGTTGTTTCACTAAAGCAAGGTTTAATATTTTTGCCCAAACCAGTCCTGCCCTGCCTCGCCCTAGCTTTATTTAGGTTATTGCGAAGCTTATGTGACTAGGAGACCGTTTTTTAGTATTTATTGTTTTGTTCGTTTGTTATGTAATGTTCTTTACAGTTATGCAAGATTACTAAAGTTGCTATTGGAGTAAGAAATTTAAACGTAAATGGGTACGAAGCAATTATAAATGCACTGGAACGCCACTGATGAACGTTCCATATACGAAAACAGTTAATTTTTGATACATGATATATTATACAAAAAATATGCAGAATTTAATATAAAATTCAAAAACATTAAAACATGTAGAATATCATATTTAAAAAGAACCAATGGATACTTACTAGTCTTTTTTGAAACACACCACACAACTTTTGTATGGAATATTTTTTTCTAATTTCAGAAAAAACCAAGATATTTCAATTTAAAGAGTTATTTGGTTCACCCTGGGCATCGGCGAATTTACCGATTTTTTCGGATTAGAGGATTAGATCTAACAATGCTTTCTTTTCTGTGGTTTGGACGTAAGGAACGAGATAAAATAATTTTGATGAAATTATAATAAAATAATAAAGAAAGAATCTAATCCTCCTGTTCTTAAATTCACAATAAAAGCTTGTATTCCCTTGGAAATTCAATTTATTTATCAAGAAATCAAAGCTTGTTTGTTACTTCCTGCTGTAATTCGAGTTTATTAAGCTTTTTCCATTTTTCAAGTGGGTTTAACTTGATTGTTTTGACATTAATTAAAAACAACATTAATATTTAGTAAAACGGAAATTTCTTGTTTATCAGTCTTATTGCCCTAATGACTCTTTTGCTGTCATTTGCAACCCCTACACGGAGCGGGATTTTAAAATTAAATACTTCAGATATTTGGCATTCTCTCAGTATTTAATTACAGTTAGATTTAGCTAAAATAAATGTTTTAATTAATTATAAATATGCGTATTTGTTAATTACAAAATTCTTTTTTCTGCAGCAGGAGGAGGGGAGTTATTAGAGCTACACTACATATGTAGGTATAAAAGTTCAGATATAATTATGCCCAAAAACGTATATTTTTCAAAATACAAAATGGCAAATGGTTGCATTTTGGTAAAAATCCAATATGGCCTCGTAAAATATATAAATCATTATTATTAAGAAACAACTCATCGAATTCAAAATTTGAGCAAAACTAAACTGTGAAATAGAAAAAATCTGGTTTTTGTTTTTTGTCTAAATCCATTAGGGCTGATCAAGGTGGCGGCTTAATGAAATGTTTCAAAATTCAGAACCAAAAACTACTTATCTAATTGACTTGAAATTTTCCAGAAAAATCAAGTATTAAGCAGGGTTAAACTGGTACATTTATGTTAATTGTGCAAATCATATAGAACAATACAAAATGGTGGCATAATAAAATGTTTAAATATTCCGTAACATTAAATCCTCCTTTTTACGGAGGAAAATAATAAGGGACATATTTATTTTTTGTAGACTACGAAAAATAAATAATAATAATAACGAACAAACAGGTCCAATTGAGAACCTCCTCCTTGTTTGAAGTCGGTTAATAATATTAAACCAATATTTATATCAAAACTAATCCTCTACCAACAAAAAGAGGTATTTTTCAAGAAGATTTTATATAAGGACGATTTAAAACTAATGGCAGCTACCAAGAACGACCTGGATCAGATGCTCCAAACTGTCGAGAATTTCTCTACAGATATTACAATGCGGTTTGGGCTAGATAAGTGCAGAACTGTCCGTATAAGGAAGGGTAGGATTCACGAGGATGGATTTGAGATGCTGAACGGTCAGAGTATGGAAGCAATGCGACATGGAGATACCTACAATTATCTTGGTATAAAGCAAGGCAGTGTATAAATCACCAAGTAACGAAGAATGAACTGAGAAGAAAGTTTACAAGAAGAATACGACGATTGCTAAAATCAAAACTTAACAGCAAAAAATTTTTTAGGGCAATTAACACCTACGCTTGCTCTGTGCTTGGCTATTCATTTGAGATTATTAAGTGGTCCAACACTGATATCAATAACCTGCAGCGAAAGATCAGAACTGTGCTCACAAAGGGACAAAAACATCATCCAAGAAGTGCCATAGAACGTACGACAATTCCACGGCATCAAGGCGGAAGAGGATTAACAGATATCTCAAAGCAGCTAGACCAACAAATCATCAAACTACGAAGCTATTTTCAACAAAAAGCAGGCACATCTGACTTACATCAGATTATATGTGATTCGGATCACGTTACGCCTTTACAGCTAAAAGCGCAGCAAGTTTCAACTCCTCACGAATCCGTAGGTGAGCAACTGAAGAGTTGGAGAGAAAAGCCTCTGCATGGCAGACATGTAAATGAGGTCAGTCAGGATTACGTCGACAATACGTTGCTATACAAGATCAAGTAAGTCCAACCAGAAACTACTTAAAATATGTAATGAAAGATGCAATAGTGGTAAATGACAGCTGCAGATATGGATGTCGGATGTCAGAGACCATACAACATGTCACAGGGGGATGTCAGATGTTCGCTGCAAGTGAATACAAGTTGAGACAAGATCCATTAGCCCAAATTCTGCACCAAGAACTAGCAGAGAAATTACAGCTCTTGCAGGAACAAAGAGTGCCATATTATATACAACCTTGAGCCTATTTTAGAAAATAATCTTTACAAGTTCTATTGGAATCGCACTGTTTTGACAGACCAAACTAACATTTGTAATAGACCAGATATTATTCTTGTAGATAAAAGGGCAAGATAAACAATTTTGATAGAGGTGGCTATACCGAATACTCATAATTTACGTCAGAAGTATGCGGAAAAAACTGGACAATATCGTGACTTAGAGGAACAGATCAGGAGACAGTGGGGAAGAGCGTCCGAACACTGCCTTTCATTATGTCAACAACAAGAGTTATCCCAAAAAACTTTCTCTAGAACACCAAGGAGCTTGGCCTTAACGAACGTCTTTTCCAGGCTATGCAAAAGGCAGTGCTACTCGCGACATCCCGAGTAGTTCAATATCACCAAAATGGGCCCAATAACACGGAAAGGGCCCCATCAGAGCTCAATCTTTTTGATATGTAAATATCTGGGATCACTGAATGTTCCGTTTTGTTTAGAGAGGGAGTGCGAATGCCATTCGGAACTTAAAAAAATAATAATAATAACAATAATAATAAGAATTAATAAATAAATTAAATACCAAACAAAATTAAATAAATTACAGTTCACAGGATTTATATAAAGTTACTGCCAATCATTTATATGTATATATAGGCGTATGTATATGTTGTAGCAGGGATTTTGTAAGTAAAGGCGAATTTAGCGATTTTTTTAAATTTACTCTTTATATTTAATATTATTTTTGTAGCACTTGTTGGACAGTATCATTGACATTTGGAACAATCTACAAAGTAATTATTTTTTCTGGCCATGATCCTTTTTAGCTCCCCAAACTTTGTCAACATCAACAAATCTTTCTCAAAATGTCCACATTTTTTTCTTAATTTTGTACATTTTTGTAATTAATTATTTGGTAATAACTTTATACAAATCCTATAAATTCTTATTTGTTTATATTTTTTTTAATTTTTACTAAATAACTTAAATAATTAATAACTACTATATAGATTTATAAAATATATTATCTGTATGTAGTGGAATTCTGTACGAGAGAAGTTGTGGGTAAAAATTATTTTATTAATTTTTAGTATTGTAATCCTAAAAAAATCACCCTCCGAGATTTTTTCAGATCTTTACGTTTCAGGGTCCCTAGATGACGAAAAACATGTTTTCTCGATTCCGTCTGTCTGTCGGTTTGTCGGGCTGTCTTTTCGCGGCATAGCTAAAAAACTACTTACCTAATTGACTTCAAATTTTGGTTAAAAATTAAGGGTCATATGAGGATGACCTGATAACATTTTGGTAAAAATCCATTAGGGCAAAATAAAATGGAAGCCTAGTGAAATGTTAAAAAAATTATTACTAAGAAAGTTCTTATCCAATTTATCTCAAATTTTGCCAAAAATCAAGTATTATGTAGGAATCAACTGGTAAAATTTTGGTACCAATCCAAGATGGCGGAATAAAATGGCGGCTTGATAAAATATTTAAAAATTCAGCCTGAAAAAACTACTTAATGAACTGATTTCAAATTGTGTGCCATAACTATTCTGAAAAAATCGCCCTCTCAGGTTTTACATACCAAACATAACTTTTGATAGGTAATTTGTCGAAATATTTTTATTGAAAAGATATCATAGGAATATATCGAACACAAACATGCAGAAATTTTTTATTCCTAGGCCAGCCTCGGTTAATTTATAATTTAATTAACACAATTTGCAATTTGCAAAACAAACATTCGCATGCAAATAAGTGATTTTACATTTTGAACATTAAATCAAATTCTCGTAAATTGTAACCACTATAGGCCGTCTGTCTTCCTGGGTGCGAAGAGTCAAACATATTACTATCATTCGCGTTTCAGGGATTTCGGAGATTAAGAAAATTCGCGAACATAAAAATCAACGACAATACGCGCATAAAAACGTGATACATTTCGCTTTAGGTTATTGGCCCTGGAGGGGGGGGCATTTGCCCCTTTTGCCCCCTTCCCCTAAATATGCCAATGTCGTCTGTGTAATATAGCGCATCAACAAAACTACGTGGCATCCAACTCTTCGAACCGCTTTGTATTTCATTGATAAATATCCGCGAGTCGATACACTTCTTCTCTCGTGATATTTTGTTACTCAAAACTCGACTTAAATGCTTTAAAAATTAAACTTTGTCTTTAAAAAACAATTTTATTTTAAATATACGTTTTTACAGTAAGAAGTCAAAGAAGAAATACTTTATATAATTATATTAAAACACAATGAAACCTTCAGGCCTGGGAATCTGCATCAGCAAAAACGCTAGCAGTTCTTGAAATTGCTAGTGTGAGAATCTTGTGCATCAGCGGCTTCCTTGGGAATGATACATGTAACTCTCGGGTATAATATATATATATATATATAATAATTCTAATGAAGAAAAAGCAGCAGTGTTTCGTGACAATACATTTGAGAACTCTTCGTTTAACATTTCTAACAAATAAGATATATTATTTCGTAATAACAATGTACTGGGTATTTAATTATAAATGCACTCTCCATTATCTTTCGTATTTTTATAGATACAGGGTGTCCAGAAATTCCGTTCCAATATTTGGAGGGGTTGTTTGAGCATATTTAAAGAGTTCTTGTGAACATGGGTCAGATAATACTTCATTTTCAGTAACTATTTTTTATATTTTTTTGTGCTTCGTTTATTTCTAAAGGCATATTTAATAAAAACGTGACAGTTGATTAATATAAGCACTTTAAAATAATTTTCACTTATATTTATTTTAAGTTTAATCGTTTTTAGATGGTTGCTTACAATAGTTCAACGTAAATGCAGCTTAAATCGCATTCTACAACTGTCAGAAACCAGATAATGATGACCGCATTATGCTATTTTGTTTTTCATAGCCTACTACTTGTTCTCAATGTATGCGATTTAAGCTGCATTTACGTTGAACGATCGTAAGCAAGCATCTTGAAACAACTAACTTGTTAATAAATGCGAAAATTATTTTAAAATGCTTATATTAATCAAATGTCACGTTTTTATAAAAATAAAATGGTCAGTTTACCAATTTCTATAAACTGGAATATAGACATTAGAGTATTAGAATAGGTAACACTGCTTATACAGGTATGGGTATAAAATGGACAACCTAGGCCTGGTCATTTAAGTTTAAATGTTATAAAAAATCTGACACCGGTTGAGACTAAATAGAAGACTTAGTTATTTAACGACAAAGGATTTAACGTGAAATTAAACGGATAAATAAAATATAGAAGGTCTAATTTAAATTTTGGCAAAAAATTTACATTAAAAGCAGACATTTTTTTTTCGAATTTTGAAAAAACACAATAATATGCTTTCATGCTTTTTCTAACCTAAAAAGTTTCATTTTAATCAGGTCATCTCAGAAGTTTGACACTGTGTTTTGTTTTATATGTTATATGGTGAATATAGCTTTTTTCATAAGACCGGTTTAAGTGCCGCCATTTTGGAAGAAATATATAACTTGTGATACATCATTGGAAAGGGAATTTTACATAGAATACGACGATGAGAAAAAATATACAGGGTTCTATTTTAAATATTAAGGTTCACGTCACCTACGGTTAAACCGGAGTGATGTATAATGCAATTATATATGTTGTTTTCTTGGAAAAAATAAGTGGATGTGTATGTGTATCAATATGTGTTTATGTTTTAGAGAATATTTTCGCTCTTTCGTAGCGTAAAAAATATAAAAATATTCATTAAATTAAACATATTTTAAGAACTTGCGTATTTCAACATGTTACGTGCGACTAAAATCAAAAAAAATCATTTTAGCATTAGAGCTGTAACGAACCACTTTTTTGTCAATGAAAATCAACGTCAAAAAGATGATTTTTTCTAATAGAATTAGTTTTGTTATAATGCAAAATTAGAGGTCCATACAAAAAAGCAATATAAATTTCGGTGCTTATAGTACTGGCATTTCTATATGCATGAGGATAATTTGTAAATGTCTGGCAGCCTATTTCTGCAGCAGATTAAGGTTTAATTAATTTTGGCATCATTGTCAATATGTCTTGGGCGTATACATCGCAAATGGGAAGGAACATTAGGATGAGAAATCAAGGGATAAATGTTGTAACTGCTTTGAGGCCAAAGATATATCAACCGATTTACCTAAAGTATAACAGAGTTTTAGCGTTTTGAGGTACGCTGCCGTTGTTTGGATAAGCCTATTTTTAAGCATAGGCATATAAATTTGTTTTTAATATTATTGTAGCCCTTTTATCAAAGCATGATTTATTTAGTATTTTCAGCAATTCTGATTTATAAAAAATAGATATTTATAAATTTTGTCTTAATTTTTTAGGGATAACCCTCAAGATAACTTAAATATTTTTAAAAATACAGACTTTCTGTTTTTGCAAGATTTGTAAACTTTTTACTTTGCGTCACATTTTGTTAATCTGAAAACATTTCTACCGTTTATCGATGATACATTTCTTCTGATATATAATGCTAAAAGTAGAAATCTAATGAAGTCAAGACAGGTGTTCTGAAAGGCTTACAAACTGAACTATATCAAGAAGAAAAGAACTATTTTTGAACAAATGAATAATTATATAAACAAAGTATGTTCCAGCATAGTTCTTTTACTATTTGCTTTATGATAGTGTACCTCCATATAATATCCATGATAAAGAAAAATATAAACACAATAAACCATTTTAAAATTAAATATTTTTGAACATATTTTCTGCAGAAGAAAGCCTGATTAGCATTTAAAGAGTTGTATGTATAACTAAAGAGAAAAAAGCGTGCAAACCAGCATATTTTCATTTCCCTGTTTATCATTTCTTTATTGGGCGACGCATGCGCAATAATTACGCAATAGGATTAGTCCTTATTTTGGGACCACCTAAAGCAAATCAAGTAATTTGAAGTCCTTGTAATGTTTTTTGTTTTTATTGCTAATGATTGTTCTAAAAAATTAAGTAATATCAGAGTCTTGTTGTTGGGATATTTATCTACAAGGCGTTTTATCAAAGCATGGCTTACTTAGACTTTTCAGGAATTGTGCTTTCTAAAAAATAGGTATTAATACATTTTATTTCAAGCTTTTAAGATAACTTAATTGTTTTTAAAAATAGGGAGATTCTTCTGTCTGCAAGTTTTTTAAACTTTTTACTTTTACTTTCTTTTAAGAGGGTAATCACTTTCTTATGCGTTCTGTGGCACAATTTAGCCCACTGCTTGTTGATCTTAAAACTTTCATACTGTTAATCGATGCTACTATTCTTCTGATACATAATGCTAAAAGTAGAACTCTAATGGGCTCAAGTCCGGTGAACTGAACCATATTTAAAAAACAGCAATTTTTGAACAAATAAATAATTATATAAACAAAATATGCTGTAACATATTTCTTTTACGATTAAGATTTATGATAATGTACCCCATACTTAACAAAAATATGCTACCGCAATAAATCATTTTAAAATTTAAATATTTTCTGAAAATATTTTCTGTTGAAAAATTGTGAGAGAAAGTCTGATTGTCATTTAAAGAGTTGTATGTATAATTAAAGAGGAAAAAGCATGCAAACCAGCATCCCATCATTTTCCTGTTCATCATTTCCCTATTGGGCGACGCATGCGCAATAATTACGCAATAGGATCAGCGTCGAGTTTACATCGTCCCGACGCCTTAGTCAGTGTCGGGACGGGTACGGGATGTAATTGCTATTTTTAACTCTTGAATACGATCTTTTAGCGTGCTGTTTTCTTGGCGATATTCTACGGGAAAATTTTTATGGGAACAAAACAATTTTAAGTTATTGCAGCCCTGAGAAGGTAGGTAGATATAACATGTGTGGTTGATTTTTTCACTTTTAGATTTTTATTTGCTGAAAAAATTTGTATTTTGTGCTCTGCACTTATTTATAGAACAAATTTTGGACGCAAAGGACCGAACACTTTCGTGATGACCGACTATCTAATTTGAACAGATAGGTAGTGATAGATCCTTTTTTGGGTCATATAAAACCTTAAAAAAATTCAGTGAACTCTTAAAATTTCCCAGAGGAGCCAGCTTTTATGGACTATTTATAGATGAACGCCGGTGATCTATAACAGAAAGTGCTCACTGTCTATACACTGTTGGGACATCGGCTTTTTAAAATTATCTATTGTCAAATTTTCTTTCTCACGTCTGTAATTAAACATGCTGCATCTCATCCAAATAAGCTCAAAAATATAATTTATTCTACCAAAAATTGGATGTTTATATTTAAGGCGTTTTAAAACGATTTAAATGTGTTTGAGGAGGGGCAATAAAATTTGCTGACGTCACTGTTAAACTTAATACAAATAGTAAAACTGAAAAGAATTAGCCGCTCTTTAATGCTCTCTGTCTCTCATGTTATGAGAGATTGTCCAGGTAAAATGAGTGGATTTAAGTATTGAGCAAAATATACACAGCTTCGTAAACAATAAAGTGCTTTAATCAAAATATTTACTTAAAAGATGAAATATGCACGTGTTTAACTTAACTTTTGAAAGTAACACGTGAACCAAAGAGAGTGTTTTCTTTCTTGAGCTAATATTTTAAATTTACTAATTCATACGTATATTACCAATATTTAATTTATTTTTTCAACTCAAAAAGTTTGACTAAACATATAGAAAAAATTATTCATAGTTATAATAATTCAAAATAAGCCTTTGCAGCCTTTCGAAATTGATTTGAAGGTAATAATACAAACTAAGATTGATTACTGAATAAGATACAGAGGCAAATCAAGACATGTTTTTTTCATCAATTTTTGAAACATCCTGTACAAACTGCTCGCAATATATCGGTAATTTTAAAGCCTGGCTCTTTAAAAACAGTTTGCTTTTTGGATGATCAACGTATCTTTTTTTTTTTTTAGAAAATACGCCGTATATGTCGTACACCAATAAAAAACGGGATGTATATCAAAAACTTAGGAGGCTTTGAAATTTGAAGTGTAATTGTTTGAAATGTCATTAGAGATATTGTGACTGATACACTGCCTTATTTTGACCATTGTCCATATGGAAAAACGCTAGGGACGTTGAAGAAAACTTATAACACCTCTTTTAGAATCTAAAGGACCCCGCATATTTCTACTGGAAAATGGCTTTCAGTCAATTTTTCTGAAAATGCGATATGTGGTAGTTCTCAATCTCCTGTTCAAAAGCTTTCAGGACCACAACTAAATCCTACGGCTAGTTTTTAATATACCGGGTGACGAAGTAGGCATTTTGCATTTTCCATATTTTACGCAAAGTATTTATTTATTTTTTAATTTTAAATACTTCGAAATCGAAAATTCGATTATACAATGTATTTATTACGTCTTTTACAACAAAGAAAACTGTAAAATTAATGTGTACTTGGTTAATACATATACAATGTGTCACTTGAATGGGTCTCCTTTTATTATTCAAATTTGTCAAGATAAAAAAATAAAATTTGCAAACGTTAATGCCAGAACAATGCTCCTTTGTGATGCATGTGTGTTTCGTGATTAAACATTTTCAAAAAAATTAATGGAAAAAGCGATCGAGTAGGACATCTTTTGAAAGGCCTTTACAATTCTGATTTATCAACATTACACAATTTAAAATGGTGTCCATTCGTAAATGTTTTAAAACCTAAAAAATATTGAGAATAAAAACTCGAGGTATTTTATTCCTCGCATGATTCTTAATTAATATTATCTTATGAGTATGGGTGCTAAATATTGTACTTTTTTATTTACAGGGTCATTTTTCTTTATAAAACATGTAAATATACATTGATATTTTTTTAGGTTCTGACACATTAACGAATTACCGCCATTTCGAATGTAATAATATTGCCCGGATATTTTGGATCGAGTATTATCACACTCTGAGGATTTATTAAGAAAAATTAGGTGAATCTGACATAACTATACCAGCATAGTTAGTCTAGAATTTTATGAAACTCACTTGTACTATTTTAACCTTTATTAAATTATTAAAGCGTTTAATGGTAATATTTGTTCGATACTTAAAATGTGTCAATTTTAGTGGGTATTTAAATATTCCAGCTATAAAGTAATGATCCTGATTTTCAGATAATATAATGCGTTACAAAACTTGTGAAATAAAATTCATGGCCAGTCTAATGTCAGATATGTTTAAAAGCCTTCATTACAATTATTTAATTTTCATTTAATTTTGATAAATCAAAATTTCACAAAAATCTGACTGTTTGTTTGAGTGTAATGGAGCGTTTAATAAAAATCGGAATTTTAGTGTTGTAGGTGCAGCCGAATATGAAACAAACATGTCCGAATTCTTAAATACAGCTACACCCTGTATAAGCTTATTATTTCTAATACATACCTTAATTTTTAGTCGAAAATATTTAAGCGACTATTCTATTTAAAAGCGCATTAATTAACTAAAAATAAAAATTTTCATAAATTATGGAAAATGCAAAATTCAATCTTTGATTCCCTGTATATAAAAAACTAGAGGCATGATTAAGTTATAGCTACAAGAGCTTTTGATCAGGAGATCGAGAACAATAACATATTAAATTTTTATGGTAGGGATAAACTTAATAATTAAAACTAAAAAATAAACTCAATGTAAGGGTTAGGAAAAAATAGAAATAAAACAAAAATCTAATATTATATATGACGACGATGCTTGAACAAGTCCACGGAATTCCACGGGGAGGTCTAAATTACTACCCTCGACATATCCAAAGCGTTTGATCATGTCTAGCACGCCGCAGTTCTTAACAAACTTCCTTCAAAACTTTCTACTTAGATTGTGAGTTTTCTTTCCAACAGAAGTATTTCCGTAGTGGTTAATGGACATTCATATGACTTTTTTCAAAATTAACACAGGCGTTCCACGGGGTTCAGTGTTGTTACCTACCCTATTTCTCTTGCACGTCAATGATCTGATTTTTTGTACTAGAAATCCTATTTACATCTATGTTGACGATAGTACACTCCACTTCAACATACAATTTTCCAAACCCGTTTCCAAGACTGAAATTGATGATAGGCGTAGAGTAATGATTTTTATCCCTAACCGAGGACCTCCATAAAATCGTAGGTATGGGGAAAAAGAACCTTATTCAGTTTAATGCCACTAAAACATCATGCTTACTATCTCACAAATTATTTCCCAAAACCCACACTATTCAAATGAATAAGCAAATGCTTGGAGTCAAAAATTCCTTTAGCCTAGTTGGTATCACTTTTCAGAAAGATCTTCGGTGATATGATCACATTAAATGTGCGATGATATGGTGGAAGTCTTAATGCTGAATGCTCTAGACCAAGGGTCTTCAACCTTTTTTAGTGCAAGGGTCAAAAACCGATTTGACATCGTCCAAAGGGCCATAATGTTCCAAGTCACTTTATCAATATATCAATAAAATAAAAAATATATAGTTTCAAAGTGTAATAATCTTTATTGCTTAAAAAGTTCAACCAATCAATGCGATATTTGACATTGTTTATATTTGACAAGTGTGTCGATATTTGGTTTTATTTCTGTAGTTGCAAATAGAGATGGGACATGTGACTTATTTTAATGATGCGCTTCACTGACTCTGGCTCATTTTACTGAGTCAGCTCACTGAGCTGCGAAATGAAGCAGCGAAATACACTTCTAACGTCGTTTGACAAAACTCCTAACTCATGAATTGACTCCTGGGCCACGGTTCTGCCACGTTGGCGGCTCGCGATGATTTGGTCAAGTTTATAAGTCATGATATTGCCGAAAAAAAATTCATCATATGCTCTTTTCCATAATGTTATAAATAATATTTAAGTTTATTTCATTTTTCTTAAATAGTAAATTGCCTTATTTTATATGCGTATTTACCAATAGGCAGTTCTAACTATATCTAATATCTGTATTTGTATTTATTTTACATCTAAACAGCCGAAATAAAAAGATAAAACCTAAAGACCGCTAAGTCGCGCCGCATTGAGAATGTAATAAACAGCACATATTGCAATTCATTTTCGACTCTTTCGGTGGTCGGTGACTCTGCGGCTCTTCATCGTCGTAAGGCGTTCCCACTCCGTTACGCTGTAAGTGAGAGGCGAGTCAGAATCGAAAAAGATCTGCACCGCCGAGCTGTTTCAGTGACTTACTTAACTAAACTGATTCTTTGAGCCAGCTCACTCCTGAGTTACATATCTCTAGTTGCAAACCCGCAAACTTCCTTCCAGATGTACGTCTGTAACTCTCGACCTGGTTTTAGACTTCACATTCTTCATACGCGAAAACAGCTACTCGCACACATGTGCTCCCAAACAGAGACGTCATTTTCTGGGCATGTTTTCGGATTTCAGGAAACGAGTTTTGATCGACATATTTTGAATAAAAATCAAGAAGGCCCATGTCGAACTTTCAGTTCCGAATTACACTGCAAATCGATAAGCTCCAATCCAATAAGAGACAATTTTCTGGCATGTCTTTACCGGATACACTGAATAGTCGGGTAAAAAGATTGATGTAATTTTCATTATCTCTGAAGTCAGAAAACCTTGATTGGAACTCTTTTTTGAGTAAATCTAGTGCTGCGAGATATTTATCCACATCTGTACATTTCCAACTTTTCAGTTTAGGAAAGTGCGTAAACTCATTTTTCAACAACTAATTTTTCCATCTATCCAGTTTAAACTCAAATGCCTTCACAGTGTCAAGTAGGTTGTTGATAAGATTCTCTTTCCCTTTTAGTTTGGTGTTCAAGTCATTGAGTTGCAGCGTGATGTCCGTGAGAAATCCAAAGTCACGCAGCCAGTCGGGGTCACTAAATTGAAGAACTGGTTTCTCTTTGGTTTCTATGAAGGAGGCGATTTCCTTCTTGAGTTCAAAAACGCGTTAGCATTCTTCCCCTGTTCAGCCAACAAAAAATATGTCACTTCACCATACTCGGCATTAATTTCGTGTAAAAAATTTGGAAATTCTCTGTGGTTGAGGCCGTGTGATTTAATGAAGTTCACAGTTTATACGACCACTTTAATCACCTCATCAATATTTGTAGATTTTGCACAAAGATTTTGTCGATGATCTTTCTGCTGTTTTTCATCAAACCCCCGAGCCCTTCATTATTTCCTACCATGGATGGTGCACCGTCTGTTACAACAGCAGAAAGGTTTGTCAATTCTAAATTATATCGTCTCAGTACTGTCATCAAACATTTATAAATATCACATCCTTTTGTAGTTTCTTTAATCGGATGCTCCGAATAAATATAGCTAATTGAGCAGTATCGGTTAAATCTGTGCTTTTGTCGAGCGCAACAGAATAGTATACGAACGTTCTTTTAGTGAATTTTCAATCTCTGCCGCTAACTCTTCGATTTTTCTGGCGACAGTAACATCGAACAAACTAACTTTAGAAAAAAGTTGTTTTTGAGATGGGCATAATACTTCAGCGGTGGCCTTCATACATTCCTTGATAAATTCACCATCAGTAAAAGGTTTTAATTTCAAGCTATTTTTTCGGATATAATGTATACTGCTATTACTTACAGTTTCTGATGTCACCACGTTGGTATTTGACAGTTCATTTACTGGCAGCGTTAGAATACTCATAATATTATTTGCGTCAACTTCTTAGTACTTACATCGATGTCCATATTTCCTGTATTTGCTGATAGAGTATATCCTTCTGGAAAAACTTCGACGCACTCTTGATTTTCTGGCAAAACATTTTTCACTTTTGACACCACAATTAAGTTAATAATATATTTTATTCATCAATGTTTTCTTCAAAAAGCGATTTAAGAAGGGGGACCGATTTTCGTAGATAAACGTTTTTAAAAAGAAATTAGTATCCAAAAATGTAACGTAATCAAACATATTGGCACATTTATTTAGTGTACAATTAAGCAAAATTGTTAAAAACTTTTTTGCCCTTTGAGTGAGTCGCACTGACAAGAGTAATATTAGTGTGTCTAAGTGTTTTCAGACACTGAAAAACCTCGTTGAAATTTAGATCTCGACCTTTTAAAACATCCATCGTTGCAGCATAATCCTGTATTCTGTTCTGACGAATTATCATCCATTATGTCCTGCTTAGTCATTTCTGCCAGGGAGACACGAGCATCGACATACATGCATCCCTTCACCGTCCAACTGCAAAGATCAAGGGCCTTCCGCTTTGTTCGCTCCTTTATTCCCAGAATGTCTTAATTATGGAACGTGTTACCAGCAAATGCCTTTCCCTTTTCTCCGAATCTGCAAGTCTTTAAATTCCGCATCAATACATTTTCGGCCTTCGTTGTCTGCTCATAGATAAAAAAAATGCTACAATTCCCTCAAATAAGCTCAAAACTATTATTTTTTAATTCCTATAATATAATGTTAAACAAAGTAACAGTTCGTTTATGTTTAGGATGTTTTAAAACGATTTAAATTTGTTTGAAAGCATCATAAAAGTCTGCTGACGTCAGTAGCAAACTTGAAACAAATATTAAAATTCGATAGCCATACGTTCTTTTCTAATGAGAGTTTTTTTAGGTTCATTTAGTTGATTGAAGTTCTAAGCAAAAAACAACAGGGTGTTTCAGGAAGATGTTTTAAAAAAAGTTAAAATATGGAGGAATGAAATGTGAAAAAAGTTTATATAAACTTAGTTCCGCAGACGCTTTGTCATCGTGTTACAGGATGTTAGAAAATAATTTATGAATCAATTGTTTTTGAATATTATGAAAACGTTTCGATATAACGCATTGAAACTTGGCATGCATCATAACTGTATCAAAATCAATAATAGAAAAAATGTCAAGACATTTTTTGCATTTAACATTTTTTTAATGAATTTAGCAGTTCTTAGTAAAAAAGTATTATGACTTTTTTTCGTCCAATATTTTGTTTTCCAATTTATAATTGGACTCCGGTAGCTTCGCATATGCACCGGGTCGGTGCATGATGTTAAACGGTTCTCTAATCGAGGGGCTGTCCATTTTGTCAGTAAGTTAGGCAATTTGAATATACAACCTACAGTGATTATCGTTAATTTTGACAAATAAATTATTTTGAATTTGAATTTGAATTGTCTATAACATAATAAACTACTTACATATTAACATTCAACGTTATTCAAAGTAAATGTTGAATGTGACAACCTTATGCATCAATAAATGCTCGACAGCTCATATTTCTTTTTATTCTACGAACTATTCCGGGTGTTTCGTATTGTTTCACAAACGATGCCTCGTTCCACCAATATGTTTTTGTTTGTATCTCGTATCTAAATAGATATCAAACGGACTTAGGGGAGAAGAACGTGATGGCCAAGAAATCGCGCCGCCCCAACCAATCCAATTTTCCTAAAAAATGTTGTTTAAATGGTTTCTGGTTTTGTGACTGAAGTATTTTGATGCCCCATCACACATAAATCATACATTGATCGAATGTTAAGAGGAACATTCTCTATAGGAACAAGCAGATCTTCGTGTATAAATAATTTTTAATAATCCCTGCCATTCGTTAATAGAAAATTATTGTTGGTTCATTGTCTGATGAATATTCTTTAAGTTTTCGTCTGCCGAAGTATGTTTATTATGAAAATTGAATATATCATTTCTAGTAAGCCCAGCTTCATATTTGAATGACGCATAAGAAATAAAGTGCTGCTTTAATGCAGTTTTATCTCTCAGTCACTCATACATTAATGTCACCTCCATTCCCTAGCTCACTATCCAGATGCCTTGTACTTAAGCTAGAATTTTGTCCAACCCGCTCCAAAACATTTTCCTCAATTTTGGCATAATGTCTAGTAAGTTTCCCTATTTCTCTTAAATGTCTATGAACAGCACACATTCACTGTTTCTCCTAAATGTGTGTTTTTTTTAGTAGAGATAGAGAGATGTGGTTTTCACGACACTCTGCTACTTTTTCCTTCCCTAAAACTAAAGATGCTACAAACTGATCTTAGCATCATAGTTTCTGTGCTACAGAATGATTTTGAAAATTTGTCGATTTAAGGCATCCCCCGTATCTTGGTTATTTTAAAAGTTATTGTACATTTTAAAAAACGGTCTTTACAGGGGAACCCAGTAGAGTATTCAGATGTTTTCTTTACTCGCCTTCTTCTAAATGGGACACTCTATATATTTTTCCCTTATGACATCAGGCTTACTGAACCCTTTAAAAATATATATCATAGTCTATATTTATTTTTATAAATAATGCCCCAAAATGCATTTTTCAATTTTTTTATGTAGGCGGCCATAACCATTGTAATGCAAAAATCAAAATAATTTTTTTTATCGAAGGAAACATTTTTTATCATAAAAGTAACATTACTGATACGGGAGTAACAAACTTATTTAATGGTATAATAATAAAAACATAACAGACCAACTTTAACAAAAGCTAAAACAATATAATGTACAAATATTGTTCACATTGCTTACCATTATATGTCCTACATATTTGGCAAAGTTTTTGTATTCTTTTTAAAGCGTTTTTTAAGATAAAAGATTGTCTCTGCAATTGTTTAAATGCATTTTCAGGGTCCGCTTTTAATTGTTCTATATTGTCATATTGCCTTGCGTAAATTTTATTTTCTAAATAGCCCCACAAAAAGAGATCTAGAACAGGAAGGTATGGATACCGTGGTGGCCATCGAACAGGTCCATTTGCTTCTTTCCATTTTTTTGGAAAATGTTGGTTGAGCCAGTTTAGGATAATTCCTGCATTGTGGGCTGGAGCCTCGTCTTGCTGGAAGAATATATTATTCAGTTGGGCCAGGGAGATATCTTCCAGAAATCGCATAGAATTTTCTTCCAGGATTTGTAAATCCCTACCTGAATTCAGATTTCCTTCAAAAATGTTATACATAATTTTTCTCTTAAAATTAAAGCAGGAAGCACTGAAGCCAAATCTCCCCTGACGTTCTCTAGGAAAAACGACATGTTGATTTTCCTGACTCCAGAAGCGCGTTTTGTGTCGGTTCAAAATTCCAGAACTTGAAAAGTGTGCCTCATTCGACCAAATAATTTTGTTGTGAAAATCATGATCTTCTGCTTTCACACTTAAAAACCATCTGCAGAACTCCAATCTGCGCTCAGCGTCACCAGGGTGCAAATGATGAACTAGTTTGAATTTGTACGATGTGAATTTATGTTTTTTTGGTATTCTTTGCGCTGTTGTTTTGGGTACCCCTATATTTTTTTATATTTTCCTACATGATGTTTCCGGATTGGCTTGAATAAGAGCTAAAACATTGACCTCAAATTCCTCGTTTTCTTTGTTACAGGCTTGTGGTCGAGGATTGCAAACAGACCCATTTTGTCGTAGATTTGATTGAATTTTTTTAAATATATTACATATTTCTATGATAAAAAATAACTGACCTGTTATGATAAAGTTCTGTAACCTGATCGTCGTTTTCATTAGACAATATGAAGCAATTATTCATATCACATTTTTCAAAATATACAAATTTCTGGTTCTGAGCCATCAATGTAACAGTAATTAACAAGAACAGCAATAATAAAAACAACAATAAACAATACAGCAATAACAATAATTGATAACAGTAATTAATTAGAAGATCGGATTAAGAACAACTGTAATGACATATCAGCGCGAGGATTCTGTTCTCGGCGTCATGATGGTTAAATATCCACGGCCGCCTACGTAAAAAAAAAAATAAAAAATACGTTTTGCGGCGTTATTTATGAAAATATAGACTATGATATATAATTGCAGTGTTCAGTGAGCCTGATATCATAAGAGAAAATAATATAGGGTGTTCCATTTAAAAGAAGGCAAGTTATGTCAATATCTGAAAAAGTCTAACCTTTGGAAAAAATCTGACTAGGCCACTGGATCTCACGGAAGAAGTTCTATATAGACCCGTTTTCACATTTACAACAACTTTCAATATAACCGAGATACGGGGGTGCCCGAAAACGATAAATTTTCAAAATCACCCTGTAGCACAGAAACTAAGACGGTTAGCTAAGATCTGTTTCTGGCATCTTTAGTTTTAAGAATCTACGAAATGGGGAATTCTGTACATATATTTGCATAAGGTAGATGGCTATCAGAAAATATGTTCTCATAGAGACGTCTTGCTTCTAAAGCATTGCCACTTGCCCTTCCGTACATGAAGTGGATATGTCCGTTAATTCTCCAAAATAATATTTTGGCATATTTACTATTTAATTTACGTTTTTATGACTAGCACTTTTACATCAGATCTTATTAATAGTGTTTACTAAATGGAAATAAACCTTAAACTGTCCAATATTTTGTTTAATTTGGCAGATCACTTGCGACGAATAAAGATCATAGTCTACTGTATTTTTTACTCTTAATTTTGAGCACAATAATAATGTAATAAACGGTAATTTATATTTTATTTGGAAAATGAAGGATTGGACGAAGAAAAGTCAAGATACCTTTTCGTTTAAGGATTTTTGAATTAGTAAAAAAAGGTTAAATATGATAAATGTCAATGGCGTACCATTTTTTCTATTAAAAGTAATTCCGAACTTGTTATACACTCTCGGCATGACGAGAGTGTCCGTCTATTAATAAAAAATGTTATATTATTATTAAGGTTATGTTCGAGTTTTTTTGGAGTGTCTATGATATACGATAATTATCGAAGAAATTGAAATTGATTTGAAATTTTTAGGAAAGTGGGGAAGTTTTTTTTTAATTTTTAAACCTCGTTTTTTGGTCGAAAATAAGGGTCTATTGAACTACCCATGGTGGCCAAACAGTTTAAGTTTTCGACAAAAACAAAAGTGATTCTGAAAGAGCAGATATGAGAGAAATGGTTCCTTTATGACGTTATCTTCAAAAAAGAATAAGCAGATTACATTTATCGCCGCTTCTTTAAAAAAAATCTATTTTCTGATTTCTTTTGCTGTAGCTCGTTAAAAATATGGTTGCATTAAAATTGTTATAAGACAAATTCATGAGTACAAAACTGCGTTTGAAATTTGTAACTAAATGCTTTAGAAGAAAAACTACTTGCGTGCAAAGCATTAAATGTTCTTGCCGTTTGATGTATTTTATCTGCACTGACTAACAATATAATTTATTATAAAGTCTTACCCCTTGAAGATTTGGGTTTTTTTTTAGTATATTGATGCCTCGAGGTCCTGCCAATAATCTGATCCTATCGGATAATAACTAAGAGTTATATTTTTTTTAAATTGAACTTGATTCTAAAGGGTACCTTTACTTTAAAGTCGAATATAACCAAAGTTACAATAAAATTGCACAGCAGATTCAGAAACTTCAATCTATTTTCTACAACTTTCAAATTTACTATTTGTTTTTACGACATACCTAGATACTCGAAAGTCTGGCTTAAAAAAAATCTGCCTATAATTGCACACATTTTTCCTATAACTTGTCAAACGCTCGGGGGCAACCATAGCTTCAAGTTGCCTTGATTTTCAATCTAATTCGACATGGTTATAGCCGCTGTCAAAACTAATAAGTAGAGAATGGAAGAATTTAGATATATTTAGGACGATAGCCAAAATACTATATAATATTCGTTTGATAGAAGTGCTACTCGATTACCTTTTTTGGATCAGTTGAAACAGCGAAATGCTTGAGTGTAATTGGATACAAGATAGATATATTTTTCAGTTTATTGGCCGGGATTTTTTGACACCTTGGTTGGTTCTGAGTATACCTCTCATATTTTCTAAATTTTGGGTGCTTTTGTGCTAGTATATGTTTAACATAGTGAGTGTAACAGTAAATAGGAGTTTCTCTACTGTACTGTTCAGATAAGTTGGATATGTTATACAGGGGCAGTAGGTATATAAGGACGTTTTTCTTCTTTAGAAACTCTGGTCAAAGAGCTGTAATTATTTTTCCTACTGAATCATCTTGGTGTAAGACATCGATTTAGGAGATTTATGTAATACATTGGGGATATTTTGTTTTAGCAGCTGTGAATTTTACAATTTTTTTTTGTACTAGAACTTTTCTAGGATATAAGTATCTAATTTTAGGTAATATGACAATAATAAAATTTAAACTTCCAGAATTAGCTCTAGTGTAATTTTTTTTAACGGGTTTCACTATTTGACGAGATTTTTTGACATTTTGGAAGGTTTTCAGTATACAAATAAAGCATATATTATGTTATATAGGGGCAGTAGGTATATATAGGATATTTTTTATCTTTAGAAATTCGGGTTTAAGAGCTGTAATTTTTTTCATAGAGAAACATTTCAAAATAAGACATTGGTTTTTTGCTTTACTGAAACTTTTGCAGCATTAAAACTATCGATTTGGGTTTTTCGGTAATAGGTATTTCAACTAACATAAAGAGGCGTAATTTAATAAAAAAAAATTTTGACGGCTCCAAAAAAATGCTTTTCTCTGTAATTTTTAAATTGCTTAAAATTGCTAAACACGGATTTTACAGTTCAATGCAAATTCTAAAAGCGTAATTAATTACCCTTTTTCCCCTAAGTTCTAAACTACCCAAATTTATTAAATAAAGTCTTCACAGTTCCCTGTAATTTTTGTTGGCGTAATTTGTTAAAAAAAATTGACATCTGTCAAATAACTTTAGCACTATTTATAATGTTTAAATACGGTTTTTGCGTTTCCATGTAACTTTTTGTGGCGTAGTTCCCATGCAATAGCTCGAAATGTTTTCAAGATATTTAATAAAATTCATTCATTCAATATTTTTCAACACAGTTGTACTCGAAAACGAAGAGTCTGCGTAGTTATGTTTATACGAACTTTTTTTCATATTTTTTTGCTCTACATTTCATTTTTACGTCCATCTAAACACCCTGTATACACAAGTTCATAAATAAATTTCTTTAATAGTGATATTTATGTAAAATATTTTACATAAGTTTTATTGTGGGTTAATAATAAACTTAATACTGTCTAGAACGGAAGCTTTCACGGCTTTGGTCAATTAAAAAATCATGGTTCTTGTGATTAGACCGTGTCAAATTGGAATTACTATCCGACGTTTCGCCTTCGATTGCACGAGGCATCTTCAGCCGGTGAAGTCAAATATGAGACAGCGAAGATCATAAAAAATTCAAAACCACCGAAGTCGAACCTCTCCGCAGCCGAAAAAACAGCAATGAAGACCTTAAACGAAGACGCAAACATTCTGGTACTTCCAGTAGATAAAGGCAACGCCACAGTCGTCATGGACAGAACAGAATATGTGGAAAAGGATACTCAACTTTTGGACAACAACACCTATAAGGTTATGCAGGCAGACCCCACAAGTAGAATCGAAAGACGCATTACCAATTTGATCAACACATCCAGTCTACCACCAGCGGAGAAAAAATCATTAAAACCAAGCAGCTCCAAGATTCCCAGGTTCTACGGTCTTCCGAAGATACACAAGGACAACGTACCACTTCGACCGATCGGCAGTGCAATAGACTCGCTCACATACAAACTAGGTAAATATCTTTCAAATTTTCTTAATCCATTTACTGGAAAAACAGAATCTTTTATTAAAAACTCTAACTGGAAAAACTTAAGACAATCCCATTGGATCCCGAAGATATTTTGGTCAGTTTCGATGTAGAATCACTTTACACAAATGTTCCTGTCAACGACTCAATTTCCATTATATCAGACATAATGGATAATAATAATCTTGATAAGAACTTAATAGACCTAGTTGAAGCTTGTCTTATATCTACTTATTTCATTTTTCAAGGAATTTTTTATGAACAAACTTGAGGGGCAGCTATGGGATCTCCTCTATCACCTGTGGTAGCGAATATCTTTATGGAAGCCTTTGAGGATATTGCTCTAACATCCGCTCCACTAAAACCGAAGCACTGGTTTAGATATGTAGATGATACTTTTGTTGTTTGGTCTCATGGACAGGATAATCTCCTCATATTTCTAGACCACCCTAATCAGCAACATCATAATATCAAGTTTACGATGGAAATTGAATCTAATGGAACAATTCTCTTTCTAGATGTATGTGTTCAAAGGAAGGAAAATGGTACCTTAGGACATTCTGTGTATAGAAAACCGACGCATACGAATAGATACTTAAATGCATATTCTCATCACCATCCAGCACAAAAGAAATCGGTTATTAACTCACTAGTATTCAGAGCCATTTCGATTTCTCATCAAGATTCTTTAACATCGAAAGCATCGAAACTGACCGAAGCTCTCAGAGGGAATGGCTATTGCACTGAAGATATTACGCGTTCAATTAAAAATATAGTAAACCAACTCCGCCAATGGAGAATGATAAAGAGCCACCATTAGGTAGTGTTGTTCTTCCCCACATACATGGCACTACAGACAAAATAGGACGATTACTTCGGCGGTCCAACATACGTACAATCTTCAATACACATAAGAAGACTGGACAATGCTTGCGATCCCCGAAAGATCTTGTACCTTTCCAAACAGAAGGAGTATATAAAATTCCTTGCTCCTGTGGAGAAGTGTATGTGGCAGAAACAGGACGCTCAATATCAACTAGACTTAAGGAACATGAACGATGTATTAAAAAGTAACAAATTGTTCCATCTGCTGTAGCTGAACACCAGCATAACACTGGCCATTTCATAAATGTAGAGGAAACCAAGGTTCTAGCATCGGTTCCAAGTTTTTATAAACGAAAAGTTAGAGAGTCTATTGAAATATTTAAACATACAAAAAATTTCAATAGAGACCCGGGTTACGGTCTACATCACACGTGGAAACCGATCTTAACACAGGGTCACGGTTCGGCGAGCACAAGCCGGGTATAAAAGCCCGCCTGAATCTCCTCGAGCTCATTCAGTGTTCAGATCGCGTCGAGCAAAGATTCCTGAAGATGCCTCGTGCAATCGAAGGCGAAACGTCGGAAAGTTATTCCAATTTGACACTGTCTAATCCCAAGAACCATGATTTCTTAATTAATACTGTCTATCACTTCTCAATATACCTACTAAATATTTGATATTTTATTAAATTTATTTAATAATCAATAATTTTGAGTTAAATTTCCGTGCTTTCTCATTTAAGCTGAATGAATATCAAATTTTTATTTTACTGTTTTCCAGGTATCCGTTAAAATCATAAAAATAAGAAGATCCGATAGCTCTTTAATCTTTTTGCTTTTTAACTAACCGTTCATTACCGTGTCGATTGAATGAAAATTTAATAATCCCACCTACTAATCAGAAATATGAAGCGAAATTCAAATTTAATAATGTTTAAGTTTGAATGAGATACGGAGAAGTGGGTGTGGGCGTTTTAATTTATTTATCAATTAATTTCTTACTGGGTGGGTTTAAATGTTTCCTATCACTAGTTTCATGTTAATGGTCCATCAAGATGATTACAAAATGGAGAATTAACTTTTTCCGGAATATCTATTGTTATGAATCCTTTCTTTTATCATGGATAGTGAAGTATGACTATGGTTAGTTCTGTACAGGGTGTCTCTTATCTCAAAAACAGTAGGTTTTAGGCAAAAACTTTAAATACAAAAGTCGTGCGGCGTCAATGATAATTCAAAAACGTAATATTTTCAAATATGTGATCTGTGACAAGACTATAGTTTCTATTTATTCGAACACAAAATTCTGAGCATTTTTTACGTAATGGAATTGTTCCAATCTCAACCCGTTTGGAAGCTTAAAGCAATTGAAAGAAAAAGTCCTCAAAAATGCATACTTAAAAACTTGACGCTTCTGCTGAAAACTTGCAATCCAAGTGCAAAGTTTTAAAAGAAAACCATAGGAAGAAAATTTGTGAATAAGTGCGTCATTCCAGATTTCATCGAATGCTCCGAGTATATGGTGCGCAATAATTTGGGCTTTCCCATGAAATTCGCAAGAATGTGTTCCATTTGTGAGTTACGAAGGTATTGCTATTGACCTTTGTTGGCGGGAGACGTATTACCTATTATTGGTTAATTTATACCCTTCGAGGTAAGTTAAAAGGATTGAGGAATAGCACTGGCGAAATTGTCTAACATTTTCAAACAAATATCTATATGGTTTCCAAGTTTAAAACCTCAAAAAGGTCTGCTTTCAGAGTATAGAACATAAATAAATCTTTCTTCTCCTGGTATAAGCAATGGGTAAATTTCCTTTAATTGAAACTTCCCTCGTTTTGAATCTTTCCTTTTATTAGGAATAGTGAAGGGTGAACCAATTTAGTACAGTACATAGTCATTTAGCAACACATACATACTCTCTTTTCAAACATTTTTATTCGGCACCATTTTGTTCCATCATATTGGATTACTGCCAATATTTTATCAGTTTCTACCAATGCCACACTTGATTTTTGGGCATATTTTAAAATAAATTCAATAAGTAAGTTTTTATATTAACACATACCGCCATTTTGTTACTTTATGTTGAATTCATACAAGTTTATACCTATATCACAGTTAATTTTTCTGCAAAATTTTAAGTCAATATCTTATATTCATACCAAAATGTTACCAGTTCATTTCTATGTAACATTTGATTTTTGTGCAAGATTTGAGGTAAATTGGATAATAAGTTTTTTTAGTAATAATCTTTTTAACTTTTCACTGGGCGGCCATTTTGTTTCGGCATATTGTATTTTTACGTTTAAGTTATTCCCAAATTATTCTTAGTTTTTGACTAAAATTTTAGGTCAATCTGATAAGTAGCTATGCCGCGAACTGACAGACAGACAGATAAGCCGACAGACGGACCGATTGAATTGATAAAACACGTGTTTTTGGCATCTAGATATGTAAAACCTGCTAAATGCCATTTTGTTCCATCACCTTGAATTAGCACGACAATTTTACTAGTTCATCTCTATACCACAATTAGTTATGGCACACAATTTGAAATCAGTCCATTAAATGGTTTTTCCAGGCTGAATTTTTGAATATTTTATCAAGCCGCCATTTTGTTTCGCCGTCTTGGATTCGTACCAAATTTTTTCTAATTGATTTCTATATAATACTTGATGTTTGTGAAAAATTTGAGATGAAGTATAAGTAGTTTTTTTAGTAATAATTTTTTTAACATTCCACGAGGCCGCCATTTTTTTTGCCATATTGGATTTTTACGAAAATGTTACTAGGTGATCCCCATACGACCTTTAATTCTTGACCAAAATTTCAAGTCAATTGGATAAGTAGTTTTTTAGCTAAGCCGCGAACAGACAGACCTACAGACAGATCGACGGAATTGAGAAAACGTGTTGTTTGGCATCTAGGGACCCTCAAACGTAATGATTTGGAAAAATTTAGGAGGGTAATTTTTTCACGATTACAATACTTCCCTTTTACGAGGAAAGTAAAAAGGCAATTAATTAGTATATAATTTAACAACTAGTTACAAAAACTGATGTTCGCACGTGAATTTTATCCGCATAACAACACATTAAATGATGTGGTCGACAAAATCTATTTGTTTTTGCTTTTTGATGTCATTTTTTAACGCAGCACATAAAAGAGTGCTTTTTTAGCGAAGTTCGTTTTCCATTTTAGATATATATCAAATTGACATTTAACTTTTCAGGGGCTCTAAATTAAATTAGGTTTACCTAGCCCATTCATTATTTTACAAATAGAATTTTTTTTTGATTTATCAGTAGTATGGATAAAGTCTAGATAGGAGTTTCTGGGGATTCTAGTGAGCCATCACATAAGAAAATTTTTAAATAGTAGGGTAAATCGAGGAGAGATGGACCACCTTTTGAAAAACTTTTGATAGGCTATTTATTTATAGGAATTAAATTCTTAAATGCAATACAGCATAAACATAGACTTTGGTGATCTATTTGGCACAGTTCAAACATAAATACAACTTAACAACTAATTATAAAAAATAAAAAACTGAAAAAGCGAATTGGTCCATCTCTCCTAGAAGGTATAGGTGAGATGGACCCCAGACTATAGGAGAGACGGACCGTACACTAATTTCGTATTTTTCTCCCTTTTTTCATAACGGGGGCGGCACCGCAAATTTGTCACGTGTTGATGTAAGCTGTGCAACCTTCGCGCAGCCATCTAGAACAGAGAATGCACTGCAATCATTCCTCTTTTTTTTTTGTAAGGCGATAATCTTCGAGACACCCGACGCACTGATTTTCGAGGTCGTCCAAATTTTCTTCCCCACTAGACGAATCATCAAAGACTAGGTTTTCATTAGAATCTGATGGTGAAGTATACTCGTGGCTGCGTTTTTTTTGCACTTTTTTCTCATTCGATTTTAGTGATTTCTTTTTTAAAAGTTCTGCTTTCTTTTCGGCTTTCTTGTGCTTCTTCTCACGAACAAGAGTCATGTAACTAGTTGACGTAAGGTTACCCATTAGGTTAGCACGTACCTTTTTCGTCGCCGGTGTTATTTCGGGCACAGGAGAAAGCTCCTGAAGTAGCTCCCCAGGTGTTATTTCCTGTTCGGTACGTTCTTCCACATTTTCCAGTTGCGCTCCGGAAGGGCCTGGTTGAGATGAGCTAGGTTCGCGAAAAGGGACTTCAGTACGTTTTACCTCACTTTTTAGTTGCAATCTCAAAGGGCGTGGTAGAGATGAGCTAGGTTTACGAGGAAGAGTTTGAGAACAAATGTCTTGAAAACAGTTTCTGTTGATAAATCTCAAGGATGTAATGGAGCCTCATTTGGTGTCAAAAAAGCGTGATCAGGTATTTCATTTGGGTTGTAAGATCAAATTTCTGTCGCTCGGAAGGCCGATACAGCATTGTTGACTGAAGCCGATTTAACTTCCTATTAGGGTTGTTTTTGATCATCCTCCTACACGAATCGTAATGATGGCCCTTAAGGCTCTTGAAGAAGGCCCGATCAAGCGGTTGCAAATAATGTGTAGTGTGACTCGGCAAACAAAATAAAATAATGTTGTTGTTCTCAGCAAATTGTAGCGTGTCAAGATTAGTTGATGTGAGAAGCATCTACTATTAGCAAAACTTTTCCGGGGTGCTTTTCTGGGGTAGAAGTGATTCTGTAGCCATCCGTACACGTGAGCCGGGTGGCATTCCATCAGACCACTCCGCTTTATCATTTTTTCACTTAAACAGGCAGTAAGGAGGTAAATGTACTCCTTCTGCATTGCAGCAGGCCACTACTGTAATCGTTTCACCCTTTTCGCTTGGGCTAATTGAAGATACACTTTTAGATCCTTTCTCAGTCAGTACCTGCCCAGCTCGCGTGTTTAACTGTAGACCAGTTTCATCTGTATTGTAAATGTTTCCGCGCTTGCCAAACAAACTGTTCTCAGAAAGAATTCTATCAAGTTGTTTAAAATAGTTATCTACAACGGTTTTAGACATTCCCAATGCTCGTCCTATTGAAGTATTTTCAGCTTTACGAACTGTAATGTCTGGATTTCTTCTTAAAAACTGGAGCAACCATACGTTACCAGCTTTACCTAAAAATATTTTATTACAAATTCTAACTATTGAGACTATATCAACTCACCATTTTCCCGATTAAATGAATGTTGAACTCGAAGACGTTCGGCTAAATTTTAGGCTATTGTTCGTACTTCCTGTCTAGTCAGTACAAAGCCTTTCTTCTGTAGTTTTTTGATGTGGCTAGCGAGCTTCGCTTCTACTTCTCTACCGAGGACGCTGCTAGATCCCAAACAATCCGTTTTATCAAAATTGCTAGCTGCGAGTGTGCGCTTAAACGTGGTTTTTGGAATGCCGAATGAGTTCGCTGCTTCGTTTATACCCATTTGGCCAAACACTACTGCATTAACAGCATAGGATAAATCCTCTGCTGACCAAGAACCCCTCTCGGCCACAGTCCGCTTAAATTGGGCATTATTCTAAAGCAAAAGGACATTGGTCCTTCTCTCCTATAATTTGCTGGTCCGTCTCTCTTAAAAGTGGAGGACAGATGGACTGTTTAAAGAAAATCACTATGCAAAATTTCGATGACCATTAAAAACTAAATTCTTCCAAAACTTATAACAAACGACACAAACACGCGAGTAACCGTACTACCAATTAACAACTGACGCTGTTGCATGATTCTACACCGGCGAGAAGAGCGTTGTTGCCACAGTATGCCAGAAATCGCAAGTGGTCTATCTCTCCTCGATTTACCCTAAATTAGCAATAAATATGTATAAACGAAGCAGTTAACTAGAATAATTAAGTCTTTGACTAATTATAAAACAAAAATAACATGCTTGTTTAAATGTAGAAAATTGCGACCCACCGTTGTCCTAATCCAGTTGAAAATTCTCTCCTCAAAACTGAAAAAGATCTCTCACAACTTGCAGAGAAAACAAATACGAGTGTTAGGTCGCACAGAAAGTTCTTTGTTTAAGTTTGTCAGCTTTTTTATTTTTTCTTAAGTTAATTTTCAAATTTGAAGTTGTACATACTATTTTTTTATGTAGCATCGTCATTAAGGTTGTTGATTGTTTATAATAGACCGAATATGCTATAGGTCGCAAAGAAAGGTCCTTGAAATCCGCTAAGTTTGTCACCGCAAAATTTGTTTTTCGGGTTTAGGTTAATAAATATAAGCTTCTTTAAATATGAAATGCCGTTGTTTCCACCCTATATTTGGTCTTTATCAAGGATATTTTAAACAACGGAGGATTTTGTGTCAAAAACTAAAGTAAAACTGTGCTTCAATGCCTGACACTTAATAAAATTTAAACACAGTCTTTTTCACTCGAAACAATTAAAGAAACAATGACATTAATTTACGTATACATGTGTAGTATATACGTAAACTGATGTCATTATTGTTTTAGTCTTTCGATGGAAAAAGACTGTATTTAAATTTTTCTATGTGTCGTACATTGGAGCACCGGTCTAATTTAGTTTTTGACACAAGGTCACTTGTTGTTTAAAATAGTCTTGAACAAGATCAAATACAGCGGCGAAACGTCGTCAACTTCATGTTTTAAGGAGCTTTAATTTATTGGCCTAAACCTGAAAAACAAAATTCGAAGATTCGAAATATTGGACGGTATACTTTCACTATCACTTATTTTGTTATTTAAATGGTAATCCTTTTCGGAAAACCTTTTTATGATTAACTCTCCTACAAGTTGATCTATTAAATTGTATATATATATCCACAACTATTAAAAAAATAAAACCCTCATCAATAAAAGATTTTATTTAACCGCATGCATCTGTTGCTATTTTACAAATATTTGCACCGGCTGAAATGATAAAAATTGTTTGAGCTATTGCCTGCAATAAATATAGCCCTGTTTTACTGCAATATATGTCTGTCATTTCATCTCATTTGGAATATATATATATATATATATATATATATATATATATATATATATATTTAAGTTTGCATATAATATGACAGTTTTTATATATTCCAATTTCATTTAAAAAGCTGAAATTTTAAGCGCTAGTATTGGAACAGTTTAAAATCGCACGAACCTTTCGTTAATTACAAATGTTTTATTTTTTACGAGTCAATAACGAACACCTATCGCTATTTTCTTTTATGTACCTGTTTTTTAAATCTCTCGAATGTTTTTTTTCCAATTATTAACACACTTTCCTATAAAGGCTCCGTGGACACGACCTGTTTGGAATAAAATAAACGTCATGAAAAACAAAATCCTGCCTCTAAATTGATGCCGTATGCTGAAACACCTTTAAACCTGGTTTTATACAAAACTCATAATTTCCAGTTTAGCTGTGATCGTATCTTAAATTATTATTTTGTTTCCTACGTTGTGTCTATTCATAGTTCCCAAGAAGTTAACACAATTTGCTGAAAACATATGCTCAATAAATATGTCAATAAACCACCATTACTTAGACATACACCTTTTTATTGAAATATGTAAATATGAAAGTTTTAAGACACGTAAAGCTAACATTGTTTTCTTTTGTTAAAATAATCATGTATATGATTAATGAATTGTGCTACTTAACATTGTCATATTTGTTATTTTTGGGAGTACACATTGATAATAACTTTAAATTTATTAACCACATAAATAACCTAAATGAAAAAGTTGCAAGAGGCAGTTATGCCGTTCGTACTGTTTCAAAGGAGCTTGTCATTACTGCAGCAAGAATAGCTTACTTTGTATTTGTAAATTCATACCTAACTTACGGTATAGCCTTTTGGGGGGTTACTGCAACCAACAACTTTTTAATTGTAATTTATTTTGCAAAGACGTTACGTGTACGTTACATGTACAAAGCTGGGGTCCGAGACCACTGCAAACCACTTTTTGTGAGATATAAAATTTTAACACTTACTTGCCTTTTAATACTTGAATCTGTATCTCTCATACATAAAAGCATGGACATTTAATAACTGAAAGAGCTTTTAATACTAGACAGAATTTAAACCTCCCACTTTCTATCCCCAGAACAACCTTAGTAAAACATTCAATTTTATATGAAAGTAAAAAAATGTACAATCACCTCCCACAAATATTTAGAAATACAGAATGTCTTGCATGTAGCTTGGAGGCAAAAGCATATTATAACTTACAAAAATTTTACGATGATAGTTTGTGAACATACCATAGAATCTGTACTTAAAAACTTTGTCACTTTCACTGTATTATATATTTAATGGTGGATTTTAATATGGTTATATTTGTGCATTTTTGTATAACATATAGTTACTTAGTTTATAATGTATGTTTCTTTATTTTATTTTTCCAAGACTAGACCCCAATATTTTTATTTTTATAGAGCTTACTTTTTCAACAAGGTTTATATGGTCTTTTAACAATAAAATATATTTGAGTTTGAGTTTATTACCATATCGCTACATATAATTTCTAGACAGTTGGTACAAAAGAAAAATAGAAGCTAAACAAGTTCGGTTGGTTAGAATAAATTCGGTATATTTATACTGCAAAAATAACGGTTTTTTCCGTTAGGGAAAAAGCTATTAAACAAAACAGCGCTAGCAGTTATATCACGTACAATTTATGCTTCTAACCTTAGCAAAGAAAAGAATAACAACGTAATAATTCCAATCTCTAACTGGCACAAGGAATATTTTATTATAATCGATCTTGTTACCCCCCTCGGTGTCGCCCAAATCCTTCTATAATTGCTCTGAGACCCAAATAAGTATTGATACATTTAGTTGAGCAGTCCAGAGCCAGTTGGACAGTAACGCTAATCAGTATCGACTATTACTGTGGAACAATCCATTGTATGACTATCCTAATAATAACCTAAAGTTGACTAGCAATCGTCTCTGACATTTCCAGTCGAAAGCTAATTGGCCTGCAGTGAGAATTACTCTAACTACTATAGTCGAACAGTAAACGTACTTTTCTTTTTCCAACGAGCAAAATTAACCTTAATGACTTCTATGATATATCTTCAAAAATAATTCAACATAACCTACTTTGTCAAAGCGCAAAAATGTTACTTCTTATTTCAATCAAAGATTACAATAATTAGTGTTCTAACATCTTCCCAATATATCTAATCGCCGAACCGCACTCAAGTAATTTTCTTCTTTTATGAAATATACCTAAAAAAAAGGAAACCTCGAAAACGGCCCCGAGTGCACATCTGTTACAGAAGATCTTTATTTAGATTTACTACCTCTCCTTGCTTTAGTAGCCAGAAGTTGCAGAAACATATATGTCAAATTGCCGGGACCAAATAAAATTAAATAATTAGTTTGTTTCGTATTTGAATGTAAATTAAACCCTTCTAATAAGATTATTTAATAATAGTTATAATAATTTTAATAATAATAATAATAATAATAATAATAATAATAACAATTTCGCTGTAAATTTCTTTAGCCCCTTACTAAATGTCCCAACAAAAATAAAAAGTTCGATTTAAGATTTTCGTTGTTTCTTGTCTATAAATAAAGCCACATGAACTAAACAAATTCAATATTGACTGTTTTAAATTTCGTGTTAATTTTTAAGCCAGTACCACAAAAAGGTTTTTTTTTTCTATTTATTTAGTTTTTACACTCCCCCTAATTAAATACCGACCTGTAAATTTAAATCCTAAAGAATACCTTGGAGATTTTCTCGGTTAGGCTTCATCGCCCTAATTTAAAAAGAGATAAAAAAAAACGAGAAATAAAACTTTAGAAAAAGTGAAATTAGTATACCGCGGCTAGACCGTTGGAGATGAAAAAGTTTTGCTTCCCGATATACCGTTGAAGCTGATATTGGTTCTGAATTTAGCGGTCTTCCCCAGTAATTAAACCGTTGAAAAGGCAGACTTGCATCCTGAATGTTTCTGCGGTGGTTTCGAGATTTATTTATAAGAAAACGAGCCGCACGAAAAATACGCAATTTTGACTCTTAATCGCGGATTCCCATGTCGCTTGGTGTTCTCAGGGTTTCTACCCTGTCCGGAATGTGTCACCTTAAGAGGTTTCGAAATAAGACTCTGAGTTCCTGTACAAATTCCCTTTAAAACGATCTTTTAAAATTCTGAGCATATTTAACGTTTAAATTATGAAACCAATATGTTTTAAAACTTTGTAATATTTTTTTTGCCAAAGTCTCTTTACATTTGGTTGTAATGGCATCAAAAATCTTTGCAGATATAAAACCATCGTATTTTATATGGTTGCCCGGTTTTCGACGGTCGTGCCCTCTAAATAGTGATATCTTTTGCGGTTTGAAGTTTTGCGAGAAATTTCAAGAAATTCTTCCACATAAGATGAATGTTTTGAGCTTAGCAAGTTAGCAGCCATTTATACCAGACGCGTTTTCAGAACCATGTAATTGAAGTTGTTAGATATAAGTTTTAGAGCAAAAAGTTGGGGAAGGGCTGGTCCCCCAGGCCCTTTCACAGAACCGCTGATGGCTCATTGGAGCTCATTCAGGGTTGTAATGTCTTGCGGTGAAGATTCCTGAAGATGCCTCGTGCAATCGGAGGCGAAACGTCGAAAAACAATTCCAATTTAACATAATCTGTAAATAAAAGATCTAATATTAATATATACAGAGTGTCCCAGAGTAGGTGGGCAATCTCTAGGATATAAATAGAACAAGAAGAAATAATGTTAGTTTGTCATATCAAATTTTCTCCTAAACTACTCACCAACTGAAAATATTTGTTCTTAAAATAGAGATCTGGAAAATAAGTTTTCCAAATAATTCTGGGTACTTTTGACGTAACTTCATATTTGGGTGATTGAAATAATAGCTTAAATTACTTAGGAAAATGTTACTTTTAAAATTCCTTACTACACAATGCTTTCCCAGCCAGGCTGCAATTTGCACATTGGTTTCTTCAGCAACACCGTAATAACCATCGTTTTATTAATTCTATTTTATACACAAATGAAGCAGGATTTACCGAAGAGGAATAATAAACTCCCATAACATGCATATCTGGAGTGACGAGAATCATCATGGGACAATTGTGGGGCGCTATCAGCAGGAATTTATTGTTAACGTATGGGCAGGTATAACTGGAAACAATTTAATAGGTCCATTGATATTACCACCAAGATTAATTATTAGAAGATATACCTCTTCACATTCGCCGTAATATGTACTTTATGCACGATGGTGCTCCAGCCCGTTTTAGCCTCGGGGTCAGAGAACATCTACACATTTTATCCGAACCACCGGATGGGCCGTGGTGGACTTATTCTTTGGCCACCCCGGTCCCCTGACTTTAATTCCCTTGATTTCTACCTTTGGGGCCATTTAAAATAATTAGTATTTGCTAACACGATTGTTATCAGGGACGAGTTGGTGGCTCGAATTAACCTCCACGATAAGAAATAACCCAATGCTAGGGTTAAGAGTAAAAGCTAAAATGCATACATGTTTGGAACAATAATTTTGTATAATTTTAGTATAATAATTATGTTTATTAATTATAAAATGTCTTTACTGATAAGTACATTTTTGTCAAAATCTGTCACTATTCAATGTCTATCAGAAGTCACCGGATTTAACCGACAATGCAAATTTTCATGTAAATCAATTTAACTTAGTAAATGCAGTGTTTCATAAATGATCGTTTTTCTCGAAAACGAGTCAGTTTTTTGAAATTGATAAGGAGGACCTGCTATCTTTAAAAATGCCTAAGCGACAAAAAAGATGTTTTTAATGAAATATCTTTACGCAGATAAAAATGGTACAGTTAAGAAACTTAAAAGTAGTTCCTTCTCGACCCCCCTCCGGTTCCACTATCGTTGCCTCTTAACATTTGTCTAAGTAGCTTAAGCTATTACCTCAATGCCCCAAATATTATGAAGTTACGTCAAACGATAACAAAATTATTTGGAAAACTTGTTTTCCAGATCCCTATTTTAAGAACGAATATCTCAGTTGGCGAGTAGTTTAGGGAAAAATTTTATATGACTAACATTATTTTTGCTTGTTCTATTTATATCTCAAAATAAAATTACTAAAGTATAATTTTCAAATAATGCAGTTAAGAGACATGAAATTGGGTTTTTGTCCTAGCTTTTAAGCCTTAAATTTAAAAACAACGAAGATTTAGGATCTGACCATGTTTAAATTAATAACATATGCTGACTTGAAATGTTTGTATAAAAATAGTTTATGGTAATATCGTTCATTTTCAAGACCTATATCTAAAAATCCGCCAGGCGTCCTTTGTGTATTACATGATCCCTGAGTACATGAGAGGGAATTTCTCAATTATAATCGCTCTTGTGTGCAGCAATACGGCCAGAGAGATTTCTAGAGGCCTGGCCAATGCACACACTTTAAACATCGAATTTGGTAGACAATACTGCAATTCTCATTTATAGCTAGGGGCGTTTTAGTTTTAGTGTAAATAGAGCATAACGTTTGTATTCGCCTAAACATAAATTTGATATAGCTTACGTTGTTTTTAGTTCTCTATTTAGTTTCATTTTTATTACGGTAAACAGAGTTGAGCAAACTACTGAAAAAAAAGTAGTTGTGTACAGAGCTATCAGTACTTGAAGTAAAATACTTAGAAAAGGGAATTTGAATACTTTTCGGTATTTGAAATACTCTACTTCAAGTACATTTTAGTGTATGGTAATTCTATTTAAACCTCAATCTAATATATGAACTTTGATATAGGGATAAACTGGTAAATTTGTTGTATAAACTCTTCACTTGATTGCGTTTTTCACGATGTCTTAGTTCGAAAACTTGTACCGGTATTTACGTGCATTTATGTGCAGTATTAGTGCAAAGCCAGATGAGTGAGATTCGAGGTCGTGCCAGGATCTGGTTTACACAAAATTTTCTAAAACTTAATGGCAACAAAACTCAGGAATTGCTTTTATCAAATAATCGTGATCAAATTCGGGGGTCTTCAGTACAATTGCTGGGAATACATCTGAATGACTGCTTAAGCTGGAATTCTCATATATCATCTGTTGCAACGAAGATTTTCATGCTACATAAAAAAGTTATTCGTATTATCTCAGGGGTTGGACTTAGAATTCACTGTCAACCTCATCCTCATTTTATCAGATTGCATGCTTTACCTTTGGCCTGTCTTTTTATTTATTTACCCAACTCCTTAAAGTCTCTCTATCTTTCAAGTTTTAAACCTAAAATCAAGAAGCACTTATTACAAAATTCATTTTATTCCGTGTCCAGTAGATGTTTACTCCCATTTGAGTAAATCTTTAAAATTTTCATGCAGTGATTTCATTCAGTGATATAATATAACTGTTACTTTTAGTTAATTGTTTTAATTATATACTTGAGTGTGTCTGTTTTTATTATTGTACGCTTTTTTATTATTTTTAGTCGTATTTTATTTTATATGTTAATTAAGTTAGTTTAGAAGTATAAATGTATTAAAAAAAAAATATATAAAATTTAGTAACCATATGTACAACAAGATATATATATATATATATATATATATATATATATATATATATATATATATATATAGCAGAAAATGGATTCTTTGGGATGACCGCTAAAGCAATGGAATTTGGCTAAGCTTAGACACGTGTTTCTGACTCAAGGTCTTCATCAGTACAGTCAACTAGTTGAAAGACGAGTACAACTAGTGCCAAAATGAATACATACATTATATATATATATATATATATATATATATATATATATATATATATATATATATATATATATATATATATATATATATATATATATATATATATATATATATATATATATATATATATATATATAGACGTCCCGCCCCTATTGGGCAGGATGGAAACAATAGCCGCTGGAGTTTAAGGTAAAAACTTGACTTGAAATTAAAGCTTCAGAGTTCAGATCTATATTAGATTGCCATTTTTTGCAGTTGCAGCTGTCAGTTCTAAACGTAAAAACGTGTATATCAAAAATACTACTAGTAATAAGAACCCAAATCGTTATGCAAAAAATATAATAAAATGTTGGTATTTTATTGTGTCTTAAAATTATTAGTTTCTGAAATAAAAAAATATATCTTCACTTTACCCTCTTAGAATCACCTGTAAGCGAAAAATAAATTTTAACCAAACCTGTTTTACGGTTTAACGTTTTTCTCCCCATAAAATAAAAACCTAAAATTTTAATTTTAGAGTAAACCTATATGTAAAAAAAATGTTTGTGTATGATAAAAAGAGAATACATTTATCATTTTACTACCTTGCATACTGGAAAAAAATGTTTATATACAAAATGATATACACCGTTTTTTGGGCAAGTTTAATGTTTCTGGAATGTTTATTAGGTAGCTGTTTCATCCCCCTAGGGCTACTCTGTATAGAAAAAGAAATGTTTTTATTCAAAAAAAAAAAACTAAACATGTTTTTTTTTGAATATATATATATATATATATATATATATATATATATATATATATATATACATATATATTTAATTTGATTATTATCAGATAATGCGTTCCCAAAATGTGAATTTTTATATGGGAAAGTAAAAATAGGATAGGTTAATGGTCTTAATGGCGAATCCCAAATCTATATTTTTACCATCCAAAATTTACACTAAGAAATTTCCCAGCTCGCAATTAAGAATGCCTTAAATAATTAAAAACCCGTCTATACCTATCATCCAAGTGTAACACATACGCTCTGCCTTAATAATCTCCGAAATGGTCATTGATGATGATGATTATAGCTTAGTAGAAGCATATCAGCCGGCAATAGTCTCAGATATACCCAGTAGTTAATGAAAAAAATTAAATTAAAGATGCTGTTGAATCCTCCGATTACAGGAAAATGCCACTACTTCGGACCGAATATATTGGCTTTACAACTCCGTATATTAATATATAACACAAAATCACACCTACTAAAGTCAGCAAAACTTTAAATACCCCATATAAAGCAAAAAATAAGCATATAATTACTTCTTAGGCATTACATACTTGCTATTTTTCTACTTTTCGGTATGTATATCCATTTTCACTAACCGTCAAAGAGATATTTAAAAATTTCTGAAAGAATTTCGAGCTAAAAACATCGCGTCCGTGTCAAAGTGTTTATTCTGACATGGCTGTCAAAAGTTCAGCTGGCAAAGCCAGGCTGCCTTGGAAAATGTCTGAGTTTTCTATCAAATTTATGTACATTTTTAAATAAATCTATGTCTTGCAGAACAAAGATAGAATTTTTGATATATTTAATCGTTTTTATCCCAGGAGGTACCGATACGACTTTACGAAGGGTCAAGCAATGGGAATCAAAATTCGTGCACCCTACATTTAAAAAAAAATTCTCAAAATTCACCCATAACACTGATCGAGTTGATTTTTACACCAGTTTCTAGAGAACATATAGACGTTTCTTTGTGTATGTACTTGATTTACCTAGGATCAGCCGTTTGTATGCAACAATGCTAAACGTAAAACCATAGCGAAACATATGGACAGAACATTGCAATTTAATTTCTAAATGGTCTCTCTGCATTTCGACCGCTTATTCGTCCATTTGAGGTATATGCACCCTAGATTGATTTTAAATCTCCTTTATATTTCCCATCGAATCTCCTTTTTACCTTGACAAAGTAGTCAGGGTTTCGACGCCGCAAATTCCTTCAAAGTTACTACTTTTTTATTTTTTTAAGTGAATCCCGTACTCCGATATTGCTCGTTAACGAACTTGTCCGGGAGCTTCGAACGAGAAATTCGAAAAAAATGCCCCGTCTTGAAAAATTAACCATAGCGATCTGCATTTTAAATCATCGGGGTTTCTAGTACAGTGCCCTTATCGGACGCCACTGTCGGCTTATTATAAGCCCCAACGAAATCCCGTTTTTACCAAAATAAGCGCACATTTATCCTGTACGATCAACCCCGAGAAGCGTATTTCCCCGACGTACCGTTACCAAGCTAGAGCATTTTGAAGATCAAAAAACACAAATTTTAAAAATTTGCGGTCCAAGAAGAGAAGTGTGTGGACAGTAACAACAGCCGCAACAACGAAAAATTGTTTATAATTTATTTTACTCGTTCATTGTAAAAAAATTTACTTCTTTAATTATTTTACTGTATAATTTTAATAAAATATAGTCAAAAAGTTTTTGTTTTTTTCTGGAAATAAGTTGAGTTGAAGTTTAGATAATTTTTTAATAAAAAGAAAAAGTCTGACTGCAATAAATAAGAGCATCAAATCTTGTCATCTACTTTCTTGTTAGAGAAGCACAGGTTACATTCAAAGAAGGAAGCATACATGGACAAGTACAACAAAATAAAAATTTAAAAAAGTATGTCACATCACAATATTTGAATACAGTGAAACCCTAAAAGGGGGTTATCTTTATTTTTTTACATTTTAGACGATCTAGTCAAACATTGTTAACTTGCAAAACATGCTCAATGGCTAATGACAGTTGACAAAGATTTTACATAGTAGAAGTTAGTTTTGTGAACTTGGTATTACCGTTGATTGAAGGAAAAAGGCCTTCAATCAACGGTATTACGAAATTCTTTTAATAAAGTTGTAATAAAATAAAATAAGCCTATTTAGATAGAAAAACTTCCAGCCAAGATTTAGAATTTTTTTTGGTCGGGCAAGAAAGGAAAAATAGTCAACCAATCAATTTGAAAATTAATAATAAGAAATAGATTTTTTAATTTAGTAACAAACTGTTGGGGGATTAAATTAGCAAGGTTGGCATAATTTATATGACAGGCCTGGAATCGACCAACTTTAAAAAAACAATGATACATTTCTTAATCTCAGGCAAGGTAAAATATGTGTGTAAGAAATATTCGAATTTAGACAATTATTATTATTATTTTGTTTTACATTAAGCTGAATTGTTGGACATTAAGAAAGGAGGAATAAATCAGTGTTAAAATGTCAAAATTGAATTCTACTAAATTGACAAAAGTACTATCAGACAGGAATTATTGAAAATTATAAAAAAAAAATATGAAATAATGATGCAAGCATCAAAGTATTTAAAAATTATACTCTATACAAAATAATGAATAACTTTAACTTTTTACTATTATTTCATTTCAGTTTCCTAAGAGAAAGTTATTTCCTTGCTTTCAGGTAGCACTGAAGATGGCGAAAGCCGAAAGCGTTTTGCTCCAATAAACATTATATGTCTATGTCTATGACGGAACAAAATGGCGGCGTAATGAAATGCTTAAAAATTTAGTACCAAAGAACTGCTTATCCAATTCACTTGAAATTTTGCAACAATATAGCAAAACAAAATAGCGGCCTAATAAAATGTTTAAGTAAAATTCCATTTTCCAAAAAAAGCTTTTTGATGGAGGGAAATAATAGAATACATAATTTATTTTTTATATAGGGTTGGCCATTAGTATGTGCACGGCCGATATCTCTGAAAATATTGGGCTTAGAAAAAAATGTTCTTAATAAAATTTATGCGGATCAACTTGCCACATATTCCAAAATTATTTTTATTTGTGGAGAGTGTTCCATAAAACCTCGCCGTATCGAAGTTTTGTTTTTTTAAATGGAACTCCCCATTTTTTTATTATAAATTTGGATACCTTGGTCAATTCTAGCATGACTTTATGCAACATACATGGTATCTGTAATGGATCGTTTTCCTGACATTTCACTTTTTCTAAAAAAATGGACCTATCGAAAAGATGGATCAACTCTAATATCCTTGAATTTAGGCAACTGCGATTTTGTAGCTCCAATAGGCATTAAATATGCTAACTAAAGCTAGTTGTGCAGCTTTTCAACCTTTCTTGATTCTGAGCAATCATTAATGAAATTTAGAGTCTCTAAAATCATCGATAACTTGATTTTTTCAAATGGCACTACCTAAGTTTGAATATGCTTTTGAATGTAGAATTTTGTAGGCTTTCCAGTGATCTAAAGTTGTAGGTATCTATCTCTTACGGTTTTCCTCCAAATCCAATTTTTTGAAATTATTCCTGTTATTTTTTGAAATTAAGTTTTTTTAACACCTCAAAAACCGGAGGCACGTCGTAAGGATACGTATGCTACACAAATTTAGATCTAATTACTTATTACCAATAACAACCTACAATAAATAAATAAAAAAGAATTTTGTTTTTATTACACAAGAATTTAGAACTAATTATTACTAATTGACAATAACAATCTAAAATAAATAAATAAAAGCTACAGCAAATGTTCAAAGTGACCACCCTACTATTGCAAACAAAATTCAATTTGTCTATAGAAGGATCGCTGCATATTGATTAACATTTCCGGCGTGATAAAAGCATTTCTAATTTGTTCTTGCATATTTTGAACTGTTGTCGGTTCTTCAGTATTGGTCCTGCCCTTCCTTTCCACTTTTCATGTAATTGAATATTCAGCCAAGTAGTCACAGCACGTGCATGATGGGGTGGTTCTCCATCTTGCTGGAAATACATATCTCTTATTCTAAAGAGAGGAACATCTTTCAAGAATTCAAAAACGTTCTGTTGCAAAAATCCCCGCCCAAACATTGATTGTCCATCTCTGTTGACTGTGTACTCGAAAATAGTGCGGATTGGCGTCCGAGTAGTAATAAAAGTTATGTCTATTGACAAATCCATTCCGGTGAAAAGTGCACTTGTCCGTAAACATTATGGAATCCACAAAATTTGCATTTGCATTTAATTGTTGTTGTATCCAAAAATAAAAATTAATTCTTAGTCTTAAATCGATATCAATTAGTTCTTGATGTAACTGTGTTCGATAAGGATGAAATTCATTTTTCGATATATTTCTTCTTATCGATGTTCGCCCGATTTCCAATTCCCGAGCAAGTTTTCTTGTATTTACATGGGGATCTTCCGTTATAGCAAACATAACCATTTTTTACAGTTTTTCTCTATTATGTTTAGTTTAATGAACACTTTCTGTTTTATCAAACCTTTTCATTATCCTTTGGAAACATATTTCTCATGGTTCTCCCAGAACATAAATAATATCGATTAATTTATTTTAGGAATAATAATTACTGTTCATCTTCGTTAACAATTTTTCTTATGGAAGCAATATACAGAAAATGACAAGCAAATAAAGCAACATTCTCTGACAGTTTTTTATTATTAAAATGTCATGGCCTACCGTGATAGGTCTAATTTAATTACGCGAAACATTTAAAAACATAGAATTTGGAACAAAACCATAAGAGATAGATACCTGCAACCTTAGATCACTGGAAAGCGTACAAAATTCTACATTTAATGGCATATTCAAAGTTAGGTAGTGCCATTTGAAAAAATCAAGTTATCCATGATTTTAGAGACTCCAAATTCCATTAATGGTTGCTCAGAACTAAGGAAGGTTGAGAAGCTGCAGAACTGGCTTTAGTTAGTACATCTAATGCCTATTGGAAAATCGCAGTTGCCTAAATTCAAGGATATTTGAATTAATCCATTTTTCGAAAGGTCAATTTTTTTAGAAAAAGTGAAATATCCGGAAAACGGTACATTACAGACACCATGTATGTTACATAAAGTCATGCTAGAATTGATCAATGTATCCAAATTTGCAATAAAAAATGGGGAATTCCATTAAAAAAAAAGTTTGATACGGCGCTGTTTTATGGAACATCCTGTATAAATAAAAATAATTTTGGAATATGGAGCAAGTTCATCCGCATAAATTTTATTAAGATCATTTTTTTCTAAGCCCAATATTTTGAGAGATATCGGATGTGCACCTACTAATGGCCCAGCTTGTACATTATGGTAATAAAGTTATCAAAAATAAATAATAATAATAATAATAATAATAAAATAAATTAAATTACAGTTTATAGGATTTGTATAAAATTACTGTTCTAATAATTATATCCATATATAGACCGTGTTTTTTATTTTGAGAGGGCAGTGTCTGAAATATGGACAAATAATATACGTAAATATATCTCAGTAAATTTTATAGAGAACTTTCGGTGAAGAAAGAGAGACGCTGGCCAATTGGTATATCCAGAGCTATTAAAAAAATAAATTCAAACTGTGTAAGTATGAATTTACAAACTCATTTTAAAACCGTTAAAATATTTTCGCATGCAAGATAGAAATAAAGTTATAGATGAGTTAAAATTTCCCACATTATAGTTACCTCTACACGCAGGCTATTTATAAATCGGGTGATGTGTAAATCGCTCCACGCTGTGTGGCTTCTTAAAATTACAAATTTAATTTCTATTCTTGTTTTAAGCACGTGACACAGCGTGCTTTTTGTTTTGGTTGAAGTTAATACTGGATCAACCAGTGGTAGGAAAGGTTAGTTACAAAAAACGTAACTGTGCCAACCAGATACAAATTGATTTCGGAATAATTCTACAAACTCCTACAGTAGATAGAGTTTGACGGGCTACATTTAAAATGGCTTCTAAAAATAACCAATACCTTTTAGTTTTCCATATACAGGGTGATTTATCCAACATTACCAATTTTTTTATATGCTTTCGACTCTAAACGAATTGCGGCACTCCAATCACAACCGCCTTAACCCGAGTTAAATATGAAATATTGTTAAAATTTCAGGTCCGTATTAATTATATATTGTTCTACCCACCCAAAAGAAACACTCAGCATACGGTTTATTGCTACTTTAGACATAGTTTTTAAACAGTATTATTAAAAAAAAAAGACTTTAGTATTAGCAACAATTTTGTCGCAATTCAAATATATTAAATAATCTATTCAGTTTTTCCAAAATCCGTATTTCCATAAAGTTAACGTTACTTAATTAGAAAATTAAACCTCATCCAAGCAATATTATCTTTTTATGTATTAATTTGATATTTTTATTTAAATTTGGATATGGACTTTATGCATATCACAACCAAGCGCTGTGGGATGATGATTAGTTTTTGCACAATTGCGATTTGAATTTTTTATTGTACTGTGCAAAATACGCAAAATGTTTCTAAACATAATCAAAAACAGCCGAACGCGTGAAAGTAGCCTAGTAGTATGGTAGCAACCGAGGGGTAATAGATATGCTCTGCACGCAGAGTATTAAGAGTAACTACGTTAGTTTTGTGGTGTTACTACGGTTCCCATCGGCTGCGGTGCGTTCCCCCGCTACTTGGTTACTTTCCCGCGCATTTTTCTTGTATTTTGCAGAATTTTAGAGCAAAGTGATAATATACGTTTTGTAGCATGAATGAAGCACCACCACCACTGGTTTTCGTATACATAAAATACAAATCAGTGATTATTATTTCGCAAAGGGCCTTCGCTACAACTTGAGAAATAACAGTAATATGAATTTTCGAAAAAAAAGCCTATAATTTTTTCGGTTTTTCTCCTGTTTTATTAATCAAGTCGGGTAACCATATCATCATATTGTATTTTATTCTCTACAATTCATCTCTGTAGACCATATCTGGGCAACCACCGGCCCCCGGGCCGGATCCAGCCCTCCACCTGCTCCAATCCGACCCGCGAGAGATTCAGAAATTTCAAATAACGCGCAAGAAATTAAAGATTTAGCACACATAGCTTATTTGAATTACTGTCATCCAACCTAAAAGTGTATTACCCAAATCATAAAGATTAAAATTGATAAATACTTTTATTAAGCGTCAGAAATAATCGTTAGAAAGAGACAAACAGAAAAACATTCGCGAAGCCCCCCGATGCGTTATGAATAACAGTCGGCTCTGAGCGCTCGTATCGCATTTTCGCGTACGATCGAGACTCTCGATTCGAGAGTATTGCTTATTGCGGGCAATATATAAACCGCTCAGCGCGGGTGTCAACTCATTACTTCTTAGCAACTGATAAGAGAAGATGCGGGAGATATTCAAGCAAATTCAGCTCAGAAGAAAAAAAATCTATCAAGATGTCTGCCTTAAAAAAGCGGAAAGTGGACTCAAAATGTCGTCAGTTCCAAGTGTTTGTTATGCAATGAAACAATTTCTGTTTTAAAAGAATACAATCTGAAGCGGCATTACTCCAGCCATCATTTCGCTCAATATAATTTACTTGCGGGCCAGTTAAGAAAGGATAAAATTTAAAAACTCGTTAGCGATTTAGGGAAACACAAACAAATGTTCCATTTACAAAGATCAGTGTTGTTAAAGCTAGTTTTAGTCATTTTCTGAGGGAGCGTTTGTTAAAGAGGGTCTAGTAGATGTTGCAGAACTTTGGTGCCCAGAAAAGAAGAAAGAATTTAAGAAAGTGCGTTTATCGCGACCTCCACAGCTGAGAGTTTTCGCACGAAAAACAATTTGTACATTTGGTAGCACGTATAAACGTGAGCAGCTTTTTTCAATCATGAAAATTAATAAAGATAAGATAATATTGATTATCTTGTTTCTCAGCTTCAAACTCAAGTCTCTCATTAATGTTCATTTCATTTTTCTATCTGTTTTTGTTAATTTGTTTTTTATATCTGATTATGCTATTATAATTAATAATTAGAAAAATGTGTGAATTTTTATCGCCTTTTTTACTACTACTTTACTACTACCTACTTATTTCTTACCTACAACCCGTGATCTGATTAAGTCCCGAAATTACACCCTCAGCTAAGCAAAGGTTGCCTATACCTGCTGTAGACCATCAAGATTGCTTTATTAGATTCGATTTTATATGCCAAAAACCAATGATAGTTGCAAGTGGAAAAATAATGGAATATTACTATAAACTATTTGGTTTCCGGTTACTATTTTTATCACGAAAAAAATTGTATTTATTGCCCTGCATTGCCTGTCGTGGTATTAGCCAGCGGAGTAGTTGCTCTGTGATTGCATTTTATTGCAATAAAAGTTAATCATATCTCTACAATCCGATACATTTTAAAGAAATGTTGAATGAAATTGAGCGATTGTTATTCTCATATGTTTAAGTGTCTAACAACAGTTCAAGGTCTACAAGGATTCTTTTAGACACATAATGTTTTAATAAAGTGAACGATAGTTTGTTGGCGAATTTTGTATCTAAAACCTAAAATGAATCCACTGAATCAACCCCAGGATTATATAAAATTGCAAAATAACGGTGAAATATTTTAATTAAGCCCTCGAAGCGCCATAAAATTCCCTAGAGGGTATCCATCTTTTTCTAACGAAGTAATTTTTACATTCTGGTTAGGGCTCGAGGATTGAAACGTTCCTTTCACTTTTAATTATCACTTGCCTCCAAGGGATTAGGAACTTATATAAAGCACTTTTGCTGTTGTTATGTTTTGATTTAATTTAATTAAAATATTTGTTTTACATTTTCTTAATTTTTTTTGTAAACTATCAGAAAAACAGATAAATAATTACCTTCAACTAATAACAGTTTTAGTAAGTTACCAATGTTTTCTCTTGTTAAATATAAATAAAACAGATTTTAAAAAAAGTACTGAAAAGTAAAGAATATTTTAAATAACTTATGAGCTAATAAATAGTAATACATAGATATTTCTCGAGGCATTATACCATATGTCTTTAATAAGTACGATTTTTAAAGGGAATCAACTCAAATCCAGTTAATGGTTTTTCATAGTACTTAATAATCAAATAGTAAATTGACGCCGACCTTATAAGTCAAAATTTTAAGGTCTTTTATTTGCTTTATTACTTCCTTCGGAAATGTTGTAGTTGTGAAAAAAATCACTCGCCCAGATGTTTACAGATCTTCACGTTTTAGGGTTACTAGATTCTTAAAGCTTAAAAACTGGTTACCAGATTTTAGTCAAAAATTAAGGGTCATATCAGGCATATAGCCAGAAACTCAGTTCGGAGGGCGGTCCAAACCAGAAATTAATTCCGGGGGGGGGTCCAAACGGTCAAACCTCAGGAAAAATAGTAAAAAGCATGTCTATACCAACATACTTTCAAATTTTTTCTGGGGGGGGGGGTCCAGACATACAGGACCCCCCTGGCTACGTGCCTGGGTCATATTGGTATGACCTAGTTTGGTAAAAATTCAATATGCGGAAACAAGATAACGGCCTAGTAAAACGTTAAAAATATTACTACTAAAAAACTAATTATCCAATTTATCTCAAATTTTGCACAAAAATCAAGTGTTACATAGAAATAAACTGGTTAACATTTTGGTATGAATCCAAGATATCAAAACAAAATGGAGACCAAATAAAATATTTAAAAAATCATTCTGAAAAACTGCTTATTAGATTAATTTGAAATTGTGTGTAGGCATTAAGTGTGATTTAAAGATAAACAGGTAAATTTGTGGTACGAATTCAAAATGATAAAACAAAATGGCAACAATTTTTTTTAAAGTAAAAAAATTATTCATTAAATTTTGCAGAAAAATTAAATGAGATATAGTATAAATAATTATTAAAAATGTCTGTCTCGTAATCAAAATGCAGATTTTTCATCAGTGTGACTACTGAAATTATTGGTCAAAATCCTAAAAAGGAGTGAAGATAGGCATAGGGAATACAGGGTGTTCCATTTAAAAATTCCAACTTTTTGGTTGTTTTTTTTATTCCTCAGATGGAAAACATTTTTGATACACCCTGTTTTGAATTGGCATTTTTACATCATTTGCCAAGAGGCAATTTGGTTTTAAAATTATTTAATTCTGAGCAAACTATTATTAAACATAGACCGGTCTTAGTAATTGTTTCTCTTTACCGTAATATATAGGAGTAGGGAAACACTTATTGGAATATATAAATAATTATAGAATCCGACACTGTACCAATATACAGGGCATTCCAGTACAAATATGAAAGTTGCTGCCTGTTTAAATAAACTGGCACGAATTCAACACGACGTAACAAAATGGCGGTGTGCGTCAATGTTAAAACTACTTATTGAATTTGTTTTAAATTATGGCCAAAAATCAAGTGTGGCATATTGGTAGGAATCCAAAATAATGGAATAAAATGGAGCCCAATAAAAATGTTCGAAAAGACAGTATGTATGTGATACCAAATGACTACGTACTGAACTAAATTGGGTCATACTTCACTATTCCTAATAAAGGAAATATTCATTCAAGGCAAGAAGTTTCGATTTTTTTTCTCATTTTCCAAATCTCTACATTATAACTGACGTAGTTTGTATATTTTTCTAAGCTACTTAAAGTAAGTAATCGCTTTGTATTTATTCTGTTTTGTACTGTCTGATTTTATTTTGATAATTTTGAGTTTGTTTTCTGTTATCTGTTCACCATTGTCATACCTGTTGTGAATGTGTGTGTGAACGTTGCGATTTTATTTTATTTTATTATAAATTTCCATATTGTTTTTAATTGTCTTGTTATTGGGAACATCCCGTTAAACAATAAATGCATTTGAATTTGAAGCTATAGTTATAATGTACGCTTTCCTTTTTCTTTTATACACACAGGCACAAAAGTTGAAACAACCTGTCTTTAACAAGCTTGCATGTTAAGCCTTTGCTCTGTCGGTTTCTATCTAATTACTAAAGGTTATTACATTACCTTTAACTATAATTGTGTAATGAGGGATTATTCCATTAAATAATAATTTGCCCTTGAATTTCTCCGGAAACATAGGAGCAGATTTGCAACATTTCCCCGCTTTCGAGATGATTTCATTATCAAAAGGCCAATTGCCGCTGGGGGAAACTTATATGAACAAACAAGGTTCCTGCATATACGCTAATAAATTTATCAACATAGGGAAGATTTTTGCACTTTTGTTTAGCATAGCGAAAGGGCAAAGGTTAATACTGTCCATAAAAATGCCTTTTGTGTTCTGACAACCGCTGTTTGTATTACCTAGCTCTTGTTTACCTTCTATTGACAAGCATATTTTTAGAGGACGTCCAATAAAATATTGTTTCCTGGATATTTATTTGTATATACACAGGGTTATTGATTATAAATAAACATCTTCTTTAACTTTATTTATTTTTTAGGATTCTTGCTATTCCCCTAAAGAAACATTTATTGAAAATATTAATGTTATTTGAATTTTTACTTTTATAAAGTTGTTTTGTCCCGTAGGACCACCCTATGTAGGCGAAAAAATATATACAAAAAGAACATTTGGCAGCTTCTACCGTTAAAAAAAGTTTATATTTTATTTTGTTTTTCGGGAGCTGTTTCACTCCCTTAGAATAACTATATATAAAGGAGAAAATTACACGCAAAAAATTGCCGTTTTACCGTTTTTTAAAGCTGAGTTATGGAAATTAAAAAGATTTATATAAAACTTTGATTAGCCATGTCTTTCGAAAGACCCTGTACAATATTTTTTGCATTGTTCTATTTTAAAAAAGTTAACGAAGTATCAATTTATAATCAATGATCATGTACATAAATATGCAGGTAGCAAAACACTGGTAATTTATTCCTCCGTCTCCTGAGCTTAATTTTCGACGAAGTTTGAATCTGTTAAAAAGTTTATTTCGAGTGCTTTTCGCTGCTTAACGCCTTAACGGCCAAGCATTCTAGAGAACTTTTTTACTTTCTATGGAAATGCATTGTACCTACTTCCCAGTTTTTCAGGAAATTAAAAATATTTGATCTTTAGTAATCAGTTCTGTGGGCGAAGAGACTTTTTGTGAAATGATTTTATTTACAATAATATTCGACTAAATTCGATCCTTAATTCCTAGTGCCCAAACTATGGAACCTGTTATGAGAGAAGGTTTATCCATCCTACTCTTAGGCGTTTACATACAAAAGGTGGGGATAGATTCCATCTATACTTATATGAGTTATTAACAGTGTTAAAATTCGTATAGAACTATTTAAAAACGTTTAAAAAAATATGTTTATACTTTATACTGAGCTTAATACAATCTTGACCTTTAAAACTGAGCTGCTGTATTAAGAAATGTACAGGGTTTTCGGATATATTTTGAAAGGGGTCTACACGTTTTATTTTTAGAGATAAAAAAAAAATTTAAATTCGAAAGTTGTTGGGTTCTATCTGAACAGCCAGAATTTGCTAAAAAGATTAACAAATGACAATTGCAAATTAAAAAAATGAGCATCGACTTTGTTATTTTAAACGAGACACCCTGTATATTTTTAATTCGTTGGAAAGAACATTTTTTCTGATTTTGTATATATACTTTGTCTATGTTCAAACTAACGGTTATCGCATAAATTTGGTTTAAAACCTCGAAAAATCAAGTGCTCTGGCTCATAGTAAATTTAACATAGGCGGCTTTGCTTTCAATTGTTTTTATTTTAACCTGGCCATTTTGTCACTGTTTATGGACACTTGATTTACTTAATTTTTTAATTATAGGGTATTCTGATAAAGATAAAGTAATTATTTTACTGTACAGACGTAATTTAATTTAATTTAAATTTATTTAATAATAAATAACAATAATAAAATCTTTAAAAATCATTTCTAAATGTTTATAATTTAACACATATTTACTGTTTATTTTGTCCTTACAATACTTACAAATATTAAATTATTTAAAATTAATTTAATGAGTTATTTGTATGAAACAATTATCTGAATAATAATAGATGTTTTAATATTGATAACGGGAACAAAATGAAGCTGTTTTTTTTTATTTAAACATTTTGAAACATGGATATTAAATATGAAGTAACAATGAATAAACAAAAACAATATTATTTATGGAATAGATTTTATTGAGTCTATCCAACCCCCGTTATTTCTGAGACATATTTCTAAGTTGTCTCTAAATCTACCAGTTATGGTTTGAAATGTAAACTCTGGATTGTTTTCGTTTAAACTATTTATTTCGTCTTGCAATTTTAAAGTTAATTCTCGAATCGTTGGTGGTCTATTATAGTAAACTTTATTTTTAAGGTATCCCAAAGACAAAAATCCAGAGGCGATTTGGGGCTATTCGCAGGCCAAGTTATGACATCGTGTCTCCCTATCCGTAAATCATATTTATTATTAAGGTATTCTGTAACTTCAATAATATTATGACAAGGGGCCCCATCGCGCATCGTGGTGAAAAATAATATTATTATAAAGCTGGAGAGGTAACTCTTCCAAAGCTTGTTCTATCTCATTTCGTAATAAATTTAAACATCTTTGAGGCTATTTAAAGAACCATGTATCACTATAGGCTCCAAAACTTTGATTTCTATAATGTCGCACCAAATCAAAATAGACTTTCGGCCCTGAATTTTTACAATTTGTTTCTTCTGAGGATTGGTAGTTGCCCAAAAGTGTTTATTTCTCCTATTGAATATCCCCGCCGTATAAAATATAGCTTCATCTGTAAAAAGAATTTTCTTGGCGAAATTTTCATCTCCCTGCATCCTTGCCAACATTTCCCATTAATAATAATTAAAAATTACCTTCAAAATATAACAATATTTGCATATTCTTCTTCATTTCTAGTGACTGTTCGCTTCTTTCTTGACACAGTCAAATTTTTCACAATATAATAGATTGCAGTTGTTGATGGAGCAACTAAATTAGGATACGCCATTCTAATATTGGGTCATCCGGTGCCCAAAACTAGTGACAAAATGGCCATGTTAAAATAAAAACAATTGAAATCAAAGCGGCACATGTTAAACTTACTATGAGCCAGAGCAGTTGTTTTTTCCAGGTTTTAGATCAAATTTATGCGATTTGAAATCAGAAAAAAGTTCTTTCCAGCGAATTAAAAATATACTGGGTGTCTCATTTAAGTCGATGCTCAATTTTTTAATTTGCAATTGTCATTTGTTTATCTTTACAGCAAATTTTGGCGGTTCAGCTGTAATTTGGGGCTGTGCCAGAACGTGCGAATTCTTTGAGGGGAATTTTAAGACAGGTGTAAATGTTATTTTTATTAAAACAAGCAGGTAGTTAAAGTGTAATTTAACTTAAGATCTGTCCTGTTTCTATTTCTTTGATTTAAGAAAAGTTCTATTTAGTGGTCTTCTTATTTCCCATTTGTTTGATGGTCTTTTCCAGTGCTACTCAAAGTTTTTCATTAGTAGTACTGGGCATCCGCGGATCGGCAGATTATATTTTGTCGATTAATTATTAACCATATCGGGTGTCAATATGAAAATGAATAGCATTCAGTATTTCTTTAACTGGTGACACTATGTAAATTTGGTGAAACACGTCAATTTACATAGCAAACGGAACAACTGTTAAGGTATTTGTTGTTGTTGTATTACATTCAATCCCCTGACCACCAAGGCAACTACCCCCAAAAGTTTAAATAGTATCACTTATTTCGTTATTTTTGAAATTCTTATGTAACTCTAGATAAAACACATTTCTTTAAAATTGTTTTTTGTCAAAATTAAGGCACTTAAACTCATGAATGTAGTATGGAATGTATTTAATTTTTTAAAATGATGTAAGTTTTAATGGGGTTCCCCGTAAGAGCCATCCCCTAAAAAGTATGATAATGAAGGTAGTAACTGATATTCTTAAAATTATTTTATGAATTGTTAAAAACGGTTTCCATTGTTCTGTAAGCAAAAGGACAGCCGATATTCAAACGATTCGCGGACGTTTTGAAGTATCTCTGGTGAAATAGACCTACCTACATTCTTGTACAATCCTTTGTTGGAGTTATTCAACTGAGTCTGGTTGGGGGTTTGAATAGAACGGATTCCAAGTGACCCCACAGAAAGAAATCGAGCGGTGTCAGATCTGGTTACCTTAAAAAAATCCTATTATAACAGAAAAAAGGTAAACTTGGCAGCAATGCGGAACTAGCCATTGGATCGGGTATAATTTGGTATCTAAGTGTACATATTTCCATTAATTTCAGGTAAGCGGTACCTGAGATACTTCGCCGTTTCCTTACTTTTGTTACACGCTGCATATAGATTGTTGCCAACGAAAGTCTGGAGTCAACCTTCTAATGCAATGCCTTTCGTGGTATCAGCCAGGAGAGTAGTTTCTGTGATTCTATTTTGTGCCTCTGCCCTACACGGGGCTCGCTAGTCTATTGCACCTGCGACATTTTTCAGACCGGGATTATATTATCTTTATTATGACGTTGTTGTTACTAAAATAGCTCATTACAAAAAAAAATGCTTGTGGATCCCTAAATATATAAGAAACCGGGCCTCTGGCAGGCCAATAATACCTCAAATCTTCTTATAGCCCAGCTAATATACCACAACCTTTTTTGTTCTATATAAATTATTTAATAGAGTGCCTCTGGACCGAATTCCTTAGACGTCCACTACCTTTTCGGGCGAACAGAAATTTTTAAGGGCTCTTTTCTTGCTTATTTCATACTTCTTTGGCTAAATCATTTGGGAAAAAGATTTACTTAAATTTTTACGGTTTCATGGAGACTCATTTTATTCGTAATAAATTGTTTTTTTTTCTGTCTCATGAAAGATACTTAAGAGGACTCTGCTTTTTATACGAAGGAAAAAAAATTAGTATTTAATATCAAATAAAACAAAACTTTATTATTTACTTACGCACATTAATTTTGTGAAATGTTTTTTTATAATCTCAAAATTCTTCAGTATCATAGAAATTAAAATATTTAAAAAAAAGGTAAATTTCCGTTATCCGGAACTTTTCTCTTTTTGATTTTTTCCTTTTGTTAGGCACAGTGAAGTGTGGCCCAATTTATTTCGGTACATAATCATTTAGTAACAAATATACCGGGTGTCAACGATATCGTTTTACACGATGCCATTCATTTGCTTTTTAGGTTAGGATATTTATATTTGGGTTAACGAAATATGGTATTAAGACACATATTTTTCATGAAAAAACAATTGAATATTACTGCCAGTTTTTCCGATATCAGAACCAAGTTAAGAATTTCAAATGGAACCCTGCATATTATTTTACATAGTTTGATAGAGCTTAGAATTACCTTTTCAATGACATATCACAAGTTATATTTTTTTTTCGGACCAGGAAGCGCTTTTTCAAAATTCAATAAGGCGGTCGTTTCCCGATACCGATGAAATTTTGTTTAACAAATTATTAAAATATTAAACAAAATGGGTTTTTCAATGGATTTTAATCAAATTTAAAATCAAATTTTTAATTTATCACAAAATGGGATAAGTTTAATTTTTTCTTTAAAATGTGAACTTTTTCTTAAATTTTCTCAGAGATTTTAAATAGAAAGTTGTATTTATTAAATATTAGTATTAAAGTATATCTTATTAGCTACACGAAACCGCATAACAAGCCGTATTTTTGCTTTTTGTTTCAGAAAAAATTGACAAAACCTTGCCGATACACATTTTTCCTAATACATAACATGAAACAAACACACACATATTATTAATCAGAAAATCCTGGAATATTTTTTATTGTTTATTGATAAGTAATTTTGTATTATTTTGACATTTTGTGACTGTTGTCTTATTTTAGGAAAGCGAGAAAAAATCACAAGTAGTATTAATTTTATTTTACCAGTAGATACGGTGCAGTAACATGAAAGATGACTTAACTAAGATAAGTAGGTCTTGGAAACAATTGCATAGGGATGCCATTATAATTTTCATTAGATTTAACCAGAAACGTCAAAAGTACTGTTTTGTATCGACATTTCTGATAACTTTCGTTACATTTTTACACTGAGAAAAACAAAAAACAAAAACAAAACCGCATAACAAACCGTATTTTTGCTTTTTGTTTGAGAAAAAATTGACGAAACTCTGCCGATATACATTTTTCGTAATACATAATATGAAACACACACACCCACAAACACATATTATTAATCAGTAAATTTCGGAATATTTTTTGTTGATAAGCAATTTTGTATTATTTTATGATTTTTGCTGTCTTATTTTAGGAAATCGAGAAAAATTCACAAGTAGTATTAATTTTATTTTACCGGTAGGCTTTCGGTTTTTCCGGAAATACCTAGACCTAAGTCAAGAAGTTTAAAAAGAACCCTGTATATTTTTTCACACAGTTTGATAGAACTTAGAATTCCCTTTACATTGACATATCACAAGTTGATTTTTTTTCGAAATGGAGGACCAGGAAGCTTTTGTTCAAAATTCAATATGGCGGCCATTTTCTAACACCGAAGATATTTTTGAATTATAGGTAGAAATAATAAACAAATATGGGGGTTTTTATTGGGTTTAATGCTAATTTAAAATCAAACTTTCACAATTAATACAAGTCACTCAATTAAATGTTCTATGCGCTGTCCGCCTTGTTCTTAGCATAGTGTAACTCTCTCAACATTTTCCGCGAGCAGGTTTCGTAAATGCTGTTCTGAGATACTCTCAACGGCTCGTCTTATTCTATTTTCTAACATTTCCAACGATATTACAGGAGTTGCATACACTTTTTCTTTCAGATGACCCCATATAGAAAAATCAAGCGGGGTTAGGTCAGGCGACCTCGCTGGCCATCGAATTGGTCCATTGGTTCCCAACTAGTTCTCACCAAATCGTTCATTCAAGTAATTTGCAACAATTCTTGAATTATGAGCAGGGGCGCCATCTTGTTGGTAAACTAAATCATCATTTTGCTGCAAATTATTTATAAAATGTTCAATTTCATTTTCGAGAAAGTCCAAATACATCTCGCCAGTTAAAAGCTGATGGAATAATATTGGACCAATAACGCTTAGTCCTACAACGCCTAACCAAACATTAACTCCAAAACGTTCCTGGAAGGCACCTTCTCTTACTAATCTTTGATTTTCCTTTGCCCAATAACGAAAATTATTTCTATTAAACATCCCTAGATTAGTAAACCTTGATTCGTCCGAAAAAATAATCTTATGATGAAACACAGGACTTATTCTATAATTATCTAAAAACCAATTGCAATAAATAAGTCGTCTTTGGAAGTCATTTTCAAATAGGTGGTGGTGAATTTGATACTTAAACGATTTAAACCCGTGTTTCTTTAAAATTTTTCTGGCGCTTTCATGGGACGTATTGCACTGTTTGCCTAATTCACGAAGGGAAGCTGTACGGTCATACTCGATGTACGCTAAAACGTTTGTTTCCACTTCTTCGCTTACTACAAAACCATCATTGCCATTAGCATGGACACCACCATTATTTTCATTTTTTAAATGTTGTACTAGCCAAGGATAATATGCATGTGAAGGAGCGTCACGATTCGGAAAGCGTTCCTGGTATAATCTCTCTGTGTCTCTTGAATTTTTGCGACATTCCCCATAAATAAGGAGCATGTCAATTTGATGTTCTCTTGAATAAACCATAATATTTATTTTTAAAACTAACTAGAACCACTTCTCAGTGTAAAAATGTAACGAAAGTTATCAGAAATGTCGATACAAAACAGTACTTTTGACGTTTCTGGTTAAATCTAATGAAAATTATAATGGCATCCCTATGCAATTGTTTCCAAGGCCTACTTAACTTAGTTAAGTCATCTTTCATGTTACTGCACCGTATCTACCGGTAAAATAAAATTAATACTACTTGTGATTTTTTCTCGCTTTCCTAAAATAAGACAACAGTCATAAAATGTCAAAATAATACAAAATTACTTATCAATAAACAATAAAAAATATTCCAGGATTTTCTGATTAATAATATGTGTGTGTTTGTTTCATGTTATGTATTAGGAAAAATGTATATCGGCAAGGTTTTGTCAATTTTTTCTGAAACAAAAAGCAAAAACACGGCTTGTTATGCGGTTTCGTGTAGCTAATAAGATATACTTTAATACTAATATTTAATAAATACAACTTTCTATTTAAAATCTTTGAGAAAATTTAAGAAAAAGTTCACATTTTAGAGAAAAAATTAAACTTATCCCATTTTGTGATAAATTAAAAATTTGATTTTAAATTTGATTAAAATCCATTGAAAACCCGATTTTGTTTAATATTTTAATAATTGGTTAAACAAAAATTTCATCGGTATCGGGAAACGACCGCCATATTGAATTTTGAAAAAGCGCTTCCTGGTCCGCCTTTTTGAAAAAAAATATAACGTGTGATATGTCATTGAAAAGGTAATTCTAAGCTCTATCAAACTATGTAAAATAATATACAGGGTTCCATTTGAAATTCTTAACTTGGTTCTGATATCGGAAAAACTGGCAGTAATATTCAATTGTTTTTTCATGAAAAATATGTGTCTTAATACCATATTTCGTTAACCCAAATAAAAAAATCCTAACCTAAAAAGCAATTGAATGGCATCGTGTAAAACGATATCGTTGACACCCGGTATATTGTCTTTTCAATCATTTATATTGGTAATCGTTTTGTTCTACCATATTGGATACTTATCAATATTTTACCCGTTTCTACCTATGCCACACTTGATTCTTGTGTATATATTAATAACAACAAATTTTCAGTTGCGTGCCGGGCTTTTATCCCCCCCTCCCCCCTCCCTCCGCAAGTCTTTTCTTGGGGCCTTCCTGCTTAATTTCTCCTAAAACGATAAGTAAACGAAAGATGTCAAAAATTTATTAACAAAAACCACAACATAAAATAAAAAATAGCCAGTAAAAAAAGAAATAAAAAATATAAATAAAAATACTTAACAATAATTAATTTTTTTCTAAAATATAGTTTACGAATTTACGAGTTGTATTAAGGTTTTTATTGTTGTTATACAATAAGAATTTTATCTGAATTAGCTCAGTTCCTAGTTGAGATGTTAAATCATTTAAATATTTCTTCACTAATAAATCAGCTTTTTCGAAAATTTCTGAGTCATTTAATTTAACCAATATCTGAGGATTTAGAATTAAAAATGTTGAATAAACTGTTTTAAACGCAGTAAATCTTTTACCTAGCTGACTTACTATTACATCTAAATACGCATTAAGTACTGTCACTTCCAAATGTTTCATAGGGTTTATATATTACGTTATCTTATTATTATAATTTCCAATGTGTCCGATGGATGCAAAAATATTTTTTTAACTATAAAAAAATATTTTATTCGAATACCCTGTAATCGGTACCTGAGATATTACGCTGTTTCCTTACTTTTGTTACAGGCTGTATGTTTGTTTTGATTTATTATATTTTGATGTTTCATTTTTCTGTTTCAGTATTTAGCAAATTCAACCATGTGTTATTAAAACTGACTGAACAAGTGTGTAACAATATTAAAGCACATTTTTTACATTTGCGTTTTTGGAACATTTACTAAAACACACTCACTATTTTTTATGTTTGTTGTTCTTTGATTCTTTGACTAATTGCTATTACAGTCACACGAAATCTTATAAATAACATCTTTTTGTATTTCCTTGTTCATTGTAAGGTTTTGTTTTTATAAGTTTGCTTCTGTGTGTATTGTTTCTTTTAAATACTTTTCTTACGTTAAAACGTTCGCCTATTCGTTGAATATAAGTATATGTATATAAAGAGATTTGTAATTGGTCTGTCCTGATTTGGTTTCTCAAATCCATAAAAACATTTTTCAATGAAATCATTAGGATAACCATTAGGATTTAAAATATTTCTTCTGCAGTTTTGATCTTTACAAATTATTTTTGTTCTATCCTACAGATTTTTTAATATCCTTTTTTAACTATGGTTTTATGATTTGAGATCTGTTTATGTGTGTGGATTTTTTCTATACTTTTGTTTAAAAACTGTGTATGTCTTTCTTAGTAAATAGATCTAAAAATTGGCGTTCTTTGGCGTTAATATGCAATTCCCAGCAAACATTTTGTTTCAAACCATGAAACCCTCCTTAAAAATTTCGTAATTATATGTCAAATATTTATTGTTTTTTATAATTTAGAAAATAAATTTGTAAACCTGCAACGTTTAGAGAACAGTCTTACTTTCCTGTGCAATCGGCATAAATATAAATAAACACTGCTTCAGGCGATGATGATGGAAATGAAATCGGCGCAGAAATGAAACGATAAAGAGAACAGCAATATTGCACCGCAAGTGCAATAATATACAAAGCTTTGAGATATTTCCACTTTAGTGAACAAAAAATAAGCTGAAACATTTTATTGTCATCGCAGTTTGCTTTTTACAAAGTGCTGATAAAGCTACAGCGGCAGCAAAATGCTCCATGTTTTTGTGCTTATTTCTTTTCATTTAGAGAATATGCCACGACAATAGACCTAGGAGCACGGCAACATTCGGGCGAAGCTACGGAGGCAATTTATGTTTCTGGATGCAACTGGATGCAGGTAGCGGGTCCGTAGAAAATTGCGTTTTCTTAAAACGAATATAAATACTGGAAAGAAAACAGGACATTTTCTATTTATTTTATTAGACGTCTAGCTTAGAAATAATAAATATAAAGAGACTTTTCTAAAAATACGAGCTGGGTTGCCATGATTTAAGTCAGGTTCCTGTAAAGCAAAAACTTTTAATTTAAAAATCGACTTTATAGTTTATAATTAGAACGGAACTAAACCAATACATTAAAAGATTTATAATTTATAACAACAAAACCGTGTTTTACTCGGAACTTCCCTCGTTATGAAACCTTTCTCTTATAATCATTTAGTAATATGAACATATATATACAGGGTGTCCCAGGATATGTGGGCAATCCCTCGGATTTAGGTAGTTTGTGAAAAAAACAGGTATAAATTCATATAAACTTTTCTCTAATGTACATCTTACGGAGATACAGGGTGTCAAAATCAAATTTTTGTTTTATGTGAATAACTTTTTAGATAATTATAATATTTGAATAGAAATTTTAGCTGGGGGTTTTTTGATATAACAAATTTAAATTTAATGTGAGTATTTTTCTGACTTCTGGGGGGCGCAATCTACACGTTTTTTCTTTGAGAGCCTATAACTTTTTTGTACGCGCTTGTATTACTTTTTTGATAAAAAAGAATAACTTCGAAAAGAGATCCTTGTCAAAAGCCGCTACGAGCAACCATTCTCAGGTTTTGTATTAAATAGAATTTATGTATTGATATCGAGCCTTTAATATAATAGTTCAAATAGGTCAGATATTTTGTTGTAGGGAAGGTATGGTGGTATGTGGTGTTTTATATTTGTTTTATAATTTTGTTAGTCGGTTTAGCATAGTCTCCTTCTAATCTTATGCATTCCTCAGCTCTGAGAATAATAATAATAATAATAATAATAGTAATAACAAACTAACAGAAAACACAGATCCTTACTGCCATTATACACTAACATCCATACTTGAAAATGAAGACTACAAGCTCTACTGGGACATTGACATCCACACATATAAAACAATCGCCGCAAACAGACCCGATATCTCGTTTCAATCCAAAAAAGAAAAGATCACATTAATTAACATGGCTGTCCCTAACGACGAGAAAATCCAAGCGAAATACAGTGAGAAGATCGCCAAATATACCGGCTTGGCAATGGAAATAAAAAGGCTGTGGAAATAAGAAAGAGTCATCATTTTTCCTGTCATCCTATCTATAACAGGCCTCACCCCAACAATGTTTACACCGCATTTGGCTCAATTAGGACTTAATACAGACATTCATAGGAACATCCAGAAATCGGTTACTTTGAAAACACTTTTACATCGTAGGATCATTTCTTAATACACAAGGTTTTTTTCCTTTTCTTTTTTTTTTTTGTTTTTTTTCTTTTTTTTTTGTACTGATGATGAGTCACGATAGTAGCGTGGGGATTTTCATCTGCTCATATATGTCAATAATTATGCGAATTTATGATCCCGTTTTTCGAAAACCCAGTTCCACATCCGTGAAGACATCTGAACCAATAAAATTTGCATCATTTCTGTGCTGCTCTAGAACCCAATTTGGAAATTACTAAACTTACAACTTACAACTTACTTACAAACTACCCAAATTTGTGAGGTTGCCCTCATATTCTGAGACATCCAGTATATATTTGTACATATATACATTACAGGCTAGAAAAGTGAGGGATAAGAAATGATTACAATGACTTCAACTCAAACAACTTTCAATTCATCATTCTCAAATAACCGTTGAACGAGCTAGGTTGAATTATTGTAATAAGTTGTGGTATTTCATTCTATTGTCGTAACACATGTATGTGATTTCCACTTTGTTTGCCTATGTGTTGTTCGTGTATTTTTTTATATGACTAGAAAAGTCAAATCCTTAAAATTGTCCTGAAGATGCAATAATAAATTGCGAAACGTAGACCTTTTTGAATATTTGACTTTTCTTTTTGGAACACAGCGAATAATTATCATATTGGATGGTTAAAACAAGACATAGATATTGATATTACTTTAGGCATCTCCCATATCGAAAAGTATAAATTTTGTTTTTGTCAAAATGGTACGCACTCGAACTTTTGGAACTTTTGCATGACTTCATTCATCACTCTGAATAATAATAGTGAGGAAAAGAGTGGCTTTTAAAACAATACCTCCCTTTTATGAGCCATCGGGTTGACGTTCAATCGTGGTATGTAGACGACATGGTATATAGACAATAAAGTTAGGATGGGAGTGGAAAGTGCAGTGCTCAGTTACTCAGACAGTCAAGCGACTCTCAAAGCCATCAGTAAGCCCAGGATAAGCTGGATGAGTCCAGGGATTCAGGGGTGCACTAAGTGAGCTAGCAAAGACAGAAGACGACGCCCCAATTCTCGGTCCCAGAGTCCCCTGCCTGAGTATAAGTAAATGATACTGTTCGCAAGTTCTGAATAGATGGGCCTGGGAAAAAACAAAGGAGAATTGAAGGACGAACTACTGTAAATAGCAAGGAAAATGCTACCGAGCCCATGCGGATCTAAGGCGACTTTCAAGAAGTCGATTGGGGACTTAATTGGCATTTTGACAGGACACTGTAGACTTAACAGGCACAGCCCTTGCTTTGTATTTTAGCTTATCAAATTATTACAGAGTCCGAATTATTCGATCTCTGAATTTAATCAATATCTCGATAATACTTAAAGATTTGAACCTTGCCTAAATTATACATTTGCTTTTATATGGTTTTTCGATATTTTCGCTTTTATTTACTATTGTTTACTTTGATCCAACGTTTTTTAAACGTAAATAAATCATAATTAAGTTGATATGATGAGGATTCCTGGAAAGAGTATTAAACATGCTGATTTATTTTCCACCCACAAAGCTTTAGATAGCAAAATATATTAATCTGTAATGAATGAAAACAGTGCAAAGTAAATACGAAAAAAAAAACCTTGTTATTGGGTTAGCCAAACTCAATAATATGTTTGTTTCAAATTTATTAAAATCGAAACTGAATAACACATTTTATTTGTTATTAAGTTTTGGAAAATATGCAAAATCTTTTATTACAGTTATTGATTTGTAATTTCTGGACGCGCCTCATTCGTTACGGGACACTTCTTTATCTTCAAACCCATAAGAGGGCGTAAAATAATACAAAAGTTTTTTTCGGTCATTTTAATTTCTTTTATATACAGGCTGGGTCACCAGAAACTTTCCACCTAAGTTTTATTGTGGATACTAAAAAAATGTAAAAACGCTCGAGTTCGTCAATTTTTTCGTCTCATTCCTCTTTTTGGACCGGAAGTTTTGAAATTTGTGTTTTTTGACTTTCGAAGTACTCTAGCTCGGTAACGGTACGTCGGCGAAATTTGCGTCCATAAGTCGATCGCAGAGGATAAATGTGCGCAATCTTTTGGGTAAAAACACGATTTCATTAGAGTTTTTAATAAACCGACAGTGGCGTTCGATAAGGGCACTTTTTTAGCGACCCCGATGTTTCAAAATGCAGGTCGCTATAGTTAATTTTTCGTGGGGCATTTTTTTTCGAATTTCTGATCCAAAAATCTCGGACAAGTTTGTTAACGGGGAATAGCGAAGCACAGGATGTCACTTAAGGAAAATAAAAAACGGCTAAAAATAATGTAACTTTGAAGGCGTTTTGCGGTGTCGAAAATTAAGGGTGAATCCTGAGAAATTTTTGAGTTGTAGCGTGCGCGAATTCTGGTTCTCATTCCTTGGCCCTTCGTAATGTCGTATCAGTACCTCCTGGAACAAAAAGGATTAAATATATCAAAAATGTTATCTTTGTTCTCCAAGACATAGATTTACATTTTTTTTATTAGCCGAAAAATTAAGTAAAACTGAATTTCCAATAAAAATGCACATAATTTCCATTTAATAGAAAACTGAGACATTTTTCAAGGTAGCCTGGCATTGTCAGCTGAACTTTTGACAGTCACGTAGAAGAAACAGTTTGACATGGACGCCATGTTTTTAAAGCAAAATGCCTCCAGAAAATTTTTAATATCTTTTTGAGGGTTAGTGAGAATGGATATACATACCGAAAATTAGAAGCATGCCTAATTTTGTATATGAAATGTAGATAGTTAAAGATATGCTTCGGAAGAAATTTATGCTTATTTTTTTGCTTTATATACGGTATTTAAAGTGTTGCTAACTTTAGTATGTGTGATTTCGTGTTATATATTAATATACGTGGTTGGAAAGCAAAGAGATTCGGTTCGGAGTAGTTGCATTTTCTAGTAATCGGAGGATTCAGTAGCATTTTTAATTTAATTTTTTACATTAAGTGCTGGATATATCTAAAACTATTGCCGGCTGTTATGTTTCTACTAAGCTATAATCGTCATCATCAGTGATTATCTCGGTTATCATTAAGGGTTTCAGATGTTTTACGTAGAGTGTATAATGGAAATTATTATGGATTCTATTTATACTAGGAGGATCAGAAACTAAATATTTTGTTCAGAGCGTATGTGTTACACTTGGAAAATAGGGACAAAAGGCTTTTAATTGTTTAAGAAATTCTAAATTGTTAGCTGCAGAATTTATTAGTGTATATTTGGGACAGTTAAAAATATAGATTTGAGATTCGCCATTAAGACCATTAACCTATCATATTTTTACTTTCTCATCTAATATGCTATATAAAAATTCATATTTTGGGAACGCATTACCTGATTATCTGATAACCATCAAATTATATATATATATATATATATATATATATATATATATATGTGTATATATATATATATATATATATATATATATATATATATATATATATATATATATATATATATATATATATAAAAGTTTTTATTCTTCTTGGATATAGGTTTAATTAATGAAACTTTTTTTTCCTGCAACTAGCTCGACGTTTCGAGAACATCAACTAAGATAATATTGTCATTTCCAAGACATGCAATAAAATGCTCTTGAAAATGCTTCAAACAAGAAGCGAAACGTCGAGCTAGTTGCAGGAAAAAAAGTTTCATTAATTAAACCTACACACAAGAAAAATAAAAAGTTTTAGTATAAAGTATGGTTTAAGAACAGTGTAAATAAATATATATATATATATATATATATATATATATATATATATATATATTCGAAATAGTGTCTTATTCACCATCTATACAAGTTCTAAAATGATGAGGCAGCTCCTGAAGACGAAAACAATAAAAAAACACCCCTATGTAGTCCTTGTACAAGACTGGAATGATATGGACGATAACGGGATGCTTTTAAAACATCATGTTTGGTTGACTTCGGAATATTAAGTTCTGTGTTTGAAATTCGTGTAGAAAATGTAGGATTTTTGCCAAAATATTCTTGGATGTTCCTATCTCGAGTGCCGAGTTATTTTTTTGATACTTTTTTGGCCGAGGTTTTTTAAAACTTCCATGTTCATGTAGGTTGGTAACAAGTGTAAAGAACATCTTTCTTCCAGGTTGACGTCTTTCCGGAAAATTTTCAAAATAATCGTTGGCAGCGCTCTAATTCTAAATCCGCATTTCTTTGATTTTCACTAACAAGTCAAACTTTTCTAAATTCGAGAAAATATCCGCAATTTCATTGATCACTTAACAATTTCTGACAACAACAAAATAAAATGCGTAATTAAATGAAAATATTTTTATTTCTAACAGCTTCAACAAATTCATTTGTACCAAACTCAATGCCTCCCGCTATGTTGAATGCATTAAATGGCCTTCAGTCAAACAAAAAATAAACTTTATTGTTTTTTCATACAATATTTCTACTTATCAAAAGAAAGGAAAAAAGTTCTTTTTAAGTATAGTAAAAACCAAAATGGCTGCCATACGAAATAGCAAAGTTGATGATGGTATCTCAAAACCAAATCGTGAGAAATAAAAACTGAATGCAGACATGTATTGCCCGCAAAAACGTTTTTACATATTTTAAGAATATCTTAAATTAAAAAAGTTACAGTACTTTTTCGAAAATGCAAATGCAAACAAAATATCTCAAAAACTAAAAAAGATACAATCATTTTCAATTGGCATTGAACTAGTAATTAAATAGCCTACAACTTTACCCATTCAACCATATTTCTATCGCTTCTAGTTTTCAAGATCCCAATACATTCACTTCCAATTTCGGACACGTTGTAGATATACATATATATGTATGCACTGGAAAATTACTCTCAAAATGACCTACGCAGCTGAATGCTATATCGAGCAATTTTCCACTAATATGAAAATGTAAAATGTTATACCCAAAATCGCACTCTCTGCGGAAATTTTACGACTGCTTGGCAATGGCATAAAGCAGTAAACATGGTCCGAATAAAATAATGTACAGCACCAAGGCCAGTGAATCAAAATTTATATCACCATTGTCTCGTATTCTCATAATATGGGATATACCTTAAATAACTAAACGTTTCACTTACTTCTAATATTCATTTTACTATGTTTGATAGTAAATGCGATATATGAAGTTTTAAAAGGCTAGTTTTTACTTAATAGTTAAAAGTTATTTTCCTGTGATGGAAATACAATGTTACATTTTATCTGATCCAGCTCTAGTTTGTAAATTACTGACGGTACCGATATCAGATTTGTTATGCTGTTAGTTTAGTTTTATACATGTTTTTAAATCAGGCATATAGGCGTATATTATCTTTTCTGTCCTGGCTATGAACTTATTCCATCATTTCGCCTGAACGGTGGAGTTTGCGTTTACGTTCGTAGTAATCTATCACGTACAAGGCTTCCAAATCTTGAACCACATCCAATATCCTGTGGCTTAAACTAGCCCTCAGAACTTCTTTTAAACTTAATTGTTGTATCTATCGTTCTCCCCCAGACAATTCATTCAACGAGCTCTTCGACTTCCTTTCTGCTGAAGTGAATTTCCTAACGTCTGAATTCTCTTCTTCTGAAATCATTATCCTTGAAAATTTTAGTGTTCATAATAAAAAATGGCTAGGATCCACTAAAACCGATCCACAAGATAGAGCAGCAGAGGCCTTTGCAATCAGCCAATCTTTCACCTACCTCATCAGAGAACCTACTTACTTCCCACGCATCGTGACACATAGCCAAAATCCATTGGACCTTTTTCTCACCACCCACCCAGAGCGTTATCAGTATTCCATTTCCGCTCCTTTGGGTTCCTCTGACCACGGTCTAATTATTGTTTCCTGTCCCATACAACAGGAATCTGTAGAATCCATGCCACCTCGCTGATTGGGATGGGTTGCAGGATTTCTACTCTTCCTTCCCTTGGAATGATGTTTGTTTCTCTACTAACGATCCTTCTGAGTTCTGTTCTCAAATCTCGGATGTAATCCAATTAGTATAGAAATCTTGATTTTCAAAATCCTGCGATAATGCCAGAGTAGAGAAATCCTTACTCATGATAGTTTTCTCAAGAACCCAACTACAGGCCAAAAATGAGGCACGAAATCATTACAATCGCAGAATTCTTGAAGCCAAAATTGCCTTCAATATACGCATCAAAGCCAATCCTTTTGATCGCTTGTTAAAAAGGTGAACTTCTAAATTAGCTCCTAACCCCATTAGGTTATTCCAAATGTCCTATGACAAGGGCATTTTCCTAAAAGCTGGAAATCTGCTCTCTAACTACATACACATATCACTCTCCCAATTATGAGTAAAGCAATAGAAAACCATACCAATAATGGTCTTTTAAATTACCTTGAAAGGTATAAACTTATACACGACAGGAAATACGGTTTTCTTCACCAAAGACCCAAGTCTAGATGTCACACTTTTTAACAAACTTCCTGCCTATGGTCTTCCTTCCAAACTGTTTATTTTTCACCAAATCTAGGTAGGCGATTTACAGGGTTCAGTGTTGACATCTACCCTATTCCTCCTGCACATCAATGACCTGCTTTCTTCAACCAGCAATCCTATTTACAGCTATGCTGACGATTCGTCAAGACTGAGATCGATGATAGGAGTATTTATCCCTAACCGAGGACCTCATTAAAATCAAATAATGGAGAGCAAAGAACCTTGTCCAGTTTAATGCCACTAAGACACAATCTTGTTTACTATCTTCCAAATTATCTCCCAGTACCCACACCATTCCTATGAATAATCAAATGCTTGAAGCCAAACATTCCTTTAGCCTGGTCGTTATCAATTTTCAGAAAGATTTTTATACGGACCTTGATTAACTCAAAATGATAAAAATAGAATTCAAAAAATTCAAAAATCTTGTTATCGTTTAATACATGGAATAAGAAAATACGAATCTATAACCTATAAATCCAAGGAAAATAAGAGCTTCTTGATGGAGTTTAGAAAATTATTGCATTTAGGTTCTTTTACTCATAAAATCATTCTTGACCATTGCGCTCCGTCACATCTCAAAAACAAGTTTTTGCGTCATTCAAGCGTTCATTCTAGAACCACAAGGTTTAATTACAATTTTGTACTACCTCATCGCAAAAACTTTGTTTTCTAGAAGCTTTGTTTTTCATTCAAGTGCTCTTTATAACTCACTACCTTAAATTTATAAGTTATTGAATATAAACAAATTTAAATATACATTAAAAAAATGGACAAGCAATAAGAAAAAAAACTTTTGAATCGGGCCTCTTGTTACCACATGATTTTATTCTATTTTAGCCTCATCACAAAATAGCTGTTTTTTTTCTGTTACTAATATGTACTATTTTAAAACATTCAGTTTTAAAATTGTTAATATGAATGAAAATTCAATATCATTTGATAATATATTTACTGTGCAAGCAAAGTAAGTGTTTTTAAAAAATATTTATAATCAACAGCAAAAGTTATGGTACGAGCGGGGATCGAACTCGCATCTCTAAATCACTAGTCTATTGCTCTAACCAATTGCGCTATCGTACCACTGATAAGCAATTCGTTAGAAATTGTAGATATTCAAACCCACCAGTATCATAACCCTTGTTGATCCTGCCAAATATTCTAACCTTATAGCTCGGCGCACAGTGGTTCAAGGAGTGGAAAAAATACTCTGTAGGAAGTGTGAAAGAAATTAACATTTTTATCGCTAATAGATACCTGAATATCCCTAGTAAAAAAATGTAAAAGAATTTTTCAAAATTTGCTTTTAGTTGTTGTCAACTAAGCGACCATATGTTGAAAGGAACGAAATGTAGTGTTTCGAAATTTTGTTTTAATTAAAAAAATAGTAGCCATTCGATTAAAAATTTGTATGAATTATATCTCAAGGTTTATTTAGAATATTTATACCCCATTAGTATACTTGTAGAAACTACTGCGGCTTAATGATATGAATATATATATATATATATATATATATATATATATATATAAAAAAATAATATTAAGATATTTCGTCTTTGCGTCAACATGCGTCAGGCCAAAAAATACGTATACGTGTACCTTATCTCTTAAACTAAATTCCAAAATAATATTTTGCTGCTCTTATCTGCGACTGTTATCACAAAAAATGTTTTTGTGTTTATTTGTATAGGTACAGATTTATCGGTTTACAGAAAGTATTAATGGTAAATTAGTTTAGTGTACCTCTTGACAAAGTAGAGTCGGTGTTTTAAAAATAATTTTTATTTGGTGTGATGGAGAGTATATTAATACCCTACTTGGAATTAGTGGAAGTTGTACTTTCAAGTGACCGGGATGGAGTTAAATGCTTTGAAAATATTACACGCAATTATCACGAGATGTCTGACCAGCTTTTAGAAGAATTAAAAAATAAATTAATTCGAAATTTTTTACCTAATTTTTCACGAAGATGGCAAGCAGCCTCACGCAATAAAGACAGATTTTTAAAGCAGAATGAAGAGTGGCTAAGAGGGTCTTTCTCAGTTAATGTGGATTCATCGTTAATTCCTATGGATGTTGATGAACCCGGACCTTCATCACGTCCTGTTGGGCGCAAAGAAAAACCATTTGACGAATGCTGCCAGCGTACTAAACGTTATAAAGTTAAAAAGTTGCTTGAAAACTGTTCTAAGGAGTTAATTGTGGCAGCAGCTAACGAAGCTACAGGAACTTCAAAATCTCCAAGCTTTACACCCGAGAAAGCACTTAGCTTGCTGCTAGATGCTTCTTTATCGAAGCACCAATATCAAATCATTAGAAAAGCAACATTAGAAATAGGCTTTGATATTTTCCCATCATATCATAAGGTATTAGAAGCGAAAAAAGAATGTTACCCTTCTGAAGTCGAGATAACTCAAAGCTGCGCAACAGTTAAATTACAAACACTTTTAAATCATACAGCCACTAGAATTATGCAAAGTAAAAGTGAGGAAGATGTATGTGCAATGGGATCAGAATTAACTTTAATATCAAAGTGGGGATGTGATGGTTCATCTGGCCACAGTGAGTATAAGCAAACATTTGAGGAAGAAAATGCTTCCGACGCTAGCATGTTTTTAACATCTTTGGTTCCTCTTTGCTTACATGAGAAAGGAGACAGGTCATTAGTTTATTGGAAAAATCCAAGACCTTCTTCAACAAGATATTGTCGGCCTATTCGGTTTGAATTTATAAAGGAAACGCCTGAAAGTACTACAAGGGAAATATCAAGAATGAACACGGAAATAGAAACTCTAACAGATACTCTAACTCACATAAAAGAAAAATCATACAAAATACACCACGAACTTTTGTTTACCATGATTGATGGCAAAATTTCAAACACAGTAAGTAACACTTCATCTATGGTTTGTAATATATGCCAAGCGAAGCGATCTGAAATGAACAAATTATTGTTACTAAAAACTAAACCTAAAAATATTCAGGTTTTAAACTGGGGAATGTCACCTTTACATGCTCGAATAAAGTTTATGGAGTGTCTTCTTCATATAGCCTATAATAAATCATTTCAACAATGGAGGACAAACGCGGATACGAAAAAACAAAGAGAAGAAACAAAAAAGGGGATTCAAGATGAATTTTGGCGAAGGATCGGTTTAAAAATCGATGTAGTGAAACAGGGCATGGGTACGACTAACGACGGAAATACGTCATGAAGGTTTTTTAGTGATCCTAGTCTTACTGCAGATATAACAGGAGTAAATGAACATTTGATTCGTCGATTTACAGTGATTTTGCAAGCCATTAACTCTGGTGTGCATATTGATCCAGACAAATTTGGTAAATATTGCCAGGAGACAGCGAATTTGTATGTGGAACTGTATGGGTGGTATTACATGCCAGTCACGGTCCATAAAATATTAACACACGGAGAAGAAATTATAGCAGTTGCAGTACTCCCCATAGGGATGCTAACAGAGGAAGCACAAGAAGCGCGAAATAAAGATTATCGCGCTTATCGCCAAAATCATTCTAGAAAATGTTCACGTGTCCAAACAAATACAGATGTCATGAACTTTCTCTTAGCTTCTTCTGATCCGTATTTGTCAGGACTAAGGGCAGAACCTATAACAAAAGAAGAAACTATTAAGAAACTAAACCATGAACTGTGGGATGAGGTGAAATCTTTATTTTATGGAAATATTTAATTACTTTATATTCATTTAATTTTTTTTAAATTTGGTAATAAGTTACTTTTCAACTATTATTAAACAAAAGTATTATTTTGTTTCGTTTTAATAGTCTTTAAAAAATTGTTTTACAGTGATGTTATTATGTATTAGATTATAAGATCCTAATTTATTGTTGATGATGTTCTCTTAAAAAATTATATTTAATTTGTTCTAACATACATAGGCAATATCATTTTTTTTGTTACTTTTTAGTTTTGTATCTATAGCTTCTTTAGGTAAATGGCAAATTAGATGTTCCTATATGCTACTGTTGTTTTTTACGAAAGCGATTATCAATAAATTTAATGTTATGTTCATGGCGACTTTAGTTCATTTCAGTGTTGATTTTCTCTTTATTTTTAACAGGGCTTAATAAATACTGATCAGCTGTAAAACTATACATATATTTCAAATACCATTTTGATCTTTTCAGATATAATCTCATATTCAGCCTACCATATAAAGCAAAATAGTCCATCTATCAAAATTTGACAGTTACAAACAAATTAAAAGTTTTTCAATACATCCAAAATAAAGTACTTACACCTCTTATTATGTGCACCAAATATCATTCAAATATCATTTATCATTTGGAAATTATTAAATTATTTCCGTATTACCATATACCCTGAACCACTGTGCGGCGTTCCATCGCTATTAAGTACCGTATATATTAGTAAATTTTAAATGAAAATAAATTCGGATAGCTTGCTTTATTTAGAAACTTTTTTACCTCTTGTATTTTTTTCGTAAACTTACCGATTTGAAATTAAAAAATAAAATGTTAAGCTCAGTTAGCATTTTTGTCCTAGGAGATACCGATACTACATTTCAAAAATTTTACAAAAAGCAGTCTTAATATCGATGGGGCTATACCAGCCTGTAGAAGGAACATACATGTTCTTCTTTCGCCCAAGACCAACCGGTTATATAGGTCAATACAGGGCTGAACGTGAAATAATTGCTTATATTTGGGACACCCATATATGTTGATTGTTAGTCTTTCACGGATGGAAAAATACGATGTGGTTTCATTCCGGGTTTACATCTGTTCACTACTGTTAAACACATTACCTTTCTTTGCATGTGGAATCATGTTAAAAGTTGTCCTTTAGAAAAATGTAAAAACCAGCTAAATAAACTAGATTAAATCGCTCAAAAATGGAATAAAAACATGTTCCTTTTTTAAAACATTAGCTACCAATATGAAGTGTATTAATCAAATAAATGGCAGGTAAATCAAGAAAATCATCTCATTAAAAAGACATTTGTTGGCTTTAAGTATGTATTTATAGGAAATTTGTTGAGGAATTGTAGAATTTTAAAATGAGAAATTGAATTGCCGGTTGAATGGCATTTTTGAAGCAGCTATTAACTATAAAAGTGATGCACTTATCCACATGAAAAATTCAAAACTGTGTCATCTTAACATTAATATCATTTGTGTGTATTTTTGTTTAAAGCAGAAAATGTATTACAAAATTAGCAAACGTTTTGAACACAAAATTCTTACTCAAAAAAGAAATAAATAAATAAAATACTCTTTCTGCATGTTTTGCTGTTGAAAACAACAAATTAAAAATCGTAAGAGTTTATTTTATGATAGAGACGCCAGTAAATATACAATTATGAACACACAACCACCAAAATTATATTTTTTAGTTAAACTTCATAGAGTGGGAGTTCCTATCAGACCAGTAGTGTCTTTTTTTCAGCGCCATCCTATAAAATATCTAAAAAACTTATAAACATTATTTAATCGTATACACAGTTTTCAGCAAAATATCAAATTAAAAATTCGTTAGATTTAGTTAATAAAATTAAAAATATTTATTTACGGTAAACGGGACACTAATCTCGTTTGACGTCACTAAACTATTTCCTAGTATTCCTGCTAAAGATACCATCAAATTAGTAGAAAATCTTTTAAACAAAAAATCAGTTAAATGTGTTAAGAAAACAAGAAATAGTCAAATACTTAACGAATGTTTAGAACAAAACTACTTCGAATTTAATAATAAACTTTATACTAGTACAAATGGTTTAATTATGAGAAATCCATTAAGCCCCTTATTTGCTGAAATATTTTTAGACATTTTAGAACACCAAATCAACAATTTTTTTTAACATTTTATATATTAGCATAGATATGTTGATGATATTTTAACATATTTTATAGGAACTAAACGACACTTAAATATTTTACTGGAATATATTAATAACCTTCATCCTAATATAGAATTTATAATTGAACTAGAATCTAAGAAAAGTATACATTTTTAAGACTGAACCATCAAAAGATTAAATAATAAACAGGATTTTTCTGTATAAACCTTCACATAGTGATAAAGTGCGAGACACGAAAGAAAACCGGGCGGAGTCAATCGGTTTAGGAAGGTCGGCCAAGAAATCTCTTTAAACCAGTGGTGTCCCGTCGTCCTTTAAATAATATGGCACTCCTTTTTGACTATACGCACTTCAGATAATTAAAAAATGTAACTATGCTTAATGAACCTATATCTGTATTTGTCTGTTTTCTTTCGTGTACCGCACTTCTATATGTCTTTTATGTTGCAAAAACGGAGAACTTTCGGATTTTAAAATGATTTAATTATGATTTTTCTTGATCGATTTACCTATAAATATATTTTTTCTTGAGTTCTGTCATTAACGGTTCCCGGGCTACTGCCTACGTCCACTATTATTGGACCACCCAGTATAGTGATACACGATTTACAAGTCCAGATTTTACAAGGGCAGCCAGCATTAGATCCAGTGAACGAGATTTATCAAAATTTTAATTTATGCAGTTCGACTTTGGGCTACTCGGGTATGCCAAAAGTGGCCGTCTGTCTCCGTTTGTCATATTACTTTATACAGGGGCCGTCATTTTGAAGTACTATACAGGGGTTTCCTAATTGCGTGCTGATGTTAAAGGGGATGTTTTTATGTCCTAAAAGTCTTTTGAGATACAGGAGGGTAAAGTTTAAAAAGAAAATATTTTTTTTCGTCCCAATTCTGATGCTATTGTAGATAACTGCATGAAATTTGATACACGTCTTCTATGCATTAAGGAGCATACGGATTTACCCAGGTTAATTACATATAAAAGAAAGAGAAGAAAGAAAGAAAGAATTACATATGCACGCCACTGGTAGAAATTTCAAAAAATGATTGTTAATAAAAAATGCTCTTTTATGCATAAAAGACGTGTATCAAATTTCACACAGTTATTTAATATATAAAAATATAATAGCATCAGAATTAAGATTAAAAAAAATGTTTTTTTAAAACCCTGTATCTCCAAAGTTAAGACTTTTAGGTTCATATTAAACTTTTTACTTAAAAAGGTCCAAGAGTTACCCCCCTTTACCATTAGCACGCAATTAGGAAACGCCCTGTATAGTGCTTCACAATGGCGCCCCCTGTACAAAGTAATATGACAGACGGAGACAAACGGTCACTTTTGGCATACCCGAATAGCCCAAAGTCGAACTGCATAAGTTAAAATTTTGATAAATCTTGTTCACTGGAATCAGTTCTACTATAACTACATTGATGTGTTAATTTTGGAAAAATATGAGTTCTGTAGTTTTTCAAATATTAATTGCAATATTAGATATTTTTTGACACCCGGTATTGCACAGAAAATTAATTATTTTGAAGCAGTTTATTGACAGCTACTTTATGAACAATTTTACAAAATATATAAAAAAAAAACTAAGTAATTTTTGAGGTTGACGGCTGCGATTCTAATGGTTCGTTTCCTTCTAAATCGTTGTCTTCCTCTGAAAAAAGGTTTCGTCGTCACTACTTGAAAATCCCAGTATGATAACTAAATCGTCAATAACCATTTCAATTTTGCCATCTACTTCCCAGTATTTGTCTTCAATAGAACGAACATGTTTAACATACTATTTCCAATTTTCAGCCGAAATTGAGTCAATCGCTTTTAATGTTATTTTATTTAAATCTTTAATTAAAAGTTCACCGGTGTTGCGCTCTCGAATATATTTTTTTACTCCTGCCCATGCAAGTTCAATAGGGTTGAGGTTGCACATGTATGGAGGCAGCCTTAAAGGCGATGACCGAGGTTACGTAAAAGACCGTCAATTTTATGCTTTTTTTCTTTAGGCTTGTTGGCTGATATTACTTCATATAATTGATATTTTCTCTATGTTGGATCACACACAAGATTGTTCGATTTAAGCCACGATATCATATGGGCTTTTGTAGAGTATTTAGTTGACTCTTTATCTTCTACGTGAGAATGATAAGACGCATTATCCATTACCACGACTGATTTGGGAGGAATGTTAGGTAGAAGCTTCTCGAGCAACCACTTTTCAAAATTATCTCTATTCATCTGTCCATGATAGTCTCCAGTTATTAGTCCCGAGCAGCACTTGGAACAAATCCGGCTTCTGAACCAGCATGAACTATAATAAAGCGACTATTAGAGCGGATTCCCTGAACAACACCTGTAACACTTTCACTTGGCCAGCATTTGTTCACTGTCATATCATTATGACCCAGGTTTCGTCTATATACACAATATTGCGTCCTTCTTGCCTATCTTGCCTTACAGTTGATAGATATTTCACCCGCCAGTGAAAAGTATTTGGTCTCTCAATGAGCAATTTTCATTTATTTTGGCACTTGCGCGAAACAAAACTATTTGATCGTACAAGCGGATTTAAGGTTTAATACCCGTACGGAAAATCTATTTTGTTCTTTACAGCACGAAGTAGGGGTTTGCAGGTCGGAACCTTCTTCAAGTTTATATAAAAATCTCTATTGTTCGTCGAATTACTTGAAAATCACCATCGTCAATTTTATCTTTGTATGATAATCGGGGTCTTTTTTTACCAGGAGATTTTAAAGGTGAAGTAGAACATGAGCGATCGTTATGTTCTCTATCATTATTTTTCTTACACTACTTTCCGAAACACCAGTGTAAAATGCAGCGCGTTCTGTTAGATTTTGAATTGGAATAGTCAAACTATTATTTTCAGCTTCTCTAGTACAGGCCTCTATAAAGCTCGCAATAACTTCACGTGCGCCGCTTTGAATTGTTTTTTCTCTTTTGCTCGCCATCGTTACTTCAAAATACAAACACAAATTTCACTTTTCCGCTTGCTTCTTAAGACTATGAACCTTTATTTTAAGGACCGCCTGATTTTCTTTCGTGTCCCGCACTTTACTACCATATACAATTCTTCATATAATCCAATTCAACATAAACTAGCCGCATTTCAGCGTATGATTCAGAGACTAATCTTCCTACCTCTAAGAAAAACTAATTTTCAGACCGAGTTAAACATAATCAAACAGATTGCAATAAACAATGGATATTCAATTAATATGACTGAAAAAACTCTACTAAAAAGTTATATAAAATCCTATAAAATTGATTTACTCTATTATCAATGAAAATATAACTGCATACAAAGATGTATTATATAGAGGTAATTCTAGCTCTAAAATAGGTAAATTTCTATACCAACTAAATTGTGGAGATTGTGACGAAACGTATATAGGTCAAACAGGGAGTTTGAGTAGTAAAAGAATAGACGAGCACTATAAATGTTTCATAAAGGGAAAAACCGAGTACAATTATGCAAACCACTTAATTGAGACCTGTCATATCTTTGATAAAAAATGTAAAATTTTACACAAAGAAAATAAGGGTCATAAATTGAATATACTGGAGACTCTAGTAATAAACAAGCTCAAACGTTCAAATTGTTTGTTAAACGGTCTGGTAGAACTCAATAATTCACATCTATTAAATATATTTTAAAACTTTTAGGTAGTTTAAATTTATGGCTGGTACTTAAAAATTCCCTTTTTTTAAATTTCCGAATCGTTGTATTAAACCTAGTTATATAAATATTCCTTTACTTTTTAAGTTTAATCATTCGAGATGTAAGGTCCGAAGAAGCTACTGTGTAGCGAAACATGTTACGTTTGTTAAAAAAATATAGTGGAAGTGTTTGTGAAAAATAGTTTTGCTTTTACATTTTACATAATTTTAATATGGATTTCCATCGAGTACCGACTGACACAATCGTATTGTAAATGATGCTGTTTTCAAGAACTATCTTCAATAGTCTGGAGGCGGTAATAGATCCATTCTTCTTGAAACATAAGGTGTAAGTAATTCTTAAATTCGTTATACACCATTTTTCCAACACCATTTGTATAGAGAGGCGTGACCGATGTTATGTACTGCGATACTATAACTGAATCTTTTTTGCCTAGGTTTATCAAAAATTTCAATTTGAATTATGCGCGGTGGTGCGGGCGAGCGAGTATTTTTTTGTGTATTTTGACGGTTCAAAATCACAACGTCGGGTCTGATAGTTTAGTCATTTTGGCAAATATTCATTACGTTAGAGAAAAACTGTTACCTAGATATGTTTTTTTTTACTATTTATTTTAATCTCAATGTTAAAAAATTTTTCCTGTCTACCAGTTTTGTTTATTGTTAATTTGGGTACTTATTAAAGTTAAATAGTAACATTGGTTTCCCCTGATCGAAATTCCGCTAGATCCTACAATACCAATACCAGTATGTTTTGGGACAGATCTTTACGGTGGAAGTACCTAATGAGTTTATTTTTAAATGCTTATAACATTGATTTTTATGGTTTAGATCGTGATTATATTCTTCACCATTTACAAGTTAAGATAAATATAAACCAAAAATGTTCATTTTCTCCACTTGATATATAGTAAGTTCATTATTTAAAGAAACAAAAAAATCTTGGTGCTAAAGATATTAAAGTACCAAACGAAGTTAGTAACAAACCCATCTTTTAAAATGAATAGGTTTGCACCCTAATCTCTACAATAAGACGAACTCGCTTCTGTGACGATGCTGTATTTTCATTTTACGCAATTTTATGATGTCATTACCCAAAACAGAAACCATCAAAATACACTTTTTTACGGTCTAAAGGCAGCACACGCATAATCACAAAGTATAGGTTTATAAAGATATAAACCAATAACAGGCAATACACAAGACTCCATATTGTTTGCAATCTTGTCTGATATTTAAATTTTTCCTAAAAACAAATTATTGTCCTATGCTTTAGGCAAAGCCATCTCTGATGACCTTAACTGGGCCCTATTCATGAATTTTTAATTTTCATTCGAATAAATAAATTGCTTAAGGGGCCCATGAATATACTCAGCCTAATGAAAGATCCGCGCCTGTGTCCGGTATATGGCACAATCTCGAGGGTGTATAAACCTAGCCGTTTTCGAAAAAATCAGGTTTTTGTATAACATACTATTGAAATAATAAATCAGAATACTATAATAAAACACCAGTCGTTATATTTTTTTAACAATTTATTAAACACTTGTCTGATAAATTGAGTGCACAAGAATTAAGTAATAATTCCTATATGCTGATCGGCAATTACGTGCAGTTAAGAAAAATTTATTTTGAGACATTTCCAAATCGACGTTTACCGCCTCGGAAAATTTTTGGGTTGATCGTAGTTGAAGAGAAAATGTAAAACGTGAAGTGAAATTAAAAACAAAATGCTAAAAGTAGGTAGATAGCTAATCCATTTTTGGGAGGTTTTGGCATATTATGGTGGTACAGAATGGCCTCTAAGAAGAGCAATGAACCCTCAGTTACAGTAGGAAATTCTGAATGGGAATGCCGAAAATTGATCAAGTAATGTAATAAAACTGTCGGTTCAAGTTCAAGCAATGAAGTGGATTGTTCATGAGACGGTTTAAGAACAGCTGCTACACCCTCATTACGGCCAAAAGGCATATAGCATGTCTCCAGCTGATTATCCTGCAAGAGTCAATTACGCAAATTGGTTTTTGCCACTTTACTAGTATTGGTTTGTTCACGAATTGGCTGGTTTAACCCGAGATGGAGTAATAATTGCCATAATTTGCATATGACGAAAATCCCCATGCAATAGTACAGGCAAAGGACCAAGGATTAATAGTTAACATGTGGGCGAGGATTAATGGGAATCATTTCATTGGACTGTTCTTTTTTGAAGACAGATTGAATAGTGCCTTGTATTTGCAATTCTTGGAACAAAACTTTAGGGGTTTGTCAGGAAATGTGCTCTTGGAAATAATTAGAAATCAGATATGGTTTATGCAGGATGGTGCACCGTCCTATTTCATCAACGTAGTTCGTCAGCATATATCAAGTACTTTCGGTAATCGATGGATAAGTCGAGATTATGACCATCAAGGTCGCCGGACGTGACTCCATTAGATTTTTTTTAGGGAAATTTAAAGATGCTTGCATATCCAACGCCAGTTTACCCCAGATTAATGGAGAGCATAACACACCAACGAAATTCGAGACCACCGGGAATGTGATTTTAAGTGCCCAAGTAAACAAGAAGAACCAACGCGTTCACATTTTTGACTTTCTCGTGTTCAAGTGAATGTCAAAAAGATTCAGTTTTAAGAACTGTGTATAATTTAACTGTTACCTGTTTTTCTTAGCTACGATTAGACCTTTCAAAAGTTTTTTGTGAGGCACACTTCGATTTGGAAATGTATCAGAATAAATTTTTCTTGCGTCCACACAACGGCCCATTGCTAGTCCGAATAGAGTCTCTATTCGGACGCGAGAAATAAAGCTTCGAAAATGCCCAATGTGATTTTGGCGAAACGTCAGCAAAACTGAACGGATGTACACCCGGAATTTTATATATATATATATATATATATATATGCCGTTCCAAAAAATAATATTAACGATCTATTAAATGCTTTTAATAACTTTCACCTCAAATTAAAATTTACATCAGAAATTGAAGACAAAAATCAAATAAACTTTCTGGACTTAACGCTAATAAATATATATATATATATATATATATATAAACATATATATATATATATATATATATATATATATATATATATATATATATATATATATATATATATATATATATATATATATATATATATATATATATATATATATTTTTAAACAAAGGACACATTTATTCTATAACAATATAAAGAAAGCTGAAAAAGAAAAAAATCTAAACACAAAGTACATTGCAATGCCCTACACAGACGGTACATATATATATATATATATATATATATATATATATATATATATATCAAATTTGGTGTATTCAATTCCTTGTCTAAATTGCTCAAAAAAGTATATTGGAATGACAACACAATATTTAGATAGTAGATTAAACGGTCACAAATATACAAAAAATGCCTCTACTGCACTCCACAAACACGAACTTTCAGAAAAATACGAGTTCAATTTTAAAGAAACACAAATTCTGGATCAGGAAACTAATTACCGGAAACTAACAATCAAAGCCAAATTTATCATAATTTAATTATATATTCCAAAGAAAAAGCTATTCTCACATAACATCCTGTACATATAAATAGCAGAAACCCAAACATATATCATATATAAAATTTAAAAAAAAGAAAAAAATGTATCATTTCTTATAAACTAACAGCATTCCAATGCTATAGAAATCACTGTTAATCTCGATTCCGTTTAGGATTAACATGTCATTTTCAAGGTACGTAGCAAATAAAAATTTTAATTTTCTGTTAAGTGTATTCTGTATATTGTAAAGTCTTGGTTTGTTTATACCTCTTAGATGTAATGTTTTTTAAAAAATGTGGTTAAATTTGATAATTTTATGTTTTTTAACTATATATATGTGTCTTTTTAGGAAATAAATTTTCATCTTGAGAAAGCTCAATATGGTGAGCGAAACGTCGATGTAAAATTATAGAACTGGTTTTATATTAACCTATACCCAAGAAAATACCGACAAAAATATTTTCATAAGGTTAAAGAAAAAAACGAATTATATATATATACATATATATATATATATATATATATATATATATATATATATATATATATATATATATATATATATATATATATATATATATATATATATATATATATATATATATATATATATATATATATATATATATATATATATATATATATATATATATATATATATATATATATATATATATATATATATATATATATATATATATATATATATATATATATATATATATGTTGATTTTTACTCCTTCATCATGGAAAAATACATGTGTTTTCATTTTGTGTACATCCGTTCATACTGTCGTTCTGAAAAGAACAGTTTTGCTGACGTTTCGCCAAAATCACATTTGGCATTTTAATCGTAGAGACTTCTTTTCAGAACGACAGTAGTGAACGATGGTGTCACCCGGAAATATATATATATATATATATATATATATATATATATATATATATATATATATATATATATATATATATATATATATATATATATATATATATATATATATATATATATATATATATATATATATATATATATATATATATATATATATATATATATATATATATAGGTCTTATATAGGGTATGACTAGGGACGTCAACTTTCAATCGAACTTTATTACAACAACTATAACAGTGGCGCAAACCTCTTCGACTTTGCTGGAGGTGCTATGTTTAGTTTTCGATTTTCCTACTACGTTGCCATGATAACGCGTTCGCGATGACGTCGACCGCATGGAAGATTAATGTTAACCAGCGCCATACAACGTTCTCGGTGAATTTCTAACGCAGTACACTACAACCACGTGTCGTTCAGTTTGGGGTGGTTGTTTACTTTTATTTTTGCGGATTTCGCTGCAACAGGTTAGTTTCTTTGCAGTTTACTTGACCGTTTTGTAATATATTTATTTATGGTGTTGTTACAACTTTATTTGGTGTCGGCTTTATTAATTTACATTATTGATGAATCTGATCACGGATGTGGTTTGCATTTTGTTGGAAACTCCATTTAATCGATGGAAGGAACAAGATCAGAGTTTTAATCGCCATCCTGGTTTTCGGTGTACAAAAGGTTATGTAGTAGTCAAATATTACAAAAATTGTTTTGCTAGTTTTGTTTACTAGTTTCCAATAAATATTCAGCGTGGAATAAGGAAGGATTTGCAGGTATGTTAAATATATGAAGGTCTTTACATAAATATGAAGACTCGGCGGAGCATTTAAAATGCGAATTAATGCTAAAAGCATTTGTAAAAAATCAAAGCGCTATAGCTGACACTTTAAAAGAAAATGTTAAACTATATAAAATACATTTCAACGAAAACGTCCGATTAAATAGACTATTTATGTGCTTGGCAATTGACGCAGTTTTGTACCTTGCAAAACAAAAGTTAGTCAATGAATAGGGGGAATTTTAAAAAACTTTTAGGTTTATTAATATCGAGAAGTTTCCAAGAACTAAAAGATCATCACAAAAAAATTAAAAATGTTTTTACTGGTGACTCGAAAACTATTCAAAACAAAAATGTGATTGTTCAAGTTGCGTTCTTCAAAAAAAAATTTGACATTCATTTTTGCATATTCAATATAAAACGTTGTCGTGAAGCGCCCTGTAAAAAAAGAAATGAACATTTATTTTAATACCATGTTTGATAAAGCAAATTTTATTACAGAAATAAATCATTACAAACATGAGCTTTCTAAGCTTTCACCTGAAGAAATTAGGGCTAAGTATAGAACCCTTTTTTATGAAATATTGGACCATATTTTAATGGAAATGGCACTAAGCTTTCAAGACTCTGAAAAACTTACATTTTTATGTTTGGCAGATTCTGCTAAATTTTCCGAATATAGTTTCAATTTTCCGACTGGCCCGTTTGAAAATTTGTTACAGTACAATATTTTCAAAAAGTCAACGACTTAAAAATAAGCTTGTTCTTATTTTTGCCAATGACAGTAATTGGAATATATCGCTGCAAGGGCAAGTGAAAAAAATTAATGAAAATAAAGATATTTTAACCAAAGCATATAAAGTATTTTTCCTTATTTTGAAAATACCGTCCACAAATGCTTCAGTGGAAGGAAGTTTTTCTTGCCTTAAACGTGTAAAAACCTATTTAAGAAATACAATATCTCAAAAAAGACTTACTTCTCTAGGCAATATTTCAATTCAAAAGGAATATCTGGAGGAGATTAGGGCAACTCATCCATTTTATGAGGATGGTATATATAAATTTGCTGCTATGAAGGATAGGAGAATTGATTTAGTATCCAAAATTTAGGTAAGTCGTAAACAAATATTCTACCCCTTCCACATAAAAAGAAATTCTGGAAAAAAAATTATTGCGATATTTGCACTTCATTTAATTTTTCACCCGCGAGCAGCCACTGGGTGAAGCTAATTTGCATTTTACTAAAAATACTAAGATTCTTAAGATGCCTACACTTAGAAAGACTTTTTTCAGAGGTAACTCTTTATACATTTGCGTGTATTTATACAACAAACTGTCACAATGGTTCAATATTTCGGAGTTTATAAATTAAAAGGAGTAGAATGAACGAATTTATATTTATTTTATTAGGTTTTTGTCGTCCTTTGGTGATTTTCTCTGATGAATGTTAGGCTTTTAAAAGTATTTATTGTTTTTTACACTGTGAAGTATTATGGATATGAAGGATTTGTCGCCCACTTGCTTCTGATGAATTCAATGCAGTAACATGGTTGCTGATGTTTAGGGCTAGGAATAATTACTTGACGACACTTTATGCATTTTATAGATTACAAGGAGACATTGGGCTTTCTGTTGATTTACCTTTTAAAACTGACAATTTATAATACAGTTTAAAATGATAGAGGGTGTAGGAGCATTGCCAACGTTAATTTTTACTTCCCTCGTAAAAGAGGAGTATTGTAATCGTGAAAAAATCACCCTCCGAGATTTTTTCAGATATTCACGTTTCAGGGTCCCTAGATACCGAAAAACATGTTTTCTCAACTTCGTCGGTCTGTCTGTTTGTCCGTCTCGCGGCATAGTTAAAAAAACAACTTACCCGATTGACTTAAAATTTTGGTCAAAACTTAAGGCTCATATGGCGATAACCTGGTAATTTTGGTAAAAATCCAATATGTCGAAACAAAATTGCGGCCTATTGAAATGTTAGAAAAAATATTATTAAAGTGCTACTTATCCAATTTATCTCGCATTTTGCACAAATATCAAGTATTATGTTAAAATCAACTGGTAACCTGTTGGTACGAATCCAAGATGGGGGAACAAAATGGCGTCTTAATAAAATATTAAAAAATTCAGCCTGAAAAAACTACTTAATGGATTGATTTCAAATTGTGTGCCATAACTAATTGTAAAATAGGGATCAACTAGTAAAACTGTGGTACTAACTCAAGATTGCCGAACGAAATGGCAGCCAAATAAAATGTTTGTAATAGTGAAAAAAACACTCTCTAAGGTTTTACAAATCTTCACGTTTTAGCGTCCTAGATGCCAAAACAATATGTTTTATCAATTCCGTCGGTCCGTCTATCGGTCTGTTTGCCAGTTCGCGGTATAGCTTAAATAATACTTACCCGATTGACTTCAAATTTTAGTCAAAAATTAAGGGTCAGATGGGGATGACCTGGTAATATTTTGGTAGAAATCCAATATGGCGGAACAACGTTAAAACAATTATTACTTAAAAAACTGATTATCCCATTTACCTCAAATTTTGTACAAAAATCAAGTGCTACAAGGAAAAAAACTGGTAATATTTTAATATGAATCCAAGATGGTAAAACAAAATAGCATAATAAAATATTTAAAAAATCAGCCTGAAAATACTACTTATTAAATTAATTTCAATTTTTATGCAAGAATTAAGTGTGATATAGAGATAAACTGGTAAAGTTATGATACAAATTTAAGATGGTGAAACAAAATGGCGGATAAATAAAATTTTTAAAAATTCAACGTAAATAAATCTTGTTCAATTGACTTTAAATATTGCAGGAAAATTAAATGTGAAAATGGGATTAACTGGTACGAATTCAAATGGCGTAATAAAATGGGGGTATGTGTCAATGTAAAAATTACTTATTGAATTTATTTTAAATTATGCCCAAAAGTCAAGTTGTGCATAGGTAGAAAGAAACTGGTAAAATATTGTTAGGAATCCAATATGATGGAACAAAATGGCGCCCAATAAAAATGTTTGAACAGACAGTATATGTAACACATATATACCATATTATATATACTGTGACTATGTACTGAAATAAATTGGGCCACACTTCACTATTCCTAACAAATGGAAAAAAGTCATAACGGGGGAAGTTGCGGGTAAAGGAGATTTACCGACTTTTGTTTCTGAACGAACGTATAGTATTACTAGTAATATTAAATTAAACCTAATAAAGTTTTCAATGCAAAAAAAATGTTTCAATGTCAAATTTCGATAAACAACTCCAAAGTCGTCTCTTCAAAATAGTATTAAATTCAAGGCAATTAAAAAATAAACTAGACAAATTTTGGGGATGTTGTACTACAAATGTTATTTATCATTAATAGTTTTTAAATACAGAAATAAAATTTTCATTAATTTTGTTAGAGCAGAAAGGTTCTTAGGGATTTTAGAGTATCTGGTTCACTACTAATATGTGTTAAAAGATTCAAAGGACCTGCAAAAGGCAACCTCGTTACATCGCTTTTCCAAAGCCCGTGAATAAGCAGCACTTCTTGCGGAAGACTTGACAAAGTTACGAGTCTTTTGTAATACTCCCGGCTTTTAGGAGTTTTCAGTAGCTTATATACCTTGTAAGTGCATTATTTCTCGATTATGTTAGCGCACTTAAAATATCTTTGAGTTTAGGCTACGGGGCTCAAGACTCACCGATGCGAACAGTTTGGGCACGATGTGAAATATAATATAAAATAATTAAGACTTAATATATAGAACTAAAGCTTTCACGGCTGTGGTCAATTAACAAATCATGGTTCTTGGGATTAGATCTTGTCAAAATAGAATCACTTTCCGACGTTTCGCCTTCGATTGCACCAGGTATTTTCAGGGATCTTCACTTCACTGAGCACTGAATGAGCTCGGAGACTGAATCCCAGAGACCGCCGCTATTTATAGTCGACCTGTGTTTACCGAAGATGTAGACGAGATCTCTATTAAAATTGTTAGTGTAATGGGCGATCGATTTCCACGTATGATGTAGACTGAAGCCCGTATCTCTATTAAAATTGTTAGGATGCTTATAAATTTTAATAGATTCTCTAATTTTGCGTTTATAGGCTCCCGAAACCGATGCAAAAACTTTGGTTTCTTTTACATTAATGATATGTCCCTGAAGCTGTCTCGTGCAATCAAATGCGAAACGTCGGAAAATGATTCCGTTTTGACACGGTCTAATCCCAAGAACCATGATTTCCTAATTGACCACAGCCGTTCTATGTTAGCCAACCTCTATTGGGAGGAGATCAAGAAGGATGCCAATACTTTTAGCGATCTCAGGAACAACAAGAAGAAGCTACTATGCCAACTAGCCTTTCTCCTTAGACGCCGAGATGAAGACGTAGTGCCAAAATCTCTACAGATAAAACACCACATATCAAAAAGTGCAAGGAACATCTACAAACGAGCCAGTATGGCATTGGTAAGAGAAAGGATAAAAGCTGCTCGACGTGATTTGGATATAAACGCTCGTTATATTAGAATATCAAGCATTTAAAACTCTCGATGACATTACCAATGCGCAAGCAGAGAGGATACATCAAGCAGTTACCATTAAGCAACAGAAAAAGTTCGAAGGACTGCTGAACATCCAAAGACCACTAAAACCACCACAGGACACGGTTATAAATTTTATCTTTCAAAATCCTTACTGAAGCAGAAAAATCCGTCCACTCTAAAGGTCAAAACTTCGCCATTACACCAAAGGACATACCCGTAGAATGCATAGTGTCATCAGTTAAAGCGACAATTAGAAGACTTCCAGCAGAAGAAGGTGACGCAATAAGGTATGAAACAGCGAAGATCATCAAAAATTCTAACCCGCCTAAGTCGAATCTATCAGTTGCGGAAAGAACGGCGATACAAACATTAAATAATAATACAGACATTTTTGGTCCTTCCAGCGGACAAGGGATATGTCACTGTCGTCATGTACAAAACAGATTAAGTGAAGAACGTTCAGCTGCTTTTGGACGACAATATCTACAGAGTAATCCAAGCAGACCCGACCAACAAAATTGAAAGACGGATAACCAACCTCTTAAACGCATCCAACCTACCAGCAGAGGAGAAGAAGATGTTAAGGACAAGCAGAGCAAGGATCCCGGGGTTCTACGGACTACCTAAAATTCACAAGGTTAATCTACCACTTCGACCTATCGTCTGTGCATAGGACCTCCTTCTTACAAAATTCTCCAAATTACAAATATTCTTTATAATTTTACAGGAAAAACATATTCTTATATTAGAAACTCTACGCATTTTATTGTAAAACTTAAATCAATCCAATTAGATCCCAAAGATATCTTAGTCAGTTTCGATGTAGAACCGCTGTATACGAATATGCCTATAAATGATTCAATTTCATTTCAAATTCAATAATATCAGACTTATTTCACCATAATGGTACTGACAACTCACTTTTAGATCTAACTGAAGCATGTCTTACATCAACATATTTTATCTTTCAAGGAACTTTCTATGAGCAAACCTCAGGAGCAGCCATAGGATCTCCACTGTCACCAGTGGTAGCCAATATCTTCATAGAAGCTTTTGAGGAGGAAGCCTTAGAGTCGTCTCCACTAAAACCTAAATCATGGTTCAGATATGTAGTCGACAATTTTGTAATATAGCCTCATGGTCTAGAAAACTTCCCCGGGGTTCTTAATCATCTTAATCAACAACATGCTAATATAAAATTTACATTGGAAATTGAATCAGAAGGTACGATTCCCTTTCTAGATGTTTTAGTACAAAGGACAGGGGATGGTTCCTTAGGACACTCTGTATATAGAAAACCAACGCATACGAACAGGTACTTAAATGCAAATTCCTATCATCATCCAGCACAAAAGCAATTGTTATTAATTCGTTGGTTTTACAGAGCCCTCGCGATTTGTGACCAAAATTCTTTACAATCGGAAACAGAGAAACTGACTCAAGCTTTAAGAGGGAATTGATACTGCACTGATGATATTCGACGATCAATTAGAAAATATAATAATCCTATTCTAAGAAATGATAATAATCAGGAATTACCGATAGGAAATGTAGTTCTTCCATTTATACACGGAACCACAGACAAGATTGCGAGGTTACTTCGCCGGTCCAACATACGTACAATCTTCAACACACACAAGAAAATTGGACAATGTTTGCGATCGCCAAAGGACATTATTTCTTTTCAAACGGAGCAAGTATAATATGCAAATCCTTGTTCCTGTGGTGATGTCTACATTGGAGAAACTGGACGTTCCATATCGACTAGGCTTAAGGAACATGAACGATGTATCAGAAAGAAACAAATTGTACAATCTGATGTATCTGATTTAGCAGGGGAGAGATACCTATACTTCCTGGCCAGGAAATCTAAGAACTTTTGGAAGAAATTCCAATCAGTCTATATAGGGATTATAGGGAACAAATATTTGCCACTTGCCATTTTTGTTTACTTTCTTAATAATCATTTTAAAGTATGAAGCCGCCATTTTCTTTCGCCATGTAACCGTGTCATCCCCATATGGCCCTTGATTTTTGAATAGGTACGTATTTCGGGATCTAGGGACCTAAAACGCAAAAATCTGTGTAGAGCGATTTTTTCACGGTTACAAAAATTTTCCCTCTTACGAGAGAAGTAAAAATGTAATTAATTTTTGTTGATATAAAAAGTGAAATTGCTTCGATCTTCGGAAGTTACCTGTCCTTGGCGATAGAGGAAAAGCTTAAAAATTATTTTGATGGAAATTTTTCTTATAACTGTACTTTGACTAAAAAGCATGTCCAAAATTCAATGGTTTTTGAACCTATTACTAGCAACGAAATAATTTCCAAATAAGAATTCTGCGGGATTTGATGATATCCCCATGTCATTTATAAAAAAAGTTATCGGCGAAATAGGTAATATTCTGTGTAATGTTTCAATTGAGTCCGGAGTTTTTCCCGAATGCCTTAAAACTGCCAATGTCGTATCCATATTTAAGGAAGGAGACCCCTGTCTAGTTGATAACTATAAGCCTATTTGTCTACTGAGCTGCTCTAAAATTTTAGAAAAATTCGTTTATAACAGAATATATCCTTTTTTGATTAAATATAATATTTTTCAGGTCGTCAGCATGGCTTTCGTCGGGGGCTATTTACTGAAAGCGAAAGATTGATAATAGAGAAACTGTAATTTCCTTCTTTTTTTATCTTACTCGCGCTTTTTGACACTGTTGATAAAGATTTTGTGGCTTTAAAATTAAACAGTTTATGGGATAAGGGTTAACTTGAACGACTGGATCCTTTCTTTTTTAACTAACAGGACATTTTCGGTGAGGGTTGACGGTTCAAACTCTGATCTTTTTGATCCAAATATAACACTTCAGGGTAGTATCATAAGCTCGTTAATTTTACTTCTTTTCGTTAATGATTTGCCCAAACATGAGAAATCTCAAGGTGAATTATTCTTGTATGCCGGTGATACCACTCGTGACTCAATAAATTTCTTGGGTGTCTCCATTGACAGTAATTAACCCTGGAATGGGCAAATTTCTAAGTTGTGTTAAAAATCGATAAGAGCTCCTATGTTTTACACTCTTTAAAACATTACGTAACTATTGAAGCCCTATGCTTTTGTTTATTCTTCAGTTGCTTACAATATTGTCTGGGGTCAGTGATCCGACATCAATAGAGTATTTGTGGCACAGTAACGGGTTGTTCGGATTATTTTTGATCTGTCATACTCAACGTCGTGTAGGGGAACTTTCCGCAAAAATAATATGCTTACTGTCCACTCAATTTATTTACTTGAACTGTTAACTTATTTACATAAGAAAAAACATCTTTGTCGGCTTAATAGTTCTAACCATAACTATGACACTCGGAATAAATCCTTCTAAAATACAAATTAGAAATGTATAAAAACTTTCCTCTGTGGGCCGGTAGTCGCATTTTAAATCTGTTGCCGTTGTCAATAAAAACTATCGTATCTACAAATAAATTTAAACTCGAATTAAAAAACTATTAACAGCTGATGCATTTTATGCCATAAATGAATTTGTTGTTTATTTGAGGAACGTTCGATAATGTCTCTCGTAAATGATACTAGTCGGACGACTAGTATCATTTACGACAAACGTTCCATTTTGAATTAATAACCACAACCATTCATTCTTAAATTTGACTAACGCTTTGTAAGTGTGTGAATTGAAAATTGACTACTTTGTATATTAATTAGTTAAGTATATATGTGATGTAGTTTGTTGATATATATCATGTGCTCAAGCACAATTTTATTATTTTTTAGAATTTAATGACTTCTTTCTATCTACACATTGTACTTCTCAAAATGTAATATATTTTAAATTTGAATTTTTTTGAAACTAACGCCTCCTTCCATACATACACTTTTAAAACAAGTTGATACTTCCGCACCTTTTTAAGCATCCCCTAGAGTGGTCCCTTTCAGTATGAAGGGTAATAAGATATTTTGTGACATACCATTTTTATCGACTTTGGAAGAGTGATCGCTTAAAGCTTTAGCGTATAATGACGGATTATCCTTGAAGAAATGTTTTATTAGGTCACCCTTAAAAAGACGGGTTGCAGTTCTCTTATAACAATTTTAAACTGTTAGAGCTTTTTCAGGCACCCATCTTGAAAAGTCTCGTGAAATCGCCAACATATCGAATTTCTTCTCAGATGACTATTTAGAGATTTGTGCCATTTTCGCAGAATTATTTGGTTAATAGTACATTCATTTAAATGAACCGCATAGGTTCAATCACATTGTTAGCATTTTTTAAACAAATATTTGTTTGGCTTATAGGGAATAAATATTTGTTTCAGTAGACTCTATTTTTGTTTAAATCAAATGATTTTTTTTTCAGTGCAACTTTTAATAAATATGTCTTTAACGTTTTATGAGACTACCATTTTATTTCGTTAGATTGGATTTTCACCAAAATGTAACCATGTTACCTGCATATAACCCTTGATTTTCGAACAACATTTGAAGCCATTTGGATAAGTAATGCCGCGTACAGACAGATCGACGAAAATGGAAAAAGTGTTTTTCGGGATCCTAGCAACCTTAAAATGCAAAAATCTGCAGAAAGTAATTTTTTCACGACTTACGAGGGAAATAAAAATTGTGAAAAGTTTGTTAATACACTGAAATTATCACCTCCTTCCATTTATTTTTAAAGCCAATGGATATATCCGCACTTTAAGAAACCCATACATTGGCTTCTTCCAGTATGAAGGGTAATAAGATATTTTGGAAGATACCATTACATCGACTTTCGAAGAGCAGACTGATCCCTTAAAACTCAACCGTATGCTGACCGATTATCCGTTGCTCCCTTAAATAATGTTATATTAAGTCACCCTTAAAAAGACTGGTTGCATTTCTCTTATAACAAATTTTAAACCGTTAGAGCTTTTTCAGACACCACTTGAAATATCTCGTGAAAGCGACTTCCGCATTTCAATCGGATTGTAAATAAATCGCCAACATATCGAATTTTTCCCCAGTTGGCTATTTATAGATTTGTGCCATTTTCGCAGAAGGAGGGCGATCCATTAGTATATTATTAAACTGCTGGGCTGTTAATTTTTAAATAATGGAAAATCCACATCGATTACTTTAATATGAAAAATGAAAATAAAAATTTAAACTTTTTTTTTAGTGTTAATAACGCTTTTTATAGACATTTTATTAAAAATAATTTCGTAGTAAGGAAATTGTGTATATAAAGGAAATAAGGGCGTAGCCAGAGTATCTTTTGCTGGTGCAAAATGCACGAATTGTCGTTTGAACGCTAGTTAGATTAGATCATCGTATGATTGGGAAATTAGATTTGTAGGACGAAGTGTCTAAATGTCCGCCGGCGGTTTTATATAGTTGTGATCAGAGCTGTCAGTACTTGAAGTAAAATACTTGGAGAATGTAATTCAAATACTTTTTGGTATTTAAAATACTTTACTTCAAATATATTTTATTTTATAGTAATTGTACTTGAAATTCAATTACTCCCTAAAAGTATTTGGTATTTAGTAGTTATTTCCCAAAAAAGTATTTGAAGTATATATGAATTTTACTTCAAATACAAAAGTAATTGAAGTACTATCAAAAGTACTTTAAGTAACGAGAAAGTAAAGCGTCTAAAATTATTTAAAATAGTCTTATTTTCTTAAATCAAGTACTTTTTGCGCATTTAAATATCATTTCGAGGAATAGAGGCGATCAGTTTGCATTTGCCACAGCTGTTCGATTATTGACGAAAAGCTATGATCTTTTGTAATATACTAGTTTTTTGTGTGATAAATTAAAAACTAGTATAGTTATAAGATTTTTTGACTATTAAATAAAAGTTTCTTCAAATTGTGTATTTTTTATAATGTAGTTTGCACATAGTATACGTGCCGTGGTTAGTTTGTCCGAACTCAACATCAACTTTGGATTTTTAAATGTAAAACCGTGTATATTATATGTTCATCAAACCTGTTCCTGCTGATTATAAAAATATACCAATTTTGATAGTTTTATCTTCTTACACCCGAGAAATTTCAGAAAAAAAGAGGCAATGCGTGTAAGAGAGAGAGAGAAAGAGAGAGAGAGAAAGAGAGAGAGAGAGAAAAAAAAAATTGCACGCTTTACATTCTGATAGAGTATTTTCCGAGTAAAGGCCAGTTAAATCAAGAGTAGCAACAAAATTGGTATTAATTTTAAGGGGCAAGTAGTTTACGGATCATTTGCAAGCCTTCGGCCGCTACAATATTATGTTAAAATTGTAAGCTTTAATGTAATTTTAATACGGAAATATGTATAATTGAGCGCAACATTCGTATTTTTATGAAAAATTCGAATTTAAAATGATATAATTAGAATTTATGACCATTTTTTGACGCATTTAATTTTTTGCCACAAGCACAATACCGCCTTTCATTGATTCTTTTCCTACATATCTGCAAAACGTACTCATGTCTTTTGAATCCGTTTTTCTTAATATATTTTAAGCTGATTGCACACAGCATAATTTTTCATATATTTCATATGTTTTTTTTTAACACATCGGTACCATTTTATCCATTGACTGACTTTGCTGTAAGTGGAAAAAATACCCAACAAGATTTCTCGCTGCTTCGCTAAAAAGTTTAAGTTACCATACAAACATATTTATAAGTGTTTTTTAGGTATTGGTATTGCTAATAAAAGTGACTCGTTAAAATAAAGTTGTGTAGATTTTATTCAGTATTTTGTTTTCTGTTTGTATGCCCAAGTATTTGGCACGAGTATTAAAAATATTTACCTGGTTTCAAGTTACAAACGTAATTTTTGATTACTAAAGGATTTTAAAATATTTATGTTGTTTATATATAATGTCTTTTCTATCTCTTCATGATTTTTTCTACTTGTACTCTAACAAACTTTGTGATTTTAATAATTCAGCAAATAAGATTTATTCTGGGCAAGTCTGAAATTTTGTATCTTTTACGCAACCTGTATATGCAATCTTAAACCTAGCAACTCAACGTTGATATTTATTTTTATTTTACTCTACTTAAGCGAACTTGTTAACTCTGTCAAAAACAAACCGTAGATCGGCTGTAGTTTATATTTGCATTATATTTTGATAGTGGTAAATAGACTAAAAATAAAAGAAAATAAAAAGCCTCCAAAGGAATCACAGCATTGTCATCTCTCGGCAGAGTTGAGATCCATCTAGAAGTATGGACAATTTCTTGTTAAAACCAGAAATAAACCGTAGATAAACTTCATTTAACTGAAAGAGTCCCAGTCCCATGAGGAAAAAAGTTCATATAAGTAATAAGAAACGAAAAATATATAAGTACAATAAACTCATTGTTACTCGATACCAAAATAGACCTCTTATAAATAAGAATCACTAACCATTTGGTCTCAATTTATACGGTCATCTGACAGTTTAGTGGTTAGTTTTGATTAGTTTGAAACCTGTTTAAAAATTAAATCAAATTCACAAATTTAATAAGTATTTGTCGTTTTTTTCAGAAATATATTGGTACTTGAAATACCTTTTTATACTTCAATTACAATTTCTACTTCTTAAATACCTGTAAAAGTATTTAAAATACTAAACAAAGTTCTTGAATTACTTCACTTGACAAAAAATAAGTACAATTACCAGGTATTTGATACTTCAAATACTTTTAAATATTAAAAGCACTTGGTTCGTGCTGATGATTTCGTAAGTATTTGGTACTGGTACTTCAAATACTTTTTGTTAGTACTTTTGGACAGCTTTGGTTGTGATGACAATTCCGCCTAGCGACGCAGGGGTTAAACAAAACAGTGTCTTTGTGCAATAACTTTGAAATACCCTGTGGAATTATTAATACGCAAATGTTGACTTTCACATGAAAGTTTCGTTTTTTCCAATATTTTGTTTTTTATTCACCTGGAACATTTTTTGAGGAGGAGATTTAGCACGTAAAAAACTCAATTTTTCCCTACCCACCAGACGAATTTAAGGTATTGCTGTGGTTACCTATGAAATTGACAATAACCTGGTTGAGAAGCAGTATACGAAGCAATACAAAGATTCAGAGAAACCTAGAGGCAAGGAAGACGAAGAGCAACAAATGCATTTGAAGATTATTTTTATCGGCTCCAGGTTTTTGTGAGCGAACAATTGATAAAATAAACAAGAAAGATACGCATATCGAATTTTGCCAGAATCACGATACCGATATTATATAAAGTGTCATTTGTACATATTTATAGACAATATAACAAATAAACATTGTCAAAAATTAAAATAAATGGTAAAATCAAATTTTGTGCCACTAAAAAACCCTGAAAACCATATGAAATACGATATTTTTTACAATACTCTTCTTTTTTTTAGTCCCTCTCCCCGGCTGTTATTTCACTTATTGACCCAAGAAATATTTTGTGGCAAGATCAAAATTTTTGATATTTTCTACATTAAGATTTATATTAACCGAAAAAAATCTGAATATTTCCTAAAATTTTCATCCAAATCGATCAAAGCGTCAAAGAGACAAGTCAATGGATATTAAAATTTTTAAGACGAACTGTACATTTTTATTTATTAAATCGGACTTGATTTTCTTCCAAGAAAAGTTTCCATGCATTACTTTATATATACACCCGCTCCCTCAATATTTGTATGGAAAAAGCTAGAACACTTAAATATCATGAAATAAACGTTTGTAATTTATTGCGAGGACAGAGCACGTTGAAAGTTAGGAAGTTACTGCAATATTTTATGACGAACATCGAGTAAAAGGAGCTGAGAAGGCATGGTTAATTCGATTGTTTATGACACTGTTTAGAGAATTTCCGCTAAAGGACCGAAATGAGGACAAGACTAAACCGACATATTACTTGAATGCATTCTGTTTATCCGACAGCTCAAAGGAATAGTCTAAGGAGAATGGTAATTGTTATGTACACAAATAATCCCATTTAATCCACATAGACAAATAATCGCAAGAATTTGAGCTGGATAATAGATGAAAGAGAAACGGAAATTTATACTTTTAATTAAGGTTAAACGCTTTTTTCAGATCTTGATTTAATTAGGTACGATTTGTATTATTTCACTCACGTTTCAAAATATAAACTTTAAAATATACAAGATGGGTGAAAATATAAACATTTTTTTATTGTGGTAATTTGGAGAAAAACTAGGCAGCGATTGGTTTTTCAGATGTTCTCTTAATATAAGGTATTGTGAGAAACAATGATGTTTCTTCTGGATCGGAATGTGTGTGTGTAGAGACCATTTTGTAATTTTGATATTGTGTTACTTATTAATCTTTCAAAGTAACCCTTCTGCAATATACCTTTCTTTGTGTTTTCGATATCTACCTCATGGTCTATTTATTATATTATTACAAGTTGTTACAACTCTAGTTAGTATAAAGCGTTCTTATGGGCTCTTTTTTGTTGCTGCAGAATGGTTAAAACTCTAGTGAGATATTGTCGAATGTGTGTGTGGGCTTTCGGTACACTGCAGTTGTGATGCCTTTTGCAGAACAATTAACGGCAATGTAAAGAAAAGTGATTTTTTTGACATTTGCCGTTTGCAGTCCAAATCATAAAAATACCGTCCACATACCTAAGCTAAAGTTTGAGTATGATTTGAGCAGTATTAATTGCAAGCTCTGTGAACCACTCCATATAAATATTGACTACCACCGGAGAGAGGGATGACCCCATCAAAAGACCATATTCTTGTGAGTAAATCCTATCTTTCACTGGAAAGTAGGAGTTCAAAAGACAGCATTCCAACTGTTCCATAATTCCATCCAGAGGCAACGTTGTGCTTTCAAAGAGTGTCTCGCCTTCCCTCAACTAAAGAAGACATTTTATTTACTGCCTAATACTCAAGTATTTTCTTTAAATGCAACACTCTGTATAAAATATAAAAAAAATAGAACATCATTAAACAATAATTTGAACGATATATAACAATAAGGGTCAATGACTCACCGTTTTAAACTTATTGACGATCATCTTCAGCATGTAGCAGATTTTTTCATGACAAAGTTTTCGAGTTGTGTAATTTTATAAAAATACATATTTACGGACTAGTAGTTATTACAGATAATAATGTATTCACCTTTGACCATTATCATAATGAAAGTTTTATTAAATAAAATATACAAATTATGATCTTTTGAATTATATGGTTTGTAATTAGCTGCATGTCAAAAAAACTTTAAAATCCTGGCCTAAGATTGGCCTCATAGAAGTAGTAGTAGTAGTAATAATAAGATGATGGGGACAAGCCCAGCAACTAGGCCTGAAAGGCCCTTTTCGCTAACCCCGGTCCTACCGACCTCACTTCAATGCTTTCTTGCCCCAGTCGAGGTGTTGTAATTCTTCCTTGGAGAGGGACTAGAGGCCGAAGATATGCCAGCATAGTCTGCCCACCTTTCACAGGTGCCAAGAAGACGATAGGGCTCCTCCTCCTCTGTCTTACAATTAGGACTGCAGAGGCTGTCCGCTAAGCCCAACTGGTACATGTGCCTACTAAGATTCCAGTTTCCTGTCAAAATGTCAATTAGGTCCCCAATCACCAGTCGCCTCCTTGACATCAACCAAGCTGACTTAGATCGGCATGGAATGGGTAGCATTTCTTTTGCCTGTCTATAGTGGCTCATTATTGACAAGTTCTCATTTGTCTTTCCCCGGACCATCTAGTCAAGGCCTGCGTTTTGTTTACTTACACCCCAGGCAGAGTTCTGGGCTTGATAATTGGAGCGTCGATCAGCTTTTGGCGAACTTATCCGTTTTCTCGTTTCCTTCGACACCACTATGCCTAGGGACCCAGTTCACCACTTTAATTGTTGTTAGCTCACTTAGGGCATCTCTGCATTCCTGGACTAGGGTTGAGCTCATCCTAGGCTTACCATGGCTTTAAGAGCCGCTTGACTGAGTGAATGCGGATTTCACTCTTCGCTGCCAACCTGAATTGATTGAGAGTCCCTACTCGGTACACCATTGTTCATATTATCCTACAAGCTACTTGCACTCGTTCACAGACAGTCGCTAGGAACTTGCCTGTCACCATATTAAGCCCGTTGTCTGTGTACGTCTGCGCATAAAAGCTCTCAGATTGTAGTTTCTCAGGAGCTTATCCATTACCAAACAACAGAGGCGTGGTGAGTCGTCACTCCCCTGAGGGCAGCCGCGTCGCACCACTGTCTGAACTCGGTAGTCTGCATGAAAGCACACGATCTACCACTCGTCTCGCTAATGGTTGATGTCTTGGCTTTATCAAAGGCGTCGCAAAAGAGTGACAGTGCTACTTCTTTGTCTGCTGTAGCCTTTTCCGCTTTCTGCACTACGGCATGTGCAGTCTTTGTTGTCTTACTTTTGCTGTTTGCATGTTGATTCTTGTGCCGTGGATAGTCTATGAGGATATCCTTTATTAGGTATCTGTCCACTATCTTCGAAGGTTTTCAGGAAAGATGTCAAGCTAATTGGTCTGAATGATTTAGGGGAGCTGTAGTCTTTCCTCCCCGCCTTAAGGATGAAGACCACATTTGCCGATTTCCACGCTATGGGGACATATCCCAATACCATGCTTGCCTGAAACATCATCTGCAAACTCAGGAGGAGGGTATCTAGAGTTGCCTTCATCATTGCGGGAATAATTTTATCAAAATCTGCTGCCTTGTGGGGACTAAAGTCACCCACTATCCATTTTATGGATTCGTATGGTCACAATTTCACCAGTGGGACGCCACTTCGGGACAGGGTTTGACATCTCTCCTGGGATCGCGGCCTGATTACCCTCTCGTGGAAAGAGGTTGCTGAAGAGAAGATCTAGTTTCCTCTTTGTTAACAGTCCAAGTATTATCCCTCTTCTTCAGGGCACCTATTTTCTTCCTGTCAGAGTTCAGCAGCTTAAGCAACTGAGCTGAGCCCAAAAGAATGTTTAGTTCTCCGCAGAACTTCCGCCAGCTCTCTCTTTTGCTATGTCTGAGCTCTTTCTTGATGTTCTTTCTAGCTTCTAAATAAGCGTCTTAATTATCCTGCTCTTAACGGCTGTGTGATGAGCCTGTTTTGCCTCTCTAGGCCTGATAGAAAATCAATTAAAAATGATTTTAACTTAAATTTGTATTAAATGTTGCTTAAATCTACTATCTATCTAATTTTAAAACAACATAAAAAAACCTAAATTAATTAAAATGTTTACATCGAGTAACCGAGAAAAATAAGCATCTGTAAAATATTATATAAACCTATAACAATTTTTGCACGTGTCCCCCATTCTGAGCAATACATGACCGTATTTTCCACAAGTTATTATTGCTTTTGCTACAGAACCACTCTGATGGAGTAATTGAATGTCTATTCTTATCTACTTTATATTTTAAAGTTCCAACAAAAGTTAAGTAACATGTTAAGCCGAAATATTGAAATTACATTGCTTGATCACAAAAAAAAAGTTTTAGGTTTTTTGGCATGTAGCTAGTTACAAATTAAAATTCAAAGTTTTTATCGTTTACTTATTCTAGTTATTAAAACTTTTAATAAGCTAGTGGTCAAAAAGATCAAAAGGGCGAATACAGTATTATCTCTAATAACTATTGGTGCGTAAATATTTATTTTTCAAAACTGCTCAATTTGAAAACTTTGATATGAAAAATAAAAAACTTACACGCTGAAGATAAACGTCAATTAGTCTGAAACGGTGAGTCGTTAACCTATCTTGTTACATTCAAAACAATGAATATATGCGAAAGATGGCAACGTTGTAAGTTTATCATTTTTTTGGTTCTAGCAAAATTTAAAAAAGTTTAAAACTATACTTTAACCGAAAATAGATAGTAAGATTTTTGAGTTATGATTTTTTCAGCAAAAATTAATAAGCTTTTTTATCAGATTATTTTAAAAGTAATGTTTGTTCGATTAAAAAAAAATAAATTCGGGTTTCCGGGTCCCCCGGCAATTTGGGAGGAAGATTTAGAAATGTATGATGATAAGGCAGAACCCGATAATGTATCAGAAGAGGTTGGTTCTTAATTTCCCGAAAGTAAAGAAAAAGCGCCCCATTTATTGGAACAACCTGAATTAAATTATCTAAACTGCTAGACACATCAAGTGCACCAACGAAATTTTTGGTTCAACTTTAAAGTGACATATCTCAGAAACTAAGGAAGATATCGCGATGCGCTTTTGAACTTGTTATGGACAGTTTCTTGTAGAATAGACGAAATTGCGGTTTTAGCGATACCATACATTTTATTATACAGGGTGGTTTTAAAAAAACGATGAAAAGATCTTGACAAAGGGAATAAAACTTGTTTTATATCTTATAGGTTGATTTGGGAGGGTATTTAAAAAAATCAATTTCATGGGTTTTTCGATATACCCTCCATTTTTAGAAATATAATTTTTTTATTGAAGAGTCACTCATTTTACGTTTTACCTTGTAGCTTTTTAATGTAACACTATTTTAATGACATTGTCCTGGTGATTATATAGGACGAATGCTTTTACAATATTCAAATAAAAAAGTTTATACAGGATAACGAAAAAGTTGGGAAAATTTAATTTAAAAAAAAAATTGAAGCTAATTTGAAAAATATGAATTTAATTTGATTTTACAGTAACTTTTTTCTCCTGTGGGTCAAGGTTTCGGGACGGTTTGGGCATTTTTAGAAACTTGACAAAAAAGGGAATTTCACTAATAATAGGCTTCGCTTGTATCCTGACGCATTAAAAATACTATAAGGCATAGCGCACTTTTAATGACCTTTCTAGCATCACAAACCCTTTATACAAATTTTAGTGAATTGTTTTAATCGCAGACAAAAGTATTTATTATCGAAGGTCTAAAGTGGTAACTCTACAGGGTGAGTCAGAAAATCGACTACGGAAGGCAAGACCAGCTTCCGTGAGAAGTCATTGAAAAGAAAAACACTATTGATAATTATTTCGAAAATTTAGGATTTCATATTTTTGGATAATATGCTAAAATAAAACATAATAATACCGAATTGCTAGAATATCAGTTTTCATGGTAACAAACATCAACTTTATATGGAACTTCCTGTATATTTTTCCTGTAACTAACAACAGGTCTTTGAAAAAATGGCGTCTGAAAATTGACATATTTAACATTTTATAAAGCTGTAAATGCTAGGCGGTTTAGTTTATTACAAAAAGGTTTGCACTTCCAATTCGAATTTTTCGTAATCTATCTATTGACATTAACTGACATATCTGGAATTATAAAAATTATTCTAATGAATACAAATTAATTATCGATAAAAATACATAGTGACGTATCTTACTTTTTGTTATTTTCTAGTTTTATTTCAGTTTTGGCAGTTTATCTTGATAAAACTTTGTTTAAAATGGCATAAGACACAGAATAATTATTGCATAATAACCGGAACAATAAATTTACTTAAGTTTTATTGCCGACAAGATGCCGTACTAATATTTATTAAAATAAACCATATATATCCTCCCAAATCACCCTATAACAACCAACCAACATAACAAGTTGAAAAGCGCATCGCGATATCTTCTTTACTTTCTGAGTTGTGTCACTTTAAATTTGAACCAAACATTTTGTTGGTGCACTTGATATGTCCAGCAGGACCTCCCCCAAGAGCATACTGAACTAAATATTAGCCACTGGAACGAAAGTTACAATATTTAGGAACCGTAACCAGACTCTGTCCTAGTTTTTTCAAATAGTGTTATGGAAAAATTAGGCTTTGCACATAACCCGTACGAATGACGCTTATTTATAGATTCTTATAAAATAAGTTTAAAAGCAGTTCTACTCCACAGTGACATCAGAAGATCCCCTATTCCTCTTACGGATGCAGTTAACATGAAGAAAACACGAATGTATGTCACTTATTCTAAATGCAATACTCTATGATACGTATAAGTGCCAGATATGTGGTGACCTCAGAGTCATAGTTCTGTTACTAGGGCTTCAAGGTGGATTTCCAAGTATTGCTGTTTTCTTTGTCTTTGAGACAGTAGAGCAACACATAGCCAAGTAAAAGAATGACTTCAGAGAGATCAATTTATTCCACGCCAAACTAACGTAAAGTATAAACCTCTTGTTGATCCTAAAAATGTTGTTTTACTTCTGTTACACATTAAATTGGGATTGATGAAAAATTTCATAAAAACATTAGATAAAGAAGGAGATGTCTTTAAATAGCTTAAACAAATTTTTCCTAATGTAAGTACTGCACCAAGATCTACTAACAATACAGCAACGCTACCAAGCAAATGGGATCCAGTAACGATGGGGGATTATTGTTGGTTTCTTACGAGAGAAAGCAGAAATCTGTACGTGGTGGACAATTTTGGTTGTTGAATTCGTAATCAGGATGCTTTAATCTCCCCCATACAACCATTATAACATCCGTCGCAATTTTTTTTTCGTATTTGTTGACTAGTGTAATTAGCATGGTTTGGAATTCGAACTCCACGCCGGTGCATTACGAAAAATACTTCTGTCCCGACATCAATAAACCTTTTTCCCTTTGATGCATAAATTAATATTTACCTACACGATACAAACTTGTTGGAGTATTACATAAATATGAGTATATAAATAAACCAAATTCCAATAATGAGTTATTTTGATATGTTATCTATCTATAAATAATAATACTGGAAGAAAATATTTACCATTACTCTTATATTAAAAATTAATAATGCACTTAATAATAATTACAATAAAGAATATTGTTTATAATAAACATGCTTATCCTAAAAGTAAAATATTAATATTTGATAAGTAATGATGCAAGTAGCTTCTATAAGGAAAAAAATCAGTAAATTCGCCTTTACTTAGAACTTCCCTCGTACAGAAATCCTCTATGTATAAATATCACTGTTTATACCGGGCGACCACGAAATTACTAACAAGGCTGTAACTTTTTAAGATAAGTACTATTAACATGAAACTTTACAGTGGTATATGGTTACTTATGGGGAAGATTTTCGTTGTATAAACAATTGACTGTCGTTTCCGGTTTAACCGGAAATGCTATCATCTTTAATATTTTAAATGGAACACCCTGTATATTGACTTATTTTTAAATTCTACACTAAATTCTAAACATAAAACATGTCCTATGTCAATTCCTGATAGTTTTCGAGAAAATGGCGAATGAATCTTAAAAAATTTCAATGAATAATTCCGTTTTTTGGAAAAACAAATGGTTCCAATTTAATACTGTAAATAGTGCTTGTTATTCAACTCATTGCATCTAATGTGACAATTAGGATACTTTCGGTTTACCCGAAAACGCTCTGAAAAATCACTTTCAAACGATATTTTCTCGTTTTATTTTAATGGGACCACCTATAAACCTAACATCTAAATCTTCAAGCAATTTTAAATACTTTTATCAAGTACGTTTCAAGATATTTTCAATGACACTGTGCAATTCCCTTTTCAACGCTTAGGCTGATAAATGACAAATATTAAATTTCTGATCCAAGATGGCTGTGAAATAAAGAAACACCACAGCTGCCATTCTTTTATTTACCTTCTAATTTTTAAAGTAGGTACTTTAGTTCAAAATTATTGTTTTGTTCAATGTACGAATAAAAAAAACAAGCTATTAAAATTTGCAAACGTACTGCTCAAAACTGTTTTTGCAAATGGTGTATTTAACAAGGACTGGGTTTTTTAATTTCACATGACACTAAATTGAGTTCTTAACACATAAAAAGGAATAAAATCCCTATGATATGCTTAGCCTTACAGATAAAGCATATTTTGTACTTAGCAGCAATGTAAATTGAGTAAAAACGAAAAATTAGTTAACCTTATAAATATAAATAAACTTACCTACAAAAAGTTATTTCAAAATGACTGTTTTTTGATGTTTTCACACGCTGTAAAACTAATCATTGTTTATTATCTACTATAAGAAATATTGCCAGTCTACTTGAATAGTTATTTATTACAGACACGACTGAGTAGCTTCAAGTGTCATTACGCCACAAAACACTAATTTAAATAATATTCAAACATAAAAAATCCTCTTAACTTAAGGAACATGAAATAGAATTAAAACTACATGAATAACAAAAAACCAAGAAAAAAGTCATCCATAGACAAGGTCTTCGAAACGTTGTCCATTAACTTCATGGCACATACGAATTCTGTTATGAAACTCTTGTAAAATGTTTTCCATCTGCCTTGGAGTTATTTCTTCTATCGTTCTTGTCATTCGATTAATAAGGTCCGCACCATTTTCTAATGGTGTTTTGTAGACCTTTTGTTTAATGTAGCCCCAATATGAAAAATCTAACGGGGTGAGGTCAGGCGATCTCGCCGGCCATCTGGCTGGCCCATCTGTACCTATTCAATTGTCGCCGAATTGTTCTCTCAGGTAGTTATTCACTACTCTGAAATTGTGTGCAGGTGCCCCATCTTGCTAAAGATATATTTGATTGTAAGAAACAATGGGTAAATTGTCCATAAAATTCTCTATTGTATTTTGGAGGAATTGCAAATACTGTTCTGCATCCAGGAGCTCAAAAAAAAATAGGACCTATTTTTCGAGTTCCTACAACTCCAGACCAGACGTTAACACCAAATCTTTCTTGGAATGCCCCTTCGGTGCGGATTTTCGATAGCCCAGTACCTAGTGTTATTGCGGTTAAACATTCCCATATTGGTAAATCAGGATTCATCTGAAAAAAGAACTACTGTCCGGAAATTGGGCTGTCTTTGTTGCATATCAAAATACCAGTTGCTATAGGTATAGGGTATCATACACAAAAGTATTTAAAATTGTTTGAAGATTTAGGTGTTGAGTAGGTTTATAGGTCGTCCCATTAAAATAAAACGAGAAAATATGGTTTGAAAGTTATTTTTCACTAGGTTTCCGGGTAAACCGGAAGTATCCTAATTGTCACATTAGATGCAATGACTTGCATAAGAAACAGTATTTACAGTATTACATTGGAACTATCTTCATTTGTTTTTCCAAAAAACGGAATTATTCATTGAAATTTTTAAAGTTTCATTCGCCATTTTTTCGAAACCTGTCGGGAATTGACATAGGGTATAATACATGTTTTATGTTTAGAATTTACTGTAGAATTTAAAAATAAATCAATATACAGGGTGTTCCATTTAAAATATTAAAGTTGATAGTTAACCCGGAAAGGGCAGTCGATTGTTTATACAGCGAAAATCTTCCTCATAAATAACCATATATCACTGTAAAATTTCGTGTTAATAATACTTATAGCCTTGTTAGTAATTTCGTGCTCACCCGGTATACAGCGTGTCCCAAAAAAATCTTATTAAGGGGTAACATTTCGAGCACTAGTAAAGATAAAAAGATTTAAATTTAGAAGTTGCATGTGTAACACCAAGTAAGTTTTTTTGGTTTTTTTCAACCCTTCTGGAGGTGGAGAGAGAAGGGGTTGAAGTTTTGAATTTTAAATGAAACCCTATATATAATATTACGTCCGAATTAAATAGATTATTTATGTGCTTGGTAATTGACGCAGTTTTGTACCTTGCAAAACCAACATACCAAGAGTTAGTCTTTCGCGGCCATGATGAGAGCAGCGAGTCAATAAATAGGGGGAATTTTAAAAAGCTTTTAGGTTTATTAATATCGAGAAGTTTCCAAGAACTAAAAGATCATCACAAAAAAATTAAAAATGTTTTTAATGGTGACTCGAAAACTATTCAAAACGAAATAATTAATTATTAATTGAATTTAATTGAATGCATTTCTGATTATTTGAATGATCATGTAAATAATGAAATAATGAAACTCCATTTTTTCTGTGCAAGTGGATGACACCACTGATATTACGCAAACCTCCCAGTGCTCCATAATTTTAAGATACGTTAATTCAGAAGGTTCAGTAGTCGAGAGATTCTTAGGATTTTATAATGTCAGCTCCGATAGAACGTCGGAGAATTTATATTCTCTGTTGGATCAAATTTTGGACCAATTTGACTATAAACATGAATTAACAGTGTAATGATAAGATAACGTAAGTGTAATATCTGGCCATCTAAATGGCCTTCAAAAAAAAAAAGAAAAAGCGCCCCAGGTTGTATTTGTCCTGATGCAGCAAAGTTTAAAAATATTTCTAAATGTGGAGTTTTTTTGCAAGCCTTAGTGGTATTCCCTCATTTTTTTATCACTCAGCCAAACGAACGTATGCTCTTACATCTGCATCTACGAGACGTATACCAACAATTACAGAAACTCGTTGGTCTTCAAATTCGAAGTTAGTAAATGTGATTGTTCAAGTTGCGTTCTTCAAAAAAAAAACCGTTCGACATTCATTTTTGCATAACCAATATAAAACGCTGTCGTGAGGTGCTCTGTAAAAAAAGAAATGAACATTTTTTTTAATACTATGTTTGATAAAGCAAATTCTATTACAGAAATAAATCATTACAAACGTGAGCTTGCTAAGCTTTCACCTGAAGAAATTAGGGCTAAGTATAGAACCCTTTTTTATGAAATATTGGACCATATTTTAATAGAAATGACACTAAGCTTTCAGGCTCTGAAAAACTTACATTTTTATGTTTGGCAGATTCTGCAAAATTTTCCGAATATAGTTTAAATTTTCCGACTGGCCCGTTTGAAAATTTGTTACAGTTATATGGGTAAATATTTTCAAAAAGTCAACGACTTAAAAATGAGCTTGGTCTTATTTTTGCCAATGACAGTAATTGGAATATATCGCTGCAAGAGCAAGCGAAAAAAATTTATGAAAATGAAGATATTTTAACCAAAGCATATAAATGGCTTTTCCTTATTTTGACAATACCGTCGACAAGAGCTTCAGTGGAAAGAAGTTTGCTTGCCTCAAACGTGTAAGAACTTATTTAAGAAATACAATATCTTAAAAAGACTTACTTCTCTAGGCAATATTTTAATTCAGAAGGAATGTCTGGAGGAGATTAGAGCAACTCATCCATTTTATGAGGATGTTATAAATAAATTTGCTGCTATGAAGGATAGGAGAAAATTGATTTAGTATACAAAATTTAGGTAAGTAGTAAAAAGATATTCTACCCCTTCCAAATATAAAAAAAAATTATTGCGATATTTTCTTGCTTCATTTGTACTTCACTTACTTTTTCACCCGGGAGCCGCCACTGAATATTAGCAGGGATTTTAGCAACTGTGCGTATTTTGATCTAATTCCACCAGTTTATAGTGGTATTATTCATAATTAAAGCTTTATTTAAACTAGCAATCGTTTTAAATATATCCTCTATCTTCTAGATTTAGGAATTATTTTAACAGACTAAAAATTGTTTTTGTTTTAGGAATTATTGTAATAAAATAAAAATTGTCAAAAAATATTTTTCGAATATTCCTAAATGAATACTCATTCATCGTTCAAACAGAACGTTTCAAAATTAATAAAATTAATTTTTTGATAGATAAAACAGGAGCACATTCACAGAGTAAATATGGTAATATCTCTTCTCCTTCTCCACAATATCTAGAACTAGAACTGTCGCTTCACATATATACCTGTGTAATGAGAATTTCTTTTAGCAGGTGTCTCCTTCAGATTGTCGGATTGGTATTTACCGTTTCCTTCCTGGGATATCTTACAATCGGTTAGATTAGACTGTGTATCCACCTATATTATATTTCATCAAGAATTTCCAGTTTTTCAAGGCTTCTCTATCCAATTCCTGAAAAAAAGGTTGATGTGGATTAATAGTTGTTTTTAATGACCTTCAAACGTCTGGAAGGCTCCTTAAAACTTAAGCTGTTCTACAGTACACTAGCTACATGATGGAGTCCGTACGTTGCCCTCACTGCTCGTCCTTCCAGAAATACATTTTTCTAGGTGCAGTAAGGCAGTGGGTTCTTTTAAGCGATTTTACCTTTTAGGTAATATTTGAGAGGATTTATTTGATAGAATATTTATGGTGTAAATTAAAATTCTGTGACCCAGCTTTTGAATCCATAATCTTCGGCACATTAATCAGACATAATACATTTATTTAGATTTAGATTATTTACATAAAAGCATATAATATATATATATATATATATATATATATATATATATATATATATATATATATATATTTAAATGAGTTTCTATAATCCTGTTTATTCTAAAATTTGTAAGCTATGTTTTCCAAGAAGAGAAATGTTTGTTCCTAAATTGATGTTCAATTTGCAATAATTACCGTTTAAATCAGTGGAAAATTTCCCCTTGTAATTAAAAATAAACAAAATTAACTGAATAAGAGAAAATCAATTGCCTATGCCATTTTGCTTTATTTTTTTCTATATTTGGAGATTAAGTTTCCAAACAGGGAACTTTTCGTTGAGATTTCCTCCGCTTTCACTTTTTTATTGCCTGCATGGGTACCAATTAGCTTGACAAAATAATAAACGTATTTTTATCCTATTTAACTTTAATTATTTTACTAAAGTTTATTTAAAATTTCAGCTAGATGACGCGAAAAGCTATTATTGAAACCCCTTTTTTTAATACCTGGTATAAGGATTTTTTTTCAGATTTTCGATATATATTTTTAGAACATGCTTTTTGGCTTTCTTCATCACTGTGATTTTTTTCGTTACTGACATTTGGTTCACAAATAAGCTTATTCGTTTCAGTCATTATATTTTGAAAGCAAAGTAGTTTCCAGGCATATGTTTCATTCTGGGCCTTATGCAATTAATTTTTTTTTTAAGATATTTGACAGGACTTTATTAGATTCCTAGCATTTGTTTGGATGCCAGTTTTATATAAGTGACTTTTCCCAGACAACGTTATCAACAATTTTTATGTAGATTTAAAACTGTGTTGTCTTTTCCATAGTGATTATATGGTTAGACATTTCAAGTTGACAAGTGCAAAGCATATATATCAAAATATGCCAAATTAAATAGTTGTATCTTGGAAATTATCTAATATGTTATTAATGGTACATATTTTAATTTGTTTTCACTTTAAAAGTTGATTGGTGTTATTCTATGAGTTATCAGGGTACAGATTCTATTTTTTAAATTATATTTTGAATTTTCCTTTTATTTGACGTTTACTGAAGTTGTTAGCGTAATTTCATAATTAACTAAATAAAACGAATGAAATATTTGTTAGGTATTTTGTAAAAGATAGCACAGTCTAAGGGATAACTTTTGTTATCCTATTATTCTAAAAGACATGTTGCTATTAAATTTAAACAGGCTGTACAACAGCAGACCTTATTTTTAACATATTTACAGGAAGTTAAAGCTCATAGAGAATTTTAATAAATGAACCACTCTCACAAAAGAAGCATAAATGTACACGACCCACATGGCGAGAGGCTTCAATATTCTACGTATGGATTATTTTTCTCTTCTAAAATTGAATGAAATATCTTAATAAAAATTTATTGGAATTGAAGTAGGAACTTAATTATGAAAAAATTGCAACAAATTATTTTTTCTTGTAGAGCTAATTCTGTCGACGTTTGGATGTTTAAGGGGGACTTTAATATTATCGATTGGAGGATATTCAAAAAAAAAAAGAATTCCTGACTGAAAAGACAGCCCAGAGTTAACGCAAAACTGTCTTATCTCCTTGTTCACATTCTATACAAAAAGGGGTTGTCACACAGCTTTATATTGTGAAGATGCTTCCTGCCATCTTTTTCCTGGAGTATCCAGGGTGGGTCTGATCCTAGAAGGGCATTTAATGAAATAAGCTGTTCTGCAGGTTTTGTAAGAAACCCAAAGCGAATCAAAAGAAAGAAATCAAGGGGAGCAAGTTCCAGCGAAGAAGTTAACGGTGGTCATTTTCAACATCTTATAGAATCAAATTAAAAATAACAAGGGTGGCCTTTTAAACATATATGTGTTTCGATAGTCATTTCTGAAATTCATTTTCATTCATTTAGGTGAAAAAATATTGTAAAAAAGTAAGAACACAGCTTCATCTTTTCGAATTTCGAAAAATCCTTTCTTATCTCCTACTTTTACCACAAAAAAGAGGTACATGCCAAAGAACGTTTTATCTTTAATGGCTTCAGAGATATGGTGATTAATCAATAGATATTTCTTTTATATAAATATGCGTATAGATAAATTATTTTCAATTTACCAATTTAACTTTTTTTTGCTAATTTGGGCATTGTAGGAGACTGATTTTATTGCTGTAGATTTAGTTTGCTATCTATTAAATTTCAGTAAAAATTTATTCATATTTGTATGGAACAAGAACGAATTAATTATTGGAAAGCGGGTTTCCTGAATTCAGGCGGCCCGCTCTAATTGAACTAAATCTACAATAATTTTTCAAGAGCACAGTTATTTGAATCTATAGATATAGCGTAGAGAAATTAAATCAAGATTAAAATTGTATTACACGTAGATAGCTATAGCAAGCACCATCAGATTCGAAATAATTTGTAAAACAATATACGTTCGTTTTCAAGTTTATACACATTTAATATACTTTACTATATAATTAAAAAATCGGTAAATTTCCTGTTTAATATTTACTTTTTTGCCAATAAGTATGACAGGATAAAATTTGGAAACGTTCGTCTTAATTTATCATTTATCATTCCCTTGTATGTACATTAGGGTTTTCATCGCAGCGCGATAGAGTACACACTAAATCGCTCTCGCCGACCAAGCTAGTCGCGGTACCATCACGAAACAACGTGCAGCAGTAACCCTCGAGCGGCTCTCCGTGCACGCGTGCCGGCACTTTTTACCCTGACTGTAATTATTTGGTTATGTAGCACGTTTAAATAACTTAGTTTCAGTATTTTACTCAATTAAATCTATACAGTCCTCTTTCAATCTCTGCAGAGCTTCGATAATCGTAAGATTATTCTAAATTTCCTTTAGCCGACACGCCCATTGTTAAGAATCTTTTGTTTTATTGTTAATAATGAGGTGTGACCCAATTTAGTTCAACTTATACCTTTTTTTATTGAGCGCCGTTTTGTTCTACCATGTTGGATTCATACCAATATTTTACCAAAATGAATAAGTAATTTTTTCACTGATTTCTTAAAAATCTCATTAGACCGCTATTTTGTTTCGTTGGTTGTACTGAATTCGAACCAAAATTTTACGAGTTTAATCCATATATCACATCTAATTTCCATACAAAGTTTGAAGGTAATTGAATAAGAAGGCAATTTAACGTTGATTTTTTAAACATCTTATTTGACCGCCATTTTGTTCCGTCATCATGAATTCATAATTTTACCAGTTTATCTTTATGTCACACTTAATTCTTGCTCAAAATTTGAAATCAAACTAATAATAATGATTTTTTAAAATATTTTATTAGGCCGCCGTTTTCTTTTGCCATTTTGGATTTGTACGGAGATGTTACCAGTTCATTACTATGTAACTCTTGATTAAGAATAATAATTTTTTTTAACATTTTAGTATGCCACCATTCTGTTCTGCCATATTGGATCTTTACTAATATGTTGCCAGGTCATCCCCATATGATCAATTGAGTAACTAGTTTTTTAGCTGTGCAGCTAACTCGCTGAGATAAACAGACCGATAGATAGAACAACGCAATTGAAGAAATATGTTTTCTGGCATCTAAAACGTGAAGATCTGTAAAAACCTGGGTGGGTGATTTTTGCACGATTACATATGTATTACAATTCTACCAGTTTATCTCTATGTCACAGTTAATTCTTGCACACAGTTTGAAATCAATCTAATAAGTAGTTTTTTCAGGCTTTTATTAATAATTAAAAAAATTAATAATTTAATAATTATTTAAATATTTTATCAAGCCACCATTTTGTTTCTCCATCTTGGATTTGCACCAGAGTTTATTCCTACGTAATACTTGAAAAGAAAAAAAATTAATTTTTTACGTTACCTTTTTTACCGCTTTTAACAATGCTAACAAATATTAGGAGAAGAACATTCCCCGCCGCTGATTCAACAACAATAATCTTTTAAAGTCCGAAAAGCCTATTAAAATGGGTTAAGAAATATTTGAACGAATGATATTTAAATATTTTTATTTCCCTCGAAAAAGGGAAGTATTGTATTCGTAAAAAAACTACCCTCCGAGATTTTTTCAGATCTTTACGGTTCAGGGTCCCTAGATGCCGAAAAACATGTTTTCTGAATTCCGTTGGTCTGTCGGTCTGTCGGTCTATCTTTTCGCGGCATAGCTAAAAAACTACTTACTCGATTGAGTTCAAATTTTCAAAAATTCAGGGTCATATGGGGATGACCTGGTAACATTTTGGTAAAAATCCAATAATGCAAAACAAAATGACAACCTAGTGAAATGTTAAAAAAATATTACTTAAAAACTACTTAACCAATTTATCTTAAGTTTTGCAGAAAAATCAAATATTATGTAGAAATCAACTGGTAAAATTTTGGTACGAATCCAAGATGGCGGAACAAAATGGCGACTTAGTAACATATTTAAAAATTCAGCCTGGAAAACTACTTAAAGACCTGATTTCAAATCGTGTGTCATAAATAATTCAGATGAACAAGTAAAACTATGGTACTAATTCAAGATGGCGAAACAATCCATCAGTTTGGAAACACGCCTTTGTAATCCCCCTTCCTAAAATAAGACAACCCACTGAGTATGGTCATTTAAGATCTATCAGTATTTTGCCACTTTTCTCAAAAATCTAAATCTACACGAAAAGCAGTCTGAATTTCAATCAATGCATAGCTGTGCTACCGCTCTTGCTGACATAACGGATGACATTCTACGTGGACATGATAACAACAAAATAAGCGTTCTGGTCCTTTTAGACTTCACCAAAGCTTTCGATATGCTCAACCATAAAGTACTTTTTTCTCTTATTAACTATCTCGGCTTTGGACACGGTGCTCGAAAATTTGTCTCGTCGTATTTATGCGGAAGGTCACAATAAGTGGTTTTGAACGGTACATTTTTTGAAAGGCAAGTGGTAACGTCTGGTGTTCCACAGGGAAGTATACTTGGTCCTTTGTTCTATACTTTATATACCTCACAATTTCACAAAAATATCAAACACTGCCATTATCATCTTTATTCTGACCCAAATTTACTTGTCTTTCGATTCAGTTCATAGTAATGTGAACTATTTATGTAAATAGTGATCTTAATGCCTTATTTAAAACCGCAACCGATCACATGCTAAAAATTAACCCTAGTAAATCCACCGTAATTCTATTCGGCAACCGAACACATTGAAATTTGGCCAAAGACACCCTGGATATGCAAATGGACAATGCTTTTATTCCTTTTGTTGACACCTGCAAAAGTCTGGGAGTACAGCTTGCGTTTTAAGCAGCATGTAACTAATAAGCTGAAGGTAGCCTATTCAACACTCAAATTACTTTTTTCGCATCGCCACTACCTTACACTAGAGACAAAAAACCTCCTTTGTGATTCTCTGGTGTTATCAGTCTTCAATCATTGTGACTATTTTACGGGCCTTCCTTTGGCAATATTGAAGTCAGGCGTATCCAAAAAGTGCAAAATAGCTGCTGGAAGAAACCATATTTCACATAAGTTTAAAGATGCAGGTTGGTTGAGTATGCATAATAGGCGAAAACTGCATATGGCTATGTTATCATATAAAACAATGAAATATAAAAAACCTACCTTTATAACAAGCTCAAATTTCGTAGTTACGTCCACGACGGAAATTTAAGGAACAATCATATTGTTACAATTACTCTGTTTAAGAGGTCGATTTCTTATAATTTGTGTACTACCATAAACTCGATGCATTTTGAATACAGATCTGTCCTACCTTTCTATTAAACATATTATAAAGAAAAAATTATTCATGAATCAGTGAATTTTCTTGGTCATTACTTATTATTCTTGTGTTTAAAAAAAAACTACCAATGTTCTTTGAAACCCCTTTTGTTCCAAATTTCTCAAATATAACCTATCATTTCCACCCCCCCTCTCTTCACTTCCGCTTCTTTCTTAATTCTTCTCCTTTTATGTCTTTTCTATATTCCTTTTCTTTTCTTTCTTTTATGTCTTTAAAACTACATATTAAACATATTTCGTAATCTAATTCAGTAAATTTAGTAACTATTTGATTTTCTATGCATACGTTTTTAACGGGCTTTATCAGTACCCGGACTTGTCTGGGTGGCTGCAATCATTTTATGGCCCTTTGTCTAACCGTCTAGCATAAAAACTAGAATATAATACATTATTTGTGTAATATTGTACGGTTGAACAATAAATGTATTATTATTATTATTATTATTATAATTTTTGTAAATCGCTCCCTCATTGCATATCTTCACGTTTTAGAGCCTCTAGATGCCAAAAAAATAATTTATCAATTCCGTCGGTCCGTTTGTCGGTTCGTTTGTCTGTCAGTTCACGGCATAGCTTAAAAACTACTTATACGATTGAATTCAAGTTTTGAGTAAATATTAAGGATCATCTGGGCATGACCTGGTATCATTTTGGTAATAATCCTATATGGCAAAACAAAATGGCGGCTTAGTGAAATGTTAAAAAAATTATTACTAAAAAACTACTTATCTAATTTATCTCAAATTTTGCACAAGAATCAAGTATTATGTATGAATCAACTTGTAAAATTTTGGTATGAACTCAAGACGGCGGAACAAAATAGCGGTTTAGAAAAATATTTACAAATTCAGCCTGAAAAACTACTTAATAGACTGATTTCAAATTGTGTGCCAAAAATAATTATGGTATACTAGTAAAACTGTTGAACTAATTCAAGATGACGGAACAAAATGGCGGCTAAATATAATATTTATTATCGTGAAAAAAATCTTCTCAGGTTTTACATATCTTCAGGTTTTAGCGTCCCTAGATGCCAAAAAATATGTTTTATCAATTCCGTCGTTCTGTCTGTCGGTTTGTCTGTCTGTCTGTAAGTTCACGGCATAACTTAAAAATTACTTATCAGAGTGACTTCAAATTTTTGGTCAAAAATGAAAGGTCATATGGGGATGACCTGGTAATATTTTTGTAAAAATCTAATATGCCGGAATAAGATGGCGGCCTAGTGGAACGTTAAAAAAATTATTACTGAAAATTTTAATTATCCAATTTACCTCAAATTTTGCACAAATATCAAGTGTTATATAGGAATGAACTGGTAACATTTTGGTATGAATATAAGATAGCAAAACAAAATGGCGACCTAAGAAAATATTTAAAAAATCACACTACTTATTAGATTAATTTCAAATTCTGTATAAGTATTAAGTGTGATATGGAGATAAATTGGTAAAACGTAAAAAAACCCTATTCAATTGACTTTAGATTTTGTAGAAAAATGGAATATAAATGTTCTAAAAAGCAGTATATTATGTGTTACTAAATGACTATGTACTGTACTAAATTAGGCCAAACTTCACCATTCCAATAAAAGAAAAGATTCATAACGAGAGAAGTACCGGGTAAAGGAAATTTAACGATTTTTCTTTTTGACTAGCAGTTTATATTCAATAAAATTATAAGTCTTTTTGTGCGAGAAGTATTTACATTGCTGCTGACAAAATACGACATTCTCTTTCACACTTTTTCTACAAACAAAAACATGTTTGCGAGGCGTCGGAAACTCAGTTGTTCAAACACGATCTTTCTCTATTTTAGAAAATGCTGCAACACCCCCATGGTCTTCATTGAATCAAAACAACTACAAACTAATTTTAGTAACCCATCTGTGGGCAGCATGGCACAAAATAAACTAAATATTTGTTTCTAAAATTTAAAACCAAATACATTTCTGCAGGAATTCAGAACTAAATTTTAAACAAGCATTCCCAAACCTCTTCTAATTTAGCTAACCCTGAATATCTAAATGACAAGTGAAATTTCAATGAAGACCCTCGAATTTTCAATCCACTTCATTGTACATTGAAAGTTCATTAAACATTGCTAACAATGGGATTCCTCCTTTCAAATGTCGGATAGTTTAATTCGAAACAGCACGTTTACTACATTATTCGAAAAAGTATATTGAACATTTCCTAGACAACTCCCAATAGTAACTTTACAAATAAACTTCTGAATTATGCATTTACAGAATTGTTACTATTTCGACCACAACTTCTAGTTTACAAAATGATTTACGCGCTCTAAAATATATTCATTAACTACATTTTAGCTGAGTTATATTTATCCTATTTTATTTTGTTGCAAATTACAGCAGTTCTATTACTGGCAAGGTGGTGGGCATTAACTTTTGAGAATAGAAGGCAATTAATTGCAAATTTTAAGTAAAATAATAATTATTTTAAACATTCTTATCATTATCATTTTTACGTTTCTGGTAAAAGGGAAGTAGTGTAATGGTAAAAAAACACCCTCCGATTTTTTTCCGGGTCTTTACGTTTCAATGTCCCTAGATGCCAAAAAACATGTTTTCTCGATTCCGTTCGTCTATCGGTCTGTCTGTCGGTCTATCTGTCTATCTGTTCGCCATATAACTGAAAAACGACTTACCCTATTGGCTTTAATTTTGGTCAAAAATTAAGGGTCACATGGGGATAATCTAGTAACATTTTCATAAAAATCCAATATAGCGAAACAAAATAGCGGCCGAGTGAAATGTAAAAAAAACTATTTATCTAATTTACCTGAAATTTTATACAAATATTAAGTGTTATATATGAATGAATTGATAACATTTTGGTACGAATTTAAGGTAGCAAAAAACAAAATGGCGGCCCAATAAAATGTTTAAAAAAATCAGCCTGAAAATTACTTATTAGATTGACTTCAAATGTTGGGCAAGTATTAAGTGTGACATACAGATAAACTGGTAAAACTGTGATACGACTCCAAGATGACAAAACAAAATGGCGGCCAAATGAAATGTTTAAACAGTCAAGTAAAAATCTTCTTATTCAATTGACTTCAAAAATATTTCAGAAAAATTAAAGTGATATATGCAGTAGTAAGAAGCATGTCTATACCAACAAATTTTCAAAGTTTCGGGAAGAGTGGGGTCCAGACCCCCAGGACGCCCCCTGGCTACGTGCCTGGATATAGGGATAAACTGGTACGAATTCAAGATGACGGTACAAAATGGCGGTCTTAAAAAAAATCAAGCGTGTCATAGATAAAAACTGGTAAAATATCGGTAAGAATCCAATATGGTGGAACAAAATAGCACCCAATAAAAATGTTTACATAGACAGTTTATACAGTGTGAACCATTTAAAAGCGGAACACACTTATATCTGAGGAATTAACTATCAGGTTAGTTTCAAATGTTGGTGATGTGTATGGATTTAAAATATGATGATTTTGACACATTTAACTGTCACATCACTCATTGGCGTGCGAGCCTAGCGGGAGGAAAATGGTACGATTTTTATAAACAAGATATTAAGGATTTTTTTAACGAAATTTTGATTTTCGATTCTTTCTCAGTGTTATCAAGAACCCTCTAATATCAAATTTCAACAATATAAATCATTAGCCTTGGGAAATACAAGTTTTCAAAAAATGCATTTTTTCATTTCAAAGGCAGATATCTCTTAAACCATTCTTTATTATTGTAACGATCTTTATTGAATTTTAGTAATAAAATTGCTTTGACATTTTTTTAATTTCTATAATTAATGGCTCTTAGCATCAACAAGCTAATGACTTATCTGTCTGTCTGTCTGTCGGTTTGTCTGTTCGCGGCATAGCTAAATAACCTACTTGTCCGATTAACTTCAAATTTTTGTCAAAAATTAAGGTTCAACATTTTGGTTGATATTCAATAAGGCGAAACAAAATGGCGGCCTAGTGAAACGTTAAAAAAACTATTACTAAAAATCTCTTTATCCAATTTTTATCAAATTTTGCACAAAAATCAAGAATTGTGCAGGAAACTGGTACGAATCCAAGATGGCGGAAGAAAAGGGCGGTTTAATAAAATATTTGAAAATTCAGCCTGAAGAAACTACTTAATAGACTAATTTCAAATTGCGTGCCATAACTAATTGTGATATACAGATGAACTAGTGAATTGTGGTACTAATTCAAGATGGCGGAACTAAATGGAGGCCAAATGAAATGTTTGTAAACAAAAAAAATTACCCTCTCAAGATATACATGTCTTCACGTTTTAGCGTCTCTAGAATATGTTTTATCAATTCCGTCGGTCCTTCTGTTGGTTTGTCTGTCTGTCTGTCAGTTCGTGGCATAGATTAAATGCTACTTATCATATTGACTTTATTTTAGTCAAAAATTAAGGGTCATATGGGATGACCTGGTAATATTTTGGTAAAAGTTCAATATACCGGAACAAGACGGCGGCCTACTGAAACGTTAAAAAAATTATTACTAAAAAGCAAATTATCCAGTTTATCTTAGATTTTGCACAAAAATCAAGTGTTACATATGAATCAACTGGTAATATTTTGGTATATATATAAGATAGCAAAATGACGGCCTAATAAAATTTCTAAAAAATTAGCCTGAAAAACTACTTGTTAGAATAATTTAAAATTTTGTGCAAGCAGTAAGCGTGATAATAAGATAAGCTGGTAACGTTGTGGTACGAATTCAAGATGGAGGAACAAAATGGCGTCCGAATGAAATTTTAAAAAATCAACATAAAAAATTTTATTCAAGTAACAGTAAAATTAAATGTGATATAGAGATAAACTGGTACGAATAATTCTACATGACGTAACAAAATGACGGTATGTGTCAATGTAAAAACTACTTATAGAACTTATTTTAAATTATGCCCAAAAATCAAGTTTGGCATAGGTAGAAACTGGTAAAATATTGGTAGAAATCGAATGTTGTGGAACAAAAAGGCGCCCAATCAAAATGTTTGAAAAGTCGATATATATGTGTTACTAAATGACTATAGTCTGAACCATATTGGTTCACATTTCACTACTCCTAATAAAAGGAAATATTCATAACGAGTTCCAGCTACTAGAAAATTGCCGATTTTTTTAATCATATATAATTAAGAAAAATCAAGTAACTGCACTAATGATTTCTACGTTACTTTGATGAAAATGAAAAATCCAATTTATATTTTTCCAAATTTTTTCCGATTACTTTACTTCTTATATCTGCTTCTGTAATTGCTTAAACTTTTCTCAGGGCAGGGATTAGGAATTGGGACTACGGAAATAGACAGCAAACCACCGAATCAAAAAACCTGATTTAATGGTCAGTTATGGTGTCCCATTTTTTCTATTACGAGTTTAAAACCGTTTATTTTTTGTAGTCAACAGTTTCATATTTGCCTCCCTGGAAAATCAGGGGGACCAGAGTCTGATTTGTTATTATTATGGCTAAGCCATCTAGTATTTAACAAAGCTACTTTAAAATGTTTAATATTAACAGGCCTTTTTTAGTGTTTTAGAGATATTTTTAAATAAAGCATATTATCAACTAGATAATATGCTTTATATAAAATATATTTTAAAATTCAATTTATATTTTTCTAAAATTTTTCGGATTATTTTACTTCCCCTGTATTAGCCTATATAGTATATTAATAACAGAATATTATATGAGCGGTAATACTAGGTAGCATAAACCCCGCCTTTTTGGAAGTATATTTAGGATTGGATTGATAATACAATTTTTTACTCTAATGTTGCTTTGCCTGGTAAAAATCTATAAGTTGGGTGTAAATGTTTTCTTTCATAAATGCAACAGTAGCAAAATTGGGTGAATGGCTTAACAAAACTTTAGGGAGATGGCTGGATTTAAGAGTGAACGCTCTATCAAAAATCCATTAGAGTAATTCAGTTAAAGGTTTAGTATTAATGGATCGTCTGAGCTAGCCTTTCTAAGTGCTAGTAATTTCGTTAACAACCCACCCACATCTGAATGCGTTAATTTGATTAAGCTTTACGAGTTAAAAGACCTATCCCTACGAATTGCATTGCTTATGAAGCTGAACTATTTTAGGACATATTGTACACTGGACCTCAAATTTAACCGGGCAAAGAAAATTTTGATAAAATCCTATGTTCAGTAGATTTTTACTTATTTATTTACTTCTTTCTATTTCCCATTTTGGGATACTCGAACTTTGTGTCCCTAAAAAATATACAAAAGTTAAATTAATAAAGTCATTTTTAATATGGTTTTCATACCTGGTACGGTCCAGCAAAAATGTTAAATGGGTGTTTCTGTCCTTAATTTGTACATAACTGCGATATAAAATTTTTAAAGTGTAAATGTTCTTAAAACTGCCAGAATTACGTATTATAAAAACTAATGTTTATGTCTCCTTCCTGCAGATCTAAATATGCAGAGCAAAAAAGAGCTTTGGGTCGAAATATTCACAATGCATAATATCAGTACTAACAAATTTATACTGACAATGAATACTATTAATCTTATTAGAACAGGATATAGAGGAACATGTAATCGCATTCAAAGGCAGATTATTCGTGTCACACCCGTGCTGAATAGATTCCAAATCGTTTTGTAGAACCAAACAATCATTTTGACCTTTACAGCTTTAGATCATCTGCAAATAAGAGAACATTGCTGTCGTTGATATACAATGAGAAAACAAGTGGGTCAAGGTTACTACCCTGTGGTGCTTCACTTGTAGTCTAGGACCTGGAACATTTTCTATATACTGCCATCGTTCTCTCAGATGTGATTTAAAAAGGATACGAGACCATCATTGAACCCTAGACTAGTTAACAGAAATATTGAGTGGTCCACTCGATCGAACTCCTTAGAACAGTCATTGTAGATCGCATCAACCTGCATTTAATTGAGTAAAGCAAGCTAAAGTGCTAAAAGTGCAGCAATTGCTGAAAAAAAAAACGATTTATATAAATCATATTTATATATATTCATACACTGACATCTCAAATACATTAGCAAACGCCGCCTGGCAGCATGGACTCAGGGCTAAAATTTGATATGTCATTAGGACCACCCTGTTTAAATACTGTGGTGATTGTAGTCGCATTCCACAAATCTGGAAATGTATTCGTTAATGATAAGTTGGAGATAAAAGACAAAGGCTTAAGTAGGGCAGAACTACAATCCTTTACAAGAAAACAAGGAATTATTGTCGTAACCTCAGGTAGGTTTATTATTTAGTCTTTTAATGGTTATTAGTATAGTTTGTTCTAAGATCTGACTAAGACTGACATTTGAATGGAAATTTAAATGTTGCTAGGAAGACCACCGGATGGTGTGCAGTAAATACTACCAAAAAATTTGACAAAGGCATTGGCAACATCCTCCGGATCCGAAAATTCACAACATCCAAATTTAAGCAGTCTGACAAAGAATTGGAAGATCTTTTATCTTTTATGAAAAACGAAAAAGTGTTTGGATCATTTTACATTGAATACTCGAGTTTGGAAAGATAATTCCTGTATGCCACATCGATCATTTTTTTAATTGTACCGCGAAGATCTTTATATTATCTTTGGTGGAAGTCCAACTGAGATTTTTTAAGTTTACCAAATAGAAAATGTTCTTTTCCGAATCACAGATCTAGGAACATAACCATCAAATATATTAAACAAATACTTATTGAGCATATTACACATTTCAGTCACATCAATCATTACCTTTCAATTATATTACAAACTGTTACGTAGCAATTTATGTTACCATTATAAACGCATTTGTGCTACGTAGTAGTTTTCAAATGCAATTTTAAAACTGTAGCTGCCGTCGAATTTCGACTGGGCTTATTCGTTAAAATTAATACACTTTAAACAATGCTAAAAGGCAACTTCTTAGACAAATAACTATTAATTATGGAGCCCCAAGCACCTAAACTGTATTAAGTTACACAAAGTTAATTCTGCCGGTAATTATGCAATTTAGATCCTCAGCCTCCTTTGCCATAGCTCCAGTCCAATTATTAAAGAGTATGATTAATTTAAATCTAAAACTGTATTTGAATGTGACGCAAAAAATGCCTGTATATACTATCCAACCAAAGTTTGATTAGGTATTGGGGGTAGCAACTAAGCAAGCGATCTGACTCGGAAAGTTGATATACTTAATTGGACTTACCTCTGCTTCTGGAATTGCTTCATCTCTTCTCAGGACCGGGACTGGGAATTTAGACTACGGAAATAGACAGCAAACCACCGAATCATAAACTCTGATTTAATGCTCAGTTATGGTGTCCCATTTTTTCTGTTACGAGTTTAAAACTGTTTGTGTTTTGTAGCCAACAATTTTATATTTGCCCTTCTGTGAAATTAGGGCTACTTTAAAATGTTAAATATTAAACAGGCCCGTTTCAGTATTTTAGAGATATTTTTAAATAAAATCAATTTACCAACTGGATATCTGCAAGACTTAAAATATATTTTTATTATCTTCAATTTAACAAAATGACCTGCAACCTTTAGCAACAGTTAGAAGCATCATTAGATACAACAATTTAGGTATTAATGCTATTGATAGATTTGGAAACCCACTGATTAGATCATTAGGCCATAAATGCTGTAAAACACGCAAAGCTATTAAATTACATTTTATGAAGCCGGGTAAACCATCAATTTCATTAATTAAATCAATAGCGTTTCTAACCCATTAGTATGATGCATCAGGTAACTTGTTTTCTAAACCTATAATTTTTAGGAATACTAGGGATAAAGTTTAATTCTAAATTACATTATACAGGGTGTGAATTTATTTTAATATCAATATTTTATCCCTAAGAAGGGCCGTTTTTTGTAGTGGTATTGTTTTCTGAGTATTCGGTTGCACTGTCATATTATTATCCTTGGAGACTTTAACGTTCATAATAAAGAATGTCTAGGGTTTACTAAAGCCGATCTTCAAAGTAACGCAGCAGAGGCCTTTGCAATCAGCCAACTTTTACTTCCCACGCATCGTCACATATAGTCAAAACCCCAAAACCCATTGGACCTCTTTCTCACCACGCACCCAGAGTCTTATCAGTTTTCCATTTCCGTTTTCCTGGGTTTCTCTGACCACGTTCTAATTACTGTTTCCTGCTCATACAACAGGAAGTTGCAGAATTCGTGCCTCCTCTTACTATTTGGCACTTCTACTCTTCCTTCTCATAGAATAATGTTTGTTTATCTTCCAGCAATCCTTCCGAAATTTGTTCAAACATCTCGAATATAATCGATTTAGGTATATAAACCTTTATACTACTTTATATTAAGACTTTAAAACCTTCCCATAGGAAAACTTGGTTTTCAAAAACCTGCGATAATGCCAGACTAGAGAAAATCCCTAGTCATACCAATTTTCTAAAGAACTCAGCTTCACAAAATCAACAGGCTAAAAATGACGCCTAAAATGCCTTCAACACACGCATAAAAGGTAAATTTCTTTTTCATTTTAGTCTCTTGCCAAAAATTTTATTTCTGCAACTCCTTTTTTTTAATTATGTTATTTTTTTGGTATTTCTTTCAAAGTAAGCAATGGATAATGTAATTTTTTCTCCAAGAAGCATTAGGTAGTTTCTCTAGCATACTAGAATGTCATTTTGTCTCCTTTAATTCCAGGGGACTATCATTCTGAGAAAGCTTGGTACAAACTTGTTATGTTTTTGTCCTGTCATATTTTACGAACTGTGTATCCCTCATTTACCTAAGTCCTGTCTAAGTAAGATTAGATTTAGATATTCTTCCCGACACTTTCTTACAGCTCTTAAATATCGTCTTCACCAGCAATTTCTTCTTTCTCCACCAAAAGGAACTTTCCACACTGTCGCCTTGCTCATAGATGGTTATTTGTTTCTCAATATGAAATAAATGTATAATTCTCCTTACAGCGGTCTTTAATATCTGATTCCTTTCTTCCTGTATTATTTTCTTGGTGATTTGATTGTGCCATTTGTCTACTTAGGTGTTTGACCTAAGTAGACCTTGTTGACTCTCCGATCCCAATCCTGCCATATTTTACGAAATGTGTATCCCTCGACCAAGAAATCATGGTTCTTGGGATTAGACCGTGTCAAATCGGAATTGCTTTCCGACGTATCGCCTTCGATTGCACGAGGCATCTTCAGGAATCTTTACTCCGCTAGATCTAAACACTGAATGAGCTCGGAGAGATTCAGGCGGGTGTTTATACCCGACTTGTGTTCGCTGAACCGTGCCCCTGTGTGATGTAGACCGTAATCCGTATTAAAGTTCTTTGTATGTTTAAAAATTTCAATAGATTCTCTGCTTTTTCGTTTGTAAAATCTTGAAATCGATGCTAGTACCTTGGTTTCCTTTACATTTATACTATGGACAATGGTATGCTGGTGTTCAGCTACAGCAGATTGAACAATTTGTTTCTTTTTAATAGATCGTTCATGTTGCTTAAATCTAATTGATATATTTCTCCACAGGAGCAAAGAATTTTATATACTCCTTCTATTTCAAAAGGTATAATATCTTTCGGGGATCACAAGCATTGTCCAATCTTCTCATGTGTATTGAATATTGTACGTATATTGGACCGCCGAAGTAATCATCCTATTTTTTTTCTTTCTGCGTAGTGTGTATGTAGGGAAGAAAAACACTACCTAACAATACCTGTTTATTATTCTCTTTTCGCGGAGTTGGATAACTATATCTTTTAATTGAATGCGTAATATTTTCAGTGCAATAGCCATTCCCTCAGAGCTTAGAAGCTTAGCTAGAAAAGGAATCGTTCCATTTGATTCAATTTCCATTGTAAACTTAATATTATGATGTTAAGGTGGTCCAGAAATATGAAGAGGTTAACCTGTCCATGAGGCGAAACAACAAAAGTATCATTTACATATCTGAGCCAGTGGTTTGGTTTTAGTGGAACGGATGTTAGAGTAATATCCTCAAAGACTTCCATAAAGATATTCGCTACCACAGGTGATAGAGGAGACACCATAGCTGGCCCTGAAGTTTGTTCATAAAAAGTTCCTTGAAAAATTCAATAAGTAGATGTAAGACAAGCTTCCACTAGGTCTATTAAGTTCTTATCATACGATACGATATGTCTGATATAATGCAAATTGAGTCGTTGACAGGAACATTTGTGTCTAGTGATTCAACATCGAAACTGACTAATATCTTTGGGATCTGGATTGCCTTAAGTTTTTCCACGACATGTGCAGAATATTTATAAATGAATCTGTTTTTCCAGTAAATAGATTAAGAAAATTTGAAAGATATTTATCTAGTTTGTATGTGGGCGAGTCTATTGTATCGACGATCTTTCTTGTATATCTTGGGAAGACTGTAGAACCTGGGAATTTTGGAGCTCCTTAGTTTTAATGATTTCAACAGGGTACTGTTGGTAGACTGGATGCGTTAATTAGATTGGTGGCGCGTTTTTCTATTTTATAGGTCTGCCCGCATAACCTTATAGGTGTTGTTGTTCAAAAGCAGAGTTCCTTTTTCAATGTATTTTGTCCATGACGACTGTGGCGTTGCCTTTATCTGATGGAAGGAGCAGAATGTTTGCATTTTCATTTAAGGTCTTTTAGGCTGCGGAGAGATTCGGTGATTTTGAATTTTTAATGACCTTCGCTATCTTATATCCCAAGTAGCGCTTTTAGTCATGAATATGTCATTGTTATCACAAGTATTTTCATTGAAGCAACCGGAACTTGGTGTCGCCACGTTCTGTTTAAGCTGAGACTATGTAGTCATTACCAAAATGGGGAGCAATTTTAGGGCAACTATTTCGTGAGTAACATGTAACTGTGACTTTGACTGTTATGTAGATAGTACCGATTTGTGTAGTTCCATTTAAGTAGCCGAATAGTAATAATTCATCCTATTCGTTACTTCCTTATTTCTGTCTTTATTTAGTTCGTTTTAAAAATATGGATGTTTTAATAAAAAGAAAACAGTTATGGCGACTACAGACACTCAAATTAGATACTGATGATACTCGTAAAAAATTACGCGCCTTTAAAATTCGTTAATGTCCAATACATTTTGGTCAAATATATTTTGGTTGAAATATTAATTATCATTAAATATCTTATTATAGAGTGATTCTTTTTTTAACGTAATGTCTAATTTGTATACATTTTTATTCTTTATACTCACAAAAACAAACATTATAGCTGAATATTTATAGGGGAGATGAAAATAAACAATGGCGTTCTATTGGACTTTTACTTAGGTTGGCTGCATTTCTTTACTGAGAAAATTACATAACATTAAGTGTCTACTACTGCTCCTGTACGCTTTTATAGTTTTGGATTTTTTAAATACGCAACTGTCACTTATACCCAATTACACTGAAGTTCTAATTAGACCTATACTGTATATTATTACCAAGCGGTTATGATTTGAGAACATTCCTCCGGTTCTTTAAAATTTAATGCGTTGTGTCGTAGCATGAGGAGAGTTGCGGTACTTGAGTCACTACTATAATTCTGCCATCTATCATAACCCTTTGTTTCGTTTTTATTTTTTGTTTCCTTAAAATACCGCTTTAAGTTGTTTTGTTCAGATATAACATAACCAAGTTGTGATATTTTTAATTTTCTATAAAATGACGTGACGAAAGCTACTTTTTGTCTTATGGTATGTGAAGCCATTGTGCACCATTTTAACTTGTTACTCGTAGACGGTAACACAACTAATTAATAGCTCTAGACCGAATTACAATGACTACAAGGACAGTGGGGACAATAGAAGCACACCCGCCAAACTGATGCAAAATTTTTAAATATTTAAATGGGAGCACCCATATTATCGTTAGTTTGTCACAAAATATGACTAAATTAATCTACTTTTATATTGACAACATCTGTCAGCGTCACGTTCAAATGTAGGGTTATGTTAATGTTTTACTTTAATAATCTATTCGAACTATCTAGTACAAACTTTTTCATTTAAATTTTTAACAAATAACAATGTCTGCCAAGTGAATTTAGTAATGTAATATGTACTGAAGAAGGCCTGCAAAATAAAGTTTCTTTTATGCTAATCTAAGAGAGCTTCTACCTCAAATTGAGGTGCTGAATGAAGTAAATCATACACTAAGACATGAAACAATATAGTCTTTTACAGCAAAATAAAACCAAAATATAATAATGTGCAATATTTAATAACTTTTCTTGGAGTAAACTTAGACTTAAGACATTTACAGTCATAGTCATTTACACATTCATTGCAAACACTTTATAATTACAAACAAAACACAGGTGAACCAGGCTTAAATACATTTCTCCATATAGCCAATGGCTGAGAACTTCTTGTTTGAATCAATATTCATTTTAATAATCACAAAAACTAATAAAAAAAGACACTAAAACAACAAACCTTATAAGAAACCCACGTAGGCGAAAAGTAAACAAAATGATTTTAAAATTGGTTATTCTATTGTTGCCACTGTTCTCATAAAATCACCGACCGAATCTCTTACCAGCGGCGCCCCCTATCTCCGGAACCTCAAGTACAAGAGGTAATAGTTGATTTATAGTAAATATTTACTGTAATTCTTACTTCTAAGTAGCAACAGAAGCATAACGACTGGTAATAGCCAGTCTAAACTAGCAGTAGACGATAACTTTTTCTACTCTGCAACGACCCGTTTTACTTTATAGTAACACGTTATAGGAGTACATTTGAAAGTAATGGAGTAGTCTCTGTAAAGTTCAAGAGGGTACTGGTACTTAAAAGTTGTAATTTAGTAAACAGATTACAGTAACTTTGAATAATTACTATTATATAACAGAAAATAAATAACGACCTTGAGTCAATTCCTTAAGTCGTTGCTTGGCAGTAGTTATTATATAATTACTTTTCATGGAAAATTACTATAAAGTATTATTCGCAGTAACAAATACATAAATAATACTTAAAAACGTGTAACCCAAAGTGTTTGTTGATATATGGTAGGATTATTAGTAATAAATACTTAAAAACTGTTAAAGAGTAGTAGTGGAAACAGTTGTAGCGACTTGTGCTAGTTGGGATCTAACTGCATCGGCTTGCTCCACTGGTAATCTTCTGATTGCGGCTTTAATGGAGGATACTATGTCTTCTACGGGAATGTTACTCGGTGCTATTGCGAAAAATCCTTAGCAATTCTAGAAGTAACGTGATGTCTCACCTATAGTAATTTCGATACTTCATCCTCATCTCGGCATCCAAGGAGAAAGGCCAACTGGCAGAATAACTGATCCCTCATCACCCAAGTTCTGTCTAAGTAATAGATATTTTGATGCTCTTCACGATAATTTCTTACAGCTCTTAAATATCGTCTTCGCTAGCAAATAATTTCTTCTTTTTCTACTAAAAAGAAACTTTTCACAGTGTCGTCTTGCGCATAGATAGATATTTCTTTCTCAAAATAAAGTAAGGGTATAATTCTCCTTACAGCGGTTTTTGTATTATCTTTAATATCTGATTCCTTTCTTCCTGTACTTTTTCTTGGTGATTTGATTAGGCCACTTTTCTACTCATGTGATAGTCTGTAGACTGTTACTATACTATATGTCTGTTGACTCTCCGATCTCGATTTTTGAACACATTTCAACTATTTTTGCAACACCGGTTATTGGGTTTTGGTGTTTCAGGGCATTAAAAATTAAAATAATTTTCTCATTTATTATATTAACGGCGAAATGTTGTAGGACCATACCGTTGCGTTGTGAGCTAAATCCAATAAAATTAGTTTGGGTGTAAGTTGATGGTTTTGTGACAAGGCATAACACCACTTTCAAAGGATGTTGAAAGAATTTTTGCAAGAAACCTTAAAGCAAGTCAATTTCCAAAATTTGAATAAATATATAGATCATGTAATTAAAGAATGAGCCTATAATGCCGGATCCCAATGACAACAGTAACCGACTACTCGGAGGTGAATAAGATGAAACGATATTGCGGCATAAAGCAGTCCTTTTTAGGGTAAAAATATTAATATTAAAGAAATGCAAATTACTACTTGCCTATAGAAATGCCACTAATATATGAATTTGCTTAAGAAGTTATAAAATCTATTTGCAATTTGCAAATTAATTAAATTCTAAAATTATATTAGAATGTATGATGTAATTTTTTGATTGTCGACTTTGTCAAATCGGGTTTTTTTTCGAATTATTCTAATTTACAAATCTTTGTCTTCATGAAATCGACTATAGCAGTTTCACTGTGTTTCGTTGCTTGTTTTGAGACTGAACTTCGGTAGAACTTTGAGCATTAAATAACTGTCGTAAAACCATACCATTTTGTGAACTCTTCTTAGACTTTACTAACAACTTGAATTCCCAAAGCGCTAAATAAACCTCGTTGAAATTTGAATAAGTACAATACTTGATGGAAATCTATTATACCATAAATTCGAAAAAGCCACTGTGAGTCGAAATCACTGCAATGAAAATTTTATAACATAGTGAAAACTCGTACGTTAGACCTTCAATTTAGTATCTATAAATGTATTTCCATCAAGTATCGGCTATTTTGAATATCGATAAAATTTATAAAGCAGTTTATTTTAAATTCAGTATGCACACATGTGAAAGCGGTTAAAGTTTTCTGGTTGCGCCATTGCGTTCCCTTTAGGAATTTGTTTCATTCATTAACATACCACAGCACGGCTTTGTTTGACTCTATTTAAACGACGGCAAAGCTTCGCATGGAAATCATGTAAATAAAGGACATGAAAAGTATTTCACCGACAGACTCATTACTGGAAAATCTTATTGTAAGACCTTGAAACGCAGCACGTGTGCTCTAGAACACCTTTATATCAGAAAAATGACACCTTTTTTAATTCCATTTTGTTGCCGTTTGTTAAAACTTAAAAACTAGTGTTTGTTTACTTTTTATATGTGTTTGAAAATTATGTTTTTAATGTTAAATTATTCAAGAATTATTATTTATGCAATTTCTTAAAACCAGATGTGTAGTTTTTGGAAATCTTGTCCAGAAAAGTTAGTTTCGACCCCATAGTTGTTTACACTTTACCTGTTGGTTGAAAAATCATTGTTTATTCATTTATTAGCTTTAATTCTGCCCAAAAGACTACCATCTTTTTTTGTTCAAAAGTAACAACATTAAATGGCAGAAATCTTTTTTTTTAGTTTGCACTCTTTGGCTCCAAATTCGACAGAGTTTGCAGCAGCCATCGGACGGAAAAATGTGATACAGCAGACACTGTCTGCACGTCTGAAAAAGCTGAAGACATTACTAATCAAATAGGAAGCCTGTCAAGATAAAATAACATCAGCAACAAGGATTTACTACTAGTGGTGTCTCAGTTTTTAACCCTCATTTTGGAACAGCTCGGTGATAGGCAGGATGTGAAAAAGTTGAAGACATTACCAATCAAATAGCATATCTGTCAAGAAAAAGTAACATTAACAACAAGGATTTACTACTAGTGGTGTCTCAGTGTTTAACCCTCATTTTGGAATAGCGCGGAGACACACACGATGTTTCGAATGAGCTTCATGAGCAACAGAAATTAAGAAATACAAGACATCAGAATTGAAAAATGAAATATCTGAATTGCGTGATTGCCTTCAGCAGAATTTGGCTTCATCCAAATCAGACCAACCAAATAATGGCAACGCTCCTCTTGAGGTTGTTAATCAGAACGTTGCATTTAACGAGTTCCAGGAGAGGAACTCTAGATCTATAAAAGTTATTATTTACAATGTTACTGAGAGCGTTGCTAACGAACCACAAATAAGATTACACTATGAAGAACTATAAGTTATAGACATTTAAAAAATGAAGTCCATTACGAACTTTTAAAGTCATAAGGATAGGTCGAACAAATTTAAAACTACGACCTATGACAGTTATATGTTCGGATTAACAAGCAGCTGTACAATGTCGCTAGAATAAAAGGATGCCTATGGGGAGTACAATCAGCACTAAGCTAGATTTAACGGTGATACAACACAATAGAGTTAGAAGTATATACGAGGAGCTGAATGCTAGAAAGTCCACTGGTGTAGAGAGTTTTATTGCAAATTCTATTTCTTATACATTGGATAACGGATAGAACAGGTGGATTAAATTGCGACGCATACTCCTTGAAGGTTTACTGCCAAAATATAGGCGGTTTACGAACTAAGATTAAAGAATTTCACAAGTGGGTACAGGGTGGTTCTTATTTCTTATTTTTTTTGTAACTCTGGTAAAAATGGATGAATCAATTTGAAATTTTGCACAGTTGTAGCTGATATTGTTCGAAACAAACCCTGAAAACTTTTATAATCATGTTTTCCTTACATACCAAGTCACATTTAAAACTTACACGATTTTAATATTAAAATTAAGGGTTCAAATTTAACAGGAAGGATTTTTTTTTTATATACTTTAAAGGTATCTAGGGAGCGCGTAACAAAACGTCCAAAATTATTGAAATAAGGACCACCCTAGCCGGTATAGATTACTGATTTTTATGTGATAATATTGCTTGAAACTGGGTTGAACAGGAGCTTTGATGATGGCGAAGTTGGGATCTAGAACTATAATATTCATCCCCTTGACCACAGTAGTGAAACTAGTGACCAGTTAAGAGGAGGAGGAGGGCTCATTGCAGTTCTCAATAAATTTGATTTAAAAAAACTGAATTTTCCTGTGAATTGTATCAAATATGTGGAAATAAAAGTTGCCAAAAAAAAACTATAATAGTAGGGAGTGTAAGCGCCAGGTACTCGAGAAATATCCATGTTCATATTTTTATGTTCGGTGACTTTAATCTCCCAGATGAAATCTGGATTTACTGTTTTCCAATGTAGCAAATATTAATATGAATCATGCTTTATATAATATTTTACCAAATAACGTGCACCATATAGCAATTATTTAACTGTATCACACAACCCAAGTGTTAGACTGGCTTGTTCCTTAAAAATGCATTAAAAGTTTTCCATTTCCGAAATGGTTTAGTCCTAGATTAAAACATCTCATCTGTAACAAAAAGACAGCTCATTCCAAGTATGTCATCTCGATCCCACTTGGATTATGAGACATTTGTAAAGGTTGTGTGTGGGAAAGAGCAAAACAGGTGGTATGCTGCGTTTATTCGCGAAGTTGAATCCTCATTACAGCGCAATGTTAGATATTTCTGGAGGTGCATCAACGACAAGCGTAACTATGGTAATTTATCCTAATACTATGTTTTTAGAGAGTGAAACTGCTGACAATGAGCAACATATTGTGAATATTTTTTCAAAATTTGTGTATTATTGATTCGCTTGGAGAGTGAATGGAATCAAAGCTTGAATCGTTGCGGTTTAAGGCCTAGTTAGGAGGCTGGAAAGATTTCTCCTTGGATGGATCCAGAGTGTAAACATCAATTGCTACTGAAGATCATAAAACGGTCCATGCTGAATATGTTTGCGGACGATTTAAAAGTATATAAAAGGATCGGAGATAATGATGACGTTTTGTTGCATCAGAGTAATTCGCATGCTCTGTGGGACTGGTCGCAAACAAACAACGTACAACTTAACCTAAGGAAATGCTATTTAATTTGCTTTCATAGGGGCATAAAGAGGTGTAACTTTATTTACAACCCTCCACAATGTTAACCTCAGTTCCTTTGAATCGTCCATGGATCTTGGAGTGTCGTTTGTCGTTCGATGAGAGGTTGGACTTCTTTCAACATATTTTCTAAAAATACTTGGACTACTTGCAATGCTTCTGACCTTTCCTGGATATTGCCATGACCCCTTGGGAGACCAAATCTGGAATATGCTATAGTGGTCTGGTCTCAATATCATGGTCATACAAACATGATCGAGAGGTTCCAAAAAAAAGTTCTACGCTTTGCGGGTTTGTGGTGGACTACTCTTGAGAGAAGACGATTACTTTTCGACCTTATTCAAACTTACTAACTAATCGATTGTCCACAGTTACTTTCTAGGATTGGATTTAATGTCCCTGAACTATGTCAGGCACGCACCTATCGATATAACTCTTCGTGTGCTGAATCTTCATAGCGACATTTGGCAGTACACTGACTGGTTTTAAAAATGGAATAAATAATGTGATAACACAAGATCCCATATTATAAGGTCTAGTTATTTGTGAAGTAAAATGCAATATTTGTGTATTTTCTTTTAGTATGTCGAATGTTTTAGCTTTTTTATTTATAGTTTTATTTTGTAATATCATTCAAGTGCTCTATATTTATATATTATATATAATTCACTTGTTTCGTAATAATGGGGTTACTCGTAAACTTAACAAAATCAAAATAAATAATTTGTAATAAAATCAACTTGTTTGAAATCCTAGAGGTATTTTGATAAGTCTTTCACAATAAAATACATTTAATTTGCAGATTGAACATTAAAATTATATATATAATTTAGGACATTTTGAAAACTTTTTTGTTCAAATAGAATAAACTCTAAGTAAATTTACAATTAATATTAGTAACAATTAACAACAATGGAATGAGTGAATTATTAATAAAGGAATATGTTTCACCAATCCAAACACACTAGTGATTTAAACACGAATAAATTTAAAGTAAACATAAACTATATTTCTTTGTTTAGTGCAGATAAATAAAATATATGTAAATATAGCTCCTAGAAGTGATCGTACCGTTACATAAGAAAGGGGATACTAAAGAAGTGTCTAATTATAGGCCTGTGTCAGTACTGTCAATACTAGCAAAAGTTCTAGAAAGAATAGTGTTTAATAAAATATCGATTTTTTTAAATAAATATAGTATACTTACTAAATCGCAACATGGATTTCAAAAGGGTAAGTCTACCCAGTCTGGAGTGTTACAGTTCTTAGAGTCTCTATATGAACACTTAGATAATAAGGAAAAGTGCATTGGTGTTTTTTTGGACTTAAGTAAGGCTTTCGATCTAGTGGATCATGAACTTTTGTTATTAAAGATTGAAGACTATGGTTTGAGGGGTAGAGTTGGTCAATGGTTAAAGTCTTACCTTTACAACAGATCACAATTAGTAGACATAAAGGGTTCAAAGTCTAGTGCAGTCAAAGTTGAGTGTGGTGTACCGCAGGGGTCTGTTCTAGGACCGTTGCTTTTCTTACTCTTTGTAAATGACCGGCCAGAGATTGATGACGAAAAGAACTTAACGATGTTTGCTGATGAAAATAGTTATCTTGCAGTTGATAAAAGTCTATCATTGGTACAGCTCAAAACACAAAATATGGTTAATAAATTTGCAAGCTGATTTAACTCTAATAAACTTTTCTTAAACACCAAAAAAACCGTATTCATTAACTTTACTCCTCGCAATCATGTCACTAATCAGTGACTTTTAATAAGGGTAAATGGCTCTTCAATGCAACAGGTTACAACGATAAAATTCCTGGGAATACATATTGAAAATTGTTTAGGTTGGGAAACCCACATTAACGCTAAGTTGGCACCCGTTGCATTCGCCATATTTAGATTGAAAAAAATATGTAGTGTAAGTGTTTTGCTTTCGTACTATTACGCGCAATTTTATAGTCGGTCAAAATACGGCATATTATTTTGGGGAAACTCAAGACACATTATTAGGGTATTCCGCATACAAAAAAAAATTGTACGATCTATGGAAGGTGTAAGCAGATTAACATCGTGTAAACCTTTATTTAAAAAACTGGGACTGTTGACAGTTCCAGCAATATTCATACTTGAAGTTTTGTTATTTGTAAAAAGAAACCTGGAAAAATTCACAAGAAATAATCATTTCCACTCATATTATACTAGGGGCCAAAATAATCTTTGTGTTCCTTCACACAATTTGTCAATTTACGAAAACAGTCCCAGTTATATGGGGATTTTAGTATATAATAAGTTGCCGAGCTATCTGAGAGCCATAAATAATATTAGGTTAATTAAAAAAGAAAAAAGAGAAGAGTATTTGTCTGCATAAAATAAGAATAATTAGTTTAGTAGTGTATAGACTTTTGACATATAATTCTTACATGTTTTATGTATTTGTTTTCATTCATTCATTCGTTCACTCATTCATTCATTTTATAACGAAAAAATTCAAGTTAAAATTTTCCACATTTGCATTGACGTACACAAAGTGGTGTGACCAAATGAAATGATTAGGACTTATAGATTGAAGTCCATTTATTCCACATTTGCATTGATGTACACAAAGTGGTGTAACCAAATGAAATGATTAGGACTTATAGATTGAAGTCCATTTATCGTACAATTAAATGAGAATTTTGACCAATGGGTAAAATTACCACTATACAGATTTTACGAGAAGCTATGGGGAAATTACGATTTTTAACAGCGGCGGATCCAAAAAAAGAAGAGGAACCCGGCAATCGAAGTAAACTAAAAGCTATTGCTCTACTGACTTGTAACACGTACTAATAGAATAGATTGCTAAAATATTTGTAGTAAAAGGATCGGAAAGTCCGCAGCGGCAAACGACACTCACACTTAGCTAGTATTAAAAAAAAAAGGTTCTATTTAAAGGAAACCAACAAGGATGTCAAAACTTTTGGCGATCTCCGGAAGAGCAAGAAGAAGTTACTCTGTCAGTTGGCCTTTCTCCTTAGATGCCGTTAGAGAAAAGATTAATGCAAGATGTCGTGATTTAGATACAAATGCCCGTAAACTACTAGAAATTCAACTGAAATTAGCTTTTAGGCTTGAATGAACCATATTTATAACTTTGGACAATATCATCACTGCATAGGCAGAAAAAATCCATCAAGAGGTTACACTTAAGCAATAAAAGAGGTTTGAAGGACTCCTGAACAGAAAAAAATCAGTCAAATCTCCGCAGAATACAGTTATCAACTTATCGTCGAACATTCATCGTCTCCAAAATTTTGCAGTAGCACCGAGAAACATTCCCTAAAAGATATTTTGGACAGTTTTGATGTAGAATCACTATACACAAATGTTCCTGTTAAGGAATCAATTTCCATTATATCAAACATTGGAAATTTTATGAACAAACCTCAGGGGCAGCTATGGAATCTCCTCAATTATGTGTTAGCGAATATCTTTATAGTAGCCTTTGAAGATATTGCTTTAACATCCACCCAACAAAAACCAAAACACTGGTTGAGATATGTAGATGATACTTTTATTGTTTGGCTTCAAGGACAGGAAAATGTATTTATATTTCTGATCCACCTTAATGAAGAACATCATAATATTAAATTCAAAATGGAAATTAAATCTAATGGAACGATTCCCTTTCTAGTAGTATTTGTACAGAGGAAGGAAAATGGTACATTCTGTGTATAGAAAACGCATACCATTAGATACTTAAATGCAAATTCCCAACATCATCCAGCACAAAAGAAATCGCTTAACTCAGTATTTAGAGTCATTTCGATTTCTGATCAAGATTCTCTTCTCTCGGAAACATCAAAACTGACCGAAGTTCTGATAGGGAATGTCTTTTGCACTGAAGATATTACGCCTTCAATTAAAAGATATAGCCCTATTAGATAGTGTTGTTCTTCCCCACATACATGGCACTACAGACAAAATAGGACGATTATTTTGCGGGTCCAACTTTCAATACACATAAGAAAATTGGACAATGCTTGCGATCCCCGAAAGATGTTGTACTTTTCAAATAGAAGGAGTATATAAAATTCCTTGCTCCTGTGGAGAAGTGTATGCGGGAAAAACAGGAAGATCAATATCATTTAGGCTTAAGGAACATGAAGGATGTATTAAAAAGAAACAAATTGTTTAATTTTCTGTAGCTGAACACCACACTGGCTATATTATAAATGTAAAAGAAATTATATTAACTATATTGTAAATGTAGAAGAAATCAAGGTTCTAGCGTCAGTTCCAGAATTTTATGAACGAAAAATTAGAGAAACAAAAATTTTAGAAAGAGATACGGGCTACGATCTACGCGGACAGGGTTCGGCGAGCACAAGTCGAGTATAAAAGCCGGCCTGAATCTTTCCGAGCTCATTTAGTGTTCAGATCTCGTGGAGTAAAGATCTCTGAAGATGTCTCATGCAATCGAAGGCGAAATGTCGGATAGTAATTCCAATTTGACACGGTCTAATCCCAAGAACCAAAATTTCCTAAAAAAAGTTTTTTTTTTATTTCAGCAAATAATAATAATAATTAATATAAATTTCATGGGACTAGGAACCTGATTCATACCCATTTCGAAGTTGTGTGTGCTGTTCGCTGTAGGTCGGTTACCGGGTACAGCGTCGGTGCAGCAGGAGGGGGGTGCGCATGGCCAGTGGTTCCGCTTAACAGCTGTAGCGCGACAGCGACCGCGATGAGCACAGTGGGGGGTGGGCAACAACAGCAGCCCGAGCCCCCAAGCGACCCCCGCGGCGAATAAAAAAGCCACCGCCAGATCGCCCCAAGCGGGCACTCTTCTGTCTCTATCTCAAGAACCCCGTCAGGAAATTGTGCATTGACGTTGTCGAGTGGAAGTATCCTTTTTTTTAGTAACTGAAAGCTTTTTAGTGTGTTCGGTAAGTTCTATTGGTTCGAAAATTCAAGTTTTATGACAATACACTACCCCCGTTTACGTTGTTTAATAAGTTAAGACAAAATATTCAAAACGTTAAACGCTTTATCATTTAGGTTTTATTAAATTTTTTGTATGTGTCTCGAAAAGGATTAGCAACCAAAAATTTATATTTTTTGTCTGCTTAGTGGATCTCTTTTGACTGATTATTATACATTTTTCTTTAACTACTTGAAACCGTACCTTTCGTTGTAAATACAGGGTTATTTAACGAGGACTAGACACGTGGGTTTTTCTATCCATGAGTATCTTGGTTTGGAATAGCTTTGTAAATAGCCGTCTATTATATTTCTTCCCGTGTAATTCGAGATGAGTAAAAAACCACTAAACATGAAAATTTTCGATTTTTCGATTGCTAGTATATATTGTTGTTTAAAGTAATTTTATTAATAAAACCTATTTTCCGCATTTCTAAATTTGTGAAATGTTCGTCTACCGTGATATTTCCCATTATCATCTGAAATTGGCACTAGTACTGATAACGCTACGTGTTCAGTCTTTGACGATATTTAAATGTCACTATATCAAAGAAAAAAATCAGACTTTAAAATTGTGACAAAATTTTCGTCGAATTAGCGATATTAAATTAACTATAAAAAATTAAATAAAATGGTAGTTTGTTTTATATAATTTATATCGTATTGCTAAAATGAACTAGCAAATATAGTCACTGTAAACAGAAAATTCGGATTTCGACGCATGTAAAACAGAAACATAAGAACACATGTCGAGTATAAAAGCCGCCTGAATCTTTCCGAGCTCATTCAGTGTTCAGATCTCGTGGAGTTAAGATCCCTGAAGATGTTTCGTGCAATCGAAGGCGAAATGTCGGATAGTAATTCCAATTTGACACGATCTAATCCCAAGAACCAAAATTTCCTAAAAAAAAGTTTTTTTTATTTGAGCAAATAATAATAATAATTAATATAAATTTCATGGGACCAAGAAGCTGATTTAGACCCATTCCGAAGTTGTGTGTGCTGTTAGCTGTAGCAGTATGCGCCTTGTTAGATCCACCGCATGATTCCAGGAGAATCATTAAGAGTCCTTTTTAATTATTGTTGTCTACTAACATTTTCTTATGTAGATTATACTTACAAAATTTGAAGTATATAAACATAGTTTGGTATCATTTCATTCATAAGAACATACGTAAATTATTTAATATCAAATGGCCTAAAACCTTCAAAAGGTTCATGAATCTTTCTGGGGTTAAATAACTATAGATAACATTTATATATTTTTATTTTTACCAAAGAGCTCACTGATGATATAAAAATTGTAATACATACTTAAGTCTCATATAGAGATGCGAGAACAGTCTATTTTTACTTAACACAACTTGTAGTTCTTACAATTTAAAAGTGTACAATTAGATATCTTTTTGCTAGCCTGTACTTCCTAGTTGGAAGCAGGTTCATAACGAGCATAACTAAGTGGCGTCCAGCGGTATGAAAATTTTCAAATAAATACTCTCGAACCTAGCCTCTGACATGATGAGCTACCATATGACTGATAATAGACAAAAGTTTCTACAATATCTCCAATGTGTGCAATCTCCATTACAATAAGCGTCACGTATTTTATGCGTATAATATAAAATAGTGTTTTTTCTTTAGAGATATTATATTTCCAGAAATACGAGCAGAAATATTTCGGCGTAAACGCACGAATGAGGACATAAAAAGGTTATGACCTGCTATCAAATAATATTATCGGCCCACAAAACCTAATAAGGCCTAATATAATGGACTCATGAAATAAAGTTTTATACCACAATCTCTGATGTAGCTTTATCCCAGTATACAGGGAGTTCCTTAATGATATGCAAATAATTAAGCTTACATGAAAATGCGAATATTGTTACATGAAACTTGAATGATTAGTTACTTTATAAACAATGGTTCAAAAATGTTCTGGTACGAAAATATCTGGTATTAAAATTTTTAGAAAAAAAGGAAATTAAAATTTTCGGAACTATTTGGGATATTTCAATGATATTTAGTAAATAGCGTCATTTAATAAAAGCGCATATTTTTCAATATAAACATAATTTTCAGATTTAACAGTGGCGTGCGTACGAGCACTGACTGATATTTTCAAAGTCAAAAATGGTACGCAAATGTTTTTTCCAAATACATTTTTTTTAATTCCCCGTTCAATTTTAAAGGTAAAAGCTCTTTAGGTTTGATATATTATTTTTTTTTAATTTGCCTGGATTTTCCGTGGTACGCAATATGTTTATAGGGAGTAGAAGGATCTTTTAAATTAGGGTAAAATGAACAGATAGTTTTTTAATAACTTTTTTCTTTAAAATATTATGTATCATATTGGGACTATAACCATTTTTTATTGCAATTTGTTTAATTAAGTTCATTTTTGTAATCCTGTTTATTTAAGGGTAATGTAATTAATCTATATATCATACTTTGAAATGCTAATTAACCAATCTGAACTAACTAACCTAACCTAACCTATGTTGTATAGGATGACATGAAGTGTAACCTATAGTTGTATCAGTGTGTGTTGGATTGTTAAAAACAGAAAAAATATGCTTATTATTTTCTATTTTTGTGGTTACTGATTAACAGAACCATTAGGTCATTTTCTGCAGTGAATTTTATATTGTTATGTACAGGATGTCCCATTTTGGGTGCTTTTGCGGGGTATCTCCGTTATTTTTATAGATAGAAAGTTGAAGTTTTCGCGACAGTGTGCTACTTTTTTGTAAAACTAAAGATGTCGTTAACTAAATTGAAAATGTAGTATTTTCAGGCACCCCTCGTATCTCAACTAGCAGATAACTTATCGGAAATGTGAAAACTGTTTTTTATATAACTTTTCCCGTAGAACTCAATTACACTTCGGAATCAGTATACAAGGTCAGGTCAAAAAGTTATCGGACCCTACTTTATTTTTTTAAATGGAACACCCTGTATATTTATAGACTATAAACTTTGTCTTTTTTTTGCGTCCTAAAACATACAACAAAAAGAATAGGTAAAGCAACTCCTTCGACCTCATATACAAAAATTGAGAAGGAAATTGGTGTACCAAAGACTGACAGTCAAAGGATCTCGAAGAAGTATAAGTATCATCGATACAAATTTAATATAGTGCAACATTTGCATCCTGGCGATGCCGAGCGCCGCCGGGCACTGTTTTGCCAATGGTATTTGCAACAAAACGATTTATTTGGCAGACTTGTTATCTGGTCAGACGAAGTGCGGGAAGAGAATTTCTTAATAATAACTTTCCTTAAAGATGGATAGGTACCAACGGACCTGTTAGATGGCCTTCATGATTTCCAGATCCCTGAATTTTAGATTTTTTTTATGGGGCTATATACAAAATGAAGTATATAAAACACGATATGACGGCATAGTAGAACGTCGAGAGGCAATTCATTTAGCCTTTCGAAACCTGCGAATGAGGCCAATGGTTCTTTTTAAGGCTATTTCAAGAATTACGAAAAATGTGCCAATTTTTTTAATAGTGTTATTTTTTGTGTTTGTTATATTGTTACTTTATGGTGATTTTCAAGTAATTCGACGAACAATAGAGGATTTTTATATAAACTTGAAGAAGGTTCCGACCTGCAAACCCCTACTTCGTGCTGTAAAGAACAAAATAGATTTTCCGTACGGGTATAAAACCTTAAATTGGCTTTTACTATCAAATGATTTTGTTTGGCGCAAGTGCCAAAATAAACGAAATTTGCTCATTGAGAGACCAAATATTTTTCACTGACGGGTGAAATATCTATCAACTGTAAGGCAATATAGGCAAGAAGGACGCAATATTGTGTATCTAGACGAAACATAGGTAGATAATGATATGACAGTGAACAAATGCTGGCAAAGTGAAAGTCTTACAAGTGTTGTTCAGGGAATCCGCTCTAGTAGTCGCTTTATTATAGTTCATGCTGGTTCCGAAGCCGGATTTGTTCCAGGTGCTGCTTTAGTTTTTTTCGCTCGGGACTAACAACTGGAGACTATCATGGACAGATGTAGAGATAATTTTGAAAAGTGGTTGCTCGAGAAGCTTCTACCTAACATTCCTCCCAAATCAGTCGTGGAAATGGATAATGCGTCTTATCATTCTCACGTGGAAGATAAAGTACCAACTAAATACTCTACAAAAGCTCATATGATATCGTGACTTAAATCGAACATTCTTGTATGTGATCCAACATGGAGAAAATATCAATTATATGACGTAATATCAGCCAACAAGCCTAGAGAAAAAAAGTATAAAATTGACCGTCTTTTACGTAATCTCGGTCATACACCTTTAAGGCTGCCTCCATACATGTGCGACCTCAACCCTATTGAACTTGCATGGGCAGCAGTAAAAAAATATATTCGGAGCGCAACACCGGTGAACTTTCAATTAAAAATTTAAATAAAATAACATTAGGAGCGATTGACTCAGTATCGGCTGAAAATTGGAAATCGTATGTTAAACATGTTCGTTCTATTGAATAATTAATTTTCTGTTCAATACCGGGTGTCAAAAAATATCTAATATTGCAATTAATATTTGAAAAACTACAGAACTCATATTTTTTCGAAATTAATAGATCAATGTATTTATAGTAGGGGAGCCAGCACTGATTCCAGTGAACAAGATTTATCAAAATTTTAACTTATGCAGTTCGACTTTGGGCTATTCGTGTATGCCAAAAGTGACCGTTTGTCTACGTCTGTCATATTACTTTGTACAGGGGGCGTCATTGTGAAGTACTATACAGGGCGTTTCCTAATTGCGTGCTAATGTTAAAGGGCGGTGATTCTTGGACCTTTTTAAGAAAAAAGTTTAATATGAACCTAAAACTTTGGAGATACAGGGTTTTAAAAAACATTTTTTTTAAATCCTAATTTTGATGCTATTATAGATAAATAACTGTGTGAAATTTGATACACGTCTTTTATGCATAAAAGGGTATTTTTTATTAACAATCAATTTTTGAAATTTCTACCAGTGGCGTGCATATGTAATTAAACTTGGTAAATCCGTATGCTCCTTAATGCATAGAAGACGTGTCAGAATTGGGATGAAAAAAAAATTTTTCTTATTAAACTTTACCATCCTGTATCTCAAAAGTTAAGGCTTTTAGGACATAAAAACGGCCGCTTTAACATCAGCACGCAATTAGGAAACGCCCTGTATAGTACTTCACAATGACCGCCCCTGTATAAAGTAATATGACAAACGAAGAGAGACGGTCACTTTTGGCATACCCGAGTAGCCCAAAGTCGAACTGCATAAATTAAAATTTTGATAAATCTCGTTCACGGGACCTGGCTGCCTTTGTAAAACCTGGACTTGTAAATCGTGTATCACTATACTGGGTGGTCCAATAATAGTGGACGTAGGCAGTAGCCCGGGAACCGTTAATGACAGAACTCAAGAAAAAATATATTTATAGGTAAATCGATCAATAAAAATCAAAATTAAATCATTTTAAAATTCGAAAATTCGCCGTTTTTGCAACACAAAAGGGATATAGAAGAACGGTACACGAAAGAAAACAGGCAAATCTAGATAAAGGTTCATTAAGCATAGTTACATTTTTTAATTATCTGAAGTTCGTATAGTCAAAAAGGAGTGCCATATTATTTAAAGAACGTCGGGACACCACTGGTTTAAAGCGATTTCTTGACCGACCTTCCTAAACCGATTAACTCCGCCCGGTTTTTTTTCGTGTCCCGCACGTTACCCAGTAAATGTGGCAATACTGCAAATGCAAAATTATTTTTAATGCTGGAGCGCAGCCTCCTATGGCCCTAGTCAAAATTTCAATTTTATTTTTCTTTTAGTTCTCCAGATACTTCTATTGTACCATCGAGTATGGCATGCCCTGTAGGTATGTAACGTAACAAGAAAAAAAATGAATTTAATTTAAAAAGCCTACACTCAACCATTTTTAATTTACGTAAAACTCCGCACAGTGTAGTCTATGTCAACAATTGTCAAGCGCCCAATCGCTTTTATCACTTTGATTCGTCAGAAGTATAGAAGTAATTTAACAGGACTTGGCTTAAAAGTGTTTGAAGCCCCAGTAAATTTGAGTTCTAGCCAGACGATAAAAAAATGTTCTTGAAAAACGCTTGAATTGACTCGACAACGGCATTACTTTATCTTCACAGATAAAAGTGTAATGTCCTGGCTCGCTTTCAGGAAACGGAGAGTGAAAATAAAAGAAAATATCCACGGGACACGTTTTATTATAGAGGTCAGAGGCCTATGCTTGACAGAGTCCACAGGCGTAAACAGGAGTCGAGAGTCATTGGAGGCAACTGCTTTTTTCTAAATAAGTGATTTTTCCTTAAATTAGTATAAAAACACTGAAATGACAATAATTGTTTTGCTCATTTATCGACTACGGTTGTGTCAGCCGATATTCGGCGGAAATCAATAATAAAATTATGTAAAATGTAAAAACAAAAACACTTCCACTATATTGTTAGCATCACGTAACATGTTTCTTTACCCAGTAGCTTCTTCAGACGTTACATCTCGAATGAATAAACTTAAAGACTAAAGGAATATTTATATAACTAGGTGTAATAAAAAATTTTAAAACTATAAAAAGTCAGGGAATTTTTAAGTACTAGCCATAAACTTGAACTACCTAAAATTATTAATTAACAGAGGTGAATTGTTAACGTTTCAGTTTATTTATTTCTAGAGACTCCGGAATATTCAATTTATGGTCCTTATTTCCTTTGTCTAAAATATTAAAATTTTTATCAAAGTTGTAACCGGACTCACTTAAGTGGCTTGCATAACTGGATTCGGTTTTTCTCTTGATGAAACATTTATAGTGCTCGTCTATTATTTTGCCAAAATATCTGCCTGTTTGACCTATATACGATTTATCACAATCTCCACAATTTAGTTGTTATAGACCTGATTGTTCATATTTATCAGATTTTGTTTTATTATTTTTAATGTACTTACTTATAGAATTATTCGTATTATTGCTATTTTAATAACTAAACCGTTTAGAAATTTACCTATTTTAGAGCTAGAATTACCTATATAGGATATAACTTTGTATGCAGTTATATTTTCATTGATATTAGAGTAAGTCATATTTATAGTTTTTTTTATAACTTTTTTGTAGAATTTTCTTAATTATATTAATTGAATATACATTTTTTATTGCAATCTGTTAGTCTTTAACTTGGTCTGAAAATTAGTTTTACTTAAAAGTAGGCGAATGAAACTGAAAATGAAAAACGTGAAAAGCGGCTAGTTTATGTTGGATTGGATGATATGAGGAATTCTGTATGGTAGTATCCGTATGTGAAGGTTTGATACACAAACATGTCATGTTTATTATTTGATCTTTCGATGGTTAAATCTAGAAAATGTATACTGTTGTTAGATTCGAAGATTTTCCCATGCTTGTTTAGATGTTGATTGGGCCGGAGTTACTCACTCTGATGTTCTCCTAGAAACGTTTTATTCTCTTGTACAGCAGTGTTTCAACAGAGCCTTTCCTATTCAAAATATAAAAAAGAGAAACTGTAAACCCTGGACAACTAAGGGTCTACGAGTGTCGTCTAAAAATGTGCGATGTCTTCATAATCTTAAGAAGTTTACTACTGACAGAGGGTTTTTAACATATTTTTGCAAATATCGGGCTTTATATAGAAAACTTATTAAAACGGCTAAAGAAAACCATTACAGGGATCGTTTGGCTGGAACAGCTAACCGACAGAGGGAGAGCTGGGCCATCATCAATGAATTCAGAGGGGCTGCTAGCACATCCCTTAATAACTCCCCAGATATCTCACCAGATGATCTAAAGCGTTTTTTCTGTTCTGTTGGTGCTAATTTAACGAGCAAAATTGATCAGGCTATTGACCCATGAGCTATATGAGGAGAATTTCTGTTTGGCAATCTTTCTTCTTTTGTCCTATCAACTCTGAGGAGCTTTCTCGCACAGCCCGTTCAATCAAAAATAAAACGTCATCGGGTGAAGACGGAATTTGAGTTAAAGTGTTTTTATCTCTTCCTCTTTCGGCAATTCAAGCCCTTGCTGAAGCTATTAATCACTCGTGGATCCACGGTTACTTCCCAACCATTCTAAAGGGAGCCACAGTCATTCCGCTTCATAAGGGGGGTGAGCTTGCTGATCCTAGCAATTTTAGACCTATAGCGCTCCTTTCCTCTCTCTCTAAGATTATTGAGCGACTTGTCAAACCTCACACGATGCTCTTTTTGGAGCGTAATAAAATCCTCCATCCTAGTCAATGTGGCTTTCAAACCAGCAGTTTGACTGTGTAAGTCATAGTTTGCTCCTTCAAAAGCTGGCCGGGTATGTCTTCAGGGGCAGGGTTTTGGAGTGGTTTGGATCATTTCTTACTGGCCGCTATCAGAGAGTCCTGGTTAACTCGGCTTCGTCCACGTCTCTTGATGTTGAGTGGGGAGTTCCGCAGGGATCTGTGTTGGGTCCTTTGCTTTTCCTGCTTTACATCAATGATTTAGCTTTTGTTGATATTCATGGCCGAATCATCTTATTTGCCGATGACACCCCAATATCTTGGAAACATTCTCATTTGGACTCCTTAAGAGAGACCATATCACGGAATCTTTCTGTCATTAAAGAGTGGTGTGATTCCAACTTTTTAACCCAGAACACTAGTAAAACCTGCCTTGTGGGATTTACATGCGTGGTGGCTGATGTTGTTGTGGGTTGCCACTGAGCAACCTGTTAGTGTCAAAGTTTCTCGGCGTAAACATAGACGGTGACCTAAAATTTATTCAGCACATTACGTCTATTAGCAAAAGGGTCGCTGCCGGGTGCTTCGCTGTCCGTAGGGTTGCTTCCGAAGTCGGATTCAGTGCTGCCAGGATGGTTTATCACTCTCTAGTGGAGTCGCACTTACGGTATGGCATTGCAGTCTGGGGAAACTCCAGCAATTACCTCTTGACCACACTATTTGTGCTGCAGAAACGCGCTATCAGATGCTTGTGCAAAGCCAAAAGCAGAGAATCTTGGAGGCCGCTCTTTATCAGCAATAAAATTATTTTAACATTAACATCTCTTTTTATTCTTGAGACGGTCTGCATAGTTCACAAGTACAGAGGAAGTTTTCCTGTGCATCAGCATGGGCACAACACCCGAGGGGCTGAAGATTTGCATTTGCCAATCCCTACTTCAGCTCTAACTCGTAGCTCCATTCTTTATGAAAGTAAGAAAATCTATAACCACCTCCCGATTTCTATCAAGTCGCTGGTCACAAAAACCTTTCGGAATTCTGTAAGAATTTTGCTCGCTGAGAAGGGATATTATGAGTTGGGGGAATTCTATAATGATACTTTTTAGGAACTCTCTCCACTTCGCGTTGTTTTTAGTTTTTTTACTTATTTTAATTTGTCGTTATTGTCTTTTTACAACGTGTTTTATTTTTGTGATATGTGTATGTTGTTTATAGTTCTTAATATAATGTTCATTTACCTATTTTTTTTACTGTATTTTGAATTCATTATTGTTATTTTTTAAGATCTTTATATTCATTGTTTTGTTCTGTCTTGGGTTCTCTAAGGTAATCGTTTGTCAATTTATAATTATTATTTTACTTTATTTTTGACGGACTTACTTAGCATATAGTTTTAGAAATTTAGCTTTGTTAACAAATGTTTCTTATATTTTAATGACAATAAAGCATATTTTGATTGATTGATTTATTATTAGCGTCAATAAACAATACCAATATTGTCAATATCTTTATCATTAACATAAATATTCAAATAGTTCATTCACAGTCTTTATATTGGTAAGTTTTTATAGATATTCATTCTTAGAAAGTCGAGATAAAATGTTTTTAGTCTTGTGCTAGATCCGTTTATTAAAAATTGAAGCTGTGAGAGAATATCCGGACAGTTTATTCTATTAGTTAAGATCTTGAATATATACTACAAGCATTTTTTATTCGTCTATTTTCAAGGTACAACCGTTTAAAAATATTTCACAAATTAAAATGATTCCTGTTCCGGATTGTAACCAATTTTTCTTACAAGACATATATTTTAAAAACATTCTTTGTACTCTCTCAATACTTTTGCTCCATACATCATACAGTGGAGACTAAATTAAACTTATATTCTAAATTGGGTTACACAAGACAATCAAACAATTTTAAACAAACGTCAACTTTAAAACCTTTAGTAAATTTGATGATGAATTCCATGATTGCATGAGATTCATTAATTATAGTCACGATGTGTTCTAAAGAAATTAAACTAGTATCAAATACAACTCACAAATCTTTTTGGGGTAGAAGTCAACTTAAATGCCACCTCATATATAAATTACTCTTTGCTTCCAATGTTTTTTTAAGTGCAAATACATTTTTTATTTTTTTATAAATATTTGATAAACAGTTAAAGTTATAGTACGAGCGGGGATCGAACCCGCGCTTCTGGATCTCCAGTCCATTGCTCTAACCAATTGCGGTGTCGTACCGCTGATAAGCATCCTACTAAATGTTCTAACCTTATGGTGCATTTAAAAAAACTGTTAATATACTTCTTCTATTAAAAATTTGGCTTATACGGGCATAATAAAAATTATAAATTTACTAATATGGACGGAACCTAACAGGGATTTTACGCCCTGTGCCATAAGGTTAGAATATTTGGCAGGATCAACAATGGTTATGATACTGGTGGGTTTGAATATTATCAAGTTCTAACAAATTGCACATCAGTAGTACGATAACGCAATTGCTTAGAGATGATGGGCTAGAGATCCAGAGGTGCCGGTTCGATCCCCGCTCGTACCATAACTTTAAGTGTTTATCAAACATTTATAAAAAAATAACAGGGGTCCTAGGTTGGATCCTTGGGGAATCCCGGAAGTATATATGTTAGTGAAACAATTTAAACCGTTTTGTTTTTCAGGTCGTTGGCTTGATTGCATGTCTTTGTTAAATAAGAACTTTTTCGGTTTATTTTAATTTTTTTTTAATTATCTCTTGTTATTTTTGCTTCTCCGTATAACAGCCCCCATAAACTAAAAAAAAAACAAAAAATATCTTTTATGGTTTTTCTATAATTGTAAGCTTAGTTGAAATGACTGATGAAAATTATTTTCACTTCATCATTGTCACTTTTTTCCTCTACAAATTGATAAGGTTATACCATTTAAATTTTTTGAGAAAATCCATATTATTTGAAGGATTAATAAAAGAAAATGATAAATTCTTATATTTTTGAGTCACTTTAATTATGAAAATTCCAGTTTGAGTTGCTGTACGCCCCCTAGCGGCCGTTTTTCGAACTTGAAAATAATTTCGAGTTATTTCTCTTGGTCGATTTACCCATAAATCATTTTCCCCATAATTGTGTGATCAACGGTTACCGAGTTATGGCTGGAGACCATTCTTAATGGATGACCCGGTATATTTAATTATACTAAATATTAAAATTGTCCATTTTTCTAAATTATTTCAAAGCGGTGCAAAGTGTCATTAAAGTCCAAGGGATATAAAATTTGTAAGATAAAACTGGTCGTGACCCTGTATATATATGTATTGTGTAGTGTATTGCATTATATGGACATTAAATACGGTTTATCATGCGCCGAATTGAAATGAAATATTTCCAGAAATGTGGGAGGCACCTCAAGAAAACTAAAATAAAATATGAGCATATTCGAACCCATGTTTTGGGTTGGACCTTTTTATTTCAATATTGTCGTGTTTAAAATACATCTTCCAAATATTGGAACGGAGTTTTTGCACACCGTGCCTAGTGCATATTCATTTAGCTTCTATAGCTTAGAAAATTGCACCATCCGGAGGAATGTTTTTTAAAATAATATCTTTATTGTTCTAGGGCTGCAGTATGAACTCCGGGATCCCTCTTCGTGCAACAGTCGACTGTGGTCGGTTACCGGGTACAGCGTCGGTGCAGCAGGAGGGGGGTGCGCATGGCCAGTGGTTCCGCTTAACAGCTGTAGCGCGACAGCGACCGCGATGAGCACAGTGGGGGGTGGGGGGCCGGCTGGACCGGTGGTCAGCCCCCCTCAGAACCAGCAGGCCCAACAACAGCAGCCCGTGGCCCCCAAGCGACCCCCGCGGCGAGTACAAAAGCCGCCGCCGGATCGTCCCAAGCGGGCACTCTTCTGTCTCTATCTCAAGAACCCCATCAGGAAATTGTGCATTGACGTTGTCGAGTGGAAGTATCCTTTTTATTAGTAACTGAAAGCTTTTTAGTGTGTTCGGTAAGTTCTATTGGTTCGAAAATTCAAGTTTTATGACAATACACTACCCCCGTTTACGTTGTTTAATAAGATAAGACAAAATATTCAAAACGCTAAACGCTTTATCATTTAGGATTTATTAAATTTTTTGTATGTGTCTCAAAAAGGATTAGCAACCAAAAATTTATATTTTTTAGTGGAACATCCTGTAATTTTTTGTCTGTTTAGTGGATCTCTTCTGACTGATTATTATACATTTTTCTTTAACTACTTGAAACCGTACCTTTCGTTGTAAATAAAGGGTTATTTATAACGTTATATATTATAGTTATTTAACGAGGACTAGTTTTCGTAACGTGGGTTTTTCTATCCATGAGTGTCTTGATTTGGAATAGCTTTGTAAATAGCCATCTATTATATTTCTTCCCGTGGAATTCGAAAATGATGAGTGAAAAACAACTGAACATGAAATTTTTCAAATGGAAGATCATATTTTTTAATGTGATATTTCGATTGCTAGTATATATTGTTGTTCAAAGTAATTTTATTTATTTTAATAAAGCCGATTTTCCGCATTTCTAAATTTGGGAAATGTTCGTCTACCGTGATATTTCTCTTTATCATCTGAAATTGGCACTAGTACTGATACCGCTACGTGTTCAGTCTTTGACGGTATTTAAATGTCACTATGTCAAAGAAAAAATCAGACTTTAAAATTGTGACAAAATTTACGTCCAATTAGCAATATTAAATTAACTATAAAAAATTAAATGAAATGGTAGTTTGTTTTGTATAATTTATATCGTCTTGATAAAATGAACTAGCAGATATAGTCACTGTAAACGGAAAATTCGGATTTCGACGCATATAAAACAGAAACATAAGAAAAAATGAATAATATTATTACGAACAGCAAGTATTTTAATATACAGTGTGATTCACTTTTTATTGGTTCTCCACCCATTTCAGAAATTATTTACCAGATTAATTTAAAATTCTGTGGTTTTATATGGATTTAAAATCTGATTTTTTTGTCACACTGAACTCTGATATCGCTTACTTAAAATTTTGGTGTTATGTATAGATTTAAAATCTGATAGCTTTGACATCGCTCATTTGCGTACGAACCTGGGTGGGAAAAAAGAACTCACATTTTTAAAAATATTTTTTCGATTTTTTATGGAAATTTTGATCTTAAATACCAGCATCATCAAAAACCCGTCTATACCAAAATTTAAATTTTAATATTTCATTAGCTGTCCGGGGTATGAGCTTTCAATAAATGCATTTTTTTTACATTTCAAAGGCAACATTTTCGTAAACCATTGCCTCTATCAAAAACCACTATCTTACATTTTTTTGTTTATTTTTACCATAATTATTGAATTTGGGTAAGAAAATTGCTCTAACACATTAAGTGATAATTTTAAGGATAAGACATTATAAACAAACATAATATCCTTGAAAAAGTCGGACGTTTTAGAGCAATTTTCTTTTCTAAACTCAATCAAGATAGTAAAAATATACAAAAAATATATAGATTCATTTGATGGAGGCAATGGTTTACGAGAATGTTCCCTTTGAAATGTAAAAAAATGCATTTTTTGAAACGCCGTTTCTCCGAAAGCCAATGAAACATTTTGCTGAAATTTGGTTTAGAGCACTTTTTGATGATGCTGAATAATGAATCTTCAACATTTCCAAAAAAAAAAATCGGTAATATTTTTTTCAAAAATTCGACACCTTTTTTTCCACTTAGGTTCCCACACCAATGAGCAATGTCAAAGTTGAGTATGTCAAAACAATCAGACTCAGGGGTGTACTTATGAAAAGCGGATCACACTGTCTATGTTCGATATGTCCTCCATTGTTTTCAAAACAGGCCTTTTCAATCTTTCCAGAGAGTCGCTTATAATATTGTGATATTGTGTCCGTTAGTTGTAGTTTATTTTTTCTCTTTTAGTTTAACACAAAAATAAATCACTATAATAATTCCGAATTTCAGTTTATTAAAGGTTCATTATTTTTATATAACTTTCCTTCATATATTTACCAGGGTCGTATTCGGAAAATTCTAATTTTGGAGATGGATGATGAATTTTTGGTCTCGAAACGTTGAAGATGTGATATTGATGTTTGATTATTTCTTCAAATAAAGGAAGAAAGATTTAAAAACATTTTTTCAAAATTTCAGTTTTTTTTCAAAAATTTCACGAACGAAAAATTTTTTCATAATCTCATTTTAAATGGCCCCCAACTTGCAACTTTGTCCCAACTTAACCGACTCTGTATCTCTTATGTTTTACGAGATCTCAATGGTGAGGCTCGAATTTGGGACACCCTGTACAAGGTTTTACGTTATAAATACACCTTCCATTACCGTTTGTGTTTCTATAGATTCTATAGATATAAAAAAGTGAAACATAAAAGTTTGTTCGAATTGTGCGTTTTTTAATGTTGTTTGCAGATATACACTGTGTTTGCTTTTTCTAAAAATCAATATCCACTTTGGTTTCACTCGGTATATTATATACTCATCAAATGGGTCTCTAGATATGCCATATTTGATAAAAATTGTGCAATTTTGTATTAATTTTGTATGTCTAGAAATACGAACGTTCATGGGAGGTTTATTTATTTATAACCAAAAAATAAGAAAACCCCTGCTATAACAGTATTCCAATTTATTTAATAATTTATTATTATATGAATAAAAAGGTTTTCTAACGTATACCTTCATATGGCAGGTTTCGTGTCAGTTTTTTTCGCTGGTCTTTAAAGATAAATGAATTAAACCTAATATATTTGTAATCAACAAGAAGAGATTCATTTAATAGGAATATAATATACACGATATTTAATTAAAAAAAAAAGATGTCGGCTTGAGTTTGAGTTTACCAATTAACAGCAAATTTTTTAACTTAGGCATGCAATCTCAGTTTTATTCAGAATACTGGAAATTTGTGTGGCTGTTTGTTTTATTAGCTAACATAAGTTGCTTCCCCTCGTTGCAAGTTCCGAATTGAAAGCGGCATGCTTAGGTAATATTTCTTTTTATATTTAGCTTTTTTTTTGTTTTAAATTTAAAATTAACGATGGATGGGAGAATAAAAATATGGCCCCGTCTCTACTAGAAACACATTTCCAGTACTCATTATTGCCATGGATCATATTAGGGAGAGGAAAAACTCCTCTATTTCTTATTTTCTTGTCTAAATATGTTTGTCACAAAATACTTGTCTTGCAAAATAAATATGACTGGCATATTGACATGTGACTCCCAAAATGAAGTTTTACTAGCAAATATGAAAGTAGTATGGGTTTATATTAGTATGTTTTTAATTAGTTTAAACGCAAATCAATGTTTTGATCTCATGCAGTGAAGATTTCCGAAGATGCCTCGTGCAATGGCAGGCGAAACGTCAAAAAGTAATTCCTAGTTTGTCATGGTCTAAACCCAAGAACTAGGATTTATTGATTAACTCCAGCCATCAAACTAATAATAATAATCATAACAATAAATGCCTTTTATTTCAAAAGATGTACAATGTAGTATATAAAAAGAAGTGAGTTGTTAAAGCCTGGCGTAGTCTAGCTTTAACAGTTACTTAACTAAACCAGGCAGAAACAAACTAAATAATAATTTACATATTTGCTTGGCGAGAATGTAACAATAAGAGCTAAGCAAAACAAAAAAAACTTCTAACAACTCAGGATAGTACGATTTACCACGAATTCTCAAGTTAAAGAAAATCAATAGCTTCAATAAAAATACCGGACTGAATAGAAAATAATTATTTTTGCTTTGTAAGTAGTAATAATATATTAAAGTGTGAATTTTAAAATATCGGTAAATTTCTTTTACCCGGAACTTCCCTCGTTATGAACCTTTCCTTTTATTAGAAATGGTGAAGTGCGAGACAATTTAGTTCAGTACATAGGCATTTAGTAAAACATATACTATCTTTTCAAAAATGTTTATTGGGCGCTATTTTGTTGCGCTATTGGATTCCTACCAATATTTTACCAGCTACTACTTATGCCATACTTGATTTTTAAGCACAATTTTAAAAAATTCAAGAAGTATTTTTTACATTGACACATGTCGCCATTTTGTTATGTCATGTTGAATTCGTACCAGTTTATCCCTGTATCATATTCAATTGATGCATTGATTTTTTTTTAAATTATTTGGGCGTCATTTTATTCCCCCATCTTGAATTCGTACCACAATTTTACCAGTTTATCTCTATATCACACTTATTGCTTGCATACATTTTGAAATTATTCTAATGAGTAGATTTTCCAGGCAGATTTTTCAATATTTTATATGCCGCCATTTTGTTTTGCTATCTTATATTCATTTACGAAAAAAGTAAAAATTATTTGCCCGCCATTTTGTTCCGCCATCTTGGATTCGTACCACAATTTTACCAGTTTATCTCTATATCACACTTAATGCTTACACAAAATTTGAAATTAATCTAATACGTAGTTTTCTCAGGCCGATTTTTTTAACTATTTTATTAGGCCGCCATTTTGTTTTGTTATCTTATATTTATGCCGAAAAATGTTATTTTTTGGTATCTAGGGACGCTAAAACATGAAAATATAAGAAACCTGAGATTTTTTCAATATTACTATTACAAATATTTTATTTGGCCGCAATTTTGTTCCGCCGGCCGTCTTGAATTAGTAATACGATTTCACTAGTTCATCTCTATACCACAATTAGGTATGGCATACAATTTGAAATAAGTCCATTAATTAGTTTTTTCGGGCCGAATTTTTAAATATTTTATTAAGCCGCCATTTTGTTCCGCCATCTTGGATTCTTACCAAAATTTTACCAGTTGATTCCTACATAATACTTGATTTTTGTGCAAAACTTTAGATTAATTGGGTTAGTAGTTTTTTATTAAGAATTTTTTTAACAGTTCACTAGACCGCCATTTTGTTTTGCCATATTGAATTTTCACCAAAATATTACCATGACATCCCCATATGACCCTTAATTTTTGACCACTCGGGTAAGTAGTTTTTTAGCTATGCCGTAAACAGACAGACCGACGGAATTCAGAAAACATGTTTTTCAGCATCTAGGGACCATGAAACGTAAAGATCTCAAAAAATCTCGAAGGGCGATTTTTTCATGATTACAATACTTCTCCGAGGGAACTAAAAACGATACCAATGAATGCAGAATCCGTATTTTTTCATTGCATTGAGAGGAAACGTTATTTTAACACAAGTGATTATATATATATATATATATATATATATATATATATATATATATACATACATGTATATATATGTATATTATATATATATATATATATATATATATATATATACATGTATATATATATATATTATATATATATATATATATATATATATATATATATATATATATATATATATATATATATATATATATATATATATATATATATATATATATATATATATATATATATATATATATATATATATATATATATATATATATATATATATATATATATATATATATATATATATATATATATATATATATATATATATATATATATATATATATATATATATATATATATATATATATATATATATATATATATATATATATATATACATATTGATATAGTTTGAATACCTACAACACTTATAATGCGTCACTGATTTTTACCGTTAATTTTAAATGCATATATTTATGTTATTATTCAACCTTTTAACGAGGTTTTTTTTCCTGATGGGTCAGTCCTGCTTTCTGAGGCCCTGAAGAATTCAAAATTTTGTTGTGTTGTACCGGGAAACCTAAAAGTTACGTGAGCTTGTAAATAAACCAAAATTTCATATGACTGCTAAAAAGAGACGGGTCATGCAGATTATATTTTTTCATATGCTACGGGTACGTAAAGGTTTACTGCACCACATCAACAAGTTTGAAACTTTAATTTTTAATACAGGGCGAATAAAAAGATATACACTTTAAACCATAACTTAGAAATATGGTTAATTAAAAATACACTTTGGCATTGAAGATATGAATGAATACCTAGAGATGTACTCCTAATTTTAACTTCCCTAAACAGTGTTGCCAAATTTAATAATGTATTTGAATTAATATGTTTTATTTTTTATTACTTGGTATAGATATCAAGTTAAAAGACGCAAATTTGCCCACACGGATTTCGAACGAAATTATTGTTTGCCCATCTAAAAGTCAATAAACAACTACTCGTATAATAATAAACAAACTAACCGACCTGTAAGGTGAATTTTTTGACATTGTCAACTTAACTACAAAAAGTTAAAAATGCCTAGAATTTCTGTTTTAAACCGAGGCCGTATCCATAGGTTTAGTGGACAAGTCAGAGGAATGTGGCCGAAATAACAGGGGTTAACCAGAGTGATGTCTCTTGAATTTACTCCAGATATATTGAGACTGGTTCAATTGAAAATATACTTCGAAGGCATCGAAATCGCAAGACCACAGCAAATCCAGCTCGTTTTATTAGACTACTGGCAAGGAGGAATCCAACAACAAAATCAACAGTTATAAAGGAACAAATTCGGGCAGCCACATCGAGGTATCAACTCAAACAATTCGAAAACGGCTACATGCAATAGGCCTGAGACAGAAGGCCCCTGCGAATTCCCAAACTTACACAATTGCAGAAACCGACAAGGTTAAATTGGTGTATCGAACATCGCCATTGGAACATCAATCAATTGAAAAATGTATGAAAGCACAATTGGTTTACTGTTCGATGACCGATGGGTTTACGTTTGTTGAGTTCCAGGACGAGAAGCCAAAGCTGCTAACTATAGAGGAGTGCTTCCATATCAAGGCGGTACAATCATGTTTTAGGATGGGATCATGTGTAATAATAAAACGTCCTTGATATTTATACGCAGAAGGATGACTGGTGAAATCTATATAGAACATATCCTGGACCCGGATGTTCGCATGTGGCGGGGTGCTGTAGATTCAAACTTTGGTACTGTTTCTTTTGTATATTTGGCAAAAAAACTTATTTATATTAACGGTTTATTAGTGTTTTTTAATGGGTAACATCTCTGAAAAAATTTGTAACTCTGTCCTCAAATGTAAAATAAACCATTTGGACTTTATAGAATTTCATCTATATTAAGACTCCAAGTGTCAAATAATCTCGTAAATAATTGAACTTGGCAACACTGCTCAGGGAAATTAAAATTAGGAATACATCCCTAGGTATTCAAAAATAATGGCTAAGTGTTTTTTAATTAACCATATTTCTAAGTTATGCTTAAAAGTGTATATCTTTTTATTCACCCTATATTAAAAATTAAAGTTTTGAACTTGGTGATGTGGTACAACAAACCTTTACGTATCCGTTGGATATGAAAAAATAAAATCTGCATGCTCCGTTTCTTTTTGTCGTATTAAAGTTTGGTTTATTTACATGCTCACGTAATTTTTTGTTTTCAAGGTAACATACAAAACTGCCTAGGGCTTCAAAAAGTAAAAAGACTGACCTATCAGGAAAAAGAAGTTTGTTAAATCGGTTCAATAATAACAAAAATATATGCATTTGAAATTAATGTTAAAAATCAGTGATGCATTATAAGTGTTGACTAGTGTATGTATAATTGTGATCGATAGTAATTTTTTCATATAAAATTATATCCGATTTTTATAAGCCCCGTAAAATCAAGTAGAATACTAAAAAGCCAAGGTAACATAATACAAAAAATGTATTCCAGATTCCAGCTATTTAATGCGGGGCGTTCTCTTGGGAAACATTCGCGTTTTATTCGATAGAACGAACTGACAATGTTCTTCGCAATTAACTAAGGCCACTACCTCCAATTGGAAGGAAAATAATCCAGCGTAGTTATTGTAGGGGAATAACTAGAGCCAAAATGCCCGTTGACAAACCGTGTTTAAACAGGAGTCGCAAAGGGGCTCAGAATATAATGACCATTAGGTTTAATCAATTTGTCGGCGCTGAATTAGTAATTTTGGTTAAACTCTTGCAAATATTACGAGCGAGGCTTGACAATGGGAATTCATTAATTTATTTGTCGCTGTTATTCTACTTAGTATATTTTTCTTGTTGGATAATAGGAATTGTCATTTTTACTGCATTATTAATAGATGAGTGCTAATAGGGAACTTTAAAAAAAAATTAATTACGAAATATGAATGAAAAAAGCTTTTTTATTTGTACAGGATATGTAGAAAATAAAAAAAAAAACGTAAAAAATAGTAGTATTCTTTTTACTTCCCTCGTAAAAGGAAAGTATTATAATCGTGAACAAATCACCCTCCGAGATTTATTAAGATTTTCACGTTTCAGGGTCCCTAGATGCCGAAAAACATGTTTTTTCAATTCCCTTGGTCATAGTGAAATGTTAAAAAAAATATTATTAAAAAAATACTTATCCAATTTATCTCAAATTTTGCAGAAACATCAAAGTGTTATGTTGGAATCAACTGGTAAAATTTTGGTGTGAATACAAATCAGCGGAACAAATTGGCGGCTTTATAAAATATTTAAAGATTGAGCCTCAAAAAACTGCCTAATGGATTGATTTCAAATTGTGTGACATAACTAATTATGGTATAGATGGCCGAACAAAATGGCGGCCAAATAAAATGCTGCAATCGTGAAAAAATCACCCTTTTATGTGCAAATGCTAAATTCAAAAAAATATCAATTCCGTCGGTCCGTATGTCGGTCTGTTTGGCTGTCTGTCAGTTCGCGGCGTATCTTAAAAACCATATACCCGATTGACTTCAAATTTTGCTAAAAAATTAAGAGTCATATGGGGACGATCTGGTAATATTTTGGTAAAAATCCAATATGGCGAAACAAAATGGCGGCCTAGTGAAATCTTAAAAAAATATTATCAAAAAAACTACTTATCGAATCTCAAATTTTGTACAATATAAGTGTTATGCTAGAATCAATTGGTAATATTTTGGTACGAATCCAAGATGGCGGCATAATAAAATATTTAAAAATTCAGCCTGAAAAAACTACTTAATGGATTGATTTCAAATTGTGGTCCATAACTAATTGTGGTAAAGGGATCGACTTGTGAAACTGTGATATTAATTTAAGATGGAGGGACAAAATGACAGCCAAATAGAATGTTTGTAATCGTGAAAAAAATCACCCTCTCAGGTTGAACATATCTTCACCTTTTTGCGTCTCTAGATGTCAAAAAATATGTTTTATTAACTCCGTCGGTCCGTCTGTTGGTCTGTATGTTTGTCTGTCAGTTCATGACATAGCTTAAAAACGACTTACCATATTGACTTCAAATTTTAGTCAAAAATTAAGGGTTATATGGAAATGACCTGGTAATATTTTGGTAAAAATCCAATATGGCGGAACAATGTTAAAAAAATTATTACCAAAAAACTAATTATCCAGTTTACCTCAAATTTTGCACAAAAATCAAGTGTTACATACGAATAAACTGGTAACATTTAGATATGAATCCATAATAACAAAACAAAATAGCGGTCTAATAAAATATTTAAAAAATCTGGTACAAATTCAACATGAGGTAACAAAATGGCGGTATGTAAAAACTACTTTTTTATTTTAAATTATGCCCAAAAGTCAAGTGTAGCATAGGTAGAAAGAAACTGGTAAAATATTGTTAGGCATCCAATATGATGGAACAAAATGGCGCCCAATAAAAACCCTTGAAAAGACAGTATATGTAACACATATATACTGTGACTATCTACTGAACTAGATTGGGTCACACTTCACTATTCCTAACAAATGGAAAAAATGATAACGAGGGAAGTTCCGGGTAAAGAAAATTTACTGATTTTTTTATTTTATTTTATTATACCATTGCACATACCTTTTATATATGTGACGTATATTTGTCAATATAAGAAAGACATTGTATTTGGGGGAAAGAATGTTTATAATTCAATATTATATAAATACAGGTTAAAGAAATTTACTAATGTATCCAGAAATACATATTTCTTATTTTATTAAACCATTAAAAACTAAGAGATTTTTTTTAAAACATCTACTAAAATGTTATCAGATCATCCCTATATAACCCTTAATTTTTGGCTGAAATTTGAAGTCAATCGGATGAGTAAGTTTTTAGCTTTGCCGCGAACAGTCAGACAGCTAAACAGCCCGACAGACGACAGACCGACGGAATTGAGAAAACATGTTTTTCAACATCTCCTCTAAAACAAGATCTGCAAAAATCTCGGCGGGTTACTTTTTCATGGTTACAATACTTCGCTTTTACAAGGGAAGGAAAACGATAAACATTGTGGAGAAATATAGTTTCCTTTCCTTTATAATAGAATGCAACTGCACCCTGAAGGCAAAATTAAATCAAAGTAATTATTTTTCATTTAAACAGCATATAATTTCCGAGGCAAAATATTTTTATGCGTCTTGGTGTTTTTATTGAACGAAAATATTACGTAAAATTAATGACTTCAAAAACAGTTTTCTATATCGGTCATGTCGAATCATACTCCTCCAAAGTCTCTCTAAGGAATTAAATTCCAGGAGACAGGTCATTCCATCTCCGTTGTTGTCTCCCCTATGCTAAAAGGCAAAACATCGGTCGATTCGCTCCCTGTATGAGATTTCATTTTTCCCACAGGCTACCAGGCGTGTCTCTGAAAAATCACTTTTACATAAAAAGTTATATATAGACATTTTCTATGTATATATAAATGTAAAATACTTACATAGGTAAAGCAATTATGTGAAAAATTTTACTCAACATAAATAGTTTATATCTTTCAATTTTAATTTTCCAGTTGGTTTTTATTATGCCCGACTTTCTTAAAGGATGCCTTCATCAATTTGCAAATTGTCTGAAAAGTTTTAGTATAGCATAATATCTCTTGTACTGCTAAATAATTTAAAATTTGACAGTTGCATGAGTACCAAAAAATCCACTTTTTTGGCTGTTTAATCCTTTTTCACTCTTCTGGGGGTGGCGAGAGTGGATTCAACTTTTGAGTTTTGGAATGGTAAGGTATTAAAATAATAATTCCAGTCGTAGAAGTCAAATTGTTATTTTCAATTCTAATTTATAAGATGTTGAAAATGACCACATTTAATTTCCCTTCTAACGTTTCGGAGCCTTTGAGGCGTCACCATAATGCAAACATTAGGAATTTTTTGTGGTAGTTCTTCTAAATTATTGGGTTTTGTAAAAAGACTCGCTCCTTTAAGTAACCCGAAAGAAAGAAGAGCAAGGTTCGTCGACCGTGCTGGCCATTCAACAGCTCCACGACGAATATCTTCAACACATTTTTCTGAAGGTGCCTGTTTAGAGAAGTGCTCAAATTTTGATAACAAAAATACATAGTTTTTTGGTAAATCCCAAACTGTTATAGAATTTAAAATTGCAAAAATCTTTGCATGTGCTTTCATTCTATAAACTTCTTTTTTGAGTCAAATTGTTGATCAGTGACTTTCTTATCAATACATTTCTTTTTTCTTATGCGAAAATCTTTTTCTATTTCAGTATATGTTGCAAATCTGGTATTTCGAATTCCAAGATGGCCACGAATATCAGCGTTGAGTGAATTGGTTAATATAATAAAGAGTTTCTATTACGCTAATATCTAAAACGATTTCGTATCACCTAAATTACTCATAATGTTATTATGAGCCGCCTCTTTTGATTTCGCCTATTTATTGCAATATTCGTCTTTGGGAACTAACTCTTAGATATTTCACGCCAAATATGCTTCCTTTTAGGCGTTTCTCTATTCAGAACAGCTAAGGAACTCAAGGAAGTTGCCTCGTTAACATAAGATTTTAAAATGCCACTAAGTACAAGATGGTCATCATAGACGTAGGTAAACTTTGTTTATAGAAATAATAATCATAAAGATCCTTTTAAATCCCTGTCCTATTGCATACCCAATAAGGTTTTATTACTCTATAGATTACATTTATTACTCAACGCATACATAATAGGCTAGTACTAAATGAAGGCAGGCAATAAAACATAGATTATAAATACTTCTTAATTGTGTTTTAAACATGTTAGTATTTAGTATTTAGCATATTTGACAGGAGCAACAATGGTTATGATACTGATGGGTTTGAATATGTATGTAAGTTTTAACGAACTGCTTATCAGTGGTACGATAGCACAAGTGGTTAGAGCAATGGACTAGTGATCCAGAGGTGCTGGTTCGATCCCCGCTAGTACCAAAACTTTTGCTGTTGATTATAAATATTTGTAAAAAAATATTTTACAGTTTAAAAACAAACTATTCAAAATGTGGCTTATACAGGCATAACGTAAAATTATAAATTTACTAATATCGACTGTACCTAATAGCGATGTCAGATTTGACGTCAAGTAAGGAACGTCGCGCCATAAGGTTAGAATATTTCGCAGGATCAACAATGGTTATGATACTGGTGGGTTTATATATGTACAAGGTCTAACGAATTGCTAATCAGTGGTGCGATATCGCTATTGGTTAGAGCAATGGACTAGTGATCCAGAGGTGCGGGTTCGATCCCCGCTTGTACCACAACTTTTGCTGTTGATTATAAATATTTCTAAAAAACTATTTCACAGTTTAAAAACAAACTGATAAAATACTTCTATGTTCGTATTTGTTGTTACGCCATACTGTTAACAGTATTATAAGAATATTAATAAAATGACGACATTCACTCGAACGAAAAGATGTTCTAATAATTCTCCACTATCAGTGAGTGAAAAAGTTATTATTTTAAATGTGCACTATTACATATAACATGATCTGCATAGTTTTAATGTACAGGGTGTTCCAGCGAGGACTGAACAGGGACCTATTTTCGACCTTCCTTGTATTTTGGAAAAATTCAAAATAGCCGATCGATGTATTTTTTCTTGTAGAATCCGAAAATATCATCGAAAAAATATTTGAACCAGAAACAAAAGAGTTACGCTATGCATCAGGTTTTTTAAATGGAATGTATCGTTTTTTATACGATTTTTGGAAAGAGTGATTTTTTTATGTCCGTTCTGATTAAAAGATTTGATTTTGCGATAGCTGTTTATATTACATTTTAATGTTTTACAAACTAAAATTTTAGCTTCACCTGTTTAAAATATACGATAGGTTGGTATAGGTGATCAAGGTAAAATGACGTTTGAATGCTTTGTCAATAAAAATTGACATTATTTTAATTATTGTCGAAGTCTTCACCTAAAAAATATATATTTGACTCTGATCGAAATGAAATACTCTTTGGACGAGAGACTACAGATTGTTATGCTATTTTACAAGTGCCAAGAAAATGCAAGAGAAGCAAGAAGAAGATTTATTGCAAATTTTCATAGAAATATATCCATCAATACAATTCTAAGGATAAAAAACCTATTTGAGGAAAATAAAACTTTACATGATAGAAAAAGAAATATACAAAGAAGAAGAAATCGAGACCAGGCCATTATAAATTATTTTCAAGTTAATCCAACCAAATCTATTTCGGATGCAGTTCGGGAAGTTCAGTACGGTGGCGGTGTAAGGCGCAGAAGAGTTACCCGAGGGACTGTTCACAGGACTCTGAAAATTCATAAATTTAGGCCTTTTCGTATCCTTCCACTTCAGCACCTAACACCGGCACAAAAAGAACTTCGCTTCCAATTTGTTTCTCAAATGGTAATTCGGCAAGAAAACGAAGGCCCTGATTTATTCAAAAATATTGTGTGGACCGACGAAGCTACTTTCACAACATCGGGAGTATTCAACAGACATAATAGTCACCAGTGGGCCGTTGAAAATCCAAAAAAGTTCCAGACTATTAAATTTCAAGGGAGGAATTCTATTCATGTTTGGGGTGGGATAAAAAACAATAAAATTTAGGGACCAATATTTTTTAACGGGACTTTAAATGGGCACAGATATTATGAGTTTTTAGAAAACGAAATTGAAAATTTTTTGGGAGACTTACCATTGGCAGAATATCAGAATTTAATTTGGCAACATGATGGGGCGCCTCCTCATGCCGTGCATGATGTGGTTCAATTTTTAAATCGGCGCCATAACGAATGGATAGAGGCGAAATGGAACATATGCTTGGCCGCCCAAAAGCCCCGACCTCTCAGTTTTGGATACATTTCTTTGGGGCCATTTGAAGAACGTCGTATACAGACAACGAAACGAAAATATTCAAGAGATCATGGGAAAAATTGTCGATAAAATAAACCGCCTTAACCAGGAAAATCATACTGTAACAGCAAGTTTAGAAAGGCTACAAAGGGGTTATCGATGTTGTTTCGAGAAAAACGGCGGTCACATTGAAAACTTATGTTATTAGTAGTTTTATTTTATTATTTAATAATTATTTTTTATTGAATTTCTTTTTCTATCATGTAAAGTTTTATTTTCCTCAAATAGGTTTTTTATCCTTAGAATTGTATTGATGGATATATTTCTATGAAAATTTGCAATAAATCTTCTTCTTGCTTCTCTTGCATTTTCTTGGCACTTGTAAAATAGCATAACAATCTGTAGTCTCTCGTCCAAAGAGTATTTCATTTCGATCAGAGTCAAATATATATTTTTTAGGTGAAGACTTCGACAATAATTAAAATAATGTCAATTTTTATTGACAAAGCATTCAAACGTCATTTTACCTTGATCACCCATACCAACCTATTGCATATTTTAAACAGGTGAAGCTAAAATTTTAGTTTGTAAAACATATAAACAGCTATCGCAAAATCAAATCTTTTAATCAGAACGGATATAAAAAAATCACTCTTTCCAAAAATCGTATAAAAAACGATACATTCCATTTAAAAAACACCTGATGCATAGCGTAACTCTTTTGTTTCTGGTTCAAATATTTTTTCGATGACATTTTTGGATTCTACAAGAAAAAATACATCGATTGGCTATTTTGAATTTTTCCAAAATACAAGGAAGGTCGAAAATAGGTCCCTGTTCAGTCCTCGCTAGAACACCCTGTACAAGAAATTGTTGAACGATATTCCCGAATGACTAGAATTGGACAATCTATAGTTTCCAATTATTGCGGGAAGAAAGGTAGTAGGTCCAGTGGAACCTCTCAAGAAAATTCCAGGAAGTCCAGCAAAAGTTCTTGATGAAGACACCAAATGTGCAATTCAAAGAAAACTTCACTCTTTTTATTAAGACAAAAAAATACCCATTCTAGATAAAATTTTGAAGGAGCTTTCCAAGATGACAGTATTCCTTTGATAACTAGAAAATGCTTTTGGACAACTTTAAAAAATATGGATTTTACCTGGGAAAAGCGTAACCGAAAAGCACTTTGACTGGAAATCGATGAAATTGTTTGCTGGCGACGAAAATATTTGAGAAGTATAAAGCACTACCGCAGGGAGCAAAAGAAAATTTTTTATCTTGATGAGACCTGGATCAATGAAGGCTATAATGGGTAGTAAGTGCCTTAGGGAAAAGCGAAGAGACTAATAACTGCACACATTGAAAGCAAAGAGGGATTTTTAAAAGAAGGTTTTGCTAACTTTTCAGTAGTGCCGGACGAGATATTACCATGAGGACATAAATTCGGATGTTTTCGAAGACTATTTTGGTGAAATGATAAAACATTATCGTTATTATCGACTGGCTAACTACCAAACGTATTAAGTTTGAACCTAATTTGATAAAGAAAGAACTACTAGCCATAACAAATTTACCAAAAATTTATGACACATGCCGTGGAAGATATAGCAGAAGAATCTAATGTAACTGTGCTGCGCTTTCCGCCAGATCATTGGGAAGTAAATCTTATAGAACTTATAAGGGCGCAAGTCAAAAGATTTGTAGGAAGACAAAACACGACATTTAAAATGAAATATGGTAAGCTACTGTTTGATCAAGCCATTAAGGAAGTGATACCAGAGAATTGGCGAAAAGCAGTCCAGCATGTGTGTTAAACAGGAGGAGGATGTGAGATCTTGTCAACGTGATCGATCAGACGGTCGACGCTTTAATTATAATGTCAAGAGGTGACGAGAGTTCCTGAGATGACGAAGAATATAACCTATTATATTTAATTGTTGTATAATAATCTATAATAATAATTATTTTATCTATATAATGTACATATTATATATAATTTTCGCTTTGTTGAAATAAAATTTCGTTAAATTTAAATTCTTTCTATAAGTATCCAACCGCAAGTCTTTGGCGTACCATTTTCAGTGTTTATGAACGGATAACAATAGGCAAAAGGCATAAATTGACCCAAAAGCGGGTGGTAATAGCTGCATTTGATGAAGAGAAAGAATTATGCAATGAGATCAATGCCAAACTATGGATGTGGCATAAATTCTGAGTGGGTCACCCTTTTGAAAAAGTTAACATTGAAATTGCTTGTAGATTGATTTGACTATACTTGTGTATGATATTCAAAAAATTCCTTAAAACTTTTTAGATGGTGAACGGTGAAGAAAATGTCATATCCTGTAAGTCTAGCTCAATAAGTGTATGCTTTGAGTATATTAGTTAGAGTGTTTTCATTGTCAACAAGAGGGTGCGTTTGTCTTGCTATTCAATCCGAGCCTTATATTTCCAGATATGGCACTCTTAGTATTGCAGGGCATAGTGCTACTGAATTATAAGCAGTTTGGATTTGGCTTAAAGAAGTTAAATTGAAAAATTATCTATTTTCTCATTACCAGATAAATTCCGAAGCTCTCTATTCCTTTACCTATTTAACTGGTAAATAATACATATGCCTATAATTAATAACCTAATGACGGTATACAAATTCTTTAAACTGAACAATGAACAGATCTCGTAGAGTAAAGATCCATGAAGATGCCTCGTGCAATCGAAGGCGAAACGTCGGATATTAATTCCAACCTGACAAGGTCTAATCCCAAGAACTATGATTTCTTAGTTGATCAAAGCCGTGAAAGCTTCTGTGTTTGGTAGCCATGTATTACTTCCCTCGTAAAAGGAAAGTATTGTAGTCGTGAAATAATCACGCTCCGAAATCTTTTCACGTTTCAGGGTCCCTAGATGTTGAAAGACATATTTTCTTAATTCCGTCGGTCTGTCTGTCTGTCTGTCTGTCTGTCCGTCTGTCTGTCTGTTCGCGGCATAGCTAAGAACTTCTAACCCGATTGACTTCAAATTTTGGTCAAAAATGAAGCGTTATATGAGGATGATCTGGTAATATTTTCATAAAAATCCAATATGGCGAAATAACATGGCGGCATATTGAAATGTTGCAAAAATTATTACTGAAAAAACTAATTATCCAAATTATTTCAGATTTTACACATAAATCAAGTATTACATAAGAATGAACTGGTAACATTTTGGTATGAATATAAGATAGCAAAACAAAATGGCCTAATAAAATATTGAAAAAATCAGCCTGAAAAAACTACTTATTAGATTAATTTCAAATTGTATGCAAGTTATATTGCATTAAGTGTGGTATAGAGATAAACTGGTAAAATTGTAGTACGAATGCAATATAGTGGAACAAAATAGTGGCCAAATAATATTTTTAAGAAAATCTTATTCAATTAACTTTAAACTGTGCAGAAAAATTAAATGTGATATAGGGATAAACCGGTACGAATTCAACATGACGTAACAAAATGGCGGTATGTGTTAATGTAAAAACTATGTATTGAATTTATTTTAAATTATACCAAAAATCAAGTGTGGCATAAGTAGAAAATGGTAAAATGTTGATGGGAACCCAATATGATGGAACAAAATGGCGCCGAATAAAACTGTTTGAAAAGACAACATATATGTGTTACTAAATGACTATGTACTGAACTAAATTGGGTCACAATTCACTATTTCTAATAAAAGGAAAGATTCAAGTTCAAGGGAAGTTCCGGGTAAAGAAAATTTACCGATTTTTTTTCTAGGTTTTCAAGTTTTTATATTTTTCTGAAACCATAAATTTACGGTATTTCAAGGATTATTTACTTGCTTTTTTCACGTGGTATAACCTTTTGATTTTAAATTGGCTAGGACAGAAAATAAAGTTAAAATTATAGCTCATTTAAGTGAGATTTTATAACAGCTTTTTTATGCCCTTAACCTATTTATGGATTGGTTCGTGTTTTCTTGAAGACAAAAAAAATCAAATTTGTATTGTTGCTGAACAAAATTACGATATAAACTGAACAATTTTATATTTCTCGCCTATTATTCAAGCCTTTAATTTACCCCCAAGTCATGTCCTGTTGAGTAAACTTTATGTTATTTCAAGTAGATTTGACGTGACAAGACAATTTACTTTCTAAACTTTTATGGTCCGTTTTTATTTTCGTTGCCAAAACTCTTAATATTCGTATATTTATTTTTGGTCCAGTTTAATGTTTCTGATTCATGTGTTAAAACTGGGAGCATCGGTCATAAAATATTCATTTGAAATTAATAACGAATTAATGTTGTTTCTGTCTATTTGTAAATGTTTGCATTTATCTCTGGAGTTTGAAGGTCTGTTGGTAGATGCTTTTAAGTTGTAAATATACTGCTATCGCTACCTTTTTTTGGGGTAAATTTCAAGTTAAATATTTCTATTATTTTATCTACATAAACTTTTTTTTATTTTTATGAGAGAAATCATATTCCAGACTTTTAGACAAGAATTATTGCAAATCCTAAATTGTTACAGATTTAAAGGATTCGCTCTTAAACCCATGTATATAAAAAATAATATATATTAAAAGTACACATGCATTTAAGAACCCTCTGTGTTTGAATTTTTAAATTATTCTTACAAATTTTGAAATAAGTTCGATAAAGATATCTTTACATATGGTGAACTTTTTGAAAAAGTTGAAAACCCTTTCGAGAGCAAGATTTATTTATTCTGTTCATGGAAGAGAAATAACATTCATTCATGTAATTTGTAACTTTTACTATTGTAAGGGAAATGTATTTTCCCTAAAATAGCAGTTGTGCGAACGGCAACTCTTCGTCAGGTGGCAATAGTGGGAAGAAGGCAAGGAATACCTACACTTAATTTTTGGGCGCCACACAGTTTAATTATCAAAGTTTTTATAGAGCATTTAAATTGAGAAATTCCGCTCTGAAAATACTGATGAAAAATAAAACACTTGAAGTAAGTTTCAATCTGTTTACTTTACCTTTTTGAAGTCATGAAATTTGCCTGAAGGGCTTAAAATTCATGAGGTTATACTAAAATAAGATTTTTAAATATATTCACACATTATAAATAAAATGGAAATAACTGGCCTTAATTGCAAAAGCGGTTGATGTAGATCTGTAGAGGTATGAGTTAGCTCATCTCAGCACAGCAACCCAGTGCACGTGTCTACTCTTCCATAAGAACATGTGGAAAATGGACAAAAAAGACAGGTTATGTTACCTCTGCATTTTCATACAAATATGGTTAAAATACCCAAAAGACTTGGATCGTGGAGGTTGTAGGGTGTACGTCGGAGAGTGGACGTTGGGAGGTGGACGTTGTTCCCTGTAAAGAATATTGAGAATGAAAATAAGACCTTAAAAGTTTTTTACAAAACAATCGCTTACCTTAATTTAAGGGGATAAACAAAATCCGCCAGATATTGGCATCCTTTTATTCAAAAAAGTAAAGAAAACAAACATAGCAGTCTTAACTAAATAATATGGTACAACAACACCAGGCAAAAAAAGAAAGTACGAAGACATCTTCTGACTTCGAGCACGAGATGCCAATTGGGGAGAAGCCACATCTCTTCGAAAATCTGCACGATTAAGAAATCGCCTAATGACAAATTGTCAAAATCATGAAATTCTCAAGATGGAAGTGAGAACTGACAACGTTGTAAGAATATGTCAAAATAAAGACGTTTTATCGATTGGCAGGTGTGTTCACAAACGCTACATATTACAACCAAGCAGCCCCAGGGTTGTGAAGAATAGAAAAATAAAGCAAAAACGAGTGCAAATTAAAATGAGTGATTTAATTTCTTACCAGAAATGACCGTATATAAACAAAACTGTAGAATTTTAAAATTAAAATGCTACAAATTGTATTATAAAACAGTTCTAATATTTTCAGAGCACATCAATAGATCTTGAGAAAACGCGTATATTTTAACTTTTTGCATCCCACTTTTGCCATTGATTAATTTGGTAAAATTTATAACATTAGTTCATTCACAACAGTAGGGGATTTCTACACGATCCTGATGAGAAAAAACCTATTCAGGATTGGCGGCCCTGCCCATGCAAGTTCTTGGCTTTCCCTTCATCTTTCATGACTCAACCTTCAATACTGTCCATCCTAAATATTCTCTCTTCCTTATCCCTACCCATCCTATAGCCCGTCTAGCCAGCGTCGAGGGTCATTAAAAGGCTATTAAAACGCCCATACGGTGACTTTCAAAACGACAGAAAAACTACCCCAGGTGGGTAGGAGCCTTAGCTCCATATCCCACACCAACAGCAAAGTTTGGCATAGGCGAAACAAATGAAAGAGGAGAAACCCTATTAAACTATCTTCTATATTGTATGAACACATTCTTTAAAAAACCAATGAGGCGCAGATGGGCTTGAAGAAGTCCCGACTCGACAACCAAAATCGAGATAGATTACATTATTTCCAACAAAAAATATAATATAACAGATGTTACTGTATTAAATCATTTAGACATGGGTAGTGACCATACACCTAAAAGAGCCCATGAACGGTTTAATACTAAACAAGAAAGAAGCAAATTGCTACGCCCACACACATATCCAACTCTAGAATAATTAAAACAACATGAAACAAAATATAAAATAGAATTAAACAAAACACGTATACACTCAAATACTTTAACCATAATAACGAATTAGAAAACAAAATCAGAAACGACATAAAAACAACTATTAAGAAAATATGCATGCATAAAGTTCCAAAAACAGGAAAAACTAAGACAGGACACCAATGATTTAATGGAGAAAAGGAGAAAAATGAATAAACAGTCCACAGAGTACCCAGAAATAAATAAAACTATAAGAAAAAAAAGTGAGACATGACATTAAAAGCTACAACACGGGGATGATAAGAACAATGATTCAAATAACAAACATATGAGAACAATGCAATCTATCCACAATATAGGAAAACAAGAATAACGGAAATAGTAGAAATATTTTACCAAAACCTATATGGTTCAACAAACCCTTAATCTGCTTAGGCACAGCTGCTAGAAATTCAAAATGTAGGTTCAGAAGAAGTCCCAGAAATATCAAATGAAGAGATTGAACACGCACTGTCACAAGTGAAAAATGGCCGAGCACCAGGTGAAGATGCAATCACAAAGGACATGATTCAACTGGCAAAATGCTAACGTGATTCCACCATACAAAAAAGGTGATAAACTGAATATCCAAAATTATCGTCACAACCCTATAAACTACTAACGAAAATCGTTATAAATCGACTTACAAATAAGTTTGACAACTACTAACCGACAGAGCACGCAGTTTCGTGCAGGCTACAGTACAATCGGGCAGGTACAAAATATATAAGGATTTTGATCGAGAAATGTACCCATTATAAGGTATTATTATACGTTGCATTTGTCGACAACAGCAAAACATCCGATTCGACTGAGCACTGGGCTATATACAAAGCAAGTGACAATGCAAGAATAGACAGGAATTTATTAAAATCTATATATAACAAAGCAACACTCCAAGTAGACATTGCTGAAGATATGCAAACAGGAAAGTTCCTATTCGACGTGGCCTGAGAAAGGGTGACACAATCTCCCCAACATTATTTACCCTGGCATTAGAAGAAGTTTTTAAGACGCTAAATTGGGAGGAGAAGGGTATTCATATTAACAGTAGACACCTGAACCATTTGCGCTTCGCGGACGACAAAGTATTAATAAACAGCGATTAACACACAAATAAAGGATATGCTTACTCATCTTAAATCGCCTCAGAAAATATTGGAAAAAAATAATGTCACATGCCAGAAATCAAATTGATATAGACGGTAAAGTAATCTAAACCGTAAAAGAATATACATACTTAGGTCACATGATTAAACTGGGAAAAGAAACCCAACAAGCGGAGGTCATAAGAGGAATTGGAACAACATGGGCCGCAGTTGGCCAGTTTAAAACAGTATTGAAGAACCCAGAAATACCAATTAATCTAAAGACTAAAGCCTTTGATACATGCATTCTCTCTGTCATGACCTACGGTATGGAAACAATGACACTAACTGTTAAGGCTGCCAACAAACTTCGCACCACCCAAAGATTAATGCTTGATGTAACACTTAGAGATAATGGAATAAATTATGAGATAAGAAGGAAAACACGCGTAAACGATGGCTAAGCGCGGATAGCTGCTTTGAAATGGAGCTGAGTGTGTCATGTTGCATGACAGGAGGACGATAGATGGGCCAAGTATATTACACAGTGGAGACAAAATAAGCGTAGAACAGGAAAACCCGAAAAGCGATGGCTGGACGATATAAATGAGAGAGAGTGGGAAGAAATTTGCAAATTGGCACCGTATTGCAAAAGGATCTGACTGAATGGCGACACCAAGAGGAGGCCTATGTCCAGGAGTGGATTAAGAAAAGCTGTTAAAGATAAAGAAGTTTATTCACAATTTTTTTTTATTAAATCCTAGTAGGTGAATGCCGATATCTCTTTTGGCTTTCGAAATATTTTACTTTAAATTTATCCTATTTATTATTGATCAATTTATTATAAGCAGCAATTTAGATAGCTGATTTGATTTTTGGAACGGATAGAATAAAAATAAAATAAAACGTAGGTAAATATTTTAACATAAGAATAATCTTTAAAACACAAAATACGTTTAAAGGCAAATTTACAAAAACAAAACCTAATAATGAACGAGAAAATACAAAAAAATGTAATTTATAAATTCAGTGTCAATGCAAACAAAATTACATAGGTCAAACCTCTAGGTCATTACCTAAAATAATTAAAGAACATTAAACTCCCATATAAAATAGGAAATTTCAAAAACTATTTGCCAACATGCACTAGACAACAATCATAAAATTAATTGGAATGCTTCTAACACTTTGGCAAGAACAAAAAACGTAATATTAAAGAAAGTGGTTTAATATTGTTAAATAAAGATAATTGCGTAGCATCTTATTCAGTTAGTTTTAATACACGTGGTTAAATTTGCGGAATACTGAAATAAAAAAAGGACACCGCAAAATACAGTTTTTAGGATTTTTGTTTTTAGTTGCTGAAGACGGGGTTAAAATTTCTTCCGAAACATCTGGAAAACTAAGTATTTTTTAGTCGTGTTCCTCGGGTACCTTCCTAGTGGACCCAGAACTCACGACCACGGCTAGGTATTTTTTTATATACAGTAGAGCAACACTTCGAAAAAATTATGCAAATCCCGATATTATAATTATACATGCGTGATATTGCATACAAATTTAATACGTTTTAAGAGAACAGAGCAGGCTTTAATTATTAGTGACAACAAGAATTGTCCTGAAAAAAACAAATGAATTTATTTTGATATCTAGTTTTAAATGCCAAATAGCAACTCGGCAAAAGTAGAGGATCATTTAATTAATTTGTGCAAAAGGATGGTTTGAGTGAAAGAAAATGCAAAAATAGTTGTGTGGGGTCGATTTTATGTTATTTTATGAACAAAATCTGTGCTAAATTATTCATACCAAGAGGAATTCCAATTTCAAAAGACTTGAGATTTTAAAAGTATCTAAAATAAATCTATTTCATCGTATAATGACCGAGGATACTTAGAGAACTTAACAGAATCGAAAAGGCCAAAGAAAACAACAGTATTGCCCGAAAAACGCATCCAAACGATCCTTGAAGTCCGTACTAAGAATTATTGCCGAAATTCCAGAAATTAGGATTCGTGTACGAACAGCTCAAAGAAGGTTAATAGATGCAAAGTTGTTTAGTAGACGTCCAGCTAAAAAGCCGTTAATTTCGGGAAGAAATAGAGCAGCAAGGTTGGCATTTACACGACGGCATTTAAACTGGACTTTCGATGTCTGAAAAAAAGTTCTATTTAGTGATGAAACGCGTTATAAAATATTTAATTCTGATGGAATGAGACGTGTGAGGTGGCCAATCAATACAAGGTTTAATGCTAAATACGTAACACCTACAATTAAATATGGGAAAGGCAGTGTTTTTTATGGAGTTGTTTCTCATGGAATGGGGTAGGACCTATACGTTTTCTTATGCAGAATGGGAAATGCCGCTGCGTTTTATTTTTCCAACTGGACAATGATCCAAAACACTCTTCACAAGTTGTGGTTTGGGGAGAATAACGCTCGAGTTTTGGACTGGCTTGCACAATCTCCCGACCTTAACCACATTGGAAATCTCTGGAACCAAGTAAAACATCGCATTCGTACGCAGATGTTTCCAAATAAACAATCTTTGGTAAAACAAAATGAGTGAAGTTTGGTTAAATCTTCCCAAAAATGTCGTTCACAAGTTGATTGCTTCAATGCCGCGCTATTGTCAGCAAGTAATTAATAATAATGGATATGCTATTAATTATTAATGTATTACTTTTAATTGTTATTGTTCTAAAATGTGTTAAATATTTTTTGTTGAAATAAAATACAATAAAATACTGTTAAATACAATTTGTTGAGCTATTTTTATCGCCCCCATTCTCGTCAGTTTTTATAATCATTATTATTTATAGTTTTTAAACTGATTAAAAGTGCACCAAAATATTGTGAAACATTACCTTTAGTATAAGCATAGCATTTTAATAAACTTAGCTAAAAATCACCACCGAATGTTTTTTTTATTCAAACATGAATAAAAAAAGATCTTTGTTGCTCTACTTTTATCCGATAGTGTATTATGGCTAAATACGTAAAAAAAATTAAATTTTTATCTTTATCATTTTAAAGTCGTTTAGAGTGTCCATCTTTATTTAAACCTGGAATTTAAGTTTTTCGCAAAAGTGAAAAATAAACTAGGATTTAGTACCATAGGAGAAAATCAAATAAGAGTGCAATCCATTTTGCTATAACTAAAATCTCTTAGAAATTACAGCCTCTCAAAGTGTGAAATTTTAAGTTAACTATACATTTACTTTTTAACGCTGTCTTTAATGGCAATCTAATCAATTACAATATACCATCGAATAATCTAAAGTGTCTTAAAAACGAAATTTCTTTAAAGTGATGGTGACATAATATCTCCGCAAAATAAACTTTTTTCCTCTGGAGATTAAAACTGTTTCATAATTAAGTTGAAAAGTTTCCTTAATAACGAGATTCTTACTTTTATATGGTGATTCTTAAAACCCTGAAACTTTTCATAGTTTGCGTTCACTTAAATTTCTCAAAAACTAACGTACTTTGCGCGTTTTATTTTAAATTCATCCAGTTATTATTAACTGCCAAATTTTTGTTGCTTTAATAATTGCCTGTACTTTATTTTTATAAAAATTTATATGTTAGTATTTATGTTTATGTAGTATATTTATATGTAGCTTTTCAGGCAAATATATTAAAATCGAGAAGGGATTTTATCTTCGATGGAATTTGAAACCAGGGTTCCCACTAGGAAGAAAATATTTACAGAATGCTGCTTATACAGGGTGTTTGAAAACTCTTAGTTTGGGCTAATTCTAGAGTAATGGTAACGCTAACTTTGATAGTTTCATGTGTTCCAATCAACTTTTTTGGGTATTTTTGCATCCCTTAGGGGGATGACGTAAGAGGGTTGACCATTAAAAGAAAAAAAAGTACATGGTGTTGTTGAATCTGTAACATTTTGAAATTAAAGGTAATGAAAAGTGGAAAAAGTTTGCACTCGAGTGAGATTCGAACCTACAACCTCCGTCTTACCGAGACGCTGCTCTATCAACTAAGCTATTGAGGACCCCGATAGCAAACTTGCAAAGCAAAGTCATTTGGGTGTTGAAGAGTGGAGCATGTGTGCGGCCTCGCTGTGCCAGTTTGCTATCAGGGCCGTTGATAGCTTAATTGGTAGAGCAAAATCCCGGTAAGATGGAGGTTGTGGGTTCGAATCCTAAACCGAATCCCTCACCGGTTTCGGTTTCCATAGCCGACAAAAACTCACCTTTCTTGCTACTTAATTATTTTATTTTTCTTTTATTTCATTTATGGCAGTATTCCTGGAACCATTTATTTTTTACAGCTATAAGAAAACAAACCATTAAATTAATGTAAGATTGGAAAGACACAGTGTAAACCATAAAATATCATATTTCTAAAATCAAATCTATCAGATTATTTTTTGTAAATGCTCATTCAAAGTATACCGTAAGATTAAAAATTTGATAGACTTTTTAGAAGAAAAAAGAAATTTTACAAAAATTGCTCCGTTTTCTTTAAAACAACCTGTACAGTGAAAAGTCTAGTACCTCAAAATCTACAGGAAAATGGAGCTATCTTCCATAAAAATAACATGCTAAACAAAGCATTGTGATATTTTTTTTTATTTCTGTAATCTCACTTTAAACATGACTGAAAAATGTCGATCGTGCCGTTTAGAAATCATTAAATACATTTCTAAATAACTTTGCAATCGACAATATCTGACTGTACCACTGGGTCACCCTGCAGTCCTATTGTATTCCTAATAAGGTTTTATTACTCTATACATTTCTGAAATAGAGTATTAGGCTTTACACTACTCGGAAATCTCTTGATGGATCCCTACTATAGAGAATACAATACAAAATTAGGATCCATTTAGAGGGAATTTATTTAGCAGTGGATTGATCGTCCGTTCAAAGTATTATCAGTCTTTGCTACTAGCAACTACATAGTAATAATACATAAAGTTTGAAAATTACATCTTTCCATATAAAATTTTGGTTTCACCATATTTTTTAGAGAAATTATATTTTTAAGGTCATCCACGTTCCCCACAGATAACATTACGCGATAATCAAGGGGGAAATTGGTGTAATTTAATTGTCTCATTGTCTCGAAAGTTTCCGAAAGCCTCGTAAAAGCTAATGCGGTTATAGCCGCATAATTGTTATTTGAGGCTGCATTAATAACACTCTATACTTTGCTACTAATAGGAAGTGTTGTAATCGTTAAAATATCACCCTTTCGAGATTTTTTACATTTATGCCTATGAGGGTTCCTAAATCTAGGAAAACATATTTTATGATTTCTGTCTGTCTGTACATCGGTCTGTCGGTTGTTCGGGACAAAAATATGTGTTCAATAGGCTTCCGCGTTGGCACAAATATTAATAGACCAGGAAACAGAGACTTTTTTTAGACCAGACCCTCATTTCGACAATATCTATGCAAATATTGTAGATAGAGCAATTACATACCTGAAAAAATAAAGGTCAGGATATCTAATATTTGTTCTTATTTATGCATTAGGAATTCATTAAAAATCTTCCAGAATGCCCTGTATATAGGATGACGTGTTTGTTTACTTTTAGACCACGTAAACATTTGATGACTTATGTGGGTAGTTTTCGCACGACCGTCACAGTCCCCCCTCTTAGGTCTGATCGTCCAGGTAAGGATCACAGTATCCTTGTTATCACGTTGGTGTACGCGGAATAAAAGTTAAGTGCTAGTCGTGGTATTGGCCAGCGGAGTTGTTTTTAGAGAATAAGATTTTATTTGTATCATTTTTCTAAAGAAATGCCTTCATAAAAAATAGCAATTCTGAAAAAAATTGCCATATTTGTAAAAATATCGGAGATAGTAAAAATTCGTCAAAATTGAGTATCTTCGTGTAAAAATTTATGTCGAACGTTCGTGTTTTTAAGATCTCGATAGAAATGAAATTTCAAATTTTTGCAAGGGTCATAGGTAAATGCTGTATATAATGCTTTTTGGCCTCTTATGATATTGTTTCTAAAATACGTTACTTTAAAACACCATCTCGATATTTTTACTTGTTTAAATATAAGTCTTCAAAACTTTCTTGCAAAGTTGCATTGGATACACTTTTATGGGTTTAAAGTCATTGCATTTTCTAAAGAGAAATAATTTACTTGAAATTCTTCGAAATTGTATTTATGTTTTTCCTGACGGAAAAACTTTTAAATTAAGTAAAATGAGGTCATTTGGGATATATGTATATATATATATATATATATATATATATATATATATATATATATATATATGCAGGGTGGCCCAACGAAAAGGTCCCACCCTTATTTATGACTTTCCTGGTATATTTTGGGAAAACGCTTGGACACGTCAATTTTGATTTTTAGGGGGACGTCTTTTCATGTATGATTGTATAATACAGGGTGTTCCAAAAATAAGATATCGCATTACACTTGACATTTTTAAATGGAAACCCCCAATTTTTTTTCTATTTTTGGATTCTCCAGGAAGTTTTTATTAACTTTTGTATAATAGAGTTTATACCTATCTTCAACCATTTTGAAGTTATTTGAATAATTGAATAATATCAAGTATTGATAAATTAAATTCAAGAAAGGGTCAAAATAACGAAACTTTATTATCAAAACGGAAACATTGCAAGGGCTACTGCCCGGTTGTTTAATACGTTACATTCAGTCAAAAATATTAACCATAAGTATGTGGCTAAATTAATAAGAAAATTTGAAGCAACTAGATCTGTATCTAATATTCGCCGGAATCAGGAACACTAAACCATTTACAGTTTTACATTCACATTAAAATTTAAACAAAAATTAGTTACTTAGCTACAATGTGTCAAAAAGTCAATGTGGTAATAAATGTTGAAAGTGGTGTCCGTTTACCTCCATGCAATAATAAATATTTTGCTCAAATCTATTCCTAACATTTTCACACATTTCTGGAGTTATTTGTCTGCATTCCGCCGTGATCCGCTCCCGAAGATCTTGGATGGAGTCTGGCTTCGTACTAAAAACCTTACTTTTTATATGTCCCCAAAGAAAGTAATCTAAAGGACTCAAGTCCGGAGACCTTGGTGGCCACTCAATGGGGCCGCGCCGTCCGATCCACTGATTTGGGAAATGGGTGTCCAAAAACTGTCGTACTGGAGCTACATAGTGCGGTGGTGCACCATCTTGTTGGAAATGAAGAAAATTTTCATTATAATTAACCTCATTTTCTATTATTTCGGTTATTCGTGGCTCTATTGTATTTTCCAACATGTCCAAGTACAACTCCCCCGTCAAGTTTCCAGGAATAAAGAAAGGTCCTACAATATGATTTCCGAAAATGCCGGCCCAGACATTAATTTTTTGTGGGTATTGCGAATGTACCTCTCGAAACAAATGTGGATTCGAGTCGCTCCAATATCGACAATTATGTCTATTTACAGCACCATGTAAATAGAAGGTACATTCATCCGAAAAACAAATGTTAAATAACAAATTTGGGTTATTGTTCAAACGTTGTGTCATTAATTCGCAAAACTCCAACCTTCTATCATAATCGTCTTCATTAAGCTCATGGACAAGTTTAGTTTTGTACGGGTGAAATTTATAGGATTTCAAAATTCTTTGCACTGTTGAGCGTGTAAATCCTGAAGAAGTAGCCAGACCACGAGTACTTTGGGTGTTGTCAAGAGCCACGTGTCCCAAAACTGCTATTTCTCTGGCTTCATTTCTACTTGGACGATTTTCCTGATTCCGGCGAATATTAGATACAGATCCAGTTGCTTCAAATTTTCTTATTAATTTAGCCACATACTTATGGTTAATATTTTTGTCTGGATGTAACGCATTAAACAACCGGGCGGTAGCTCTTGCAATGCTTCCGTTTTGATAATACAGTTTCGTTATTTCGACCCTTTCTTGAATTGAATAAATCATTGCAAAATATTATAATAGAACTAGGCAACTTAACGATTTCAAATCAAAGATAAAGTTGTTCTATGATTTACGATGACATTGACGGATGCTAAATTTCTTGCTGGTATCGGTGATTATTATTTTTTTCCGTATTATCAGTACTAAATTAAATGAGGCGAATTTTATAAAAAAAATTAAAAAAACTTCAAAATGGTTGAAGATAGGTATAAACTCTATTATACAAAAGTTACTAAAAACTTCCTGGAGAATCCAAAAATAGAAAAAAAATTGGGGGTTTCCATTTAAAAATGTCAAGTGTAATGCGATATCTTATTTTTGGAACACCCTGTATTATACAATCATACATGAAAAGACGTCCCCCTAAAAATCAAAATTGACGTGTCCAAGCGTTTTTCCCAAAATATACCAGGAAAGTCATAAATAAGGGTGGGACCTTTTCGTTGGGCCACCCTGTATATATATATATATATATATATGTGTATATATATATATATATATATATATATATATATATATATATATATATATATATATATATATTTATATATATATATATATATATAAAAACTTTATATATATGTGTCCTGTAACAGTGGTATATGCCAACTTTCTTATTTCAAATGCAACACCCCGGATATTATTTAATTTTTGGATTCTTTAGGAGATATATACATATTTTATGTCAATGTCCTATACCTATCTTCAACTATTTCGGCAATATTAAGTGTTTTCAAATTTATTTTTATTTTATTTATTTCGAATTTATTATTACTCATGAAAGTGGCTCTGGTTACTGAACTATTTATTTGATTACAAAAATTCGCTACAACACACTCAATACTTATTTACCATTTAGGTCTTCATATTAAGAATGTAAGTAAAAACCATTTTAGCGTTCCTTTTTATTGATATGGAACAAAAAGAGCCAGTTTTGTTTACTTTTAAGTTTTGTTTACTTTTGTGTAAAATGCCTGGCCTTTCTCTTTGCAAGACAGTAGTTGTCAGTGTCAGTGTCATAGTCTTTTGAATTTCGTTAACTGCATAATACCTAATATCAGAAAAATGGTTCATTTAACAGAAATAAAATAACAATTCTACAAATGATTGGTTATGGAGATAACACACGAACACAATGGAAGTTGCTATATATATTTCATGAAAAATTTCCAAATTTGCCGCATATATCCCAAGGGACAATTAGTAAAATAGAAAAGCAGTTTCGCGATTGGACATGTGAGGCAGATAAAAAAAGCAGCTGCCAATTCAATAAATGATGATACTAAATTGGATATTATGCTATAGTTTGAGGAAAACCCACATATTTCTAGTCGACAAGCCGCCGCAATGTTCGATATTATCCATTCGTCGATTATTCGAATATTAAAAGATAAATAAAATGCATATATAAAGTGATATATATATATAGCTCATAAGATATATATATATATATTTGTGAACAAATGATGGCTATGTTATATATAATGTTATTAATTAGAACATGTTTTGTTTTCGGATGTGTGCACCTTTACACTTCACGGTCATGTAAATCGTCAAAATTGCCGCTATTGGTCTAGGGAAAATATTTGGATCAGCGAAGAACATACTAATATCCTGAAAAGGTTAATGTTTGGGCAGGAATTGTTACGGTTCATATCATAAATATTTTTATTGACGGCAATTTGAATGGCGATAATTATTTAGCACTGCTCCAAAATAATGTCGTGCCAACTTTGACAAATTTGTATCCGGATCCAGCAAACCCACAATATAATATGATATGGTTTATATATAAGATGGAGCACCGTCCCATTACCAAATTAATGTCCGGCATACCTCAACGGAATATTTCCAAATCGGTGGATATAGACGAGGATCGATAGAATGGCCAGCGCGATATATATATATAGACTTTTTATATATATTAAAAATATATATATACAAAACTAAACCCCTAAATATATATATATATATATATATATATTATATATGAGATGCTATATAACGTTATATAAGAAATTTATATTATATATATATTATATATATTCGCGGCGATATATATATAGTTATAAATATATATATATACTTTTATATATACATTATAAGAAATAAATAATTTTATTTTATATTTAATCTAATATTGCAATAAATTTGAAAACACTTAATATTGCCGAAATAGTTGAAGATAGGTATAGGACATTGAACATGAAATATGTTTAGAATATATAAAGAATCCAAAAATTAAATAATATCCGGGGTGTTGCATTTGAACTAAGAAAGTTGGCATTGATCATATTACAGGACACACCCTGTATAAAAAGTTTTTATATGGAGAAAATGAGCAACTAAAAATACCAATCGACGGGTCCAATTATTTATAACACGCCCCCATTTATTTATTATCGAATTTATTCCATTTATATATACACACTATATATATATACATATATATATATGTCTATCAGATATATATATACCACTCAACCGATCTAACCATATGTGGTGATTAGGCATTATATCCGGACCCTTTGGTGTATATCGCAATGTTGTCAGATTTTCTGTTTTTATATACTAACCTAACTTTTTTTTTCAAATCAAGTATAGGTTTTTTTAAGCTATGATTTATTCTTCGTATTATATAAGTATATATAATTGCAAACTTTTATCTTGCACCATTAAATGTTAAATTTATTAAATGTTTTTAAAAATACATTGAAAAATTAGGAATTAAAAACCAAAACTAAAATAATGTAATGATTAACAGGATGTTGAAAATGTAGTTCTTCTACAGCTTGATGGTATATAAACGGTCAATAATATATAATATATGTTTCACATTTCTGTGGGTATTCCTTCTATTTATCAATATTCCATTATAATATAAGGTTATATATATATATATATATATACATATACAATATATTAGGTGACATAAAATAAATAAGTCAAATATATTTAAATATATTATATATATATATTATACAAAAACATATATAATCCAGCATTAAACGTCGTTTTAAATAATATTAATAGCAACTGCATATATATACAACACAGCAATCATTTATAACATATATATATATATAACCATTATATATATATATATATATAATTATATATATATCATATATATAATATATATATATATATTATTATTGACATTTTATTTTATATATAAACGGTATATTATATAATATATATATATAATATATATATATATATATATATATATATAAACACACCATATTATATATATATATATATATTTATATATAAATATTTAATATATATATATATATATATATATATATTCGACTTATATATATATATATATATATATATATATATATATATATATATATATATATATATATATATATATATATATATATATATATTATATATATATATATATATATATATAATATATATATATATATATATATATATATATATATATATATATATATATATATATATATATATATATATATATATATATATATATATATATATATATATATATATATATATATATATATATATATATATATATATATATATATATATATATATATATATATATATATATATATATATATATATATATATATATATATATATATATATATATATATATATAATATATATATTATATATATATATATATATATATATATATATATATATATATATATATATATATATATATATATATATATATATATATATATATATATATATATATATATATATATATATATATATATATATATATATATATATATATATATATATATATATATATATATATATATATATATATATATATATATATATATATATATATATATATATATATATATATATATATATATATATATATATATATATATATATATATATATATATATATATATATATATATATATATATATATATATATATATATATATATATATATATATATATATATATATATATATATATATATATATATATATATATATATATATATATATATATATATATATATATATATATATATATATATATATATATATATATATATATATATATATATATATATATATATATATATATATATATATATATATATATATATATATATATATATATATATATATATATATATATATATATATATATATATATATATATATATATATATATATATATATATATATATATATATATATATATATATATATATATATATATATATATATATATATATATATATATATATATATATATATATATATATATATATATATATATATATATATATATATATATATATATATATATATATATATATATATATATATATATATATATATATATATATATATATATATATATATATATATATATATATATATATATATATATATATATATATAAATATATATATATATATATATATATATATATATATATATATATAATATATATATATATATATATTATATATATATATATATATATATATATATATATATATATATATATATATATATATATATATATATATATATATATATATATATATATATATATATATATATATATATATATATATATATACAGGGTGGCCCAACGAAAAGGTCCCACCCTTATTTATGACTTTCCTGGTATATTTTGGGAAAAACGCTTGGACACGTCAATTTTGATTTTTAGGGGGACGTCTTTTCATGTATGATTGTATAATACAGGGTGTTCCAAAAATAAGATATCGCATTACACTTGACATTTTTAAATGGAAACCCCCAATTTTTTTTCTATTTTTGGATTCTCCAGGAAGTTTTTAGTAACTTTTGTATAATAGAGTTTATACCTATCTTCAACCATTTTGAAGTTATTTGAATAATTGAATAATATCAAGTATTGATAAATTAAATTCAAGAAAGGGTCAAAATAACGAAACTTTATTATCAAAACGGAAACATTGCAAGGGCTACTGCCCGGTTGTTTAATACGTTACATTCAGTCAAAAATATTAACCATAAGTATGTGGCTAAATTAATAAGAAAATTTGAAGCAACTAGATCTGTATCTAATATTCGCCGGAATCAGGAACACTAAACCATTTACAGTTTTACATTCACATTAAAATTTAAACAAAAATTAGTTACTTAGCTACAATGTGTCAAAAAGTCAATGTGGTAATAAATGTTGAAAGTGGTGTCCGTTTACCTCCATGCAATAATAAATATTTTGCTCAAATCTATTCCTAACATTTTCACACATTTCTGGAGTTATTTGTCTGCATTCCGCCGTGATCCGCTCCCGAAGATCTTGGATGGAGTCTGGCTTCGTACTAAAAACCTTACTTTTTATATGTCCCCAAAGAAAGTAATCTAAAGGACTCAAGTCCGGAGACCTTGGTGGCCACTCAATGGGGCCGCGCCGTCCGATCCACTGATTTGGGAAATGGGTGTCCAAAAACTGTCGTACTGGAGCTACATAGTGCGGTGGTGCACCATCTTGTTGGAAATGAAGAAAATTTTCATTATAATTAACCTCATTTTCTATTATTTCGGTTATTCGTGGCTCTATTGTATTTTCCAACATGTCCAAGTACAACTCCCCCGTCAAGTTTCCAGGAATAAAGAAAGGTCCTACAATATGATTTCCGAAAATGCCGGCCCAGACATTAATTTTTTGTGGGTATTGCGAATGTACCTCTCGAAACAAATGTGGATTCGAGTCGCTCCAATATCGACAATTATGTCTATTTACAGCACCATGTAAATAGAAGGTACATTCATCCGAAAAACAAATGTTAAATAACAAATTTGGGTTATTGTTCAAACGTTGTGTCATTAATTCGCAAAACTCCAACCTTCTATCATAATCGTCTTCATTAAGCTCATGGACAAGTTTAGTTTTGTACGGGTGAAATTTATAGGATTTCAAAATTCTTTGCACTGTTGAGCGTGTAAATCCTGAAGAAGTAGCCAGACCACGAGTACTTTGGGTGTTGTCAAGAGCCACGTGTCCCAAAACTGCTATTTCTCTGGCTTCATTTCTACTTGGACGATTTTCCTGATTCCGGCGAATATTAGATACAGATCCAGTTGCTTCAAATTTTCTTATTAATTTAGCCACATACTTATGGTTAATATTTTTGTCTGGATGTAACGCATTAAACAACCGGGCGGTAGCTCTTGCAATGCTTCCGTTTTGATAATACAGTTTCGTTATTTCGACCCTTTCTTGAATTGAATAAATCATTGCAAAATATTATAATAGAACTAGGCAACTTAACGATTTCAAATCAAAGATAAAGTTGTTCTATGATTTACGATGACATTGACGGATGCTAAATTTCTTGCTGGTATCGGTGATTATTATTTTTTTCCGTATTATCAGTACTAAATTAAATGAGGCGAATTTTATAAAAAAAATTAAAAAAACTTCAAAATGGTTGAAGATAGGTATAAACTCTATTATACAAAAGTTACTAAAAACTTCCTGGAGAATCCAAAAATAGAAAAAAAATTGGGGGTTTCCATTTAAAAATGTCAAGTGTAATGCGATATCTTATTTTTGGAACACCCTGTATTATACAATCATACATGAAAATAAATAAGACGTCCCCCTGTATATATATATATATATATATATATATATATACATATATATATATATATATATATATATATATATAATATATATATATATTATATATTGACGTGTCCAAGCGTTACATTTCCCAAAATATACCAGGAAAGTCATAAATATTTATGGGTGGTTGACCTTTTCGTTATATATTCAAATCACCTATATATATATATATATATATATATATATATATATATATATATATATATATATATATATATATATATATATATATATATATATATATATATATATTTATATATATATATATATATATATATATATATATATATATATATATATATATATATATATATATATATATATATAAATAAATATATATATATATATATATATATATATATATATATATATATATATATATATATATATATATATATATATATACATATATATATTTATATATATATATATATATATATATATATATATATATATATTCACGGATGGAAAAATACAATGACTGACTAGTCATATTTATATTCGAAAATGCCAAATGTGATTTTGGTATATATTCTTTTCAGAACGACAGTAGTGAACGGATGTACACCCGGAATGAAAACACATTATTTATATATATATATATATAAAAAATATATATATATATATATATACATATATATATATATATTTATAAATATAAATATATATATATATATATATATATATATATATATATATATATATATATATATATATATATATATATATGTTGATTTTTACTCCTTCACGGATGGAAAAATACAATGTGTTTTCATTCCGGGTGTACATCCGTTCACTACTGTCGTTCTGAAAAGAACAGTTTTGCTGACGTTTCGCCAAAATCACATTTGGCAATTTCAAAGCTTTCTTTCTCGCGTCCGAATAGAGACTGGCGTTGGTCGTTATTTATGTTTGTGCTGTTGTTGTTGCGCTTGAGTTTTTGAGATTTTAGATTTGTCGATTATTGTCTTCCATACTGTTGGTAGTTTTAATGATTCGTCCCTTTTATTCAAATCACCTTGTTTTTCAATTTCTATGGCTTCTCGGATTATTCTGGTCTTATAATGTTCTATATTGGCAATCTCCCTACACCCATCGAAATTTATTTTATGGCCGGTTTCCTGATGATGTAGGAATAAAGCTGAGGTTGTTTGTCTATTTCTGATGCTGAGTTTATGCTCTTCCACTCTTGCTGATATTCGCCTGTTAGTTTGCCCTACGTACAACTTTTCACAGTCCTGGCACGGAATACTGTACACTCCGTGGTTTTCCAGTTTGATTTTATCTTTTGGGTTTCCGAGTAGTTTACCTATAGTTGTTTGTGGCTTGTGTATTGTTTGTATGTTGTGTTTCCTCAGAATTCTCCCGATTCTGTCTGTTGTGCCTTTTACATATGGTAAGACTACTCGTTGCTTTCCCGGTTCATATTTTTTGTTGTTCGTTGTTCGGGAAACCTGTGCATTAATAGCTTTCTCTATGGTGCGATTTGTGTAGCCATTTTTCTTTAAAAAGAAAAAAAATATATATATATATATATATATATATATATATATATATATATATATATATATATATATATATATATATAGGTATTTGTGTATTTATATATACATAGTGTGGTCCAAAAAGTGTGCAACATGCGAATCTTTTTAATTTTAGTAAAAGTCAAAAAGTATACAGGGTAGGCAAAAAAATGTCAACAAAGATCAAAAGTAAACTACCCTTAATTTTAAAAATATGACTAAATGTTATTGAGAACAGTTGTATAGAATCAAAATCTGTGTTTAGATGTGAAATCATAGCCTTCCATAAAAAGGAAATCAGTCAATTTTGAATATCCCCCGTATTTTTTCACTTTTGTCCAATAAACGGAAACATGGGTTAAATCAAGTAACCTGTGCCTAAATTTTGAGAAAATAGATTGAATTAATGTAACTTATTTAGACATACTTTTTATAAAAGTCAGTAGTTTCTGCGAAAATAAGGGTCTAATATCCATAATTTAATGTATTACCTTTTATTAAAATATCTGAACAAAAAAGGTTACAAAAGGTTAAGAGATGCTGTAGGTTTTGGGAGACCGAAAAACACAATAAGTCCTCATCTTGCTACCAAAACACTAGCAACAAAAAACAACGTCTCAACTTTAAAAGTAGGTTGTAAGAAACAACAGAAACAATACAATACAAAAAAGAAATACCTAATACAACAAACAATAAGTTAATGAAACTAAGTAAGGTGTGTTTAAAATGTTGTCAATTTACTTCCTGACAGTGGGCCAAATACTGTGGGAAAACATTTAATACATACAGCCTCCTCGATTCGTCTACATTTGATTTCTATTCGCTCCTTTAAATCCTTGAAGTCATTGGGCTTAGTTTTATACATCGCATTTTTAAGGTGTCCCCACAAAAAGTAGTCGAGGGCCGTTAAGTCCGGAGATCGAGGTGGCCATTCTATTGTACCTCTACTTCCAATCCATTTTCCAAAAAAAAAAACATTTTCTAAATATTCCCGAACATTCCGAGCAAAATGCGGTAGAACACCATCCTGCTGAAACCATATTTCATCATTTGGTGCACCATTACCTAAAAAAATCGAGTTTAAATACTTAATACAGCAGATAAAGTAAAGAACTTACGGTTATTCGGAAATAGTTCTGCAATAGCTCGGACAATTCCGGTCCTCCTTCTTTTCCATGAAGAAGGGGCCAATTATTTTTGGACCCTTTATACAACACCAAACAGTTATCTTTTGGGGGAATTGGGTATGCTTGTTATCTACCCAATGTGGATTTTCCCTGTCCCAATATTGACAATTATGCCTGTTAACTTTTCCATTACGAAAAAACAGCTGCTTGGTCAGAAAAAATAATTTGATGGACAAAATTTAGATTGGTATTGCAACGGTCCATCATGATTTCACAACATTCCAAGCGCCTATCGTGAAGATCCTCAGAGAATTCTTGCACCAAAGTTATTTTGTATGGATGAAACTTTTCGGTTTTTAGAAGTCGGTCTACAGACATGTGTGAGACGTCATTTTCTCGCCCTAATGTTCTGATAGAAAAGTGGCGATTTTCTTCTAAACTGATTAAAACATGCAGAGCCTTATCACCATCTGTTACGCTTTCACTACGCGTCTACCAGAACGCACAGCATTTTTTACCTTTCCAATTTCACGAAATGTTTTGTTAATTTTACTTATGGTAGATTTAGTTATTGGATTTCTGTTAGGATATTTGTCATTAAAAATGTTACAAACATCTTGCAGTTTTCGCATTCTATCCCTATAACCCAGTTTGATTAAAATTTCAATTCTTGGGGTTTCAGTTAAACGATCCATTTTTGTAAATCTGACTAAACATTGTAAAACATATTAAATAACCTTTTGTATACAGTTATTTTAATAAATGGTAATACATTAAATTATGGATATTAGACCCTTATTTTTGCAAAGACTGTTGGCTTTCATAAAATTCATAATTTGGCAGTAATGCGTAGCTCGCCATTGGATCCGGCAAAATTTCCTAAATGTACATATTTTCATTAAATTCAGGTAAGCGTTACCTGAGATATTTCGCCGTTTCCTTACTTTTGTTACACTCTTAATGTATATTATGGCAGATATGGGCAAAAAAATTGCAACATTCTTATATTAGGTATTTTTATTAAATTTCTAGAATATCGAGCAATGTAAACTCTGGCTAGTTCAAAAGAGCTTTCCAAGAGTTACAATTAAAGAAAAATGCCGTGCTTTTTAATTATACTGAAGTTTGATCCATTAAATATTAGATTATAAGTATACTCTAAAAATGAATTGGTAAGCCTTTGATATACATTTCTTTGCAGTACTAAGATACGAAGTAAATATAACACGGCCTCTTATTTGTCACAAAAATAAGGGGAGCCGTCAAATATAAATAGTTTTTCGCGTTGAGTGCCTTTCTATAAAGTGCGGGCTTTTACCTGATAAGACACGAAACATCGTCTATTCTCTCGTGGTTGCAACGAAGCATTTTAAAGGAAAACAAGAGATGAGAAATTTGAATGAACAGGCAGTTTTACAGTATAAAAAGCAATTGATCGAGTCTAGCAGAGCCAGTGACTCCATTATCGAGGCGTAGTCGCTAAAAAGCCACATAAAGCATTCGCCCGCCTGTTGAACTACCTAAGGTAGACTGATAATTACTTTAGTTTATTATAACGTCATAGGGTCGAAAGGTACTTTACATAATCTTGATTCCGGCATCATAAAATTCGCAACAAGTGCCGACACCTTCACTCGAGTAAAAGCAAACTTATACGATGATACGTAAACATGGTGAGGGGGCCCAGGCAACAAAGGTTAATAAACGCCAATTAGAGGAAAAAAATCGTGTAGTTTTGAAAATTGTTGGGAAAGGGTTGTGAAAAACCTATAGCCGGGGGTGGAGGAGGGTTTGAAAGATGCGTTGCAGACTTTTTTTCTACAAAAAATATATTTACAGTTTTCTTGGATCATTGATAAAACAATATACAAAAGATATAAAAAATATACAAAAAAAACTATTCGTGCAGCCAAAAGATCATATTGTGATAATATCTACTTAAATTCAGATAAAAAAAATAAAGCTGTCTGGAATATTATCAATATGAACGTTCAAAATAACAAAAAAAGGTATAAAGTTCGTGAACTAGAAACTGAGTCTGTGCCAGTGAAGGGTGATAGAGACATTGCAGACTATTTTAATAATTATTTCGCTAACTTACCTAATGAAACAAGAAAGCTTTTAACTCCAACTAACTTGACGGCTCAAGTAGTTAACAAAAATTACTTCAAAGTGTATTTTGATAATGTAACTGAAAGAGAAATATTAAATGTCTTTTTGAGCCTCAAGAATACTACTTCGGCGGGTGTTGATAATATAACCTCAAAAATGATAAAACAAGGCCATGAGTTTCTGACAATGCCAATTACTTTCTTGATTAACTTATCAATAAGTCAGGCGGTATTTCCAGATGTATTAAGAACTGCCAGGGTCGTACCTTTACATAAGAAAGGGGATACTAAAGACGTATCTAATTATAGGCCTGTATCAGTACTGTCAATACTGGCAAAAGTGCTAGAAAGAGTAGTGTTTAATAAAATATCGATTTTTTAAATAAATATAGTATACTTACTAAATCGCAACATGGATTTCAAAAGGGTAAGTCTACCGAGTCTAGAGTGTTACAGTTCTTAGAGTCTCTATATGAACACTTAGATAATAAGAAAAAGTGCATTGGTGTTTTTATGGACTTAAGTAAGGCTTTCAATCTAGTGGTTCATGAACTTTTGTTATTAAAGATTGAAGACTATGGTTTGAGGGGTAGAGTTGGTCAATGGTTAAAGTCTTACCTTTACAACAGATCACAATTAGTATATATAAACGGTTCAAAGTCTAGTGCAGTCAAAGTTGAGTGTGGTGTATCGCAGGGGTCTGGTCTAGGACCGTTGCTTTTCTTACTCTTTGTAAATGACCTGCCAGAGATTGATGACGAAAAGAACTTAACGATGTTTGCTGATGATAATAGTTATCTTGCAGTTGATAAAACTCTATCATTGGTACAGCTCAAAACACAAAATACGGTTAATAAATTTGCAAGCTGGTTTAACTCTAATATACTTTTCTTAAATACCAAAAAAACCGTATTCATCAACTTTACTCCTCGCAATCACGTCACTAAGTCACTTTTAATAAGGGTAAATGGCTCTTCAATGCAACAGGTTACAACGATAAAATTTCTGGGAATACATATTGAAAATAGTTTAGGTTGGGAAACCCACATTAATGAATTGCGTGCTAAGTTGGCACCCGCTGCATTCGCCATATTTAGATTGAAAAAAATATGTAGTGTAAGTGTTTTGCTTTCGTACTATTATGCGCAATTTTATAAAATACGGCATATTATTTTGGGGAAACTCAAGACACATTATTAGGGTATTCCGCATACAAAAAAAAATTGTACCATCTATGGAAGGTGTAAGCAGATTAACATCGTGTAAACCTTTATTTAAAAAACTGAGACTGTTGACAGTTTCAGCAATATTCATACTTGAAGTTTTGCTATTTTTAAAAAGAAACCTGGAAAAATTCACAAGAAATAATAATTTCCACTCATATTATACTAGGGGCCAAAATAATCTTTGTGTTCCTTCACACAATTTGTCAATTTACGAAAACAGTCTCAGTTATATGGGGATTTTAGTATATAATAAGTTGCCGAGCTATCTGAGAGCCATAAATAATATTAGGTTATTTAAAAAAGAAGTTATAGCATTTTTAAAAACTGAATGTTTTTACTCAACTGAAGAGTATTTGTCTGCATAAAATAAGAATAATTAGTTTTTAGGTAGTGTATAGACTTTTGACGTCATCTATACTATACTTACATGTTTTATGTATTTGGTCTACTTGATGACATACATCATTCATTCATTTAAGTTCAGGTAATAATAATGTTTAAATATAAAAAAAGTCTAAGAATTCAGAAAAATGTATTTTTATTAGAAAAAATCACATATATATATATTTTTCAAACATTTTTATTGGACGCTATTTTGTTCCAACATATTGGACCCTTAACAATATTTTACCAGTTTCTACCTATGCAACATTTTTTGGGCATAATTTAAAACAAATTCAATAAGTAGTTTTTACATTGACACGCACCGCGATTTTGTTACGTCATGTTGAATTCGTACCGGTTTATCCTTATATCATATTTAATTTTTCTCCAAAATTTACATCAACAAGCTTTACACATACCAAGGCATAGAACAACTTTTTTCAAACGTTCATTTTCATATAAAACTCCAAATTTATAAAATAAAATTCATCCGGACTTTCGCAACCTGACTAGGGCAGCTTTTATTTACTTCTATTTACTCTTTATACGGCGCATCTTTTCGAACAAGACTTAAATTGTTGCCTCCGTTCATATGCGGATGATACCCAGATGTTGTTCCCTTTTGACTACAATGATATTGATAATGCACAAATTATCATTAATAGTGATTTAGAAACTATACTTGAGTACTCAAGAACTCATAATTTGAAACTAAATGCTAACAAAACAAACATAATAGTTTTTTCTTCGGAACGTAGAAGAAAGTATGTACAGGATAATCTTATTATAAGAATAGAAAACGTTGTCTTGAAATATGCGCAGAAGGTAAAAGTGTTGGGTGTCACAATAGATGAGAGGTTAAAGTTTTATGATCATATATCAAATTTAGTTAGAATTGCATATTGTAAGCTCAGAGTCCTTTATACTAACAAGTTAATTTTAAATTTCAAAGTGCGCAAAAAATTGTCGGAAAGTTTAGTTATGTCAGTCCTTAATTATTGCAACATTGTTTACTATCCTTGCCTTGATGTCATAACAAAAAAAAGAGTTCAAAGTATTCAAAACACATGCTGTCGATTTGTATTTCGACTACGTAAGTATGATCATATTTCCCCTAAATTTGTCGAACTAAATTGGTTAAAATTTAACAAAATCGTACACCTTCATTACTTTGCATTTCTCCATAAGTTGTTTATAAATTCTGAACCAATGTATCTCCGTGAAAAACTTATAGCTAGAAGCGCAATACATGATCTAAATATACGCTCGTCTACCACCCTCACAATGCCGATTCACTCCACCGCCCTCTTTCAAAACTCTTTTACATTCAACGCTGTAAAATTGTATAATTCCTTAAGCACCCACAATAAATCACTTCCGCCTCTGGCGTTTCGGCGAAATATCAAAATCGGCCTTCATCATAATCAACTCATTACTCTGTTCTGATTTTTTTTTTTTTCATTTCTCCAGTTATCTTATTGTCCATCATGCGACCCGGTCATTTGTTTGTTTATCTGATATTAATTTTTCATTAAACTAACATTACTATTTGAAATTCTGTGTATGTGTGTGTATGTATGTATATATGTATATATATGTATGTGTGTATGTATGTATATGTATATATATATACATATATAATATAATATAATATAATTTATTTTACATTATTTATATTGTTATTTTTTATTATTATAGATAATTTTGTTATTTTAGGTAAGTTTACTATTAATAATTTTTACTAGTAACATGGTTAAGTGTAAGAGTAGCCTTAGGCTAAACTTCGCCATTTACATCTATTTATCATCTTGTACTATACCACACCATTGTAAAAAATTATTTAAATAAAAGCCGTTAAGTAAGTAAGTAAGTAAGTAAGTAAAATAACAAAAATGTATATCAATGCGTTTATTAATGCCTAAGCCTGTATACACCTCCCTTCTCTCGTCACGTGACCATCCCCAGATTATAAATAATTTTTACTAAGTTAAATAGGTTTAACTTATTATTTATTAAAAGTGAAATAGTTACTTAAAATTTAATTTAATATTAAGTGAACATTTTTACTAAATACTTCTAAATAACTATACACCGTAGGTTCTCTAGGTTAAGTACAGAGTGGCCCTCGTGTAGATGCTAGACTTCGCCTTGTACTTATAAATAAAGACGTTTTTGAATTTGAATTTGAATTGAATAAGAAGATTTTTTACGTTAATTTTTTAAACATTTTATTTGGCCGCCATTTTGTTCCGCTATCTTGAATTCGTAACACGACTCTACCAGTTTATCTCTATATCGGTTTTAGTGCTTGCACAAAATTTGAAATTAATTTAATAGGTATTTTTTTCGGACTGATTTTTTAAATATTTTATTAGGCCGCCATTTTATTTCGCTATTTTATGTTCATACCAAAATGTTACCAGTTCATTCTTATGTATCACTTGATATTTGTGCAATTTGAGGTAAATTGGATAATTAGTTTTTTTAGTAATAATTTTTTTAACCTTTCATACTGTATTTTAATCAAAATATTATCAGGTCATTCTCATAATTTATTTATTAAAATTTGAAGTAAATCTGATGTATGTACTTTAATTTTTGTATTCACAACTATAAAGGCAAAATTAAAAAACCGTTTGGAGAAAATACTCGGTACTCCTTAAAACTTAAGTAAAAACTTTTAAATTTAAATTCTTTTTTATGCTACAGGTTGTTGAAATATACGTATATGACCTTTAGGATTGCTAGGTTTTTAACTAACCTTGCCACATTCTTTTCACACCCTGTATATTTTCTGGGTAGTGCAGACCGTGCGCATTATAAAAAAAATATGACTTAAGGGCCCCTTTTTTTTACATCAAATGGCTAATAAAAAGTTACAGCTTATTATGTAGAAAAATTAAATTTTTTGACAAAAAAATCACATCTCAAAAAATTAAAAAAAAAAGATTGGAATTGTTTTTTATAATTTCACCAAGGATTACGCTAATCTAACAATTAGAACTAAGAAATTATTTTTGTAGATTTTCGGAACTAATAAAAATTGAAAAATTTGCATAGTCTTGTTTAACACCCTGTATAAATAACTTTTTATCTTAGGTAAGTTTTACGCCTAACATCGGTTATATTTTATTACATTATATTTTTGACAAATTGAATATTTACAGAGATCATGAGGAAAAAGTTCTTCAAAGAACGTTTCAACCCTCGGCCCACTTTTAGTAAGTTGTACAACCCTTCCTCCAACAACTTTGCAAATTTTCAAAACTACACGATTTTTCCCCTATTGTACATTCGTTTACTGGACTAAGGAAGTGACAGATAGAGATGCAATACCAAAAGTAGTTAAAAAATTTTACTCAGACACCAAAGTAAACAAAGACATAAACTTAGAAGAAAATCGGGGTAAAAACGTGAAAAAAAGCTTTATAAATCGTTCAAATGGTGTAAAACAACGTTGATAAGATAAAGAATTTCCTTCTTCGATCAGCTATTGAAAACTTCATTCACGTCCCTATTTCATGGTGCTATTTTAATTAATTTTTATTAAACCACTTTCATTATTTAAGTTCCGAAGACTTTTAAATTAGAAATGTGCTAAATTCAGCACTTTGAAAACTAAATCAAAGCGAAATCGCTAGGAAAAATTCGTGCCACTAAACTATATAAAAGGTCGTATTGCTTTTTAATAAGCTGAAGCTTTGTTGGATTATCTAGTTTTACTTTACCCGAGCCAGAAAGTTTTCTTAGTTCCGTACAGCATATGCCGTTTACATCGTAAATAGCTATAAATTGTTTTTGGAATTTCGCAGTTTACTTGTGCGCATTCCAAGTTTTGCGGCTTAGCAGCAGATGGAACAGAATTTGCTCTGGAAAAAATAATTGGAGAAATTTTAGTAATTATACATGCCGGTAATATATGGAACACTTTGCTGATTAGGGGTTATGTGGAAATATTCTACCACAATATATGTACGTATGTCAGGTACAATCAATAAATTTAATTGAATGGAAAACGTATTAGACGCAAGAACATCCCAGAATAATCTTCAAATTATTAGACTTTTATAAGGATAGTTTATCGGAATAGTGATGAAATCATGGTTCTTGGTATCTCTAGGCGACACTAAATGGGCTCAGAGACCTGTGTTCACCGAACCGAGACCGGGTGTAATGATCGGTTTCTACTTATAAAGTTGACTGTAACCCGTATCTCTATTAGAAGTGTTAGGATGCTTATAGATTTTAATAGAGTCTCTAATTTTCGGTTTATAAAATCTCGAAACCGATACAAGAACTTTTACATTTATGAGATGTCCAGAGGAATGTTGGTGTTTAGATACAGCAGCGTATATAATGTATTTCTTTCTAATTCATCGTTCATGTTTCTTAACCTTAGTGGATATGGATCGTCCGATTTCTTTAATATAGATATCATCACAGGAACTATACATACCTCTTCCGTTTGAAAAGGAATAATGCTCTTCAATCTTGTCTGTGGTTCCTTGTATAAATGAAAGAGCCACACGGTATCGTAACTCCTTATTAGCTTCCTGTTGTGGAGTAGGATTGTTATATTTTCTAATTGACGGTCTAATATCATCTAAGATAATATAACAAGTAATAGGATTTTTATCGATGATATTTACGAGTGAAATCGAGCTGTAGATGTGCTGCTACGATTTCATGAGCAATGTACTGGGTGATTAATTGTATCACGAGTAATATTTGACGAGAGAATATAAAGAATGAAGAAATTTAAAAAATTGAGAAAACTGACGGTTTTATACCCTCATCAATGTCTCCCAGCGCACACACGGCAAAATTCATACTTTAGGTGGACAAAAATATTTCTTTAGTAAAAATTCCCAATTGGTACCACTTTATGGTAAAATAATGAAAAAAATAAGTATATGGATTAAATAAAATTAGCTAAATAAAGGTTAGAGATTAGGGTCCAAGAGTAAAATAAAGCGCGGAGTTATCTGATACTGGTTTTTATTCTTTGTTTTCTAAAAACGTCCTTTATATTAAAATTACTCCGGCTTGATTAAAAAAACTGCCTTAATTTGTTGATGATGGCTTTAAACCCTTCCAATAAATTTGATTAACATTATTTAATTCTGTAAACATTTTTAATGGTACAATTGTCGGCAGTACTGTACGAGAATCACCATAAGGCGAACTATTTGAAATATTTTGTTTGTAAATACTATGACCCACTATACCACCTCACCCCCATTTACAAATACTATTGATTATGAAAACATCATTTGGAACTCTCTCTAAAACTTCTAATCGAAATTACCTTAAACGTCTACAGTAAGTTGCAATAAATCTTTTAGAGGAATTCTAGCTTCAGTTTCAGGAATCAAAATGTTTCGTGGGTAACATTGTCTTTTCGCCACAGATATAACATCATATAGTGGGAAAATATTGGCACCTTTCTTCTTAGCACCTCTTTGAATGTTAATATATTTTTTTCCACATCATTCAATTAAATCTAACGCTTCTTTTGCAGTATACGAGCAAATTTTCAATGTTGCTGATCAAAGTACAAGAGGTCTAACCACACTACACTACAACTTGTTACGTTCTGGACGCGCGTTTCGCTAACCAGGTTAGCATCATCAGCAGATGATATAAACTAAACTAACTTATCCTAACCGAGCATATTTATAGGTAAATGTGGTCACACTTGGTTTCACCCGACTGCACCTTTGTCAAGTAAACAATAGAGGGGACTATAGGGAATAGGCCCTCTGTCTTTATTTAGTGCTTTCTTACCACATTTAACTATTTCTATACTCAGACATCCAGTAATCTATTATTAAATACATTTTTAATCAACTTAAGATTATTTATTCCTATTTGGTGATTGTTTTCCAAAGCATGTTGGGCAACGCTTGACTTTTTTGTTCTTCCGAATCTTAAATGTGCCATGTGTTCTTTAAAACGAATTATGGAACGTTTAGTTTGCTCAACATATTTTTCATCGCAGTCATTATAGCTAATTTCATAGATGCCACTCCTCTCCTTCAAGTCGACTTTGTCTTTAGGGTTTCCAAGAAGATTTTTCAAACTGTTCTCCGTTTTGTAGGCTACTCTAAAACCTACGTTTTTAAATACTTTTTCTAGACCTCTCATATATCTGGGATTATATGGGATTACTATGAACTTATTGGGAGCCTCAGGTGCTTGAAGAGTAGTGGCATCTTTTAACATTTTCTTATGCTTATGTCTATTTACTAATTTAGGTAGAAAATTATTATTATATCCGTTACTTTTAGCTATATTTTTAATCCGATTCAATTCACTGTTAAAACGTTCTTTACTTAATGGAAAATTGACTAATCTGTGCGTTAAGAAATGAAATGCTGCCATTTTGTGTTGACGGCAATGAAATGAATCGGATGTTATATGCCTATCAGTATTACTAAATTTCCTATAAATATCAAATTCTAATTTATCGTTATTTCTAATAACTAACGTGTCGAGAAAAGGTAATTGCCCATTGTTCTCCTTTTCGTACGTAAAATTAATGGAAGGATATTTATTGTTTAATATTTCTAAGAAACTGTCAAAAATTTCTGTTTTAGTATCAAAAATAGTAAATATATCGTCTACGTATCTATACCACACCATTGGGAAATACTTGAGTTCTTTTTTGAATTGGGTTTCTAATCTACACATAAACATATTTGCAACGAACGGAGATAAGCAATTGCCCATCGCAGTTCCCTCAAGTTGTTTATAATATTTGTTGTTGAACTGAAAAAAAAATTTGATTCATACATAATTTTGTGAGAAGCAAATATTCATCAATAATTTCTTTCTTCAAATTATTGATTTCAAGTAGTTTCTTTAGGTACTCTAAAGCTAGTGGTATGGGTACACTATGAAACAATGAGCTTACATCAAAAGATATTAAAATTTCACCTTCTTTTAAGTGAACATTCTTTTCTTTTGCCAAACAAAATTGGCTATATTTAGAAATTAAAAATCTGTTTAGCAAACGAAGTATGCTTGAAATTGAAGCATACGGATTATTTAAAAAATTCACTTATAAACTAAGTAATTTAGAATTTGAACAATGGTTGGCCTATTCCCTATAGTTCCCTCTATTGTTTACTTGACAACGGTGTAGTCGGGTGCAACCAAGTGTGACCACATTTACCTATAAATAGGCTCGGTTAGGATAAGTTACTTTAGTTTATATCATCTGCTGATGATGCTAACTTGGTTAGCGAAACGCGCGTCCAGAACGTAACAAGTTGTGGTTAGAACTCTTGTATTTTGATCTATCTTCCACCACAGGTTCCAGCGTTAGGACTTAGATTGTTGTTGTTTTTTGTCACTTCTAACTATGTACTTTTCCGTGGCAAAACATATTTTTTTTTGCTACTTTCCGTTATCAAAGACATAACGCTTCTGGATTTGATTTTTTTTTGGAAGAATTAGAAAAAGATTTCTGAGGTCTGCCTATCCTTTTAAAGGCATTTTCTTTGATGTTATTGCCGGTTATTGTCGGAATATTTACTTCAGTTTTAAGCCAATTGTCGTTTTTTTTTTGCAAAAAATACTCGATATTTCAATGTCTAGCTCGCCATTTAGCAATACATTTACTTACAAATTTCTTAATCACGTCTTACATTTTACATATCTGGTTGATTTGTGTGATTTTCTATAAACAAAGAGCTATTTCAGAGAAAATGTTCTTTTCTGGATTCTATTTTTTTCATATATTGAAAATAAATCTTTAATCTTATCTTTTCTGTATACAACTTTACGGGACTGTACTGTTGTTTTTTGTCACTTCTAACTATGTACTTTTCCGTGGCAAAACATATTTTTTTTTGCTACTTTCCGTTATCAAAGACATAACGCTTCTGGATTTGATTTTTTTTTGGAAGAATTAGAAAAAGATTTCTGAGGTCTGCCTATCCTTTTAAAGGCATTTTCTTTGATGTTATTGCCGGTTATTGTCGGAATATTTACTTCAGTTTTAAGCCAATTGTCGTTTTTTTTTTGCAAAAAATACTCGATATTTCAATGTCTAGCTCGCCATTTAGCAATACATTTACTTACAAATTTCTTAATCACGTCTTACATTTTACATATCTGGTTGATTTGTGTGATTTTCTATAAACAAAGAGCTATTTCAGAGAAAATGTTCTTTTCTGGATTCTATTTTTTTCATATATTGAAAATAAATCTTTAATCTTATCTTTTCTGTATACAACTTTACGGGACTCGTTGGGACTTTTTTATAGCGCTCACGATTTAAATTTTAGTTTAAAATATGTTGTTAGAAAATGTCTAATTATCCACATACCTACAGGTTCCAAATCCAGTTCTAACTTGTTTTACTAGAGTTAGAGCAGACACGCTTATCACGCGACTGATAATATGAGAGCCTAATTAAATTGCTTTATTTTGGAGGTTTATTGCTTCGATATGATGGCAGAGATATTATTATTTTTTTGAAATAATATTGGCAATATATCCTTATAAACATTTAAAAACATAAATGGTCGCATTTGGTCGTAATGAAAAACTGTATTTATGTCCACCTAAATTGATTATTTACTTCAAAATTTTAAAATCAAATCGAATAAAATTATATGTCAAAGATGACGACTGTCTACTTTGCTTAGGAACGGGCCGAATAAGGTGATAAAAATATTTCCGCTCTAATAAAATGTAAATATGGAAATTATTAATGTTTTTGGACCATATTTAATCACTTAGTTCAAATCACACAGTACAATATCTGTTCCTTCTTAAAGCTTGACTCAGTTTCTCTGTTTCCGATTTTAAAGAATTCTGGACACATTTTGTGAGGGCCATATAAACCAAAGAACTGATTGCTTCTGTGCTGGATGTTGATGTGAATTTGCGGTTTTCTGTATACAAGGTGGCGCATCGAAAACGAAACAAAGGCATATACGGGCGGCTCATTATTTTTTTTGGAAAACGCTGGAACCCTTCGATTTTGTTTTCGAGGGGACACTAAATTGTCATAAAATTTCGTTGATACCTGCAGCCTGCAAAATGAGATAGTAAAATTCACGTACTTTAGTTCAGTAGTTTAAGAGATTTATTGATTTGAAACTTAAAAATATAATTTAATACATCAGGTTAGTGGAGATCAATTAAAGCATGAAATTTGCCAGCAAGTGTCATAAAAATACACTGAATGAAGGCTTTTATTTTTTTAGTTTATACATTTTTATCTCCTACCACTATTTATTTTTTAACATTTTTGTTAATACGTATTGACGGTAAACTATTTATAAACAAACTAGTTTGTTTATCATTTTACTGTTGAAAATTGCGATTTGAGCGTTGTTGTGGTAAAATTGCTATTGTGTTAAATTCTTTCTTCAAAAAGTATAAGAAAAGGAATACCTCTTACTGATTTTAAATAAGAATTTAGTACATAGTTCGCGATTGATACGACCAAACCTTGTTGCTATCATGAGGTACACACGCAACAGTTACAAAAATTACGTGTTTTGGCTGGTATTTTTGGCGATTATATAGTTGATCCTTTATTCTTGCCTGGAAATTTGACAGGTGAAATGTATTTATAATTATTACAAGACGCTATAGAGCCAGCGTTAATAGCAATAATTGAAAATCAGAATGATCGGTGATACGTTGAGGATAGCTTGATGTTCCAACAGAACGGCGCCCCGCCACATTATACAATATTTGTTCGACAATGATTAGACAGACGTTTCCAGGTCGACGAATTGGAAGAAGAGGTTCTATTGAATAGCCCCCAAGATCGCCAGATGTATCACCTCTGGATTTCTTTCTATAGGGTCACCTAAAAAGCAGAAATCTATACAAAATTTGCAAGAGATAATTGTAAATGAGTGCCTTCAAATTACTCCTGAAATATTGCAGAATGTTCGGCAACGTTCTAAGCAAAACCTCTATTACTGCATGGAGAGTGAAGGTGGCCATTTTCAACATTTACTTGGGTGACGCGTAAGTACGTTCTTGTTATGTATTATTGTGCAGTTTTTTTAGACTCAAGTTTTTATTTAAAACCCTAAAATTAAAGAACTCCTTATGCTTGCGTAAGTGACGCAAGAGTTAAAAATGCATTAAATAATAACATCAATATCCTCAGTAGTTATATTTACACCACTTGCTGGCAGATTTCTTGCTTTAATTAATCTCCACTAATCTGATGTATTAAAATCTACTTTAAGTTTTAAATCAATAAATTCTAAAACTACTGAACTAAAGTACATGACATTTTAATCATTTTGAAGAGAATCGAAAGATTTTATAATAATTTAGTGTTCCCCTCGAAAACAAAATCGGGGCCCGAGCGTTTTTCAAAAAAAATTATGAGCTGCCCGTAAATGCCTTTGTTTCGTTTTCGATGCGCTACCCTGTATAAAATTCCCCTTAGAAACCATACATTTTCCTTTGTACTTCTAGAAAGGGAATCGTGCCATCTGATTCAATTTCCATTGTAAATTTTATATTAGGGGTGTTGCTGATTCAGATGAACAAGAAACAAGAGGAGATTTTCTGGACCATGAGACCATATGACAAAAGTATCGTCTACATATCTGAACCATGATTTTGTCTTTAATGGAGACGACTCTAGGACTTCCTCCTCAAAAGCTTCCATGCATATATTGACTACCACAGGTGACAGCGGAGATCCCATAGCTATTCCTGAAGCTATATAATAATGTTTCTTTCTCATTCATCGTTCATGCTACTGGATATGGATCGTCCAGTTTCTCTAATATAGACATCATTACAAGAACAAGAAGTTGTATATATTCCCTCTGTTTGAAAAGAAATAATATTCTATGGTTATGGCAAAAATCGTTCAATTTTCTTGTCTATGTTGAAGATTGCATATATGTTGGACCGTCACTACCTTACAATCTTGTCTGTGGTTTCGTGTATAATTGTAAGATCCACACGTCCTGCGGTAACATCTTATTAGCTTCCTGTTGTGAAGTAGGATTGTTATATTTTTTAATTGACAGTCTAATATCATCTAAGATAATATAACAAGCAATAGGATTATTATCGATGATATTTACGAGTCATATTTGACAAGATAATATAAGGAATGAAAACATTTCAGAAACTGACGACATTGGTTTTGTTTATTAATATTTTGTTTTCCTCGACACTGACTTTAAAATAATTTTATTAACTTCACCATCATCAACGTTTCCCCAGCGATTAGAATTCATTATTTTACTTCGAAATTACAAAACGAATAAAATATATGGCAAAGACAACAGCCGTCTACTTCGCTTAGCAACGGAGCGAACAGTCAGGTCTACACTGAGTTGTTAAGATTATTATGGTGAAATTGATTTAATATTATTGAAATTGAATAACTAATAGGCACATTCGTATATTAATATGCCACTGAACTATATTATACAAGCTCGTATCGCTCTTTAATAAGCTGAAGCTTTGTTGGATTATCTAGTTCTAGTTTATTCGAGCCAGAAAGTTTTCTAAGTTCCCTAAGGCATATGCTGTTTAAATCGTAAATAGCTATAAATTGGTTTTAGAATTTCGCAGTTTACTTACGCGCGTTCTAAGTTTTGCGGTTTAGCTGCAGGCGGAACAGAAATTGCTCTAGAAAAAAAAGTAATTGGAGAAATTTTAGTAATTATACATGCCGGTAATGTATGGAGCACTTTGCTGATTAAGGTTTACGTAGATATATTCTAGCACAATATATGTACGTGTGTCAGGTAGAATCAATAAATTTACTTTAATGGAAAACGTAGCTAATCGACGCAAGAACATTACAAAAAAATCTTCAAGTTCAAGGTTGGTTTAATGGAATAGTGATGTTTTATATTACAGCAAATGACTACAAGTATTTTAATGCTTCAAAATACGTGTCGTTTTAAGCAATAAAGTCGTATATACCGGTGGTCAAAACGGAACCCTTTCTAAAAAAAGGTAAATTTTGAACTTATTTTGATGTAATTTGGGGAAATTACTGTTCATTTCGTTATACAGACTATTAGTTACATCATTATTAATTTTGTTGGGTTTTGTTCAAAGATCGTCAAATTAAGAAAATTTAAATATTGATTGACCCATATTTTAGAACACGTAATCCGGCAACACAAAACAAAACACACCTGCCACCTGCCGCTGCAGGTGTTTTTTTTCTAAATTTCTGCTATAAACAGATAAGAACCTTCCATTATGGAACAAAAGCTATTTTATTTGTACCTAGTTATGTTAATGTTCTATTCGTGTTTGTTAGAAAATGCATACAACAATTGAATATGCTTATTTACAATTAAGCGAGACTTATATATATATTTAGCTGCAGCAATTTATCAGGAAAATTTTCCAGATAGAAGATTACCAAATGATAGAATATAAATGTCAGTATCAACGCGTACGAGAAACAGGAAACGTAATTCCAGAACCCTTATTTCATGAATTTTTTTTGTTTTCGAGTCATATGCCGCTCAGATTAAATATGTAGAAAGATAAGTAATAAAATACCACAGGCACCACGTCGGTCACGTGCCAGATGATTCGGATTTTATTGGTCAGAAATTGAAACAAGTATTTTTTACATTTCGTTAGCTCTATCTCGGAGACGGTTTCAGATAAACTTTTGAAATTTGGTATTAGTTTTAGATGCGGTTTTACAGCTTTCAAACGGATCAAATAGATTGTCGTATCTTATTTGGTTTTCCGTTAATTAATGGAAAAAAAAATTTTTTTTCGATTTTTCAAAATGTAGTTTGATACATGATAACTGTCGAAAAAATTGAAATGTTAACTTGGAATTCTCTCCACGGTTCTCTTCGTTTCTCTTTACTTTTCTCAACTATATTTTTTTTTTGATTTTTAAAACTTTTTTATGTCAAAAACAAGGGTCAATTGAACGTACTCTGGTGCCTAAACGGTTGAGGTTTCGACAAAAACACAATAGCTCCTGAAAGACCGTTCAAAACTTCCGATGCGATTTTTTTAAAATCATAATACCCTAGTATTATTAATCGTTTAAAGTTTCAGTAGAAAACAAATTAATAAAATCGATTTTTTAAGAAGCAAAATCCTAATTTGCTTACAATTTTTGAAAAGAAGGACTTTTAAGAATTTTTTCTGCTGCTTATAATCTATCAGAATCAGAAGTATTATGTTGGAATCAGCTGGTAACATTTGAACTGATCAAAATCGCGGCTTATTAAAATATTTAAAACCGCCTGAAAAAACTGCTAAATAAATAAACCAATTGTGGTATAGAGATCAACTAGTAAAATTTTGGTACTAATTCAAGATAGCCGAACAAAATAGCGGCCAAATAAAATGTCTGTAATCGTGAAAAAAATCACCCTCTCTTACATATCTTCACGTTTTAGCATCCTTAGAAGCCAAAAAATATTTTTTAACAATTCCGTTGGCCCGTTTGTCTGTCTGTTTGTCAGTTCGCGGCATAGCTTAAAAACTACTTACCCGATTGACTTAAAATTTTGGAATAAAATTAAGGGTTATCTGGGTAATATTTTGGCAAAAATCCAATATGGCGGAACAATGTTAAAAAAAATTTGTTAGAGTGATGTATTATTTGTTATAACAAGAAATATGTAGATTCCTCAGGGTGAGGGAAATTGATTACTATTAAGATAGTGGTTGTTATGGTGTTGATATTGCCGTTACGTATCTTTATATTGCATAATCTGAGCATTGGTCGAAATAAAAAAAAAGTTGTCCTTTTGAACTAAAATTATATCAAAATTTCATTGCTTTTTTTTACAGACGTAAACCTGCTAAACCTCATTTACCAAGAAACGCTATAGCATGCATCAAAGCTTCAATCTTTTAAAATACTCAGGCGTAAACATGAACTTTCCTTTTAAACGAACATTTTTAGTGTTGGAGGCAGTGACGACATTTTACCTAAGGGATTAAAATATACCCCACGTGGAAGCATTAATATTTACCCATATCTAAAATATTATACTGTTAATGTACCATCGATTAATTTTACTTTGAGGGGAACTTGGAGATTAATCATCTCAACATGCTTGCCGAGGAAAATATGTGGCACTTCTTTCCGCGTCGAACTTTCTATATCGCTATTCGGATTAAAAGAGTTTACTTAGTGTTGATTTTGGATATTATCATGTTCGGAGTGTTGTTTATCTAAGCAAATTGAAAAATTCGAGATTATTTGCTCTAGTTCTCGTCGTACTTTGTTGAATGTATAAACCTCTTTTCAAGTTTGTTTGCCCATATATAGTAAGTTAAAATTGAGTTTAATTAAGCGAGGCTTTCCGCGTTATTGGCAATATAACGTAAGTATGGAAATACTTTTTATATATTATCTCTAAACTCGTTCTGTCGGACATGCACTGTCTTTATTTTGTCGATTTAACAGCGTTTCAAATGGTAACTCTCTTCAATCGTTTTCAAGAGTAAACTGATATCTAAACCTCTGGACAGACGAACTTGCCATGCATTTTTGGACAAAATTCAAGTATCATTATTTTCAACAAAAATTAAATTTTGAGTTGCGGTTTTGGGCATTGTCTAGGACTGAACATAGAATTTAGGGCCTATAGGGCGTAAATATAAAGGGCTAAAACAAATCTGTTTTTGGTATTTTCTTAAAGGAAAAACTATTACAAAATGAAATATTTTATTGTTTTTTTTCTATCCAAGCAATAAACTCCTAAATATAAAAAAAACAGTTTTCAAAGATTTTTTATTCTGTATATATTAGACAATTGTTTCTGACCTTAGTTATGATTAAGAGTAATACCTCTAAATGTTTTAATTTGCTATTTATTATTATTGTAATTTTTTAACAGTTAAAAGTTCAAAACAAATTTCTGACCATAAAATAAATTTTTTTATGGATTTTCTAACCTCTCTAGCGTCCAGTTTTCAGATACCGAAATAAAATTATTAGAAAAAGGGTTTAAATACAATATTCCTGAACAACAAAAAACTTGCTGAAACTGAACTAGCCCTTAAAGACATCCCTTCAAATATACGTTTAAAATTTGTAGGTTCAACACTTATTAAAAAGGAATTTCTTAAGGGAGAACTGCACGCAAAAAGTGAAAAACCAGCGAGAAGGTCTAGTCGAGTTGAAAATAAGATTAAAGTACCTACGCATTAAAAAAAACTTCCTGCACGTCCAACCTCAAAAAAATGTGTTATGTATAGGTAATTTAAATTACATTTCGGTTAAAAATGGGTTCAAAAGGGTTCACGCGCTGCAGAAATACAAAGACATGAATACGATTTACCATTTCAAATTTTGTAGTTACGTAGACAAAGGATCAATGTAAGGCGGTAAAGAGCCCTTTTGTGTAAAAAAAAATTATATGCGAAGGCATGTGCGTCAAAAAGTTGTCAAAAATGGTCGAAAATGGACAAATTTACTTTTATTTTATAACTCTAGATTTGATTTTTTCATAAAAATTCGCCTTTAGCGCCCAACTATACATATTTCCCTATTAAAATCACATTGAAGCTAATACATATCTCTTATAGTTTTAACATAATATTGCAGCGGCGGAAGGCTTGCAAATGATCCATGTTACTGCGTGCAGTTCCCCCTTAAGGATTCTAAGTCAAATTCAGAAATTCAATGTATAACACAAATTAGAAACGTTATCTTTTCGAAAGCTGATAAAGGCAACACTGTAGTTGGTATTTATAAGGTAGACTACATTAACAAAACATTAGATTTGCTTAACTCAAACAAATATCAGATTCTAAAACATCATTTTACAGATCTTTTTCAACATAAAATTAAAATTTGTAATAAAAATTGTAAACGTTTGTTTGATGATAGAGACGTCAGTAAATATACAATTATGAACCCTCAACTACCAAAATTACATTATTTAATTAAACTTTGTTATTATCTGGGATTTCCTATCAGACCAGTATTGCCTTCTTTTCTTTTTCTATAAAATATCTAAATAACTTATAGACATTATTCAATCATATACAGAGTTTTCAGCAAAAAATCAAATTTAAAATTCTTTAGATTTAGTTAATAAAGTTAAAATTATTCCCAAATTATAACCAAATAACGCGAAACTAATCTCGCTTGACATCACTAATCTGTTTCTTAGTATTCCTGCTAAAGACCATCAAATTAGTAAAACATCTTTTAAACAAAAAATTAGTTAATTGTGTTAAAAAACAATAAATACACTTACTTACCGAATGTTTAGAACAAAATGACTTTGAATTTAATAATAAACTTTATACTAGCACCGAAGGTTTAATTATGGCAAATTCATTATTTGTTGAAATATTTTTGGACACTCCAGAAAACCAAATCAAAAAAGATCCTTTTTTAAACATTTTATATACTGGTATAGATATGTTGATGATGTTTTAGCATGTTTTACAGGAACTGAACGAAAATTAGATATTTTTCTGGAATATATTAATAACCTTGTTCCTAATATAAAATTTACAATTGAACTAGAATCTAACAACAGTACAAATTTCTTAGTTTTAACCATTAAAAGATTAAATAATAAATATTACTTTTCTGTGTATCCTAAACCTTCATATACGGATACTACCATGCACAACCCTTCATGTCATCCAATTCAACAGAAACTAGCCGCTTTTCAGAGTATGATTCACAAACTAATCTCCCTACCTCTAAGTAAAACTAATTTTCTAACAGATTGCAATAAACAATGGATATTTCAATTCGGTCAATTAATATAATTGATAAAATTGTACAAAAAAAGTTTTATAAACTTTAAAATAGGTGAATTTTTGAACGGTTTAGATATTAGAATAGCATATAAAACCAATAATTCTTTAAGTAAGTACATTAAAAATAATAAAATAATATCTGATAAACGTGAATAATCAGGTGTATACCAACTAAATTGTGGAGATTGACCAAACGTATATAGGTCAAACAGGCAGATATTTTGGTGAAGCATGGCGAGCACTATAAATGTTTTATCAAGGGAAAAAAACGAGTCCAATTATGCCAACCACTTAATCGAGACCTGTCATACTTTTGATAAAAATTTTAAAATTTTATACAAAGAAAATAAGGGTCATAGATTGAATATACTGGAGTCTCTAGAAATAAATAAGCTCAAACGTTCAAACATTGTTTGTTAAACGATCAGGTAGAACTCAATAATTCACCTCTCTTAAATATATTCAATCGTACTCTCAACCCTTTGATTTTATCCGGTACGGGGTTTTTCTGCCCAGTTCTCCCCTAATATTGGTTTAATTTTAAAATTGGTAAATATAAAAGTTGTAGGATTTTTTAACGTAATTTATAGAAAAATAGTAAGTTATCTATATACATAACGTCTTAAAAATATATACCAAAGACATGGGTCGCTTCTTGCTGTTTATAAATATGTCGTTTTTCATACGTTTATCTTCAAAAATGCCTGGGAAATTTCGCAAAAATCGTACTGTAAGAGGCAATGCGCATGAGGGAGATGGAAAAGGTTCTACTATATAGTGGAACCAATAGAAATACATTGCCTCTTATATATGAGTTTTTCTCAAATTTCTCTTGGTTGTCTTTAAAGATAAAGAGATCAATCCTAGCATATTTATAATCAGTAAGAAGATACCTAATTAATGGACATATAATATACAGGGTGTTACATTAAAAAATGCATTGTGAGTCTGCTACATATTTTTGGGATATCATTTATACATAAATACTAATTTGTCTATAAATTACGTAATGAACCCTATAACTTTTACTGTTAACATTGTTTTTCTATTTCTTAAAATTGGCGTTGTAGCAAATTGTTAAGAAAGGCACCAAACAAGGTAAAATCAAAAAGTTATTTTTAAGGGTTTAAAAAGGAAGGAATTTTCAAATGCTAAAAAGCGTTTCGGCAAAAACGTCCATAGTTCACAGAATTTTTATCATAGCTAGTTAATCGCAGTTATCTTACGTATGACATAATTCAATACGAAGTATAGTAAAATCTATAAAATAAATGAAATTAGTGCTTGGCAACTTCTAGCTAACTGCTGTCACACTCTGTATCCATGCTTCTTAACGCTAATGTTAACTGATCATGAATTACGTAATACGTTTTCTTTTGTATATTTCATAGCAAAGATCCATTATTGTCGTTGTCTTATAGTGAAATCCGTCCATTGGCGAAGATCCTAATCAGTTCATGAAGCGTTGTCGTATTGTGTATAAATATGAGCTTACAAAATCTGCTTAGTCGCTACATGAGAAACCCATAAAGTTGCGGCGTATTGTGTGTAACAAAATCTGACTACCATTAAACATCGGCATTTCATGAAGTACGTATTCCAGTCGTCGAACTGTGTTTGTTTTGATTTTATTGAAATCGGCTATTTCCAGATATTATGGAGGAAAACAATGAACAAAAGTTGTTTAATGTTTATTACAGTAATTATTATGTCATACAATAAACAACAAATAAATCATATACTTACCAAGTAAATACTAAACATTGAAAGTTAGTGGCTGTTGATGGAATTCCATTACATTTACACGAGGCGTTTCGCTAACACTGTAGATTCGTCTGGCGTATACAATGTTACTAATTTTAAAAACGAATTCCAGATTTGGTTTTAACAATGTCTGTCTAGCTTACGGTCCCTTATTTATTACCTAATAAAAAAGCTGGGTTTTCAACCACCATAAATTCTAATAACAAAATTTCAGAAAATTTTGAGTAAAGGAGAATTATTCTATTTGGTCGTTAACTAATATATTTGTATCTCTTAGGCGGCTAATATCTAAACTTCCCAATACATTTAATTTAGGACCTTTATCGTCTACATGAAGGATCTTAAAATCGTTGTTAAACATATGATCCTCACTAACAATATGGCTTGCTATTGCTGAGTTATGTTTATTGTGAATAAAACTGCGTTTATGTTTGTTTATCCACTTTTTAAAAGTCTGTCCAATGTATGTTTTTGAGCATGAACCACATGTTAACTGATAGACCCCTGACTTCTCATTTCAAGTACTTTTGGGTTTTGTGTTTTTCAGAAATTTTCATAGAGAATTATTAATTTCGAAAGTGATTTTTACTTCCTGTTAAGACAACGTTTCATTTTTAAAGAGGGTTTTCGGCAGTATGTTATTATTTTTAAACATTTAATATCATTGAGGATTATTTCATTAATAGTTTTAATTACCTTGTTATTTTTTATTTGTTCTATTATTGAAACTAGGTAGCCATTATTATCTGCTATTTGGTTAATTAAATTAAGCGATTTGAGCGTTTCACGAACAGTCCAGGCAGATTGTGCAAATTCATGTTTTTACTCAATATGTCCAAGCTTCATGAACTGACTAGGATCTTCGCCAAAAGACGGATTTTACTATAAGACTAAAACATATACAGGTAGTTAAGTTATTGCTTTAAGATGCGGATCTGGATATCGCGTTTTGGAATTGAAATATCCATCTTTACACTTTAATGAACTTTTTTTTTGATGCACTATATAGCGTATTCCATACTCGATGGTACCTTAGAACAATCTGGAGACCGAAAAGAAAATAAGATTTGAAATTTTGACTATGGCTATAGGAGACAGTGTTGCCAGATCTACTGGTAACTGGCATCAACTTTGGAATTTTAAATGGGACACCCTGTAGTTTATTTTATTTTTAGATTCTGCGAAATAATATTAGTTTTTTTGTATAAGGTATTTTTTCATTTCTCTTACCGTTTCGTAAATATTAATCATTTTGTGTTTTTTTTGTGAATTAAAACTTCAAATTTTCATCTTGTCAAATCAATGTAAAATTTTAATATTATTTAGTCAACATGTGGGTCTTTAATTTTAGCAACATAGGATCGCCGACTTTTGTGCAAAGTGTCCTAAAAAGTAACTGCAATTCAGATTTTATAAATTTGATCAAAAGAGACTTTTTTTTAATGGAACACTAAAAAAATTAAATAAACTTTCTTTGTATAAAAACATTAATTTATGAGAATATATGATCCCTAAGACTAGAAGATAAAATTACTTTAGGGATAACAGCGTAATTCTTTTTAAAAAGAAATTGCTACCTCCTACTTTATTGTAGCGTTGAATAGAGTGGATAAATTGAATTTTATTCATATAAAGTGTTCCTATCCCTATTTTGAACTGCTTTCGATTTATAAGCGATTTTATGAATAATTATTACTATTAATATTCGACAAATAGACATTAAATATCTAAAATCTAAAGTCTTTTATGTCTACGCAATGCCAAACGATTTTCTTTTAATATAAATTGTGGTTCTGAAAAGAACCAATTTTGTCGGTAAACTAAAACTTTTGGAATTCTCGCCTAATACGTCAGATGTTTAAAGTGGTGACTATTTACATGTAAACAATCGGTAATACATTTTTACCCCACAAAAAATAGTCTAATGGAGTAAGATCTGGAGATCGCGGTGGCCAACGACTCCATGGTCCTTCACGTCTTATCCAGCTATCTTCTGCGGAAAATGTATGGGTACAATAGGCATTAGCTCCATCCAGTTTATACCAACAATGTCTCAAATAGATAAGCGGTAGATTATCCAAAAAGTCATATACAGTCGTTCTTAGAATTTTGAATACATTTTGAAGAAGTTAAATTTTCGTCAAAATGTGTATTTAAAATTACTTATCCACCTACAAACAAAATACATCAAAACTAAATTTTTGTTGGTAACCTTTTTCTTTTATAAAGTGTGAATTTTCTGCAGGACAAAAATGATTATTTTGCTTCATCAGTCCAAATAATTCTTTTCAGAAAATCTGGATCCTTCTGTGTACGAATTAATGCACATTTTGGAGGATCATCTAGTTGTAAAGCCTGCACTGTCATTAGTTTGTAGCCATGCATATTACGTTTATGTAAAATTCTCCATAATGATGTTCGACTTATTCCTAAATCATTTTTGGCACTTGTTATTGAAGCATGAAAACGCCAAAACGTTAATTTAATTTTTTTTTCAGTAATAGGCTGGAATTGAATTCTTGGAGCCTGTCCAGTTCCGAAATTTAAAAGATCACCTTCAATTCTGAGAAATTTAGTTGGGTATATTGGCGCCAAATTCGAAAAAAGAACGTTAAACCTTCCGCAGGTTCTTGCAACAATTCTTTGACACTCGCCGCGAAATTAAAACAAATTTAAAATATCAGCATTTGAATAACTATTATTCTCCATTTTCTCTAACATAATCTGACATGGAATAAAAAGTAAGACATGCCATGCCACCATCGTTTTGTATAGCAGTTGTTACATCATAGCACACTTGACTTTTCAGATCTTTAATATCTTGTCGAATATTAATGATAATTATTGGTTAAGGCAAGCATTATAGATCCACACATTTTTCCCTTTTTTCTTGTTCTTTTGGCTGATTATCGTAAATTAGACATTTTTAAACATAACTAACCTTGTAAGAGCCATTTTTTTTAAATAAAAACTCACTAAAAAGCTTGTTTTATTTCCATTCTTCAGGTACGATTTATACCATCGTTTGCAGATGTTTTACCCTTGTATACTGTTACTAATAACTAAAATATGTAGTTGTCACTAATCTTGATTGATAGTAACTCAAATATTATCTTTCTATTTTATGGAACGATTTCTAGCCATATTCTAAAAATGACAAGTAATTGAAAACTATTTAGACAATGTTGCCACGTTGATATCGCTACCAGTATTTGTTTATTATGAATAAAAATGCAGATTAGGTTAGGTTTGCTGTAAAGAAAGCGCGCCAATAAAATTCTGGATCTAAACTGCTCGTCATAAAAAACGTAACACCTAGTTTTTTGGGCAATATTTGAAAGGCCATATTTCGAAAAGTACTTAATTGATTTTGAAAAACTTTGCAAAATCTGAAAAGTTGATTCGCTGGCTCACATGACTAATTTTGGGAATACGCTATTTGTGATATAGCCTATAATACAGGGTGTTAAATAAAGAGATGTTTTTTTTTCCTAAATTTCATGTCATCCCCATTTATAGGAGAGTTGAGTTAGAGAGTCGCAATAATTTTTCATATTAACAGTAGGTCAATACCTCGGGCCGTTTTCGAGATTTTGTGGATATCTTAGCCTACTACGATTATATGGCAATTTTTATAAAATTGTTATTCTACAGCTTATTCTTAAAAATTTACAAAAATCTTTTGTAACTTAATTTAATTTAAATGATAATTTAATAAATGATTTAAACAAAATAACGAAACCATATTGTCACGTTAAAGCAACAAAGAGAATTAATATTTTGTTGGCCCACCGCCTACACGTAGAACGTCTGCTACCCTATTTGGCATGCTGTTTACCAAGTCTGCAATAAAACCTTGAGGAATAGCCCCCCATTCTAACCGCACTACATTTGCCAAATCATTCAATTTGTTTATTACATACTCACCTGCATTTATCTTCAGTTTCATCCTACTCCATACATGCTCTATAATATTCACATCAGGAGATCTAGCAGGCCATTCCATTCGTTCAATGTTGTTCTCCCTCAAAAATTCTTAAACGACTCTTGCTCTGTGCGGACGAGCATTATCGTCTATCAGTATAAAGTCATTCCCGAAATTTTGAGCGAAAGGAACAACAATCTCATTTAAGCACCTTTCTCTATATCTCTCAGCATTCATACTTTCTCCTATCAACACTACTAAATCAGTCTTAGCATTCTGCATCACACCGCCCCATACAGTAATCCCACCACCTCCAAATGCTACTCTAGCTTCCATATTTTCTTCTACATACCGACTATTCCTTTCTCTCCATACCAAAATGCGTCCATCACTTTCATGCATATTAAACCTACATTCATCAGTAAACATGCACCTATTCCATTCGGCTATTCCCCAATTCGCATGTTCACGTGCCCATCTCCTTCTGGCAGCCCGGTGAACAGCAAGCAAAAGAGGGCAGGCAGCCCTTCGTCTAGCATGTAGGCCATATTCGTGCAATCTTCTACGAACTGTTGCTGATGAAACTTCCACGCCGGTGGCTTCTCGAAGTCCCCTGTTGATCTTGGTTGCATTGAGGGTAGGACAACGGCGCACAGACATCCTTATAAAGCGGTTCTGATGTAGGTTCGTTACCCTGCCGCGACCACTGCGTCCAATGTTGCGGTAAGCAGAGGTCCCGTGTATTGTGTGACGTTCAATTGCCCTGTATATGGATGTTGGTGTTGAACCCATGATGTCAGCAATGCCCCGAAAAGACATCCCACGCTGATGCAGTCTAAAACATACAATAACTATGAATGTTTTAGGAATTTTTACATTTTTTTGAAAAAAAGTGAATAAAATACACTTACCTTATAATATTTGTCAATTCACGATCCCCAAAACGAACCATTATTGGATAAATTTTGTTATAAAGATTTGAATAACTTTTTATGTTTGGTGAACGTGTAGCGTTTATTGACAGTACAAAACAAACCAAAAATGCGTATCCATAGCCTACTACGATTATATGGCAATTTCTATGAAATTATCGTTACTCTGCAGTTTAGTGTTAAAAATTTACAAACTACAAAATCTATTGATACGTTGACTTTACAGAGTTTTAAGACAGATCATGTGCTCTAAGTTTACGTATACAAGGTGATTCGTTAAAGTAGAGAACTTGAATTACAGCATGCGCAAAAGATTTTTTGTAAATTTTTAAGAATAAACTGTAGAATAACAACAATTTTATAAAAATTGCCATATAATCGTAGTAGGCTAAGATATCCACAAAATCTCGAAAACGTCCCGAGGTATTGACCTACTGTTAATATGAAAAATTATTGCGACTCTCTAACTCAACTCTCCTATAAATGGGGATGACATGAAATTTAGGAAAAAAAAACATCTCTTTATTCAACACCCTGTATTATATGCTATATCACAAATAGCGTATTCCCAAAATTAGTCATGTGAGCCAACGAATCAACTTTTCACATTTTGCAAAGTTTTTCAAAATCAATTAAGTACTTTTCGAAATATGGCCTTTCAAATATTGCCCAAAAAACTAGGTGTTACGTTTTTTATGACGAGCAGTTTATATGAAAACAATGATCTTTGCTTGCTTGCTTCATTGTAAATTGAACTTCGTTTTCCTTTGTTTACCTGAATTACCTTTCCCATTTGACAGTTATAACAGCACATGATTAAATATTGACGTTTATTGATTTTTGATGTCAGTCTTGCTTTGTCCAGTGTACAATAATAGCACAAAATATGCCACGTTTAAGTATTGGAATAGATAAGATCACTGTTCAGGGAATTATATGAATCGTAAATAAATGACGTGAGGAATATATCTTGAAAAGATCGGCGAGGATATGTTTAAGTAACAAAATTACAACGGATGAAAATGATGTGCACTTAGTAGACTTCTTAAGACAAAATCCATTTAAAACGGCTGTATCACGTGAAAGAGAGCCACTGCCCCGAAACCTTTCTTAAAGTCCAGTGATAAAGAACAAAGAGGTCGGGTTTGCTTTAGAATATTTGACGCAAAATGCAGATTTTTGGTAAAAGGTGATATTTTTTGACGAAAAAGTATTACAGTCTACTTGTAATTGGTAAATTCGCATCTTCCGACCTCCAAATTCTCGGTACGATCCAAATTACACTCAAAACAAGCAAATTAGTGGCCGTTTTTCAGTCAGGTTACAGGTAAAAATAAAAGTCCGTGTTACCAAAATATCATAAAATGAGGTTATACTCATTTGGCACCGTACGGATATATATGACGCTAACTGTACATAGAACGGGACATATATTTCAAGAAAATCAGGTGAGTTTGGCAACACTGCAATAATTTTGTTTCTGTATTCTGACAAAACACCTCACAACAGTGCGTTTTTCAAGGAGTTTTTGTTTTTAATCTACCCTATACAGCATATGCTTTTGTTTAAAATTTAAAAACTAACTTAAAATACGTGGGTCTATAAAGTTTACAAGACCCGTAATTATTCATAAAATCGCGTATAAATCGAAAGCGGTTCAAAATAGGTATAGGAACACCTTATATGAAAAAAAAATCACTGTCCACTCTATTTAACGCTTCAATAATACACAGGATATTCCATTTAAAAAAAGTCACTTTTGATCAAATTTATAAAATCTGAATTGCAGTTAATTTTTAGGGCACTCTTTGTAAAAGTTGGCGATCCTTTGTTGCTAAAATTAAAGTCCAATATGTTGACTAAATAATATTAAAAATGTACATTGATTTGACATCTGGAGACGAAAATATTGAAGTTTGAATTTACATAGTTTTGGTAAAAAAAACACAAAATAATTAATAATGAAGAAACGGTAAGAGAAATGAATAAATATCCTATACAAAAAATGCTTAAATTGTTTCGCAGAATCTACAAATAAAATAAACTACACAGTGTCCTATTTAAAATTCCAAAATTGATGCTAGTTAGCAGTTGATCTGGCAACACTTCAAAAGCGAAATTATTTTTAAAAGCTCGAGCGCAGCCTCCTATGACTGTAGTCAAAATTTCAAATTAATTTTTCTTATCGTCCTCCAGATATTTCTAACGTACCACCGATGGAATACCCTCTATATGGCCAGCAGTTTATGTCCGAAATTTCTATCAATGAATAAAAAAGAAATTTAGGAATAAGATTCAGGCAAATTTGCATAAACGCGATACTTTCAAAGCAGAACGAAACCTACCGAAACCCGTTACTGACTGGAGTAGAACGAAATTACTGTTAAGTTATATTTATGCATTTTCGTATGCATCGGCTCCAAGGCTAGAATATCATATTCAGAGAATTTTGAAGAAATTCTGTTAATCTTACGATAATGCATTACTTTGCCAGCTTTGTTGCCGAAAGATGAGCACAATATAAAATGTAAAAAAGCTTCAATCTAATCTAACGTTCACAACAATGCTTTTTTCGATAACAGGATGGAATTGCGATGGATGGCTTTTTAAAATTGGTAATGATAACATTTTTAAGGTCATACATAAATAAAAAAAAAACTGGGCAATAAAAACAACGCACAACACAGGCTTTTAAATATTCTTCTGTCAATTTTGCTAATCCCTACGAATAGTGGTAAAAATGTGTTCGTTTTTAGAAAAGGATTAAATGCAATTTCCATTAACTGCAAATCATTCATTTTCCTATGTACAGTTTTAAAACTCTTTTCTATAAAGTTAAATGTCATACTGAAAAGTTAAAATAATATTTTATTTCATCCTGAAAACTTGAATTTACCAGGTAAGAGATAAATCAGAAAAAATACGTTTGTGTATTTAGTATCTTAATATTTGACCCCTCAAGTATAATGTTTAATTACTATTTTTATTAGGTTTCCGCTGTCAAAATTTTAAGATGGAATAAAATAATAAATGAAGGCACTACTCATCGAAAAGTACCTGCAAAATACTGTCCACCCCTTTTATACATTTTCTTATACATTTATTTAGAAATTCTATTTTTACGTTCCTCGTAAAAGAAAAGTATTGTAAGCTTGAAAAACTCACCCTCTGACATCTTCACGTTTCAGGGTCCCTAGATGCTGAAAAACATGTTTTCTCAATTCCGTCGATCTGTCTGCCTGTTCGCGGCATAGCTAAAAAACTACTTACTCGATTGACTTCAAATTTTTGCCAAAAATTAAGGGTCATATGGGGATAACCTGGTAATATTTTGGTAAAAATCCAATGTGGCGAAATAAAATGGTAGCCTAGTAAAATGTTTAAAACACTATTTATCCAATTTATCTAAAATTTTTCAAAAACGTCAAGTATTATGTTGGAATCAATTGGTACCAACCAAAATATTGGTACGAATCCAAGATGGCGGCTTAATAAAATATTTAAAAATTCTGCTTGAAAAAACTACCAAACGGATTGATTTCAAATTTGATGCAATAATTAATTGTGCTCTAGACTGAATATTAAAGCTGCAGTAGAAAAAATATGATTCCAGTTATACATCATCATCATCCACACCTCCTTCTTCATCATCATTGTCCTCTAAAGATGTTTTTGAGAACTGAGGCTCTTTGAGCAATCTCAACTACAGGTTCTTTATTGGAACGAGCACCCACACATTTCGATAATGATAAAATATAAGGATCATACGATACGAAAAGCCCACAAAACACATCTTTCATTGTTTTCTCCCTTGAAACCTAAAACCTAGAATGATATTCTAGATATCTTCGAAAATCCGTATTGCGGCAGAGGTGTAAATTTTACAATTGCAGGTTCACAAATCAGCTGACTGAATGAAGACTTGAAGGCATGCTGTACTATGGATAAAGGTCCACGAACATTATTGCTGTACCTCTGCAATGCTCAGTTAATGCTTCAGTATGCACTTCATACCCAGAACACATCGTTGACAGGATTACGTATAGACGTTTGAGAAAATCTTCATTCATCCCTGTAAAATTCATTAACGGTGTGTAAAGAATACAAAACACGATAATTTTAAAAATACGAAAATGACAAAATAATACCTGTTATTGATGCCGTGACTTGATATTTACAGAAAATATTAGGGCTGTATTCTCAGCAAACCAACAAATACAACTTTTCTTTTAGCTTTTTAATTATCTCTTCTTTTATCTCTTTTACAATTTTTTTCTAGTTCTCGTCCCATATCTGCCATCTTTTTCTACACTAACCTGTAGGAAATAAAAACACCCCAAGCACCTTATCAAAGTATGGAGAGTGGAGACCCATAATCGTACAATGCTTCGTCTGATGGAAGCGCCATTATAAAGTTTAGATTATACATAAACGATACCACACGACTGCGTTTGAAGTATTGGAAATAACACCAAATATCTTTCCATCTATCATCAGTTTAAAGGAGTTATTAATAATTATTAGACCTTCCTCAACAAAATAGTCATTGAGTTTAATATTTTTTTGTCTGGGTTTTAATATTTTCTATTTCTTTTTCTGATAGTTCTGGTGTTCCTTTCACAAAAATTAATTTTACTGGACTACAAAACCTGGTAGGAGACGGTCGGAGATTTTGCCAAAATATACTATTATTCTCTGCTGTCATTTGCAGCGGAACTAGACATGCGGAAAACAAACTGATGGAATGACTTCTTGAGAAAACACTTGTTAATGGTAATAAGTGAGTAAGTAGAAATAACAGCTTTTTGCGACTCAACAATTCTTTTCGCGGTATGATTGACCACTTTTTGCAAATTTATTTCGGCGGATATATCTGTGATTAAAATAGAATCTTCGTTTGGAAAACATTTCTTTTTAGCACTCAGAAGAATTATATAATTCGGGTAAATGTTGACATTCCGGTACTTCGCTTCTTGCTGCATTAAAATATAGGATTTTTTTGTGAATCGCCCATTAACGTAAATGGCAAGAGCTTCTTTTGGGGAATACTTATTAGGTTCATAACTTGGAGTATTAATTGCTTTTTTAATTTTGGTAGCTCTCTTTGAGGAATATTCTGATACTTCGTGGACTATTTTAGATGCATTTTTACGGCTCGACTCTTTAAGATTTGTTTGAGTTGCGAATGATAGTTCCTCAGTAGAATAACTTTCCAACAATGGCATTATCTTCTGTTTTTTTAAAGGGTCTACCTTTACTAGGACCTGGTTCTTGTAGATCTGCTATAAAAAACCGTACAGATTCATTCAGCCAGTCACGATGTCTATTTTCAAATACTGTCCAAGTGCGATTACTGTTTTTCCACATTTGACCGACATATTGAAGAAATTCACTATTTACTTTATTAAATTATATCTAACATCCCGAGATTGGTCTATATTCAGCCTGTTCAAAACATAACTGTTCTTGTCGTTCCGCGATTTTTGCCCGCACCGGATGGTATTGCCATAGTCTCAGAAAAAAATGTTTTTTACAAATCTTGGCACTTCTTGGTAACACAATCTGGCATAAGTCGAAAGGTAATAAATCAGATTAACGATAAAAAATCTTATTGGGACAAACATGCATGAATACCATATTCTGTAGTCTTTTAAAATTAAATGTTTGAGAAAGAAATGACAGTTATATGGCGATCTCGTTATATCATATATTTTAGTATGTACATGCATTCTTTAACAATACTCTTTTAAATAAAGTAAGCACTTACCTTCAGTTTTAGTACTGCACAATCACAATTTAGAAAATCTTTATACAGTTATTACAATAAACAGGGCAAATTTGCTAATAAAATGACACTAAACTGACTTATCAATCATTCTGAATATTTTATACACTTCCCTTTAAAGTCGCGGTCATAGTTGATAAGGTATAAAGATTCTTACGCAGAAAAACGATTTTATGCAATGTTTTCTTTATCAAGACTATTAGGAATATATTATTTTTCAATCTCTAGTTTCATTTTTTTTGCAACAAGGGTTATATTAGTTATTTATAATATATTTAATATTATTTATTTATTTGAAACATAGCGGGCAACTCTATCACATTACTGAAATTAACTAAGATATGATAAGTAAAATCAAAGGTATTCTGTAGGCTTCTTCGTAAATTATAATTTACTATGTTATCAAATATAATTGTTAGTATAAATTTAATTAAACATCTTATCTCACCAATTCAGCGGCCACTTATATCTCGAACAACAGCAAACTGCAACAACGATAGTATCTTCTTTTTGAATATATTCATTTTAACTAGGTGGCTTATTTAAATAAAAGATCTATTAACGGAAATAAAGGATGTGAATTACTGTTCAAAAATTATATTTAAAATTAATAGCAAAAACAGTATTTAAATCTACAAAATGACGGAATTTATTTAAAATCCCCAAACTTAGTGCAAAAGGAACGAAAACCAAAATTTTTTTTAAATAAATCATAAATTTAACTCTTGAAAATATGTAAAAGTTACTTCCTAAATAAATCATAGAATGAAAATAAAATATCTTTGATAAAACCTCAGCTTTCATAATCCACTGTATACGTAAAGCCCCATAAACCATCACAAAAGAAGAGTTTGAAATCAATTGTAACAAACAGAACTTTGACACAGACTAACTCTTGTTTTAGAAATCAGAAAAAAGGTCGACACCTAATTTGACCAGAACTGCCTCTCGTTGCCTGAAATGCAATGCGTCATCATAGACGCACCCTGAACCCTTAATTAATAAATACTTCATAGGTGTCGCCTAAAATTCTACTTTATGTAGGAAACTATAATTACATTTCCGTCTAAATAGGATAAAAGTACCTTCTATATAAATGTCTAAAATTTAAACTAACTCATCAGCGTTTTGGCTCAAGAAGGCCATGGCGAAAAAAAGAAAGGCAAAGAAAAACCCTCTCAGCCAATCTTTTCTGAAGCAAAACAATGCTTTCCAAAAAAAACATGGCATTTTTGAAACGCCTTCTATTATAAAATATTCTATTGTATTTTTAACATAGTAAATTGACAATTTCTTATAATTGAATCGAACCAATTAAAATGTTTCAATTATTATTAGCTTTAACTTAAATGAAAGCTTCCTATGCCACAGGTCCATATGGGACCATGAACTCTCGAAAGGTAGGCATAGACGATAACAACTTGAGAAGGTTTATCCATACGTAAATCTGTTTACACAATCTAGAAGATAGCGTTAGAGATAAATGATATTTATTATTTTATTTCAATTTTCTTGATTTAAGGTCAATTTAAAAACTTTACACATATACTTTAAATCATATATTTGCCCATAAACATGATGTAGTTAGATAACGTTTCGACCGCACTTCGGTCTTTTTCAAATCTAAAAAATGGAGACGGGCGTAGAATTTTAATTTAGTATTTTTACATTTAATATTTTATTTTGTTAGTATTACCTTAGAACGTAAACTATTAAGGAAGGTACATTTATTTTTAATTTTATAAAAATGGAAAGTGAAAATTTTCCTTCTTACCTCAATACGTAGGATTATTCAAAACGGCACAAGATGTCACATTTCCACATATATACATACACATCGATACAATTAAAACACACATATTATGTTAAAACATTAAGACATCACAGTGGTTATTCCAGTATTGAAATATAAAATTTACTCAGGTTGTTGACGTCCTTCTTATCGTTGATGGCATTTTTACTTTTTTGTATTTTGACCATCTCAAAAAATTCTCTTTTTTAGTTTGCGGTCCGGATTTTAAGATTTTGGTGTTACTATAATCAAAGGTATGTTTTTTTGAATTTTCATGATTTGTTAGAGCCGTCGCGCTTTTTTTTGTCATACTTGTGACCCTTCAGTCGGTTTTCCAAGTATTGGCTAGTTTGACCTATGTACACACTGTTGCAATCTTTGCAGGGTATTTCATAAATAACATTACTTTTTTTGTTTTTTGGGATTTTGGATTTTAATCTGGAAAAAGTATTTGATAGTAGATTGGAAGCCTTGTGACAAGTTTGAATATTATATTGTTTAAATAATTTTTGAAGTAGTTGGGATAAGCCGTTTATGAAGGGTAAAGATATAATTTTTTTTGTGTTTGAAGTCTGATTATTTTTTATGTCGTTCGAGTTATAAAATTTGTGGATTCTACTTTTAATGGTTTTATTTATAAGATGTTCGGGATAATTATTTATTTTTAGAGCATTTCTGGCTTTTTCTAAGGCTTGCTTCCGGTATTCAGGATCTGAGAGCATGATGGCGCGATCTGCTAAACCTACAATTACGGATTTTTTTTGGGAATTTGGGTGGTTGGATTTATAGTTTAAGGATCTAGAAGACCAAGTAGATTTTGTATACCATTCAGTTTTCATATTTTCGCCTATATGGTGTATTGTTAAGTCTAAAAAGTTAATTCTGTTATTTTTTTCGACTTCAATTGTAAATTGTAAGCTTTTATGAAATTCGTTAAATGTAGTTAACACATTATTTACTTGATTTTCTGGTATTGTAGTAATGCAGTCATCAACATAACGGTAAAAAAATGGTATGTCAAAGTTTAGATTTTTAAAACTTTTGTTTCCAGGTCTTCCATGACTATTTGTGCTACAACGCTTGATATGGAGGCACCCATTGCGCATCCCTCTGTTTGTTGATATAACTTGATCTTCATATAAAAAATATGTGGAGTTAAGGGTTAATTCAACTGCTTTGATAAATTTCTCTTGTGGTATATCTGTATATTTTTTAATTTCTGACCACTTTTCTTTTATTACTTTAAATGCAAGTGGTATGGGTACATTTGTATATAAGGATATCACGTCTAACGAGATTAGCAGGTAGTTTTTTGGAATTTTTATATTTTTTATTTTTTGTTTAAATTGAAATGAATCTTTTACATAATAGTTGTTTTTGTATATAATATTACTGAGGATACCTTTTAAGTAATTTGATACAGGGGTGTATGGGGATTGTATGCAAGAAACTACTGGACGCAATGGGATATCTTTTTTATGAAGTTTTGGTAATCCGTATATTTTTGGTGGCACGGCGTTTCGAATTTTGAGGTTTTTAGCAGTATTTGGAGAGATAAATTGTTTTTTTTCCCAAAAATCAATTAGTTCGTTATTTTTTTTTTTTTTTGGTATTGGTTTGTGGGGTCCAATTTAGTTTTTTTGTATGTTTTTGTATCATTCAATAAGGAATTCATTTTTTTTGGAATACTCTGTTGCTTGCATTATTACGGTTTTGTTAGATTTATCGGCTCTAAGTATTTTCATTTCAGGGTTTTCTTTTAAGAATTTTTTAGTTTTCGTTATTTTTGAAGAAAAATTATTATTGTTGTTTTTATGAGCTTTAAGTTTGTTTTTAAAATTAGTAATTATATTGCAAGTTTTTGCCCTGATTTGATCTTTTTCTTCCATTTTTAAATAACTGAAACTACCCTTCATATTAGGGAACTCAATCGAGAATTAGATAGACTTAAAGATCAATTAATAGGATGTTTGCCGGAAAATATATTTAATAAATTCATACATCGAACATCGACCAATATTGAAAAACATTTTCAAAATATATAAGAAAGAAATAAAAATAAAATTATTAACCTAATTACAAAACAAAGGCCCTCAGCTCAAATCACAACAACAACTTGGATTGAAAATTTAACAGATAAACATATTCCGGATTTTGCAACAGATGTACTCAGCTTAGGTCCCAACTTTGCGGTAGAAATAAATAACGAAAAACAATTACTAACAGAAAACATAATTTGTAATATAGAAACAGGTATATACAATTTAAAAATGAAAGAAAAAGATCAAATCAGGGCAAAAACTTGAAATATAATTACTAATTTTAAAAACAAACTTAAAGCTCATAAAAACAACAATAATAATTTTTCTTCAAAAATAACGAAAACTAAAAAATTCTTAAAAGAAAACCCTGAAATTAAAATACTTAGAGCCGATAAATCTAACAAAACCGTAATAATGCAAGCAACAGAGTATTCCAAAAAAATTAATTCCTTATTGAATGATACAAAAACATACAAAAAAATTAAATTGGACCCCACAAACCAATACCAAAAAAAAAAATAATGAACTAATTGATTTTTGGGAAAAAAAAACAATTTATTTCTCCAAATACTGCTAAAAACCTCAAAATTCGAAACGCCGTGCCACCAAAAATATACGGATTACCAAAACTTCATAAAAAAGATATCCCATTGGGTCCAATAGTTTCTTGCATACAATCCCCATACACCCCTCTATCAATTTACTTAAAAGGTATCCTCAGTAATATTATATACTAAAACAACTATTATATAAAAGATTAATTTCAATTTAAACAAAAAATAAAAAATATAAAAATTCCAAAAAACTACCTGCTAATCTCGTTAGACGTGATATCCTTATATACAAATGTACCCATACCACTTGCAATAAAAGTAATAAAAGAAAAGTGGTCAGAAATTAAAAAATATACAGATATACCACAAGAGGAATTTATCAAAGCAGTTGAATTAACCCTTAACTCCACATATTTTTTATATGAAGATCAGTTATATCAACAAACAGAGGGATGCGCAATGGGTGCCTTCATATCAAGCGTTGTAGCACAAATAGTCATGGAAGACCTGGAAACAAAAGTTTTAAAAATCTAAACTTTGACATACCATTTTTTTACCGTTATGTTGATGACTGCATTACTACAATACCAGAAAATCAAGTAAATAATGTGTTAACTACATTTAACGAATTTCATAAAAGCTTACAATTTACAATTGAAGTCGAAAAAAATAACAGAATTAACTTTTTAGACTTAACAATACACCATATAGGCGAAAATATGAAAACTGAATGGTATACAAAATCTACTTGGTCTTCTAGATCCTTAAACTATAAATCCAACCACCCAAATTCCCAAAAAAAATCCGTAATTGTAGGTTTAGCAGATCGCGCCATCATGCTCTCAGATCCTGAATACCGGAAGCAAGCCTTAGAAAAAGCCAGAAATGCTCTAAAAATAAATAATTATCCCGAACATCTTATAAATAAAACCATTAAAAGTAGAATCCACAAATTTTATAACTCGAACGACAGAAAAAATAATCAGACTTCAAACACAAAAAAAATTATATCTTTACCCTTCATAAACGGCTTATCCCAACTACTTCAAAAATTATTTAAACAATATAATATTCAAACTTGTCACAAGGCTTCCAATCTACTATCAAATACTTTTTCCAGATTAAAATCCAAAATCCCAAAAAACAAAAAAAGTAATGTTATTTATGAAATACCCTGCAAAGATTGCAACAGTGTGTACATAGGTCAAACTAGCCAATACTTGGAAAACCGACTGAAGGGTCACAAGTATGACAAAAAAAAGCGCGACGGCTCTAACAAATCATGAAAATTCAAAAAAACATACCTTTGATTATAGTAACACCAAAATCTTAAAATCCGAACCGCAAACTAAAAAAAGAGAATTTTTTGAGATGGTCAAAATACAAAAAAGTAAAAATGCCATCAACGATAAGAAGGACGTCAACAACCTGAGTAAATTTTATATTTCAATACTGGAATAACCACTGTGATGTCTTAATGTTTTAACATAATATGTGTGTTTTAATTGTATCGATGTGTATGTATATATGTGGAAATGTGACATCTTGTGCCGTTTTGAATAATCCTACGTATTGAGGTAAGAAGGAAAATTTTCACTTTCCATTTTTATAAAATTAAAAATAAATGTACTTTCCTTAATAGTTTACGTTCTAAGGTAATACTAACAAAATAAAATATTAAATGTAAAAATACTAAATTAAAATTCTATGCCCTTCTCCATTTTTAGATTTGAAAAAGACCGAAGTGCGGTCGAAACGTTATCTAACTACATCATGTTTATGGGCAAATATATGATTTAAAGTATATGTGTAAAGTTTTTAAATTGACCTTAAATCAAGAAAATTGAAATAAAAATATATACTCAAACTGGTCAAAGAAAAATTAAACCAATAAAAATATATATATATATATATATATATATATATATATATATATATATATATATATATACATATATAAATATATTGCTATAGTCTATTCCGTCACATTTTTTTCCACCTATAATTTAAAAAAAATGACTTCTGTACGGCGGTTTCCTAATTTACAAGGCTTTTTCTCAAGCTTTACTCAATGTATATGTGAAATTTCAGGCACCTAGTATCAACGCCAGAATGTTGTGGTATTTTGTGTGCCCTAGAAATAATTTGAATTATTATGAAAGTACATAGGAAAAGCACATCTTTTTTTTGCTTTTAGTTTAGAAACATGTAGATAGTAATCAATTAATACAAGACTTTTCATGTAAAATTTGTTTGCGTTTAGAACTTTGACCTGAACAATCTCAACTACAGGGTTGTCCAAAAGTTATGAGGCATAGAACACCAAATACTCGATTGAAAATATTGAGAGTTACTTATAGTGTAAAAGTTCGGCACATAGCGAGCTTTTTTAGCTTTTTTTGTAAATCATCTTATGAGAAATGTGACGAAAAATATTTGTATTAATAGATTTTTTACAAATTTCATAAATACACAAAATGATGAGTATTTTAAAAGCATGAATGATGAAATTAAGTTAATATTATTATTGTATTAAGTTAAGACACCAAATTATGGTATTACTTATAGAGTCGGTATTATTCCTTTTGAACATTTTCGTCCATTTGAATGAGTTTAATTTAAAACTTTAAAAGCGCGAAGTTAGGTACAATTTAATATTGAAGTGATAAATCTGAACTTAGGAATTTCATAACAGCGTTATCGAACTGGAAGTTCAAGACTTTTTCAAACTTTAGAAAACTTCTTGATTCCACCGATGGGAATTCCTCTGAGGTCACTCATCACATGTTTTGGGAAACACGTTTGTGTACCCGACAAGAAATACTTTTTCATTTTCTTACCCCTATAGACTAGTGGTTTCCTAACTTACTTCTAAAACTTGTATATCATTGTTCTGGCTAGTTCTTACGCTATAATGTTTGTGTAGAATAAGACAAACACTTTTCCGAGTTTCTTTTATTGATTTTGTTTCAGCAAACATAATTACACATTTGCCCTTTTCACTTAAATTAAACTTTCTTGAGGTTTTCAAGGAGATATTTATTTGACTTGCCCACCTTATAGAAAAACATATTTATAGTTATATTTTTATAATACACAAGGTGCATAAATATTTTGAAATCAAACAATCCAATAAAATTAATGTGATTACCATTTATAGCTTCATTATGTGAACTCCAAAACCCAAAAGTATTAAATTTTTATTTGGTAAAAGGAAGGTATTGTAATCGTGAAAGATCACCCTCCGGGATTTTTGCAGATCTTTACATTTTAGGGTCCCTAGATTCCGAAAAACAATTCCAGAATTTCTGCAAGGGGAATATCATCTTCGTCGCTGATCTCTGGTTCATATTCACTAGTTGATTCATTTTTGTTGTCTAGCCTAATTAACAGTTTTTCTAGTTGAGATTTAACAAGATAAATACTTCATGCTTTAAACTTTAAAGCAATTACCTTGTTCAGGATAGCAGAGAATTTCAGATTAAATGGTAGTGCGTTGCTTGACTCTAGCTCTTAATGTTTCTTGCAAATCAGTGTTAGTTGTGTGGAGAGTTGGAATTTTGGATAATTCCTTCAACATGCATTTTTAATTTGTCAAAAGCCGGGGTACAATTGCACAATAATACAATCAATCAAAAAAATCGGGATAATCCCGATATTTTCGAGACAGGTTCCTCCTCCCAGAACCCAGGATTTACATCCCTAATTTGTCCGTAGTGGAATTCTGTATGAAGATGTAGACAAAAGCGAATTTATAGACTATTATAATAATAATATGAAATATTACCTGATAACTACCTTTATTAGATAATTCTTCATAACATGTTTGTTTGGTTTATAAAAAAACAACGTAGATTTTACATATTTAAGTACACTTTTTTTACCTCCATTTTATTTACTAACAAATTAGTTTTTCGCTCGATGTACTCTTAACTATTTTATATCTTTTAGTTATGTATATCTGTGTACATACTTGTATATAAAACACTACTGGAAGTTACAATAGTATAATTATTTAATATTGAATATGTAAAAATTGGAACGAACCACTAAACTTTTATCAAACCGTCAACGGTGATATTTGTAAATGTTAAAATTGTAAAGTTTACGTGGAAAGTTACATAAATAAATGAATATTCGGTATACCAGTAAAACTTAACTAATTTAACGAATGATTTCACAATTAAACACTAAAACATGTCGAGTAGAACAAAAACACGAGTTCGACATGGACAATTGCGTGTTAAAAATATCAATTACTGATGACGGACAGAGATAATGGTCACGGTTGTATTTAAAGGGTCTTCTGCTGGAAAATACTTTACAATAATGAATTCTATATTCATGTCATTGGCGCCTATCACTACAAAGTATAAATATTTTATGTAGAGTATTCTGAGATTATTGATTTATAAACCCACAGTACCTATATATATATATATATATATATATATATATATATATATATATATATATATATATATATATTTTTTTTTCAACTGAGGTTCAGTTTTTAATATTTTATCTTCTTCACAGTTGGATGTATGATTTTTGGACATTTCGTGGTTTGTTGATGCTGTAGTGTTTTTCTTGGCGTATTTGTGTTTTGCTCTATTTTCCAAATATAGGCTTGTTTGTCCAATATAAATACCGTTGCAATTGTTGCAAGGAATCTGATATATCTGAAACTATATTGCTTTTTTTTATTAATTGGCGTTTTTGTTTTTAAATTACTGAAATTTCTTACCAACAAGTTATATCCTTTGTAGCCTGTCACGATGTTATATTTTACAAACATTTTTTGAAATTGCTGGGATAAACCATTTATGAAAGGCAAAGAAATGCATTTTGTTTCTGGACAATTTGATTCAATATTAGAGAGTTTTCAGAATTGTAATATTTATCAATTCTGATTTCGAGTAATTTGTTAACTAACTATGAAGGGTACTGGTTTCGTTAAAATGCTGTTTTAGCTTTTCTAATGGCTTTATCTCTGAACTCAGTATCAGAAAGTTTAATTTTTCGATCTGCCAGACAAATAATTACAGATTTTTTTTTGAGATATTTGGTGACAAGAGGTAAAATTTAAGTATCGAGAGGACCAAGTTTGTTTTGTGTACCATTCTGTTTGAATTTCATTTGCTATATGATTACCAAACCATCATATATATGTTTTAAAAGAGACCTTTTGATTTGTTGTTTAACATAATGACCTTAAAAATTAAGAAAAATATATTATGGAAAAAGGGTCAAAGAATACAAAAGCAATATATATATATATATATATATATATATATATATATATATATATATATATATAGTCATATATATAGTCAATTGGGTAAGTAAATTTAAAGCTCTGCCACGAACTGACAGACAGGCAGGCAGATCGACGGAATAGATAAAACATATTTATTGGGATCTAGGGATATAAAACGTGAAGACATGTAAAACCTGAGTAGGTGATTTTTTCACGATTACAAACATTTTCTTTGGCCGCCATTTTATTCGGCCATCTTGAATTACTACTATAATTTTACTAGTTGACCCCTATAACACAATTAATTATGGCACACAATTTAAAATCAATCTAAAAAGTAGTTTTTTCAGGCTGAATTTTTAAATATTTTATTAAGGCGCCATTTTGTTCCGCCATCTTGGATTCGCACCAAAGTTTTACAAGTTGATTCCAACATAATATTTTGAAGTTTGTGCAAAATTTGAGAGAGGTTGGATAAGCAGTTTGCCAATAATAATTTTTTTAACGTTTCACTATGCCGCCATTTTGTTTCACCATATGGGATTTTTACCAAAATATTACCAGGTCATCCCCATATAAACTTTAATTTTGGATCAAAATTTGAAATCAATCGGGTAAGTAGTCATCACGCTATGGTGCGAACTGACAGACACACAGACCGACAGACGGGCCCACGGAAAAGGAAACATATATTTTCGCATCTAGCGACGCTAAAACATGAAGATATGTAAGCCTGAGAGGGTGATTCTTTCACGATTACAGACATTTTATTTGGCCGCCATTTTGTTGGGTTATCTTAAATTAGTACAACAATTTTGCTAGTTGATCCCTATACCACAATTAGTTATGGCACACGATTTGAAATCAATCCATTAAGCAGTTTTTTTCAGGCTGATTTTTTAAATATTTTATTAAGGCGTCATTTCCGTCTTGGATTCGTACCAAAATGTTACCAGTTGATTCCTCAATAATACTTGATGTTTGTGCAAAATTTGAGATCAATTGGATAAGAATTTTTTTAATAATAATTTTTTTAACAATTCACTAGGCCGCCATTTTGTTTCCCCATTTTGGCCAGCTCATCCCCATATGATCTTTAATTTTTGTTCAACATTTTAACTCAATCGAGTAAGTAGTTTTTAGCTATGCCGCGAACAGACCGACAGACAGACCAACGGATTTGAGAAAACATATTTTTCGACATTCAGGGGCCCTGAAACGTGAAGATCTGAAAAAATCTCGGAGGGTGATTTTTTCACGAATACAATACTTCCCTTTTAAGAGGGAAGTAAAAAGGTATGAAATGTAACACAATTTCAAAATGAAAGAAGGTTCAAACTTTACAATAACAATGATAATAACAACAAGAAAAACGCCTATTTTGTATAATAATTATACAAATAACGATCTTACGCAACTTATAATAAATTCCGAAAATGTTTACCATTAACGTCTATACATTTTCTAACGGCTTAAATTAACCTTGCTCATAAGTCTATGAATATTTACGTTTGTGTATGAGGAACATTTCGGTCAGTGTATGCTTCTATGTAAAGCTGACGTGCTTCCTCTGCATTTCTATTTGCTATTCTATAGCAGAAGTGTATGTCCCGATATTTTACATTCGAATATTATAGTATGTTGACAAGTAACTGATTATCTAACGTCAGATCTCGCAACATTTGAAACAAGGCGACTTTTTTTATGCCATTTAAAAATTTGGTTTAATTTGATGAAAACTTTGATGCCAAACGAATTTATCGATTCTAAATAAGAGTACATTATTTTTGGTGTTTTCTTATTATCTTCAAAATGGCATCTCCGTTTTTGCAATATCTGTAACAATAAAAAGAGCTGTGATAAATAAATTTTGAATTTCAAGTGTAGTGCTCTCTGGCGACGCTCCAGTGAATTAGTTTTATTTTAGGAATCTAGGGTTTATTAAGCTTAATTTGTGTTTCTCATATTATCTTGATTCGTGACAGATTAAATTTAATATGACGAAAAAGAAAAAAATTAAAATTGAACTTTGCACCTCTTGAAAAACAAACAGATTCCGATTTTTTTAAAATGACTTACTGCATTATTTTTTCATGTGAAATCACCACCTTAAGTTTTATGGCATTGTTCCCGAACACCCTATATATCCGGAACGATTTTGGGGAAGACATATTTATATTCCTATTCTGCCCATTAAAATCGACTTTTATGCAAATGCAGCCTTTATGTCACTTTTGTGTTAAACATTTCTAAGGGCTGTACTATTTGCATGTTTCTTTTTACAATTTTTTTACAAATGATTTTAGTCAAGATAAAAATTTTAAACATTGAGCAGTCTAGTAATTTAAAAATGATAGCTGGGCGACTTTTTGAAGGGCAAAAGGGTCAAGCAGCACAACTTTTGAGAGGTCTTTTCCACCTTAACTTATCCCCAAAATATTATGGCATGAAAATTACCTATTTTAAAATGTTTAATACTTTAAGAGAATTATCTTTTTGAATTTCGCTTCCTTCGTAAAAGGGAAGTATTGTACTCGCGAAAAAATCACCCTCCAAGATTCTTTCAGACCTTTACGTTGCAGGGTCCCTAGATGCCAAAAAACATGTTTTCTTAATTTCGTATTATGTAGGAATCAATTGGTAATATTTTAGCATGAATCCCAGATGGCGAAACAAAATGGCGACTCAATCAAATATTTAAAAATTTAGGATTAATCTCATATTTTGTGCCATAACTAATTTTGGTACAGAGATCTGTTAAAATCGCGGTACGAATCTAAGATGGTGAAACAAAATGACGGCCAAATTAAATGTTTGTAATCGTGAAAAATCACCCTCTCAGATTTTAAATATATTCACGTTTTAGCGTCCCTAGATCCCAAAAAATATGTTTTATCAACTCCGTCGGTCTGTTTGTCGATCTGTATGTCTGTCTGCCTATCAGTTCGTGCCTATCAGTTCGCGTCAGCTTAAAAACTACTTTCTAAATTGACTTGAAATTTTGGTTAAAAATTAAGGGTCATATGGGGTAAAAATCCAATATACCGGAACAAGATGACGACCTAGTGAAATGGTACAAAAAATATTACTAAAAAACTAAGTACTCAATTTACCTCAAACTTCGCAAAACGTATCAAGTGTTACATAGGAATGAACTGATAATATTTTGATATGAATCCAAGATAGCAAAACAAAATGGCGGCCTCGGAAAATATTTAAGAAATCAGCATGAAAAACTACTTTTTTTGCAATCATTAAGTGTGATATCGAGATAAACTGGTAAAGCTGTGGTACGAATTCAAGACGGCGAAACAAAATGGCGGCCAAATAAAATGTTTAAAAAATCAAGGTAGAAAAAATCTTATTCAGTTTTGCAGAAAAAGTAAATATGATATAGGGATAAACTGGTACAAATTCAACATGACGTCAGTGTGTGTCAATGTAAAAACTACTTATAGAATTTATTTTAAATTATGTCCAAAAATCAAGTATGGCATGGGTAGAAACCTGTAAAATATTGGTACAAATCCAATATGGTGGAACAAAATGGCGCCCCATAAAAATGTTTGAAAAGACAGTATATATGTTTTACTAAATGACTATGTACAAAACTAAATTAGGTTACATTTCACTATTCCTAATAGAAGGAAAAAAATCATAATGAGATTAGTTCGCAGTTGACGAAATTTAACGATTTTTTTATAGTCATTGATAATATCTGATGTCCTATATTATATGTATTAAAGCTTCAGTAAAATTAGGAATGCTATCTTATTGAAATCCCTGTCTTGTTTGGCTGAAATTTCCTGAAAGGCCATGATTAATTTGGATGTTTAGTATTATAGTAAACAGTTTTAAAATTGTACACTGAATCATTTTTAGTTACCAGGAATTGTTTTGAATCCTCTTCTAAAAATAATAATTCCATGTTAATTCGTCGGGATTAGTAAGATGTGTAGAATAATATTTAAAAGTTCGGTTTAGCTCTATTTTTTATTGTTATTATTTCTTGGATTTTTTTATTTTTGACTCTAATTACAGCTTTTTAAAAATATGAAATGTTAAGAATAAAAAATCATTTACTTGGAACCTTCGTACGTCGTAATTAATCCCTTCTTTTAGCACAAAAAGTGGAATGTATCGTACTTTATGTACAGGGTCGCTGGTGGGGATTGAAACGGTCGGTTATTTTCAAAAATAAGAGGGCTAGCAAATAAATTTATTGGAGTAAAGAAAAACTAATAGTACAGGAGTGGTCATAAAGTCACAACAAAACAAAGTTGATCTCAAAAAATTGAGCTCGCTAGCTACAACTTTTATATAAATCTTGTACTGTTGGCATTGGACAATTATTGTCATGTGCACATTATTGTTTATCTTTTATTTTGTTCTCTTTTGGGTAAATAAAAAACGTATTATTATTATTATGATTCAAATTGACAACATCCCTGTCATAAGAGACAATGTGAAAGCAGGACATTCTAACTTACAAAAACCCATTTAACGGAGCAATATTTTACAGGGTATTCAACTTAAAATAACAAAGTTGACGATTTTTTTACTTTCCAATTCTTTTAGTAAATCCTCGAGGTTCCGATAAAACCCTAACAATTTTGCACAAATAAAGTTTTTGTAGAACACGACTTAAGAATTTTAAAAATTAAACTTTGTTTTTAAAAAACAGTTTTATTTCAAAATTATGTTTTTATAGTAAGGAGCTAAGTAAAAGAATGCTTCATACAACTATATTGAAACAGAATGAAACTTCTGGCCCTGGGAATCTGCATCAGCAAAACGATAACAGTTCTTGAAATTGCCAGTGTGGGAATCCTCTTCGTCAGCGGTTTCCCTGGCAAACGTACATGTAAGTCCCGTTCAAAATACAATTGAAAACCCTGCACATTTATCCAGATATGGGGTAGAATTATATATCTTAGGTATCTAATTATTTTTGCGCCCGAAATGAAAATTATTAGGTATGCAAAGATTTGGGACGCCCGAGTTGCGAAGGATTCATGTACATTTTTAAAAAGGCCCGAGTAGCGACACACGATTTGAGAAAATACCATTCGTTAGTCCATACGTGTTTGGACTTTGTTGCTTTTGGGTATGTCTGAGATGTTCCGTAATTTTATAAGACCAAGGTCTTCGTTCCACATTCAAACCAATGTTAAGTACCTATATAACTATATATCACAATATTTCGTATGAAAGGGACAATTCTCTTTTGTTTTCGTTTTATTCTCCAATATAAACAAATAAATAACTCTGCATTACACGTGTCCGACCCCCATTGACCAGGAATTTAAATACCGATTTTATCAAAAATATTACAGAGCTAAACAAAACTTTTATAATATATTATTTCAGCCTAAATTATTTTAAATGAAATACCAATAATTGTTTGGTCACGCACGTTTGAGTACAATAAAAACTAAACGAGAACAGTAAAACTTTTTGACTTTCTGGGGTGATGTAATTAGTTGGTTCAACGATGGCGAATTATTCAAAATGACTCCTGCTGATTTGGATACGTTCCAAAAGGTTTTGTTATTATAATGCTAATCACTGGCCGACAAGATTTTTCTAATACAGGCCAGCTCATTATTTTCACAATGAAAATACCCTCCCAATAATAAAAAAAATATTCGGAAAGCCCTAATACGTACCATTTTTAATAGCCTAATTAGAACCTTTTATATTGCCAGGTAAACAATTTTATTGTGGGGCGGCTAAAGTGGTTCCATTTTACAACAGAAAAATTACCTAGACTGGGTTGTTTACATTAGACATAAAATAAACGTTAAACATCACTCTTCTGTTGAGTTTCGAATTGAGTGGTTCTCTGTGTATCGATAAGCAAGTGTATGTGAAGACGGGAAGTTCGAGTCAAACGAGCCGAAGTTGCAAAATTTCTCCTGACAAATTTTGTTATACTTGTGGAGAATTTCTGTTGGGGCAAGTTTTGTTTACCTGAAATGGGTTATTTGGAAAAAAAATATTTGATTGCCTTCTAGAAACCCTTCTTAACAACGGAAATGAAAAATTTTCCTGCGGAAATGCGTCATTTCCATTGTAATTTTTTTTTTTTTTAATTTAGAAGCTTGCGGGATCTTGGAGCGAATAGGGTGCTGGGTGTTACTTTAAAGGGAAAAGAAATCTTTTCTAGAAGTGTTTCTTAACAACGGAAATGAAAAAATTTATTGCAGAAACGCGTTATTTTCATTTTCATACACAGTTCAGTATACCTGAAATCAGTTACATGAAAACTTTGCTTGGCATCTCATCCCAAATGCTTTCCCAATCACCAAAATGCCAAAATGTTACTGCGGAAATTTGTCGTTTTAATTTTCCGACAAAATTTTGTATAGTTTAGTTTACCTGAAATCAGTTACATAAAAAAGAAGCTTTGATTTATATTCTAAACTTTTTCCTCAAGATAAAAATGTTAAAATTTGTCTGCGGAAATTTGTCATTTACATTTTTCACGGAAATTTTGAGCGCTTTTCCAGGGCGCGGCACGATTGCGGACGAAACATTAGTATTCAGTTTTTCACAAAATGAAGTGAGGGCACGATTGCGGAATGTAAAAATAACGGCTGAACGCATCGTATTGTCAGCGACATTTTATACCCGTATACGTGACAGCCCGAAATTTTTTTTAGATAATCTCAATAATTTGTCTGAGTCACGAAGTTTCATATAAGTATCTGTCTGCATATCTTTGAGAACTTCAAGGAATATAAACAAAGAAGGATGATCCTTTCTTGAGTCAGGCAATCGAACAAATATATACGAGCATTCCGCAATAATGCCATCGATTATTTTGCCTCCATCCGCAATCATGCCTTCGTTTTCGTTACTTAAAAAATGTAGAAGAATTTAGAATGTAAATCAAAGTTTTTTTTTTGTGTAACTGATTTTAGATATTCTAAACTATACAAAATTTCCGCAGAAAATGAAAATGACAAATTTCCGCAGACACATTTTAACATTTTCGTGCTTGGGAAAGAGTTTGGGATGAGATGCAATGCAAAGTTTTCATGTAACTGATTTCAGGTATACTAAACTGTGCAGAACGGAAATGACGCATTTCCGCAGCAAAATTCTTATTTTCCGTTATTTAGAAAAGCTCCTAGAATATGTAAAACTAGATACTTTCCTTATAACCAATTTCAGGTAAACGAAACTTGAGCCTTTCTGTTGAAATCACAAGCCAGGCCATTTTCCGAAAATGTAAAAAAAGCCTACTTTAAATATTTTGGTGTGTTAATTGTGGATCAAGATAAGCGGTGGGCTCCCCATGTGTGCTGTGTTAGTTGTAGTGTATCATTGGTGCAGTGGATGAAGGGAAAGAGAAAAACCATTCTGACGATTGTTATTTTTGCCTCACGAAGACTGCTTCCAAAAGGGAAAGCACCATATAGAATATCCAAATTTGCAATGTGCCATACGACCTGTTCCTCATAATGCAAATTTGCCAGTGCCGATTGCGCCTTTAAATTGGCAAGCTGTTGATTTGGGAGTAAATGGAGATAACGCATCATCAGGCAGCTCAGAAGAACAGTGCACCGATCCCACTTTTACTACAGGTCTCAGTTCCGGCGAGCCACATTTGATTGTTCAAAGTAAATTAAATGATTTAGTACGTGATTTAGGGTTATCCAAGCAACAGTCAGAACTTCTAGGTTCTCGTCTTAAGAAATGGAACCTATTGGCCAAAGAAACAAAAATTACGAATTTTAGAAAAAGAAATGCTATGTTTTCTGAATTCTACAGTATGGAAAATACCTAAGACAAGTCTTTCCCCAGTTAAGTGATGCCAAATTAAAAGAAGGCATTTTTATAGGGCATTTTCACGGAAAAGCTAACCAGGTAGGAACTCAGAGCATGGAATTCATTTGTTAATGTAGTAAGAGAATTTTTAGGCAACAATATGGATGAAAATTATGAACAATTAGTTAATGAACTCTTAGATGCCTATACAGCGCTTGGTGCCAGAATGTCATTAAAAATTCACTTCCTTCATTCCCATCTGTCATTTTTTCCTCAAAATTTGGGAGCTGTTAGTGACGAGCAGGGTGAAAGGTTTCGCCAAGATATCAGAACAATGGAAATTCCGTACCAAGGACGATGGGATCCATCCATGATGGGTGACTACTGTTGGTTTTTGAAGAGAGAAGATAGGACACCTCGTAAACGGAAAAATAAATTTTAATTAATGTTTTAAGTTAATATTTTTCTCGTTTGCTTTTCTCTTAGATGTATGGTATGTTTAATAGGGGAAAACTGTAAACATAGTCAATAAACAGGGTTAAGAATCTTCTGAAATCATTTTTTCTATGGATATTAAGTATCGTAACATTCGATATGGTTCTACAACTCTAACAAGAAAACCCTACGTGCTACAACTTTCTATTTGTCATTTTCGTATTTGGATAGGTCCATTTTATTAGATTATGCTATTCTGATTTGTGTTACAACAACAAATTTTTTTTTGTCGGACAGTAAATTGAGCATCCATTATTAATTAAAAATTTGATGTAAGCATTCTTGTGGATTAATATAATATACGAGTGTCCCTCAGAAGTGGCTCACTCTTATACCTTTTTGTTTTTTGAAATAACTTTTTGAAATTTGATATGCTCATATGAGACACAAATTTAAATTTTTTGACATATTAATTTTTTCGAGCCACTTCCAAATAGGACACATATATTTTTGCTTATTTGGATAAAAGATGGCATTTTGAATATATTGACACCCTTTTTGTCAATTTTTGACACATCGAATAATTTGTATTATTATTTTTGTTTTTCAATCTAAGATGCTATGATTCCCCAAAATTGGTTCATTTGTGATCAAGTAGTACGGGAAAAGTTGGCCTTGGTTGACCTTAAGAACGTTTTTTCTGCAGTTTTGAAATCAGTATTCTTATGTGTACTCGATTTTTTCGAATGGAAAGAAGGTGGCTTGGGGGGCTTTTATAACAGACCATTTCTTTCCGAACATTTTGATACCACACACTCTAATATTATTTTTACTCACTTTCCCAAAGGAATCAAAAATATTATTACTCATTATATACAGCATAATAATGGGTGCTTGGTCATGACTTCATCTAGTTACCTATGATTTCAAACAGTTGATGATGGTGCTATGACTACAGAGAAAAATGCATATAAAACAGTTTGGAAAAGCGCAGTAGGCTAGGGACCGAGAAGCTATGAAACAAAAATGTGGCGACTTTGAAAATAAAACAGTGTTGACAATTTTCATATTTGCCTCAATTATTAGGCACGTTTTTACTGAAGTATACTTAAGTAGAAATACTTATAGTTGTTTGATAAAAAAATTAAGTTTTCAATTTTAAATATGGCAAGTTACAAGTGAAAAAATCGATTTGATTTTGATTTTTAGGGAATGTAGACAGAATTCCGTTGAAGTTGCGAAATTGTACACATAATTTTTTCCAAAGTTGGTTGAGAAATCGCGCCAAGAGCGTGAAGCTTATCATAACGCAGCATTTATCGTAAGTGAAGAAAAAGAAATACAAGTGTTAGCATACGTGGAGGTGAACATGACTGTCTCTCTTAGAGAAATCGCATTAGAATGCCAAATATCAAAGAATTCGGTATGGAGAATTTTACGTACGCATAAATATCGTTCCTATAAATATCAACACCCTTATCAGGAATATATTGCAATTGGTATTTAGCAAAGTATTTTCAAAATAACATCTTTCCATTTAAAAATGTTTATACCGATGAAAGCCGTTTCACAAATTAGGGAGTTTTCAATAGGAATAATAAAAGGTATTGGGCTAAAGAAAACCGCCGTTTAATGCAGGCTGGAAACTTCCAGGAATGGTTCGGCTTTAACTGTTGGGAAGGAATTATCGGGGATAGGATTTTGGGACTAATAATTTTTGATGTATATTTAACAGGGGAGAGATACCAACACTTCTTGACCCATGAAATCCAAGAACTTTTGGAAGAAATTCCGTTCAATCGATTCCCAATATTTTACCAACAAGATGGCGCCCCGACTCACAATACGAGGGCTGTAGCCAACCCTTTGAATACCACGTATGGCGATAATTGGATTGGAAATACTGGATCTGTTTGGTGGCCGGTAAGGTCAATCTGAATGTATGCCTAGCTCGTACCTTTATCATAATTATTCAAATATTTATTTCAGACCTCACCCCCTTGATTTCTTTATGTGGAGCTCTATAAAAAAAATTGAGTGTATAACACAACTTCAGCAACTGGTCATGAGATGGAAAATAAGGCTAGAGTGGCCATAAATAAGATTACGCCTGAGCATTTGAGAGAAATAGTGAGAGCAACTGCAGAAAAGGTTCAGGACGGTGGTCATTTTGAGCATTTGGATCCCTAAAAATTTATTTCCAGTTATTATACCAACTAGTTAAAAGAATAAATTAATTACCTTAGAAATTTAATATATTGTTGTTTCCAATGTTAAGTTATTTTTACCATATTTATAAACAAGTAATATTTTGACAGTCGCCTCATTTCATAGCGTTTTATTCATAGCCTACTATGCCTTATTAAATGTCCGTTTATTTTATTTACATTTCACGCTGCAGCCATAGCAACATCGTCAACTGTTCAATCTGTTCAGTCATGTATAACTAGATGAAGCCAATTATTATGCTGTATGTAATAAGTGATAATAATAATATGTTTTATTGTTTTAGGAGAGTGAGTTAAAATAATATTAGAGAGTGTGGTATTAAAATGTTCGGAAGGAAATGGTCTATTATAAAATCTCTACTAGCCACCGCTTTCCATTTAAAAAGAATCGAGTAAACATAAAAATACTAATTTTGCTGATTTCAAAATCGCATAAAAACGTTCTCAAGGTCAACTATGGTTAACTTGTATTTTTTCCGTACTACTTGATCACCAGCCAACTTTAGGGATTGATAGCATCCTAGATTGAAAAATGAAAATGATAATAAAAACTATTCGATCTGTCAAAAATTGACAAATAGGGTGTCATAATATTCAGAATGCCCTTTTCTATCCAAATAAACAAAGATATATTGGGTGCCCCATTTAAAACTCGAAATTTGTGGACATTTCCAGTCAAACCAGAAGTCGTTCCAAACAAATGAATATGTTAAAAAATTCAAATTTTTGTCTCCTTTACTGAGAGACAGTCGGTATAGTATAAGTACTAAAATTTAAAACGAAAAAATGCCTTACAGAAATGTCTTTAAATTCATAATAATTATTGAATTCAATATATGCTTTATTGTCAAAGAACAGACAGTTCTTATAGGCAAAGCAATATTAAGGCAAAAGTAAAAAACATTTAAAAAGTACAAGTAAGACCCCGTCAAAATTTGACGGCAACTATACGGTTAAAATTACACCTGAAAATGTAGCCTCCACATGCCAAGACGGTGTGGATATTTACAAATCACTGAAAGCTTTGTAAACATTTTTTAGAAGTATATATTATGATATATGTCAACTTTTAAATCTCTAAATAGATACATACAAAATTTGCTTCTAATATTAATCCTTTAATGACTAAACTATCTAGCGCAATAAAACTACAACTCAAAAATAGTAATAATATAGCTCATATAAGGAGAAAAGAGGGATCATAACCGAGACTTGTCGGACTTCACCGACCGTGAGGCGCAACGTAGCCATCGTTATTTGTCGATGATGATTCACTTTTTCAGATATGTTGAGGACCAATAAATGTGTATTCATATTCAGGTCTTTGGAGTGTAGTGAATTTCATAAATTATCAATAAATAATTCAAATTTCAATAAAAAAAATTGTGACTCGGATCAAACTTTTCGAACAAATATTATAAAAAACTTACCTCAAGAACGGCATCTTTCACATTGGCGCAAATTGGCTTTGAGTTTAAACCGTATCAAATTGGAATTATTATCCAAGGTTTCGCTTTCGATTACACGGCGCATCTTCAGGAATGTTTAATCCACGAGGTCTGAAGAGGGAATTCAGTGGAGTAAAGATCTGTGAAGATGCCTCGTGCCATCGAAGGCGAAACGTCGGATAGTAATTCATGATTTCATATATATCGGGTGCCAATTTGAAAGCGAACAGCATTTAATATTTCTTTAACTGGTGACGCTATGAAAATTTGGTGAAACACATCAATTTACATATCAAGGACGACAATTGTTAAGGTATTTGTTGTTGTATTTAATTCAACCCCCTGACCCTCATTGTGTCGTCACAGCCATACATTTTAAGATATTTATTGAAACAATACGATCAAAATTCTTTTCTTTATTTACATTTTGCCGATTTAAATCACGAAATACTTAAAAATGTTTGTGTGTCTTTCAATGCCTTTTTTTTGTTTTGCTTATTTTTGATATTATTTAGAAGTGATAAATGCAGTTTGCATTTGACACACAAGGTATTCAATTATTCATTTGATGAAAATAAGCCGTAGTAATTATTTGTTGGTCATGTTGTATCCTTTTCTTAAAATGGTTTACAGTATTGCCGAACGCGTAGAAATTTACATTTATGGAGCGGAAAATCGTTGCTTCGCATATTTAATGATACGCGTCCAGGAAGAGATGTTAGACACAAGTGTATCTGAGAGCTAGCAGCTAAATTTGAAGAAAATGGATCTGTTTGCAGTAAAAAGAGGAATGAGCCAAGATGTTTTGGTCAAATTGCTATGGCTCCCAGTATATCGCTTACTCAAGATGCAGAACAAACGGTCACATGTATTGAAGCTTCACAAATTTCATCCATACAAGCTACAAATTACTCAAGATGACCCGGACAAAATAAGTCTGTCTAGAGTTTTTTGAAATTATGACTAAGAGGATTATTGCTCAGCCCCAGTTGATAAAAAATATCTGTTTCAGTGATGAATGCATCTTCTATTTAAATGGCAAAATGAACAAACAAAACTGCTATCATTGGAAAGAGTTCAGTCCTCACATTATTATTGAGAGTGGCATACACAATACCCTCAAAAAAGAGATGTTTGGAAGGGCATATTAGGCGATACTATCATTTGTCCCCTGTTCATAGATAGAAATTTAAATCGTCAAATCTATGCGGAAATGTTAGACAGAAGAATAGAGCTTCGTATAATCCATGAGGTGAAAAAGCAAAGGGACTTCGATGGAAATCTCATTTTAGATGAACATTTGCACTTCCAGAAGGACGGACCACCTCCCCATTATGTACCTCAGTAAGAGAGGGTGGGATAATCATTATCAGGAGCAGTGGATTGGTAGGAGAGGACCTAATGAATGGCTACTTAGGTCACCAGATCTGACACCGCTCGATTTCTTTCTATGGGGTCACTTAAAATGCAACCAGACTCAACTGAACAACTCCGACAAAGGATTGTACAACAATGAATAGTTATTTTAGATACTTCAAAACGTTGCGAACAGTTTGAGTATAGGAAGTACTTGTGGTTACAAAACAATGGAAACCATTTTCAGTATGTCACTATCTTCATTATCCCCCATTAAATTATTTTAATAAATTAAATACATTCCATGCTACATTCGTGCGTTGAAGTACCTTGATTTTGACAAAAAAAAATTTAAAAGAGATGTAACTTCTCTAGAGTTACATAAGTGTTTCAAAAATGGCGAAACAATTCTAGAGATAGTTGCCCTGGGGGTCGGGGGGTTGAATGCAATACAACTATAAATACCTTAACAGTTGCCCCCTTAATATGTAAATTGACGTGTTTCACCAAATTTTTATAGTGTCGAAATAATTTGGTGAGTTTGTTTAACAATTATCCGACTTGAAATATCAAAGAAGAAAAAAATTATTAATTTAAATTAAAATCGGCGAAAAAGTTTTTTTGCAGCTTGTTCATTCAAGGGTCTAGGTAATACATTTTTTTAAATTTTGAATTAATATTTATTTTGATAGTAAAAAATACTTTATTCCGGTTTTGTGGCATCGTAACGGCTTAGCGCTCGCCGCACGGAGGTCTATTTTCAAGGTTTCTTTAAATCTCAATTTGTTAATAACTTTTGAAATTGTTTATATGGGAATTTGAAACTTTTGGACATTTTTCTTGACGTCATTCCGAATCCAATGAGCCCTCACTCATATTTTTGCTAGAAGTAGCAACAATTAGCACCATTTTGAGTTTGTAAAGTATACTAATAAATATCAAATATAAAACAGAATTGCGGGTAATTTTCCAGGTTGTGCGAATTTTCCTGATACTGTTTCCCGGTTTAGCTCTTATATATTAATAATGCATTCCTGTAGCGATATTATGTATATTTTATATATTTGAACATCTCCCGTTTCAGGTAAAGTTCAAAAACAACTAGAATAACAAGATTCTATTCCTTAAGGCAATGCTTTTTCCCTATTTCATTTATATCCGCCTTAGTAGGTGGATAATTTTTCCTGTTTCGCTTGTTTATTAGCTCTTTATTGCAAGCTCCATTATTTCCTTTTTATATATTTACAAGGCTTTTTCCCGAATACGGGCAGTTATTCTGAAAATTACCCTATACTGAACATAAAATGTAATATAGCGCTCGATTTAGCTATGTTAGTCTATCAACAAAACAGTCTTAATAATCTAATAAAGTCCAACTTAATAACTATTGAACTTTCATTATGTTGAAATGAATGTCCGTAATTCTGTTAAAACAAACAGTTTTGGAAAAATACTCTAAACTCTCTATACTTGCTCTTTCTTCCACTTCAAATTAATTAACTGGAAATAAAAGGCACATGGACATTTACGAAGATTATTTTTATGGCACTATCACTTCCGGTAGTTAACTGTGACATGTTAATATGCTTACATTTTAGCTCTTAGGTCGCTATGAAAATAATCCACACTTCTTATGGAAAATTACTTTCGGTGAATGTTCCTAACGTTTTGGTATGTGGTACTATGCCTAGTTTTTAAGATACAAGGCGTTAAACTTTGCTCAAATCCCATATGAAATACACTGCTCCGTAAAATTAGAGGAACATTTCTTTGAACCTCCATAAGTTTTTAAGTGGCAACGATATAGAGATGAAGTATTGAATTTATAAATACACATCTCCTGTCAAGAAAACATAAATGCAAAATTCAACTATTCATTATTCCAAGGATAAATTTTAAACATTATAAAAAATTATACAAAAAATCAGTGGCAATTCAAGCATTTCGCATGTACAACGTTGTGTCATTTAAAAAACCCTGGTTCCAGGTTTGATGTAGACCATAACCCGTATCTCTTTGAAGTTTTTTTTGAATGTTTAAAAAATTTAATAAATTCTCTAATTTTTCGTTTATAAAATCCTGAAACCGAAGCTAGAACTTTGGTTTCTTTTACATTGATAATATGGCCAGTGGTATGCTGGTAGTCAGCTACAGCAGATTGAACAATTTGTTTCTTTTTAATACATCGTTCATGTTTTTCCCACATAGTCTTCTGCACAGGAGCAAGGATTTTTTTATACTTCTTTTGTTTCAAAAGGTACAACATCTTTCGGGGATCGCAATCATTGTGCAATCTTAAGTGTTTTGAAGATTGTACGTATGTGGGCCCACCGAAGTAATTGTCTTATTTTGTCTGTGGTGCCATGTATGTACGGGAAAACAATACTAGCTAACGCTGGCTTCTTATCCATACCATTTTCCTTCCTTTGAACAAATACATCTAGAAAGAGTTCCATTAGATTCAATTTTCATTTTGAATTTAATATTATCATGTTGTTGATTAAAGCGGTCCAGAAATATGAAGATTTTGCGGATATTAAAGCAATATCCTCAAAAACCTCTGTAAAGATACTGGCTACCACAGTTGATAAAGGAGATCCCATTGCTGCCTTGAGGTCTGTACATAAAAAGTTCCTTGAAAAATGAAATAAGTAGATGTATATGGAATGTGAAATAAGTAGGTGTTTATGGAAATTCAGTTGTTAGCAGGAACATTTATATATAGTGATTCTTTTCCGAAACTGACCATTCCTATTCTATTCTACTTGTCGGGTCTGCATAACTTTGTAGATGTTGTCCAAAAGTTGAGTTACCACGTATTTCCTTCTGTCTCTGTCGACTGTAGCGTTGCGTTTATGTGCTGAAAAGAGCAAGATGTCTGTGTTGTCATTTAAGTTCCCCATCGCTAGTTTTTCGACTGCGGAGAGATTCGACTTTGGTGGTTTTGAATTCTTAATGATTTTCCTGTCCTATACCTGACTTCGTTGGTTTGCTCCACCGGTAACCTTCTAATTGCTGTTTGAACAGAGAAAACTATGTTTTCTACGGGAACGCTTAATTTTTTCTGCCTGTACATGTTGTCCAAAGTTGCAAATTTAGAAACTTCGCATATCTGCGAATCAGCAGAGTAGGTAAAGACTGATAATATGGATTTCATGCAGGATATAAAATCTATAAATATGCTCTGGGAATGCAACGATAAAGTCGCGAAAAGAGGATCGTTGATGAAAATCGTTTAGAAACTTAATATCAGAAACTTAATATCTAGAAAAAATCTGCGGACCAACGGAGTAGGTAAAAACTGATAATATGGGTTTAACGCAGGATATAGATCTATATATCTATATATATATATATATATATATATATATATATATATATATATATATAAATATATATATATATATATATATATATATATATATATATATATATATATATATATATATATATATATATATATATATATATATATATATATATATATATATATATATATATATATATATATATATATATATATATATATATATATATATATATATATATATATATATATATATATATATATATATATATATATATATATATATATATATATATATATATATATATATATATATATATATATATATATATATATGTGTGTCCTGAGGATGCAATAATATATAGCGAAACGTCGACAATTTAAAAAAAGTCTTTTGTTTTCTTTCACTCGATCTGAACCCTAAATAATACAGTGCTCTAACATAACAACAAGAGGATAGTTAACGAAAACGATTTAGAAACTTAATATCTGGGAAATATCTGCGGACCGAAGAAGCAGGTAAAGACTGATTAATATGGGTTTCATGCAGGATATAGAATTTATATGTGTCCTGATGATGCAACAATAAGGATAAGAAACATCGGCAATTTAAAAAAAGACTTGCTTTTTTTTCCTAGATCTTAACCCCAAAAAATTATACACCACTCTTCATATCATCATCCCCATATAACCCTTAATTTTTGGTCAAAATTTGAAGCCAATCGGGTAAGTAGTATTTAAACTATTCCGCGAACTGACAGACAGACCGACATAATTGATAAAACTTGTTTTTTTGGCATCTAGAGACGCTAAAACGTAAAGATATGTAAAACCTGAAAAGGATATTTTTTTCACGATAACACACATTTTAACGCTATCTTAAATTAGTACCACAGTTTTAAAAGTTGATCCCTATACCACAATTAGTTATGGCACACAATTTGAAAGCGATCCACTAAGTAGTTTGTCGGGCTGAATTTTTAAATATTTTATTATACCGCCATTTTCTTCCGCCATCTCGGATTCATACCAAAATGTTACTAATTGATTCCAACATAATACTTGTGTGTTTATGCAAAACTTGAAATAAATTGGTTAAGTAGTTTTTTCATAATATTTTTTTTAACATTTCCCTGAGCCGCCATTTTGTTTTGGATTTTTACCAAAATATTACCAGATTATCCCCATATTATCTTAATTTTTGGTCAAAATTTAAAGTTAATCGGATTAGTTATTAAGCTATGCCGCGAGCTGACAGACAGACAGACGAACCGACGGAATTGATAACACATTTTTTTTGTCCTCTAGGGACGCCAAAACGTAAAGATGTTTAAAACCTGAAAGGGTAATCTTTTCACAATAAGAAACATTTTGTTTGGCCGCCATTTTGTTGGGCCATCTTGAATTAGTACCACAATTTTACTAGTTGATCCCTATATCACAATGAATTATGGCACACAACTTGAAACCAAACCATGAAGCAGTTTTTTTAGGCTGAATTTTTAAATATTTTATTAAGCCGCCATTTTGTTCCGCCATCTTGGATTCGTACCAAAATATTACTAGTTAATTCAACATAATACTTGGCGTTTTTTGCAAAATTTGAGATAAATGGGATAAGCAGTTTTTTAATAATATTTTTTTAACATTTCACTAGGCCGCCATTTTATTTCGCCATATTGAAATTTTATCATCATCATAAAAATGTTTGATCAAAATTTGAAGTCAATACTCCGCGAACAGACAGACAGACCAACGGAATTGAAAAAACATGTTTTTCGTCATCTAAGGACCCTTAAACGAGGGAAGTAATTGTATTTTTTTTGTAAAACCCTGTATTTATTTATTAGATATTTTATTTAAAATTGCTGTTGCATGTTATTACTAAGGACCAAACTGTAGATGGCACTTTAAATATCAAGCAGGTCGATATGCCCGTTATTGTCAAAAATGTATTAAAATTTTCCGATATTTACTTTTTAAACGTCCTTATATAATACAGTGTATTCTAACTATTTTCACATAACAGAAAAAAGTAGCTTTCCGAGAACAAAAGATTTTTTCAAATCGATAAATTATAAACCGAAATACGAGTATTCAAAGTTATACCAGATTTCTAATTATCGGTTTAACAATGAATTTTCTTCTAGCTTATTTCACTCCCTTTAAGAAGCTTGACAGTAATGAAACCCAGAATTATGTTTCCTCTATATAATTTTCATATCTAGTTTAAATTAAACCTGTTTCACAAGATCTTTCCCCTGGGAAAAAGGAACAAAAGACTGCTTCAAGATAATTATATAAATAATGGCGTAGAAATAAGAAAATTTCAAATTTAAGGAAACTGTTAGTTTTACATAAAGTAGGTAGAACATTTGTGCAGTAATAGAAGTTTGATTGCGGTTGCAAACGAGAAATTTAATTTAGGTAAATTTCATATTGCAAAACGTAAAAATGGTCATTAGCGGAAACCCGAATTCCACCATGCACAGATAATAGAGTTTATACCGGGTGTCAAGGAATCTATTAGATACGCTTTAATTTCTATAGTATTAGATGTATTAAAATGAAATTTGAAATAGATAAATTGTACATATAGAAGAGGAAATCATGGTTCTTGGGATTAGACCGTGTCAAATTGGAATTAATATTCGATGTTTTGCCTTCGATTGCACGAGGCATCTTCAGGGATCTTTACTCCACGAGATCTAAATATTGAATTAGCTCGGAGAGATTCAGGCGGGTTTTTATACCCGACTTGTACTTGTCGAATCGTTCAAACCGATCTTTCGGTGATGTAGACCGTAACCCGTATCCCTGTTGAAGTTTCTTGTATTAAATTTCAATAGATTCTCTAATTTCTCGTTTATAAAAACCTAGAACCAACGCTAGTACCTTGGTTTATTTTACGTTTGTAATATGACCAGTGGTATGCTGGTGGTCAGCTATAGCAGATTGAACATTTTTTTCCCTTTTAATGCATCGTTCATGTTCCTTAAGCCTAGTCAATATTGAGCGTCCTGTTTCACCCACATACATTTCTCCACAGGAGCAAGGAATTTTATATACTCCTTCTGTTTGAAAAGGTACAAAAACTTTCGGGGATCGCAAGCATTGTCCAATGTTTGTATGTGTATTGAAGATTGTCCGTATGTTGGAGCGCGAAGTAATCGTCCTATTTTGTATATAGTGCCATGTATCTAGGGAAGAACAGCACTACCTAATAATGGCTCCTTATCATTCCTCCTTTTGCTGAGTTGGATTACTATATCTTTTAAATGAACGCGTAATATCTTCAATGCAATAGGCATTCCCTCTCATAGCTTCGGTCAGCTTCGATGTTTCCGATTTTAGCGAATCTTGATCGGAAATTGAAATGGCTCTAAATACTAGGGAGTTAATAACCGATTTCTTTTGTGCTGGATGCCGGTGTGAATTTGCATTTAAGTATCTATTTGTATGCATCGGTTTTCTATACACAGTAAGTCTTAAAGTACCGTTTTCCTTTTTTTGAACAAATATATCTTGAAAGGGAATCGTTCCATTAGATTCAATTTCCATTTTAAATTTAATATTACGGTGTTTTTGATTAAGGTGGTCCAGAAATATAAGGAGATTTTCGCGTCCACGAGGCCAAACAACTAAAGTATTTTCTACATATCTCAACCAGTGTTTTGGTTTCAGTGAAGCGGATGTTAAAGCAATATCCTCAAAGACTTCTATAAAAATATTCGCTATCTCAGGTGATAGAGGTCTCGTAGCTGCCCCTGAGGATTGTTCATAAAAAGTTCCTTGAAAAATAAAATAGATGTAAAGATGCTTCCACTAAGTCTAGTAAGTTACTGTTAGTATTAGTATGTTGCAATATGACTGATATAATGGAAATTGACTTAAGTTTTTCCACGAAATGAGCAGAGTTTTTTATAAAAGATTGTTTTTTCGGTAAATGAATTAAGAAAATTTGAAAGCTATTCACCTAATTTGTATGTAGGCGAGTCTATTGCACTGACGATTGGTCGTAGTGATATATTATTCTTGTATATCTTATAGGTGTTGTTGTCCAAAAGTTGCGTTACCTTGGTAACGCCACATTCGTCATGGACAGTACGGAATACGTGTTCTGTCCATGACGACCTTTGTTGCCTTTGTCTACTGGAAGGACCAGGATGTTTGAGTTTTTATTTAAGGTTTTTATCGCTGTTTTTTCGGCTGTGGGGAGATTCGACTTCCGTGGTTTTGAATTCTTAAAGATCATTGCTGCCTCGTACCTGATTTCATCGGTTTGTTCCACAGGTAATCTTCTGATTACGGCTTTAACGAAGGATAATGTGTCTTCTACAGGAATGCTTCTCGGTGCTATTGCGAAATTTTGGCCTTTCGAGACGACGGAATGTTCTGCTTCGGTTAACGGCTTCGACGACAAGTTGCTAACTGTATTCTGCGGAGATTTCACTGGATTTCTTCTGTTCAGGAGTGTTTTAAACTTCTTTTGTTACGGATGCGTAACTTCTTGATGTATTTTTTCAGCGTGTGCATTGGTGTTGTTGTTCAAAGTGGTAAATATGGTTCCTTCAAGTCTAGAAGCTAATTGCCGATGCATTTTTAGTAGTTAACGATCATTTATATCTAAATCCGGACGTGTTAATCCTTTCTCTAACTAATGTATTGCTGGCACGCTTATAATTATTCTTAGCAATTCTAGAAGTAACGTGATGTTTTAACGGCAGTGCTTTCTGTACTACATCTTCATCTCAGCATCTAAGGAGAAAGGCCAGCTGATACCATCCTTTTTGATACAGAAGAACAATGTATTATTTGGACCAATCGTCAGTGCTATAGACTCGCCTACATACAAATTAGGTAAATATCTTTTAAATTTTCTTAATCCATTTACCGGAAAAAAGCAGATTCTTTTAAAAAAAAACTCTGCACATTTCGTGAAAAAACTTAAGTCAATCCAGTTGGATCCCGAAGATATTTTGGTCAGTTTCAGTTAACGAATCAATTTCCATTATATCAGATATATTGGAACATAATAATCTTGATAATAACTTAATAGACTTAATGGGGGCTCCACTAAAACCAAAACACTAGATCAGATATGTAGATGACACTTTTGATGTTTGCCCTCATGGACAGGAAAATCTCCTCATATTTCTGCACCACCCTAATCAACAATATCATAATATTAAATTCACAATGAAAATTTAATTTAATGGAGCGACTCTTTTTCTAGATGTATTTGTTCAAAGGAAGGAGAATGGTACATTAGGACATTATCTGTACCTACGCTTACAAATAGATACTTAAATGCAAAGTCCCACCGCCACACAGTGAGTTAAATCGGCCGTCTAGCACGACATAAGTCCTAAATGTAATTTTGCAATATTCTTAACATATTCTAAAAATCTATATTTAAGATAGTGTTAATAATAGAAAAATGCAATTGAGAAACAAAATTATAATTACAGTTCTCGGAGGGGAAGCCTTAAAGTTAGTAAATATTTTAAATCTGAAATTAACAGGTTTCTATACATCATTTTCAAAACAGAAAATATAATACTAAACATAGCAAATGTTTTTCTAATTTCTTACATGACTACTGTTTATAATTAAACTTTTCTACGGTATCAAAACTTTTTAAATATTAAAGCCCTTACCTCAGAAAATTTGGGTCTTTTTAGGTATTACTATATTTACGTAGTTTTTTTTTAACTTGTAGAGCATGCAAAAAAAAGTTTGTTGAAGTTTAGTTTAATTTTTATATAAAAAATAAGAAAAAGGATCCCTTTTAACCAAAAACCAAAAAATTACCTGCTCATAGATGCCCATTCGGGATTTATATAGCTTTAACTATGGCTCCTTAATTACTACTGACTGCACCAAAAAAAACTGCACGATGTTTATATGACCAGAACTTTGCAAATAATCGTCCGAGTGTAATAACGGTAAACATTTTGCAAAGACTAAGGTACAAAATTTCGGAATTTTGTATTACAGCTGTCATCTTTTTAAAGTTCAAGATGGCGAACCCATTTTAAAAATATGGATATTTTATCCCTCGGTAGAAGTTTTACATGCCACATCGTGTTAAAACTAAATTAACATTATTTCCAAGCAAAATGATAACACTTAAAATTCGGTAAATAACTAAGATATAATTTTATAAAACCACACTCCCTTCAATTCTTTTAATATTAGAAATGAAAATTTCAAATAAAAAACTAATCAATTAGGTAAATTTTAACGACTTTTCTACCTTTACAAAAATAAATCTTAAACGAAGATATCTCCTAAGCTACCAGTTCAGTGCCAGTAATTGGCATTTTTGTAAAGATAATTTCATAAAAATATAAAAATATATAAAGTGCAATATATAAAATATAAAATAAATACAAAAATAAATATAAAAATATATTAAGTGCAATATCTAAAAAATATCGACTTCATTGTATATGGCAAATAACAAAAACAATTTATTTATCACGAAAAGTATACCTAACTAATTAATTTTTATTTGAATGTTTTATTACCAATATCAAAAAAATTAAGGAGTGCTTGGGTGCAGGTGCATACGTAGTGGGCTTTTCTAAAACATTATCTGTTACATATTGTTTAGTCTAAAAGTTCTTCTATTGTTTATGTAATGAATAGAATAGAAACTCAATGATATTTTGTACTCACAATTCTACATAACCTAAATAAAGCAATATTTGACAAGACACCTTGTATTCTATCTTAATTTTATATGCGTCATATAGCTATTAGTTAATAATAAGTTTAAAGCAATGATTCATGCATTTTGACATCAATTGTGTTTTTAAGTTACACAAAACATTACATTTTTATTAAAAATTGAAGCCATTTTAGTAACCCGCATCTTGTTTACATTTTTTTTTGCAAAACATTTTGTTACCTATCCTAAAAAAGTATTATATTAAATTTAAAAAACGTTAAAACAATGCTTGAATAATTATGTCGTACTACATGGCCGATTTACCACACTGTGCGCCATCCAGCAGAAAAGACATCGGTTATTAACTCAATAGTATTTAGAGCCATTTCGATTTCTGACATCGAAAACATCGAAACTGACCGAAACTTTGAGAGGGAATGGCTATTGCACTGAAGACCCCAACCCCGCGAAAGGAGAATGGTACGGAGCCACCATTAGGTATTGTTGTTCTTCCCTACATATATTGTGCTATATAGAAAATAGGACGATTAGTTCGGCGGTCTAACATACATACAATCTTATAATACACATACGGAAATTGGAAGCGAAAGGAGTATGATAAGGAGCCACCATTGTTTTTTCTTACATGCATTACACTACAGATAAAATAGGGCGATTAATTCGTCCAACATACGTACAAATCTTCAATACAGATAAGAAGATTGGACAATTCCTGCGAACCCCGAAAGATGTACCTTTTCAAACAGAAGGAGTATATAAATTTCCTTGCTCCTGTGGAGAAGTGTATGTGGGAGAAACAGGACGCTCAATATCCACTAGACTTAAGGAACATGAACGATGTATAAAAAATAAACAAATTGTTGAATCTGCTGTAGCTGAGCAACAGCATACCCCTGGACACATTATATATGTAAAAGAAACTAGGGTTCCAGGATTTTATTATCGAAAAATTAGAGAATCCATTGACATTTTTAAACAAACAATAAACTTCAATAGAGATACGGATTACAAGTCGGGTATAAAAGCCCGCCTGAATCTCTCCAATCTCATTCAGTGTTCAGATCTCGTGGAGTAAAGATCCCTGAAGATGCCTCGTCCAATCGAAGGCGGAACGTCGGATATTAATTTCAATTTGACACGGTCTAATCCCAAGAACCATGATTTCTTATTTGTTGCAATTCCATCCCGATATTAGCGTTCATTTCTAAGCAAAATTTAAAGTCAATCAAATAAATACGCCGCGCGCAGACAGAACGATACACCAATCTATGAAAAAGAATATGTTATTCGGGCTCTAGGGCCCTAAAACGCAAAGATCTGCAAAAATCTCGGCGGGAGATTTCCTTTACGATTCCAATTCTAAGGGAGGTAAAAAATTGGTTATATTTCTTACCGTCTTGGGTGTCTCTTGTTATTGCGAAAAGATTATGAATTTTATTTGCGATTTCCACTTAGAAACAGCGTTTCTATATTCTAGTTGTTCTAACACCGCATACAGTTATACTGTTGCTTGAAATTGATCTCGTAAGTTTACTGATATACAATAAAATATTCGACATAAATATTTAATAGGTAATATCATGTCGGCCTATATTGCAAACACATTTATATACCACACAAAATAGACTGAAAACATTTCCTGGAAAAATAGAAGGCAATTAAATTAAATCTACCAAGATAGTTTGGTATTGATATGAATTTTCCCTAACGAAATGAATTAGGATGTGACTTAATGCCTGCAATAACCTAAGTTTATATTGATGAATGTGACTGAATTGTGTCGATAAATTTTATTTCTTCATGTAATTCTCCAACGACAGTGTTCCAAAGTAATCAGTCATAAAATATTTGCTGTCAAATGTTGTTACGATAATTTTTCAAGGAGTTTTCCGAATGAATATTTTATTACTGTTCATATTATACAGAGTAATAATTTGAAAAATCGGTATATTTCCTTTACCCGAACTTCCGTTATGAATGTTTCATTTTATTAGGGATAGTCAAGTGAACCGAAGTGAACCTCACACACACACACACATATATATATATATATATATATATATATATATATATATCGGCAAGAAATGCCGCTATGTTTGTTTCAGAACCAGGGAGCCATTCTGCTACTGTGGTATCTGCCCCGTCAAGGCTCTCAGGCAGTTTCCTTGGGGGGTATCAATATTAAAACCCAAATACCCGAACTCTGTAACAAACAAGACGTTATGTCGTTCGTCTTTGAAAGTCGATTTGAGGAAAACAGAAATATTAATTTCTGAAAAAAAATTATATGGCAGATGATGAAATTACTCCTTCCTTCACCATTGTGTCAACAAACGACCAAAACTTGAAACTATGTTTACTGTAATTAGGTACTTCTTTTCTTGGGATGAGTGTTCATAAAATTAAAACGATTTTTTAATTATTTGTCATATTTAATTTAATTTGACGTTTCGACAGGTAGTTCCGTGTCTTTTTCATGTTTTTATATATATATATATATATATATATATATATATATATATATATATATATATATATATATAATTTTTTCATTCCGGGTGTACATCCGTTAACTACTGCCGTTTAAAAGAACAGTTTTGTTGACGTTTCATCAAAGTCACATTTGGCATTTTTGAAGCTTTCTTTCTTGCGTCCTGATTGAGACTGAGTTAGTGACTGCGAAGCTTCTTTTTATACCCCTACCCGGGGCCGAAGGTTATATCTGAGCGACCATTGGTCGTTATTTCCGGATGTTGATGTTATTGTTGCGATAATTGCACCTGATTTTTTATGATTTTAGATTTGTTGATTATTGTGTTCTATACTGTTGGTAGATTCAATGATTCGTCTGTTTTATTTAAATCACCTTTTTGTTCAATTTCTAGGACTTCTCGGATTATTCTGGACTTATAATGCTCTATATTGGCAATCTCCCTACACTCCTCGAAATTTATTTTGTGGCCGGTTTCCTGATGATGTAGGAACAGAGCTGAGCTTGTTTGCTTCTGATGCTGAGTTTATGTTCATCTTGTTTGTTGGGTTTTCTAAGAATTCTTCCGATTCTGTCTGTTGTGCCTTTTACGTATGGTAAGACTATTTGTTGCCTTCCCGGTCCATAATTTTTGGCGTTCGTTGTTCGGGAACCCTGTGTATTAATGGCTTTCTCTATGGTGCGATTTGTGGAGCCATTTTTCTTTAAAGCGCTAGATATTGTGTTAAGTTCGTTTTGTCTCGTTTGTGTTTCAGTTAATCGCACGGATCTAGATATTAGAGTATTGGCCACAGCTTGAATTTGTGCTGGGTCATGATGTGATCTTGCATTTAAATATCTGTCGGTATGTGTTGGTTTTCTATACATATTCGAAATGTCCGTTATGCAATTTTGTGACCAGAAGATCTAAAACTTTGTGGTTGTGCTCTAACTCTAAAGTAAATTGTATTCCGGAATGCAATGAATTTACGTGAGTCAGAAATTTTTCTAGCTCTGTATGATCATGTTTCCTGATAGTAAATATGTCATCCACATAACGAATACATAACTTGGGCTTCAGACTTTCTCAAGAGCTGTATTTTCGAAGTATATCACAAATAAATTCGCGACTACTGGTAATAGCGAAGATCCCATTGGAGCACCATTTATTTGTTTATACATTTGCCCGTTATATGGAAAATAAGTATTTTTAACGCAACGCTCCGAGAGTTGTATTATATGTGCCCGGAAATCTTCGTTCATAGTAATCCTGTCCAATGCTTCGTCGATAGGAATACTGGGTTGCAACTACCAAAAAGATGCCCATTTTATGGTCAAATAAGATACAGGGTAATGTGTTCAAAATATAAACTGTTTTTTTAAGGCTTTTTCGTAACCCTAGAACATTCGTAGAAAAAAAATTTCATTTTATAATATAACTAACTAAATACATGTCTGTTTCATATAATATTTACAAAAATTGCTGAAACTACCATGTTCCCTAATACCTAATTCGCACATTTTCGTTATTCGTGTTAGGGCATTTAAAAGTATTATTGATCGTCCTTATAAGCTTTGAAATGCGATTGTGGTGGCTTCACTCAGTTCTTCCAAGGTGCGAAGTCGAGTTTTATATACCTTACTTTATATGTAACCCCATAAAAAAAGTCGAACTCTGAAAGGTCCATAGTTTTCTATTTATTTTTAATGAAAATAACTTTCCAAAAACGGGTGTATTATTTGAGAATTATGGACAGATGCGCTATCTTGTTGGAAGTAGATATTATTTAACTGAACAAGCGGAACATTATCAAACAATTCGGGTATTACATCCTGCAATATCTCCAAGTAACTATTTGTTGATAGGCCTCCTTCGTAAATCCTATGAATCAGTTGCCTTCCCAAAATAAAATAGATAACACTGAAACCGAATCGTTCCAGTTGTTCCCTCTCAAATATTAAGTGGTGATTTTCTTGATGCCAGTATCTGGTATTATGTCTGTTGAAGATGCCAGAACTTGTGTGTCCCTCAACAAACCATATTACCAATGTTGCAAAATTTACATCGTCTCTAATTTTCATTGCAAACCAATTAGAAAAGTTCATGCGACGTTCGGCATCCCCATGTTGCAAATGCTGAGCGAAATTTCCTTTATACGGAAAGACATTTTTATTTTAGTTTGTGCTCGAGACTTGACCACTCTGACTTCGGCTTCGATAGCTCTACACGAAACTGAAGGCGTCGCCTCGACACAGGCTACAATATTAATCTCATCAATTTCTCGATTTTTCCTATTGTAGGATTTTGGTCTTATCCGGGAAAGGCTGCCTTCTCTCGGGATATCTAAAGTTAATATGAAAAATCACTTTATTATAAATATTTATAATATTTCTGTGGTACCTTCCCGTTAAAATGAAGGTGGGCAGCCACATACTGGTTTTTGTTCGACTGTATGTAGTAATGTCATACTTTTGATAGTTCTCTTTTCAACCATTATCAACAACAAAACACAAATCAGAAATTATAATCTTATTTAAAGCTGCACTGACAAAACTTTTTATCACCACTCAAAATGTTGATAAGCCCTTTGATTGACAGCCATACAAACCAAAAGAATATGAATCCTTTCATATTTTTTTCATAAACCAAGGCCGCCTTGAAAAAAAATTAAATTTACTTGAAATCGTAAAATTTTGGAGTCATTATTAAGATAGAGAACAGCTGTTATATATCTTTGAAAATCTTAGTCCCATCGAACTACTAAAAAATATATATAGGGTGTGCCATTTAAAAAATATAAGTTTTGTTAATATCTCGAAAATGGTAGTTCACAGCAAAAATGTGACCACGCCTCTATATTCTACGTAAACATTCTTAAAATAGCCAGTTTTTTTCTTTTCGCTGAGTTAGTAGCATACTATTACGAAAACAGCAACCCTGTATATTGGTAAATAACCAAGATATTCCGCAAAAATGTCGAAAATTGGGCACCCACTACAATTTTCGAAAACTGTCCTTAAAACGGGGGAAATCTAACGTTAAAGTTAACTTTTTTTCAAGTGTGTATGTATTTGAATATTATTATATACATGAAGCATAAATATTACAAACCATTTATTTTTATCTATTTTTGTATAGTTTAAATTGTTGTTTCAACTGTAGATACAGATTATTGAGCCTGCGGCATTGCAGGACATGTTCCAAACAGTTATAATGGTGTCCTTGTTGTAACGTTGGTGTAACGTGAAACAAAAATATAACATGATTATTTTTATAGTTAGGCATTAGTGTCACGCGCCCTACTAGTTATTCTAGGAACTTAAAAATTATTTCCAGCACTTTCTCTTGACCGCTTTTACTAAAAATAAAAACACAAAATTCTCAAGGCAATGATCGATTTCGTAGATATCGCCGACCTCCTTTCTTAGTTGCTCACTTTGTATTATATGAATGAATTATTGGAACTAACAGATCTAAGATATTTACTCAACTTCCAAAATACGATCGATGAACTATATTATCACTACAAAGAATATGTAATCTAATAACCCTTCGGCAGTTCATTGTTCGGTATTCAAAATATTAAGAGATGATGAGCCAGCACCGAGATAAGTATACGCTCTTAAATGCTTTTTGTGAACTAAGCTAAATAATAGGTTGTATTGGATATTGGAAGACTGGGAGAGATTAGTCAGATCATACCGTTTCGGAGGGTTAGGCACGTTGTAGTTTATCTTTTATTCCGATTTATATATTCAGTAAAAAGCATCTAAAACACATTTGCACGTTGAATCTGAATTTGAGTCTCTAGTCCATTCTGAATAATATTTTTGTTAATCTCTTCAAATAGCTGATCTAATTGGGGGAGGTCAAAATAATGGGAAAGACTCTATACATAGTTATTTTGCAAACAACGTTATTAAGGAAGAATATACCGAAGGCCTCAATTTATATTCCTAAGTTAATGAAAATATTTAGCGCATATTATCTGTTACAGCAGTACACTGCAGCCTTTATTAAATTTGGCTGAATTGTGGTATGTTTTATTAAATAAAAAACCTCTGGGAAAACTCAGGTGTTGCCTCGATTTATTATCAAATATTTTAGAGTGGTGTATTATTTGGGGTTAAGATCCAGTAAAAAAACAAAGGATTTTTTTTTTATTGTCGACGTTACGCAATTTTATTTTTGCATCTTCAGGACATTAAAATGTCAGAAAAGAAAAACATATTTATGGGTTACAACATCTGTTAAAACTAAACAATTAAAACATTTTTAAGAGTTAAAATAAAAAACAAAAATTTACTGAAATTGTTGCAGAAAGGAAAAAAAAGGTCAGTTTTATCAAAATGCAAAAATTTTTAGGAGAGTCGCAACACAACCTATTAATTTTATACTTATAATTAAGTTTGACTTTTGGTGTCAACTAGGAGAAACATAGGTATTAATTATATAGTTCACACAAAAATATCAAACGGAAACCCATACGGACGATGTTAAAATATTAACCTAACTGCTTGGGTCTCCTTTCTATGAATATCTACATAGAATCATTTGTATGTTTTTTGTAGTTGTACAGTAAATAGTTTAAATAGAGTTGAAAGAGATATTATTTTATTTTATCAATTATATTAAAAGGTATTTAATTTGTCAATATCCGTTCTTTTATTCACACTATTTTTGTTTTTTTGTATTTCTTTTATTTCAGAATTTATTCTTTTTTTATAATTAGTTCTGGCATCAAAATAGTGTGTTTGAGAAACTCTGCTTTTTTTCTCTTTCTTACTATGTCTTTAGTAGACTAGGTAATAGTCTACGCATTGTGTTATTAAAAACAAAACGTTCGCGTATTTAGAAAAATCTGATATATTGGAGATGTACCTTGGAGTTTCCAGGACGTGATCTGTCAGATAGAAGATATTTTCTGAACTTGTAGAGAAAATTTAAAAGTAATGAAGGGGTTTTTCGAAAGGTGAGGAGTAAATAACGATTTATAATAAATGAACAAACAGATGTAAATGTGTTGGCAATTCAATTGGTATTCAAAGAAAACTCTACTAGAGATTTAGTAAGGGAAAGTGGTTAAAGTTTGTTTACAATTTGGAGAATTTTAGAAAAATATAAATTTGTATCCTATAAATATCGACCGGTTCAAACATTATTACGTAGCGATGCCGAAAGATGACTTATTTTTTGTCATTGGTTAGTAAATGCTTTCAGACGAAATCACAACATTTTAAAGCACATTCTTTGGAGTGATGAAGCCAACTTTTCAAATAAGGGTATGTTTAATCGTAAATATATGCATTATTTGTCAAGAGAAAATTTATTCACAACCCATCCATGAAATCCGCAAATACAATTCAGTATTAACGTTTGGTGTGGTCTAATAGGCAGCGAAATAATTTGGCCCATATTTTATGAGGGTACTTTAACAGGCAGAAGATTTCCAACCAGATGGAGCTCCCCCATATGGTTTGTGAAGTCACAGTATTGCTTGACAGAGTTTTTCAAAATAAATGTATAACAACAAATGGTCCGATTTGTTAGCCCCCAAGATCCCCTGACATAACTCCATTAGAATTTTACTTTTGGGGTTATGTCAAAGAAGATGTATGTAAAAAGAGATACTTGACATTAGACGAACTTCAACTTAATATTAGGCGCATTGTAACATCTATCCGTGGCAGAGTCGTTTTGAAGGCAACAAAAGCTGTGTTAAAAAATGCTGAAGAATGTATTGAAAAAAAATGGAGATAAATTTGCTCACTTGTTATAAATTAAATTGTTCTTATTTCCAACTTAAATAAAAAACTAAATAAAAACTGAAAATAAAATTTTATTTTAAAATTATATGAATAATAGGTTAACTTTAACTTTAGGCTAGTAATGCATATAAACTGCTTTGTTCAGCAGAAGATTTGCAATCGAAACAGTAAATAATATACAGTGTGTCCCATTCAAAAAAATACTATTTTTTTGAATCAGAAACGCGATATTCGATTATTTTTTTTATTTACTAATTTAATCACAATAAAAAATAGTAGTAGTTTGCTAATTTAACCGACTTTGTGTAGCTCCCGTAATAAACAAGTTAGCAATAGTGTGCACTTAATTTGGTACACCCTGTATACGGTCTTTTTACACTAATATTTTACCAGTTTCTACCTATGCCACACTTGATTTTTGGGCATAACTTAAAATAAATTCAATAAGTTGTTTTTACATTGACACACACCGCCATTTTGTTATGTCATGTTGAATTCGTATACCACATTTAATTTTTTTTAAAGTCAGCTGAAAAAGATATTGTTACGTGGATTTAAAAAAATATTTGGTCGTCATTTTGTTCCGTCATCTCGAGTTTGTACTACAACTTTAACAGTTTATCTCTATATCACACTTAATGCTTGAACAAAATTTGAAATTAATCTAATAAGTTGTTTTTCAGAGTCTTTAAAAATTTTATTACGCCGCCATTTTGTTTTGCTATCTTATATTCATACCAAAATGTTATCAGTTCATTCCTATGTAATACTTGATTTTTGTGCACAATTTGAGGTAAATTGGAATTATTTTAGTAAGTTTTTATTGGATTTCTACCAAAATATTACCAGGTCATCCCCATATCACCCTTAATTTTTACTAAAATTTTAAGTCAATCGGGTAAGTAGTTTTTAGCTATTCGGCGAACAGACAGACAACAGACATACAGTCAGATCGACGGAATTACGAAAACATGTTTTTCGTCATTTAGGGACCCTGAAACGTGCAGATCTGAAAAAATCTCGGAGGGTAATTTGCTTTTTTTTTTGTATTAAAAATTTTTCTATCGAGATTTTTACTTGACCTAAGTATTCGTTATGAAGAATTCAAATTCAAATTCAAAAAGTACTTTATTAGTCAAAAAAATATATTTCTTGTTTTTTAGACCTTTAGTAAGCCAGGGTTTACTCTTTTTAGACTTTCTTTTAATCAAGCGGAAGGGAAAAGCACGATTGAACAAGTCACACAACACACTATAAAAGCTGGCGATTGGGTCTGACACAAGATTCAAATTTTGCCAATCTACATTAAGACACAAAGAATAAAATTTATCAAAACTAGCTGTATTGAAAATATTACCTGGTCTACGCCTGGAAGTTTGTTTAAGAGCTGCTGCATTATTAATGATACAACTTACCGCCTCCTAATCAAAGATTCTAGCTTCTAAAACTGAACATGTTAAATTGTCGTAATTTGAACAAAAATAATCAATTGTAGTCAACGAATATTCTGTGGTCCGAGTTGGCTCGTCAACATGCATATGCAAACCATATGTAACAAGCAGGTTTGCAAGTAGGGTTGTATTTACAGAACTCTTATCCAAAAAGTTAATATTGAAGTCCCCATCCAAAATATTTCTTGATGAAGATGGAATATTTGATAGAATTAAGTCAAAATTATCAAAATACTTCTTTATTAAGCCCAAGGGCGAACGATATAAACAGATAATTACAAATTAATCTGCTTACAAAAACACAGCGAAAATTCAAAGGTCTTTCCTTCTATTAGATAATTAAACTTATCAATCGTTGTGAAGTAGCCACTGAGGCTAGAGGACCTTTTCATTAATATAAGTGTGCCCCCGTAGAGAAAATTTTCCCTGCAAGTTACACCTATTGGCTCATACTCAGGTACAAACAAACATTCATCTGGATTAAGCCAGTGTTCAGTAATTAAAACTATGTCCGGATACCCTATGCTATCTAAAAATACATATAAACTACGTATCACATTTATTCCTTAAAGATTGAATATTTAGTAGGAGTAATAATAATAATAATAGATGTCTTTTATTGTTTTTTTTACAAAACATTATACAAATGTATACACTTAAACTAAAAGAAAAAAATACCAGAAAGCGAGGCGCAGTCTAGACGAGAAGGCTACTCTACTGAAACTGGCTCCCCGATTACGTGAAAAAAATTCTTTATACTAGGGAAAAGAAATTGTAGTAAATGGAAAAATTAATTTAGAAAAAAGTGGTAGTAAATAAAGTTGGGAACCTTTCGTGTACCTGCCCACAAAGAAAACACGAAATTCAAAAAAAAATGAAACAGTTGAGAAACTTATATTTGAGCGTTAACAAGATATTTCTTGTATTGAAGTTTAAATTTATTTTTACTTAAGTCTATTAGATCGTTTGGCAGTGAGTTGTATAATTTTATGCCTTTAAAACATGGCACTCTGATGATGAGGTGGTGTAATTTTATTTCGAAATCTAACCTTTCGAGAGTGAATATCTGCTCGAAACAAAAACTTATTTCTTAAAGATGATGGTAGAATTTTGTTATTAAGAATTTCCATTAAAAAACTTCCTAAATGTAGGGATCTACGGTTATCCATTTTTAACCAGTTTAGTTCGTTAAGAGTATGAGAAATATGATCGAATTTTAATTATATTTTAAGATAAGCCTTGAACATGTTTTTTGCACTTTCTGAATCCGATTTTTATCTGCCGCGTCTAGACAAGGGCCGTATACAAAATCACAATAATTAAAGTTTGACAAAACTAGTGAATCACAAAGAATCTTGCCTAAAGATAAGTTCAGAATATGGCGGCTATTGTATAATATCTTCAAGGATAAATATGATTTTTTAATTAATATTTTAATATATTCTCTAAATCGTAATTCCGTATCTAATACAATACCCAAATTACGTGCAGAAGTGACCACAGGAAGCCTGACATTATTAATATTAATATTCATACTTTGTTCTAGAAAGACTCTTCTGTTTTTAGAGCCAAATATCATCAAAAATGATTTTAACGGATTAAGTTTTAGATTATGATCTAAAGATAATTCTGTCAATACATTTAAATCTTCGTTTATTAAATTTGATGCGTTTAGAAAGTCCAGATGATTAAAATGGTAGTAAATTTGCGTATCGTCGGCGTATACCTGAACTTTACAATATTTTAAAGAGTTTAATATGTCCGAAGTATAAATGATAAATAAAAGAGGTACCCTGAGGTACGCCTGACAAGATTTCAACCTGCTCTGAATAAGTGCCGTTACAAAGTATTTTTTGATATCTATTCGAGAAGTATGACTTTATTAACTCAACTGATGCTTCTTGGACTCCAAAATATTTAAGTTTTGATAATAAGAGCTCATGGTTTATGGTATCAAAAGCTTTTGAAAAATCGAGAAAAACCAATGCAGTATTTAGTTGTTTATCAGCAGCAGCCATAATATCATCCGTTTTACTAACTAACGCGACAGAAGTACTAAAATATTTTCGAAAATCACACTGACTATCCGGAATAATATTATTAAGAGTGCAATACTGATATAATTGATTGTATAAAATATTTTCAACAATTTTAGAAAGAAGTGGTAAAATGCTAATAATTCTAAGATCACTAAAATGTGTTGGATTCTTTGTTTTAGGTAATGGCTTACCTATTGAAATTTTCCATTGATCAGGAAAATAATTAGCTTCAATGCAGCAATTAATTACATGGGTTATATATTTATCTATGAAAGGACAATGCAATATTTTAGCATATTAACATTTATTCCGTCTACACCAGAAGCCTCAGTATGTATATCATAAATTATTCTGTGAACGTCTGAAAAATCAGTCATTTTAAATGAAACATGTAGTTGATTATTAAAAATATTTATTTTGACTTTTTCGAATACTTTGTACATTTTTTACTGTAAATAAATCTTTTTCATTAAAATGTGTAAAAATAAATTTTGTTAAGCAACAAATAATAGTTTTTGATAAATTTTAATGTATAGTTTTCTATAAAAAAGCTTATTTATACATGAAAAATTTGAAATATTGAAGAAAGAATTAAAAAAAAAGTCAAAACAATTGAATTAATTTAAAACTTGGCATGTGAGCACGTTTGTTAATTCAAAACAAGTTTTTAAATAACGTTTTTGGAAATCGTATATAATGATAATTTATACTACTGTAAGGCAACTGGATTTTTCAAAAACTTTGATACGCTAAAAATTACTTTGCATTCTGTTTCGATTTCATCCTTGGGCACATTATAGAATCTCTATGTTAGACCGTTGTATGAACCGGATAAGCTCCCGTTCATACAACGGTTATACTAAAACGTTATAACATTTTACATCAAACTAATAACGAAACTAAAAATGATTATAATATATATAAAAAAATAATTATTATAATATATATAAACTTAAAGTCTAAAATTAATTAGATTAATTAATTAAACTATAATTTATTGTTGTGTCAGTAACGTACTAATGGAAGATGTATACCATGAATTTAAGCACAACAGGCTCCTTGCCGATTCCGCAGTAAGCCTGTTTCTATACTTTCTAATTATGAGAAGGGCCGTGGAGAAAAGTCTTTCACCGGGCACACTAGTTGCTGGTATAACTAACAAATCCCTTGCCATTTTAGCTAGGTTTGAGTATATTTCCTGATGTTCAAACCACCATTTAATGATATTTGTATTTTTGTCTGCTCTAGGAGATTCAAAATATCTGTTAATCTCTAATTTCTATGTATCTACGTTAGAACTTGGAAAATCAAACAATGATATGATACATTTAACTCGTCACTTGATGATCATTCAATTGTTTCAATTTCCGTTGTTTGAAGTGATTGCCGCGATTTAGCGGGTACGTATCTTTTTAAAATTTCTTCAAACTTCTTCTCAGAGTCTTCAAGCAATTCTTTTCCCCAATTGGTTTGTGTAAAGCCCTGTTTTTTGTGTCGTGGGTCTAAAAAGAGGACAGCACAGTAGATCCAGTTTGTTTTTTATAATGTTTTAACATTTTTTCTTTTGCAGCCTGGAAAGCATTAATTACTGATTCTTCAATAGACGTTCTATCTGGCTTCTGGTCAATCTCGGCTAAAGATGTTTCGAGGTTATTGATCAGTATATTAAAACTTAAAATAACTAATGGCAACGTTGCATAAGTCTCCCCACATAGTAGCGTTCTTACAGATTTAAAGTATTTGAGAAATTTATATAAGATTCCCAAAGTTTTCCATTCATCATCCCTAATACTATATTTATTTAAAATTGTATTGGTATGACATAGAGGAACAAGAGCATCTTTTAGCTGCAATGCAATTCTTATCATTTCACAAGTACAGTTTCACCTTGTTGAAACATCGATCTTTATTGAAGTATACTTTACTCCTGCTGAAGAACAAAAGCTCCTTAAAATATTTTGCAATTGTTCAGAATTTTTAATCTTTTTAAACAATTGCCTAAGTCTTGCTACTAGTGGACTCTCCGCATTTATGTTGTTACTTTTATCGGTTTCGTCTTCACTACTGTCGCTTTCTTCTTCAAGGTCTGGAGTTAATTTTAAAATTTTAAGGGCATCTTGCATTTAATTTTCTTTCAAAATATCAAAACCGGTTTTTACATAATAGATACCTCAAGAACGCCGGAAATTCAGCTAGCAACCGGGCCTGTGATTTAACGTAAATATTTTGTCGATAAATCGAGAGAATCGAGACCAGACGAGAGAGATGTCCTCTCGAACGAGAGAAGGCCCCTCTCGAGCGAGACAAGAGACGAATTTTATCTCGTGTCTTCGAGATGAGACGAGAGAAGCCCTATTATCGTCTCGTCTCGTCTCGACGGCGCGGCATCACTATCTAGAATTTTGAGAGGAATCTGAATATTGAAGAAAATTAGGGTATTCTATTTAAAAAATTGTTTTGTGTAATGGTAGTTATTTTACTGTTACTACAGTTAATTATCTATAAATTTTAACATTTCACTTTCTGCACCAAAATACATGATTTTTTTTGAAATGTTCGTCTGGTTACCGAGACCTTTCAACCCTATTTTTTGTATTATTTTATTGCGTATCTTCTCTATAAAACCAATATGGTTTTCTTCAATACCATTTCTGGACGATGTAGTGAATGTGCCCCATATTGTTATAATTCCACTGAAAACTCATCGCGACATCTAACGGAAAAGGCAGAGCAAGATCTGCCGGGCCAGCTAGTTTGGTTTAAAATTCTACCCATGTTGATCGATCCATGTTCCATTTAAAAGAGCGAAGTTGACCGCTATTTATAGTACAGTATATTATTGAGTAATAACAAAAAGTGTAGCAGAATAAAATCAACAGGTCTGGGCGTTTTTCGATTATTCTAGACTTTATCAGCACCCTGTATATTAAAATGTTAGCCTATTCAACAACTATCTGTTTCCAAACGAGAAGAAGTTGCTGGTCCGTTCTCTTTGGACTGATTATAAATTAGGTCTCTTAGAGTAAAAATAAACAATTTAGTTCAAATTTTTAACGTCTCTGAAAAGGACCTTCGTTCAATAAACCCTCTATCAGCTTGTAACTGCAATAAAATGATATTAATATAAAGCATTGTACTGGAAAATGAATATAAAATGGTATTAATTGAATACGTGTATCCCAATTGAAAAGGTTCAAATGGCTAAAAATGCATTAAACAGATATTACAAATGTTTTTGTGTCGATGTGCTTTAATTCTCTCTAATTTGAAAATCAATTGCTCAAAAATTCCGATAAGAGCAATTTTAAAATTGTGGATATTTATAATTGGATGTATAACAGGGCTGTATTTGGACATAGCCATTATATACTTTGTTAAGGATATTTGAGTACAAATTACTGTTTAACACATCGTTCATGTGCTCAGCTTTAGCGGATATAAAAAATGCAATTTTTTCTACATTAATGTATCAAGGTATTTTTTGTACTTTATTGAAGATGTATGTATGAAATGTTAACAGTATTTTAATATTATAGGATTTTGTATGAAATACTTAACAGTGTTTTAATATTATAGGATTTTTCTAAAATTAATCACAATCTCCTAAGCGAAGATTGTATAGCTTCCAAAAGGAATCGTGTTTAATTTATTAGGCCTTATCTCTCTAACTGTTACCAGAAGATATTTTCAGATAATAAGTATCCAAACGAAATTAATATTAAATCTGATGTTTGTCAAGGCTCAGTTTAAAGTGCATTATTTATTTTTAACCTACTTTGCTTTTGCTCTTAAATGTTTTCATGATACTTGAATATCAATATGGTGATCACATTCTTAGATGGCTAAGTAGTTTTCTAACGGGGCGGACGCAAAGTATTAGAATTAATAATTTTATATCAAATCAAATTGCTGTACCGTCGGGGGTTCCACAGGGCTCCCATTGTGGGCTCACATTATTCATTTTGTTTGTTAACGACGTAAGTGTCTTTTTACCACACAGTTCTTTTCTTATTTATGCTGATGATCTTAAAATATTTAAAGACATTTCTACTTCTCTGGATTGTCAATGTTTACAGTCAGAGGTGGACATGTTTGTTTGCTGGTCAATTTTAAATGGTTTACGCTTAAATACTAGTAAATGTTCATGCATTACCTTCTCAAAGACCCGTAATCCAATTCAATTTGATTACAGCATAAGTGAAACTGCACTTGAAAAGGTTCAGGAGATCAAAGACCTTGGTGTTCTGTTTGATTGTAGGTTAACTTTCAATGGCCCTCTCATGAATGTGATACAGCAAGCAACTAGGTGTTTGGGTTATATTTCTAGATTTAGTAATGATTTCTCTTGTCATGTTTTGAAAGTATTGTATTGTTCATATTTTAGATCGATTTTGGAGTATGCAAGTCCGGTGTGGTCCCTTTTTATGATGTTCATATCAATCAAACAGAAAATGTTCAAAATGAATTTTTACGAATATGCAGTTTTAAGCTGGGGACACTCCAAGTTGATAATCATACTAATTACGACTGTGTACTTAGTATTTTAGGTATGTCTACACTTCAGAATAGGAGGTTGCAGGCCGACATGTTTTTCTTGTTTATATTACTTAATAGATATATTGACTGCGCTTATTTACTAGGTAAATTATCTTTACATGCCGTACATCGAACCCGTTCTAAGTCATTATTTTATCCAGAAAATGTCACCCGAAATTATGGCTTGCATGGTCCAATTAATCAAATGCAACGTAACTTTAACAAGTATAATCTGCGAATCCGTGGTTCAGTTATTACTTTTAGAAGTGCCGTAAAACGACTGACATCATAGATATTATTATAATCTTTAGTCTTTCTTTTGGGTGTCATTTACTGTGTACCTCGTGTTTCGATGTTTGGGTGTTGGTGTGTTTGTAATTAGTTTGAATAATTTATTGTTAATTATTGATTTGCTATTTACTCTTTTGTATAAATGGTGTATCCGTAAATAAATAAATGATATAATGGGCGTTTCGGAAACACGGTTGAGTAAGAGAAAATGGAAAGATATACTGTCAGGATAGATCTAAGATAGCTGGACGAATTATGGTTTATTTAAAGAACTATTTAAATTTTATAGTTTTGCTTACCGAATGTAAAGAATTTATTGAACATATATGGTTTGAGATCAAAGTTAAAACAAAAACATTGCTGATTGTTGGTAATTTGTACAGACTTCCTTCTGAAGATGTTAATACATTTTTAATCTATTTAGACAATATCCTGGCTGATTTCTTCGCAATTTATGATTCTATAATTATTTTGGGTGATAATAATATAAATTTGCTTCAGGTAGAAAGTCGAATATTCAATAAAATTTATAAGGTTACAGATGTATTTAATTTAAAACAAATTATTTAAGAGTGCACAAGAATTACAAATTAAGTTTCTACACTGTTTGATTTCATTCGTTGTAATATAGATCCTACTGATAACAGTGCTATTAAAGTTGTTGAAGTCTCGGATCATATGTTGATGTTTTTTGATGTTTTAGAGATACCGCCCATAACTTTAGCTACAGAGAATTGTATAAAATAGGTATAAATTGATTTGGAATCTCCCCCTTGGGAGTTGATGTATAATATGGTAGATGTGAATAAAAAGTTGAAATAGTTTACTAATGCAATTTTAGAAGTTCTGAATATGCATGTGCCACTAAAAGTTATCAAAAGTAAGAAACGACTATATCAGCCGTGGATAACCCCAAATAGTCAGCTCATGCAAAACGTGAGATTAAGGGTATTAAAAAATATAGGGAAAGGAAGAATAACGCAGACTACATGTATTAAAAGTTATAATTTACCAACATTAGCAATAAGAACAGAAAAAACGCCTATTTAAGTTTTAAACTTAAAACTTAATCAAAAATAAAAATGGCAGGAACGAAGAACGAAGGAAAATAATATCGCAAATAAAATTAAAACATCTTTACCAAATTCACTAAAAAATGTTAACGAACTAAACCAGTATTTTACTGATTGTCATTTTCTGGTTCAAACAGACTGGTTAACAATGATTTTTATCTTTACTATAGTTACGGAAGAATTTGTTATGAATATTTTAAATAAAATTAGTTCTAATGCTTTTGAAATCGACCAACCAAAATTAAACCAGTTACACATAATATTAACTATTGTATTGAAACCTTATATTTTTATTTAAAATGAAAATAAACAAAAATTATGCCGCTACTCAAGATAAAAAAAAACATCAAATTTTGGCCAAGCATGCTCTATTTTTTCAACTTTGTCAAAAGTTCTCGAGAAAGTTATGGATGTACAGTGAGTCCAAATAATATTCTAACCCAATCACCAGTCAGGTTTTCGTACTGGGTATAGCTGTTCTACAGCGCTCTCTAACGGCACAGAGGATATTTTTAAGGCCTTGGACAATGACAAGGCTTACATTTTGATACTGCTCCATTTTACTAAGGCATTTAATATCGTAAACCGTTAAATATTACTTTATATTTGACGTTATATTGGTTTTAACCCTCGAACTTCAGATATGGTGCTGCCATATTTATCCAGTAGAAAACAATGAGTGATTATTGATAAAAATGCTCTTGATGTTGTGGCCGGTGTGCCACAGGGAAGCGTGCAAATCTCACAGTTTGAGAAATATTTAATATATTTCCATTGTTTGTTTATAATATATGCTGACGACACTAAAATATGTTTTCCATTTCCACCAACAGAGACTCAATTAGCTAGTAGTTAATGATTGTATTAATAACTATTAGAATAATCTTTTGAATATAAAGCAATATTATTTTGCAAGGACAGAGCTGTCATAACTACTACCCAAAGTAATTCAATTACCAATTACCTGCCGATAAGAACTACTTGCCAAGTACCAATTATTCTTTAATTTAAAAAGTAATTGAAGTATCAATTACTCCGCCAAATTAATTGATTTTTTCAAGTAAAGTAATTGTATACACTTTTTGTAGTTGTATTACTCGAAAAGTAATTGAAGCCCCAAAAATAATTCAATTACAGAAAATGTATTTGAGGCCTTTAAAAGCAATTCAATTACTTTATTTAATTAAAATACTCGAGGAGTTATTGAACTCCCCAAAAGTCATTGAAATACGGAAAAAAGTACCGGGTTACTATTTGAAAAGTATCACCATTCTTGCTTTACGTTGTAGAAAAAAATGTTTTAATATACACACGGTGTCGCAATAAAGCGTTTCTGTTTTATTTTTTTAAATAATACCCTGTATATTATAACATTTTTGGATTCTACGGGAAAATATATACACATTTAATGTATCGTGTCCTATATCTAAATTCAACTGTCTCTGAAATATTGACGTATGAGTTTGTCATTTTGAGCCCTTAACTGCAATAAAATATAAATGCATTGAATTAAGGCAAAACAATTCGCACTTTTTCCTCTTTTTAATTAACCTATAACCTGACAACTGTTTCCGGCCAGACAGGAAGATGAAAATTTTCAATTTCCTGCTTAACTGGAAGTGATAGATAATTAAAAACTAAGATAGAAAAGTAGAAACCGTTTTGCCCTAATTCAAACCGTTGAAATTTTACAGCATGTAAAAGAGCTCAAAATATCCAACTTGAAACGTTAATATTTCAGAAACAGTTGAATTTAGGTATTATGATGATTTATGAAATGTGCTTAGACTTCCCCCGAATACCAGAAATGTAATACATGGTATTAGATTAAAAAAACACAACTTTGGCAAAATATGTTAAATTAAAGTCTAAAACTTTCGAACTTAACATTTTTTCTACAACGTATAACGAATTTAAGCTGAAATGCAACATAAAAAAAAAAATTTGATTTTCCGGATCTTTTGTTACTAACAAATCAACAATTTTTATTTTCCAAGAAAGGTAAGATGACTTCCAATTTTTGTAAAAAGAAAATCTTTTTGTTCGCTGAAAAATCTTATCTCTTGAGTCTTTCTGTAAACATTAACTAGGTTACCAGGTATTCAATTTTTTCGGAAAAAGCTGATATATTTTTTTGTTTTATGATGTGGACTACTTAACAGAAAACCTAAAAAATAAATTGACCTGTTTTCTTTGTCATGAACATTTAAAGTTTGGAAAAAACGTTTGTACCATATCCTACGTAAATAGATGGGCTCAAATTTAAAAAATCTATATTAAGAGCTGGTAATCTTTTTGATTTTTCGGAAATTTTAAATTTTCCATACGAAATCGACTTTAAGCTTTGCCGACTGTCTCGATCGTTAGCACGTACAGCCATTTATTTCCTATTTCTGGAAACACGACAATGCGAAGGGAAGCGACCAGAAATTCAACCATTCAATAACAATAATTGAATTTGATGAATTCAGTTACTTGCAAAAGTAATTGAAGTACTCCAAAACACTAAAATCCAATTACTGATTACAATTACTTTGAAAAAGTAACTAAATTATCAATTACTTTTTAGAATGTTCAAAAAGTAATTGAATTAAAGTAGTTGAAGTACCCAAAGTAATTGAATTACTTTTTCAATTCTTTTAATTCCATTACTTGACAGCTTTGTAAATGGATAATGTTAGAAATAGTAATATTCGAACACTACAATCGAATTTCAAAATTCTGCAAAAAAAATCCTGGATTAATAATCGACAATAAAAAGGATGTAAATTCTAAATTAAAATTAGGATACTCTTGGGCTTAACAGCAACATCCATATTGGAAGCTGATACAAAGAGCCATTTAACCTAGGTAGTGCTTAAATTGTTGCATTTTTTTATTTGGCTTAATAAACGTTTTGTTATTATTATATTCAGGTTTCACTGTTTCCTTAACTAATTTAAACAGACCCTTCGAATGGTTGATTCTAATGACGATTTTTGCGAATTGTGTTGCCCTGGCTGTATATACACCATTCCCTAATGGCGATTCTAACACGACAAATGCGTATTTGGTAAGTAAACACTAATTCTATTTTTGTCCCTGCTAGTTAGAAACCAAGTCTTATGCTAACACAAGGAGCCTTGATGTGTAATAGATCCGATTAATTTATTTTCAGGTAGAGAATGTATACTTGCTTTCCGGGTTTGTTTTTCAATATTAGCATATATCTTTTTCGTCAAGGGTGACAATCTATATTTTGACAGATTTTGATTCTTGAATAATTAGCTATACAGGATGTCTCAAAATTCCGTTCCAGTATTTGAAAGGATTATTCTACACGTGGAAATATTTTTAAAAAATCCGGTAAATATTGATCCGGAAACGCTTCGTTTTTAAAATATAGGGTGTTAAAATATATGTTTGTTAGTTTTTATCTCGAATATTTCCAAATAAACTCAAAGGGATATTGATATTTTATATATGTATTTAACTTGGATGAAGCAAAAACGAATTATTTGATCTTTAAAAAGTTTGGTATTCCAAGTAAGGGTAGGTTTCAACTGTTTATTTTTTGGAAATGAAGTTTTTCATAAAATTGTCGTGGGCATTATAGAGGGTAAATTAAAATGTAATGAGTTTTCTTGTTTTTTTTTTCATAGTCGTCGAGGTGTAGGTTAAAACCCTTTTAGCCAACCTTTACCTTTGCATGAATAGAGCAATGCATCGTTAATATTTTGTTTTTATTGTCTTCCATTGCCAATCATTTTTGTGTTGCACAAAGTGTGATAAGTGACTCAAGAGTAGATTCGATGAAACAAATTCGGTGTGCAGATGCCCTAGACAAGAACGGAAGAGATCAACCACTCCTTCTTTGAGAGATTTATTTTTATTGGCGATAGTGCGCGCCCACTTGAAGCCAAGGTAGTTCTTGAAGCTATAGCGGACGCCGAATTTGATTGCCTCTACCGTTGTCGGACTTGAACTCTATTGAACAGGCATGGTCTTTATTAAAAAGATCGCTTGAACTGCATAAATCTGTCCCAATTACAAATGAAGAATTAAAAGGTATTTTACCACGTCTATGGTCGTCTATTCCTCAACAACAGTTGGACAATCTTGTTCTCAGTATGCCTCACGGGTGTAGAGCTAAAATATTAACATTTTTTATTATTAAATTAATTTTTTCTTATTTTTTACTTTATTACGTGTTTAATCTGTAATTTTTCTCTTATTTTATAAATAAAATGTTTATAGTTGTTATTTGATGAGTATTTCTACCCTTATTCCAGGCACGTCTGCATACAATACCTACAGACAAAAATTTTAATTTTCATGCTAGACATATTTTTAAGAAACCCTGTATGTCCAACAGTACTTTGAACCATGTATAATAGTGTTAGTTTTAAATTCGGGCCTCACTTATATAAAAACGTAGATAAGTTAACATAAAACTAAAAAAAAATAAGTACATGTAATTAAATAAAAATTTGTTTTTTCTTATGGGAGGCAATAAAAACAAAATTAAAAAAACAAAATATTGATGACAAATTGCTCTATCCATGTGAAGGTAAAGGTTAGCTAAAAAGGTTTTGATGTACACCACGTCGGCTTTGAAAGAGCAAAGATTTACATTTTAATTTACACTGTATAATGTCCATGGCAATTTTGGGAATAACTTCATTTACAAAACATAAAAGTACAAATATACACCTAATTGGAATACCAAAGCTTTTAAAGATCGGACAACTCCAAGTTCAAATACAGACATAAGATATTAACTAACTTTGGGTCATATCACAAAAAAAACTACCTTAGAACCACGTTTTACTTTTCTGATTAAAAGATAATGCAACATTTTCAATTCCACCCTTTATCTTACAAACAAAGCGGACTATGAAAATTTTAATTACGGCGTCTTTCGTTTCACCCAAAAGCAGCGCAGTGATCTGAAAACAGCAACCCTGTATCTTTCCAAATAACCGAGATACCCTTTAAAACCATCGAAATCTGGACACCCTGTACTTTAAATCTCTATTATTATTATAAAGCGTAGAAAAAAATGTTGCATGTTGTATGAGGAATTTAAATTTATTTAAATGTGGAAAAACTATCAAAACATTTCTTATTTTAAAAGTAATAAACTAAATTTTACTAAAACTTTATATTCTGTGGAAAAAAATACTCGTTTTATATATCTAGCATATTCTGGGTAAAAAGTTTACCGTTTTTGAGATATTTAATGTAAAATATCCAATTTTTCTTATTTTCAAACACGCGACATGAAAAATTCATACCTAATAGATACAAATAAAGCCCTGTTTCTCTCTTACTATTCTATAATCTCTGCAAAGGTTGTAAAAAATAGATTTATGAATAAATAAGAAGATAATGCATTCTTATTAGCATTTGGATAAATATTTTAAGACCTTAAAATATTTATCCAAAGGTGCATATGAACTATTTTATTTTTCTTTATTTAAAAACATATTTTTCTTTTGGAGAAATTATAAAAAGTAGCTAACACGGGTTTCATTATTCAAAAAGCGTGTTTGAAGTTAAGAAAAACTGGGTATCTTACCTTAAATACAGGGTGTCCCACGAGCCTTTGGACAGCGAATCTTGACGAAAACCCATAAATATATTATTAGATAAAAACATTCGTTTTCGATTTTCACTTGTGTATTGTCTAACATGACATAATTTCGTTGGCACAGCAACTTTTTCAAATGCAACGATTTTAAACATTTATACAAATACAATATAATCAAAAAAGGTACATCGTAATAAATCTTATCTAAATATGACGGTTAAGCAATATAAAAAACCGGAAAATATAGCATTTACCAGAACAAACCATAAATAGTAGACATAGGGAAATGTAAATATAGGAATTTTTAATTTACAAGAACGAATAATACAGTAAAATAAATGGATGTGAACTTAATGGCTTAATATATCTAAGGAGTATAATAAGTACAAGTAATTAACATAAAATTGGTAATAAGTTAAAACATATATAATTAAAGACCAAAAATTATTAATACAAATTTAGAAGGGGAGAATTGTTAATATCTAATTGGTCGTTTAAAATAAGGTCAGAATGTATGTTTGAATTTATTTTTTTCTAAAGCTTCTAAGAAATTTAATTTTTGGCTTTTTTGTTCTACGTGTAAAAATTTTGAAATTGTCGTCAAAATTGTGATTCTCTGTTTTTAAATGTTCAGCTTCAGTGGAGTATTTGTTTTCTTATAAATAAGAGTCGGTGTGATCTTTTATTCTGGTTTTAAAAGATCTACCAGTTTGACCAATATAAAATTTATTACACAAGCTGCAATTTATAAACAACACTATCGTAGCCTTTTTCATTTTTATCTTTATTTATCTATTGAACCTAAATTGTTATTAGTTCTGTATGCTACTTTAATTTGTTGACTGTTTAAAAAACATTCTATGTTAGTATTAGGTTTGCCAATATAAGTAAGGATAGAGAATTTATTTTTTGGATTATTAATAGGATATGCTTCTTTTATAGCTTCTTTGTACGTTTTAGAAAAAATATTATTTTTTAAAGTGGGTGTGTATCCATTGTTAACTGCAATTTGTTTAATGGTGTTAAGTTCTATGTCAAAATTTTCTTTTGACATAGGTAAGTTAAGTAAATCATACTGTTATATGTTGCTAAATTGAAATACATTTTTAACGTTAAACGAAATTAATTTTGATTTTTTAAGTATATTTAAGTCTCTAAACTAAAAGTCTAAAAACTAAAGACTTATATATACCTAAAAATTCAAAATTAATATTGTTTGACGTTAAAAATTTACTTACTACCTAGCATCCCTCCCCTGCAAAAAATACCTTTCATAAAGCATATACTCTAGAAAAATAAAGTCAACGTAGTTATTACCCATGAAATCATAGATTTATTGCAAATAAGTCTAAAACAAAATTATTTTCAATTCAATAACACAATTTATACCCCAACGGAAGGCTTAATTATGGGTAACCCATGGAGCTCCTTATTAGCAGAGTTTTTTATGGATAATTTAGAAAAGAATTTTATTCATACTTACCCTTCAGCAAATCTTTGTCAGTTTTGGTACAGGTATGTAGACGATATACTCGTCTTATTTACAGGTACGGATAGACAACTCAACACTATTTCAGTTATATTAATTCCATTCACCCAAAGATTAAATTTACCACTGAAATCAATAATCTTTTCTTGACTTAACTATTAGACGTTTCAATAATAAACTCATTTTTTAATTTATCGTAAAACTAAGATAGTACGATACATAACCTCTCACACCAACCAATACAACAAAAATTAGCAGCATATAACAGTATAATATATCGGTCACTTAACTTATCTATGTCAAAAGAAAATTTTGACTTAGAATCTATACAGACCCACTTTAATAAATAATATTTTTTCCAAAATTTCGTACAAAAAAAGCTATAAAATAAGTATATCCTACTAATAAACCAAAAAATAAATTCTCTATCCTTAATTATATTGGCAAACCTAGTACTAACTAGTAGACTTTTTTAAACGGTCAATAAATTAAAGTAGCGGTGTTTATAAATTAAATTGCGGCCCATGTAATAAATTTTATATTGGTGGAACTGGTAGATATTTTAACCAGAATAAATGATCACACCCACTCTTATTTACAAGAAAACAAATACTCCACTTACGCTGAACATATAAAAACAGAGAATCACAATTTTGATGACAATTTCAAAATTTTAAACGTAGAACAAAAAACCAAAAATTAAATTTCTTAGAAGCTTTAGAAATTAATAAATTCAAACATTCTGACCTTATTTTAAACGACCAATTAGATATTAACAATTCTCCCCTTCTAAATTTGTATTAATAATTTTTGTGTAGTCTTTAATTATATATATATTTTACCTATTTCTACTTATATGAAAATATGAATATGAATAAAAACTCAGTAGTATGTCTAGACCAATTTTATGTTAATTACTTGTACTTATTATACTCCTTAGATATGTTAGGCCATTAAGTTCACATCCATTTAATATGTAATGAATGATGTATTATTCGTTCTTATAAATTAAAAATTCTCATGTTTACATTGCCCTATGTCTACTATTTATGGTTTGTTCTGGTAAATGTTATATTTTCCAGTTTTTTATATTGCAAAACCGTCATGTTTAGATAAATTTTATTACGATGTACCTTTTTTGATTACATTGTTCCACACATGCAATAGGCCATTTTAAATACAATGTTGGGTTAAAATCGTTACAATTGAAAAAGTTGCTGTGTCAACGAAATATATGTCATGTTAGACAATATACTAGTGAAAATCGAAAACGAGTGTCTCAAAAAAAATGTATTAGAAAAATATTTTTGGATTCTCTTTATGCATAATTTAAATACCAACCCAATCATACAGGGTGTATCACAAAGTCGTAGCCAACCAAACTTGTGTTTTTTAAATGGGACACCCTGTATATTTTTACCGATTTCGATAGGGCTTGGTGAGCTGAATTCAACGATATAAAGTTTGATAGGTTTATCATGAACGGCTCTCTCAGAAATTATTAAAAACTTTTTCATAATACCTACATGCATGTTAGATTAGTAACTATTCACCTGCCTATTATGAAAGGTCATTTTTTTAATGAAACCTGTTACCTTTTGCCTTCGTCAAAGTGTCAAAATCATCGTGAAAGCCGTCTACATTTTATTTTGTTTATTTTTGATATTCGGAGAGGGTCGAAAAAATAGTAGGCAGGCTCAGATTTTATACCGAGAGCGATGTCCCCATCGTACAGTGCCAAGCAAGAATACTTTTATTTAGGTTGAAAAAAAATTACGACACGGTTCTTTTCCAAATGGAAAGTATCAAAATTCTCGTAGAAAAAATGTTCAAATAGAAGAAAACATCATCAACATCTTAGCCTATCTGCAAGTCTACCTTGCAGGGACATAGACAAGAGGGGGCCTGGGGGGCCGCGGGCTCCCTTTTTATCCTGTGGCCCCCCACTGGCCCCCCCAATAGCCCTGTCTAAATATATTATACGGTACGCTCATATAAGTACAATATTTTTAACGAAATAAACAACAACACAAAATATCTCTACTAGTAACAATCCCAAACATAAGCTGACTCTTACCTAATTAAAACACAGAAAATATAAAAAGTAATAATCGCTGTAACAACCCCGGTCTCTAGGCTTCATGTGAGCGAACTTTCTTTTGTTTAAGAATAATAAAATCATTTTTGAGAAATAGAATTGGAAATGACAGTCTGTCAAACTTGGCTATTTTATCAATTGAGAAGTCATTCGTAAAAAGCATAGATCTTCAAAGAGTAATAGATATTTTCGCGGAAAATAAGAGAAAAATAAATGTAATTTTATGAATTGTTTTTTTTGTATTTTTTTGTTAACGGTTTATATTATTCATGTTTATTTTTTATTAGTTTTAGTAATACTTCCACAATTGTACATTAAATAAAAGTGAAAAACAGGTTTCTTCAGATGTGTTTTATTAAATTACTTTTGTATAAAATTTATTATTTAATTCAAAAACCTAAAATAAATGTAGAAAATTCGTTTTAATTTTTTTACTGTACTAAACGTATTATTTGTTACGGTATCCATTATTAATGTAAAAAAACTCTTTGGTAGGAAAGTATGCTACTTTGACACGCTAATGATAAACCCTGTATATAGGCCTCTAGAACTATTTGTGCCCCAACTGGCCCCCCAAAATGAATTTTCTGTCTACGTCCCTGAACATATATAGTTGCATTCTATTCCAAATGAGTTGGATATAACTAGAAGCAAAGTACAAAGAGCGGTGAAGAATCATAAGTTTTATGCTTCCACCTAGTCCAAGGATTAACTTCTGAAGACTCAGAACGGATAATGAATTTCATCGCGGAACTAGAAATTAAAATTGCAGATAATCCTATATTTTTAAATAATATTTAACGCATTTCGATAGGGCTCGCTGAGCTGAGTTCATCGATATACGGTTTGATGTTTTCATCGTCAACTGTTTGCCCACAAATAAAAAAAACCTAACTACATAGCATTGGACTTTTAGTTAAAATTTCATTTATTATTGGAACTTATTTAACAAAACTAAAGCAACTACACAAAAACAATCAAAACTAAAAATAGCTGAGAAAACATTAATATTGTTTTAATAAAAGCCCAAATTGACTTCCACCACTGTTAATACAACAAGCAAGTCTTTTTCTAAGGTTTCTTGTTCATGCTGCGTTGATCATAGCACGGGTAACAGTATGACAAGCAACTAGAATTCTGTTTTGTAGATCTTAAACATCGATTACTGGTATAAACAATACCTTTTATGTATCCCCACAAATAGAAATCTAGAGTCGAAATATCTGGAGACTGCGCTGGCCAATGAATGTAGATATCTTGTGCCTTGGTAACAATATGGGCCGATCAAAGGACGATTAAATAAATCACACCAAACATTTATTCCCCACATTTGCTGAAAATGTCCTTCTCTTACCTAGTTAGGGTTTTCTTGGGACCAGTAATGGCAGTCGTGCCGATTAACTATCCTATTGTTATGAAAGCTATTATCACCACTCCATGAAATATTATTTAAAAATAAAGGATATTCTGCAATTTTAAGTTCTAGTTCCGCGATGAAATTCATTCTCCATTCCGGATCTTTAGGAATTAATCCTTGAACAAGCAGGCGTTCCGCACGCTTACTTGGGCGTATATAGACCTCCTTTTTTGGAGGATATCGGCTACGCGCTTAATATTCCCATATTTATGTTTCGTATTAAATTTTTAATGTTCATCACCATTTTTTTTTGCTAACCTTGGCTAAGCCGGTCACGCCCAAACCATAATTTTTAAAGATACAGGACAAAATTTCGAATAAAAAAGTTTCGTTTTTTCGAGTAATTTAACTTTGGTTATTGTAAAACAGTTCCAAACTCTGTCTTAACCTAACGTAAAGCTAATCTTAACTCAACGGACCACGCCCAAACCATAAATTTTAAAGATACAGAAAGTTTCGTTTCATCGAGTCATTTAACTGGTTATTATAAAAAAGTTCGAAAACCTATTCTAACCTAACCTAAAGCTGACCTTAACTCCGTCGGCCGTGCCCAAACCATAATTTTTAAAGATACAAAAAAATGTTCAAATAAAAAAGTTTGGCTTTGTCGAGATATTTAACTTTAGTTATTACAAAAAAAGTGATAATTGCAAATAAAAAAAATTGAAAAGCTTCGTTCACGTATACGCAAAAACGAAAAAAGATACAAGCACGCTGATAGGGGGGATGTAACTTATAAAATAGAGATTTTGAGCTACGCAGATAAACGGTAAAGGTCAAAAACCGAATGGTCAAGGTCAAATCTTTGAGATTTCCGTAATAAGGATCCAAAAATACGTCCGATCCCAATTTTTTTTCGAAAATCGAAACTTTCAATATATGCTCCACTCTATTCATGTGAATTTTAAAAGGATAAAACTTATGATTCTTCAATATCCTTTGTAATGTGCTTTGGGCTATATCCAACTGACTTGCAATAGAACGCAACGACTTATGTGGGAAGATTGGCAGATGTGCTGTAGATATTAATGATGTTTTCTACTGTTTAGTATTTTTTCTACGAGGATTTTGATGCTTCCCATTTTGAAAAGAACCGTGTCATAACTTTTGTTCAACATAAATAAAAGTATTTTTGCTTGGCAACGTGTGATCCGGAAATCGTCCTCGATATTAAAACTGAGCCTGCCTACTACTTTCCGACACTCTCCGAATATCAAAAGCATGTCCACATATTCGCTTCTTTCACGATGATTTTGACATTTTGACAAAAGCAAAAGGTAATAGGTTTCATTAAAAATGACCTATTATAATTGGCAGGTGAATAATTACTAATCTATCAAGTATGTAGGTATTTTGAAGGAAAGTTCATTTCTGAGAAAGCCGTTCGTGACAAACCAATCAAACCTTATATCGTGTAATTCAGCTCACCAAGCTATATCGAAATCCGTAAAAATATACGAGGTGTCCCATTTAAAAAACAAGTTTGGTTGGCTACGATTTTGTGATGTGGGTTGTGTTCAAATTAAGCATTAAGAGAGCCCAAAAATATTTTCCTTATACATTTTTTTTGAATCTCTTACTTTAACGGAGATATTCGCTGTCCAAAGGGTGTAATATTTTTGCATAGATATGTTATATAAAATGTGTCTAGTTTTTTATGTGGCTTCCAAAAATTTAATAAGCTATAGGCCATTTTACTTAAAATAAAAAATTTTTGTAGTTTTATTATGTATTTTTTTATTTGATGTTTAATTGTTTTTTCGACAATAAATTTGAATTTTGCATAAAAATCCCAGTTAATTTTTTAAACTCTACATTTTTTCTATGTCTTATGACTATAAAGATATAAAGCATTTTTATTCTCCTTTTTCTCAATCTGTACAGCCAATATTTCTTTCTGTATTCTCAAGTTATTTAGAGCAAAATGCGTCAAAATATAGATTATCATTCTGACTATATTTGATTGGTCGTTTAAATTTTTTACTGTCATCATCTCGTTTATAATAAAATACAAATGAGCTTAAATTTTGAAAAAATAACCCAACAGTAAAGCAGGAAATAAATCTTTTCCAATAACAAGACGCATTTTTATTTTTAACTAAGCACCTGTTTTGATACGTATCTGGATATTGTTTGAAAGATATGCGAGGTTTTATTTATATTATTTTTAGCATCACTACTGAATATTTTCATACATATGTTGTTGCTTGGAGAATAATAATGTTCAACCCAATAATATTTAGATTTATTTGTTTAATTTTTAACCAGCGTCTGATATGAACTACCACCTTTTTTTAATAACATTGCTTCCACCTGCCTAAAAACTTATATTGTGTTCTAAATGTCTAACCTTTTAGATTTTTTTATGATCCGTAGCATTGCTGGATTCTGTATGGTTGTGACTTTTACCATGAACATTATTTTAGGAAAAAAGAAATGTAAGATGCAAAACTTTGATTTTTAGGAAAAAATAGAGTACATCTTTTTAGTAATTTTTACGGCAGAATGCATAATGAAGATCATTGCATACGGGTTTTTGATGCATCCAGGAGCATACTTGAGGAATGGATGGAATTTGCTAGATTTTACAATTGTAGTTATAGGGTAAGTAGCGCCTACATAATACCTTTGTTTTGTTATTTGTTCTGAAAAATTTTATTCCTCTCGATAACTTTTCCCAAAGTGTACGGACACTTTTATATAAATACACTGAACATCATTTGAAACGTACCACGCAAATTTCGATGCTATTTAGAAATCTTATTTCTTGTTAACAAGATATTCACGAGTTATTATTCTTTCATTGCAATGTGCAATTTGCACATCAGTTCTTGAACTAAAAAATATTTCTGGCGTTTTATTCCTACCTATTAATATATAAAGTGTGGTCATTTAAGTGTGCAACATATGGGAATTTTTTTTATTGTCTTTACAATCAAAATAAAAATATTGCCAAAAGTTGGTGCATCCTCGATAATCATATAAAGTGTACTTAGAATTGTTGCAAGTCAAACAGCGTACAGGGTAGGTCAAAAAATATTAAAATCATGCAAGAGTAAAGTACCCTTATTTCGAACGATTTAACAAAACGTTATTAAAAAAATTTGTTTAGCATCAAAAGTTATGCCTAGATACGAAAATACAGCCTCCTGAGAAAAAATTTTTTGTTTTGGAAAAAATCAAAAAAGTTTTTGAAAAATTGATTTTTTTTGATAATTATCTTAAACACTTTCATAGTTTAATCAAAATCAGATCAGATTCGCATAACTCCGTTCAAATTTAAGTATACTTGTGAAATTAACTTGGATTTTTAATTTTTTAGGGAATCACAAACTTCAGGTTTGTTGCAACGATATTAAACACAACTTGAAAATTTCGCCAATATTCCTTTTAACAAGATGAAACATTTGTGAAGAAAATATGCTCATTAAAAAGCTTTCATTTGAAGTGTAAAATTATAAAATTGTTATTAAATAACTGTACACATTAATTGACAAACCTGAAATCCTGTACTAAGATAATCGCGGATACCCATGGAAAAAACAAATGAGGGTTAGAAGTAAAAATTATGACAGTTCGGTGGCGTTAATATTTCATTCTAGAAGATCAATTATATTATTACATATTACCTTTATTTGATTTAAAATGCCTCCTCCAAGCCAATTAACGCTAGTCGAGAAGGCAGAATTAGTTTTGATATGTGGGGATAATTATAAAACAGTGCGTTACGCGTTACGTTCAATGAACAACATCCAGACAAACAAGTTCACTACTCAACTGTATGTAGAATTTTAATAAACTTCAAACATACAGGATCTTTAGACTATAAGTATAAAAATAAACGTGCCAAAACTGTTTCTACTGAAGAAAATCAATTAGCGGTACTTCAGTCAGTTGTTGAAAACCCTAGAAGATCCACCCAGCAAATTTCTTTTCCTGGTTATAGACCAATGTTTATTTGCACGTTTCAAGAACGAGACTATGACATCCGCTATGATTTCTGCATATGGATTCAAGGACAAATAGAAGATCAGCGTGATTTTCATAGACACATTCTCTTTGGGGATGAATCCACGTTCACAACAAATGGCACTGTCTCTTTCCAAAATTGTAGGTGGTGGTCGGACACAAATCTAAATTTTGTTATTGACAATAGAAACCAGTATTACTAAAAAACAAACGTGTGGTGCGATATTATCAACAAAAAATTATTGGGTCCGCTTTTTTTTTCGCCGAAACCTAACTGGCATAAGTTTACAAGAACGGTATAAATTATTGTTTGTACATGATGGATGCCCGGTCATTCTACTAGAAATATTTCTGAATGGTTAAATGGAAAATTTGGTACTAAATGGTTAGGACGAAATACCGATCCACGGTGGCCTCCTCGTTCCCCAGATCTTACCCCATTAGTTTTTTTTATAGGGATACTTAAAGCAAAAAGTTTATAGGGATCGACCATTTAATAATGTTGAGGAACTAGAAAATTCGATTCGTTTCCATTGCAGAAATATTCTAGCAAATACCTTGCAATCTACTTTTAGTGAATTTTATGACCGGACAATTAGATGCATTGAACGAGAAGGTGGGCACACAGAAACCCTTAGATAATTTTTCTTTTTTTATGTACTTCCTTAAATTTTTTTTTACTTTATGCTGATTTGTTAATTGTTAAGTTATTTGAAATGAAAATTTTGCACTTCAAATGAAAGTTTTTTAATGTGCATATTTTCTTCAGAAATGCTTCATCTTGTTAAAAATAATATTGGCGAAATTTCCAAGTTGTGTTTAATATCGTTGCGACAAACCTGAAGTTTGTGATTCCCCAAAAAATTAAAAATCCAAGTTAATTTCACAAGTATACTTAAATTTGAACGGAGTTATGCGAATCTGATCTGATTTTGATAAAACTATGAAAGTGTTTATGATAATTATCAAAAAAATTGAGTTTTTCAAAAACTTTTTTGATTTTTTCCAAAAAAAAATTTTTTCTCAGGAGGCTATGTTTTGGTATCCAGGCATAACTTTTGATGCTAAACAACTTTTATTAATAACATTTTGCAGAATCTTTCGAAATAAGGGTACTTTACTCTTGCATGATTTTAAAATTTTTTGACCTACCCTGTATGCTGTTTGACTTGCAACTATTCTAAGTACACTTTATATGATTATCGAGGATGCACCAACTTTTGGCAATATTTCTATTATGATTGTGTAGTTAATAAAAAAAATTCACATATGTTGCACACTTAAATGACCACACTATATAGAGTGCAGCAAAAGTCAGGAAACGGCGAAATATCAAAGGTATCGCTTACCTGAATTTAAAGAAAATACGTACGTTTAGGTATGAAATTATGCCGGATCCAATGGCGGGTTTCGCATTGCTGCAAAATGTACCGTTTTTCTGTTATAAAAGGATTTTTTTTTAATGGAACAACCTATATTATATTACTTTTTTAAAATCTGCGTAAAATTCTCAATACTTTTTATTAAGAGCACTTTTTATGAAAGTTAGAATTTTTGCAAAAATAAGGGTCTAATATGCATAATTTAATGTATTATCTTTTATTAAAATGCCTGCACACAAAAGGTTACCTGACAATGTCAGTTTTGTTGATTTACAAAAATGGATCGTTGAACTGAAACCCAAAGAATTGAACTTTTAATTATACTGGGTTATGGGGAACATTTTGAATGACAGATATCCTAACAGAAATCCAATAACTAAATCTACCATAAGTAAAATTAACAAAAAATTTCGTGAAACTGGAAAGGTAAAAGGTGCTGTAGGATTTGGCAGACCGGAAAGCACAATAATTCTTCATCTTACTACCAAAACACTAGCAAGAGAAAACAGCGTCTCAACTTTAAAAATAGGTTGTAAAAAACAACGGAAACAATGCAATACAAAAAAGAAATAACTAATACAACAAACAATAAATTAATGTAACTAAGTAAGGTGTTTAAAATGTTGTCTATTTAAAAATATTTTCTTATTCGTGGGTTAGAAGAAGACTCAAAAAAACACACTGATTAATTCCTGTGCGACGTTTCGTATCTTTATTAATACTTTTTTAAGCACTGGAAACAGAACACAGCGTAAAAATTGAAAAATAATAAAGTAACATTAAAAATATACCTGAATTCTTAGTGTCGTTGTGTCCGCACTTTGCCCATAATTCCTAGATGTGACGCGAAGGAAAGCATTTCACAACAAAAACACACACACACGAGAAACAATTATCTAATCAAAACCTAATAAGGCTACGTGTGGTCAATAAAGTATTGATTTGTGCGTGTTCCGTTGAAAAAGAGACAGCTGTGTTAATGGTTTTTTTAATTTTTTTTCGCAATTGGTTTTACGGTGATATTAAAATATTAGACTTTCCAACAAAGTTCAGATGTTATTATATTTTTGTTCTGTTTCCAGAAAAAGTATCTGTTCTGTGTGTTTTTTGAATCTTATTTTTAGAATAATTGAAGAACAAATTTTTGTTCAGGCACAATTATACATTTTACATTATCTGTTCATCTACATTCGATTTTTATTCGCTCCTTTAAATCCCCGAGGTCATTGGGATTAGTTTTATACACCACATTTTTTAGTGTAAAGTAGTCGAACTAGAAAATATATATATACATATATACAGGGTGGCCCATCGAAAACGTACCGCAAGGCATAACGGCCAGGGTAATTTTTTTTTCAAAAAATCCAAAAACACGTCAATTTTGTTTGTGAGGGGGACAATTTTTGCCCTTAAAATGATCGCAAATTTTCAACCCTCTAAGCGGGGGTGTCATCCCCCAAACTTTTTCAAATGGGAAGAGGGGTCAAGTGGTACCGCAATGAAAAGGGCTTTCTATTCTCTATACATTCCCGCTTTGGTTTTGAAAATCGGTCAAGTCATTTAGAAAATATGAAGGATTGAAATTTAAAATGTTTATTTACAAATTATCAGAGTAAATGATAAGGATAAATTCCTTCGACCAATTCGCTATTTTTGTCCTGTTATTTTAGATGTTTACTGCTGATTTTAGTGATTTGACATGCCACAACGATCAGGTGCGGTAGTTGCTAGATAGCTGTTCTGTAACTTGTGCGTTTAAATTTCTCAATATCATTAAATTTTTTATCAATAATTATGGTGTACTTACTTGCAGAAAAAATGGAAATAATCGAACTTTATTTTAAAAATAATGAATGTGGCAATCGGGTTGCGCAGATATTTAATGAACGACATCCTGAAAAACACCTTTCCGGCAAAATTGTTCGCGAGTTAGTAGCAAAATTTCGCGAAACTGGATCCCTTATAAATAAAAAGAGGCAGATGGAAAATCCTGTAGTAAATGAAGCTATGGAGGTCTTTGTATTGGGCCAAGTTGCCATGGATAGTACGCTGAGTACAAGAAAATTAGCCAATGAGACCGGCGTGAATCGTACAAGTGTCCAAAGAATATTGAAAAAACACCATTTCCACCCGTATAAAATTCAGTTGGTACAAGAACTCAACGAAGACGATTTTGATCGCCGCTTGCAATTTTGTGAAACTATTAGTGAACGAGTGGCCAATAATAATAATTTTCTATTCAATGTGTGTTTTTCGGGTGAGTGCACTTTCTTTTTGAACGGTGTAGTTAATCGGCATAACTGTCGGTACTGGGCTGAGAACAACCCCAGGGTATTTCACGAGGTGCACACACAACATCCTCAGAAATTGAACGTGTGGGCTGGTATTTTTGGAAATTCTATTGTGGGTCCTTTTTTTCTTCCTGGAACTCTAACAGGTGATATGTACTTAGATTTACTGGAAAATACCATCGATCCAGCCCTAACTGACATCATCGAAAATAATCCTGGATACGTTGAAGCGGAACTGATATTTCAACAAGACGGTGCACCTCCACATTACTCTCAAAATGTGCGTAATTATTTAAACACTAACTTTCCCGGGCGGTGGATAGGACGAAGGGGTGCCATTGAGTGGCCTCCCCGGTCACCCGACTTGACTCCTTTAGACTTTTTTCTATGGGGACACATAAAAAGTAAAGTGTATAGCACTCCACTTGCCTTATTAGAAGATCTGCGAACACGAATTATTGACGTTTGTCGCGAAGTGACCCCTCAAGTTCTTCAGAATGTTCGAGAACGATTTGAAGCTAATTTGTATTACTGTATGGAGGTCGACGGGCAACATTTTCAACATTTGCTTCATTAATACGGTAAGTTTTTTTTTATTTAATTCAATTTATGCGTTTTTTGAAAAATGTATTTTTCAAATTTCAATCCTTCATATTTTCTAAATGACTTGACCGATTTTCAAAACCAAAGCGGGAATGTATAGAGAATAGAAAGCCCTTTTCATTGCGGTACCACTTGACCCCTCTTCCCATTTGAAAAAGTTTGGGGGATGACACCCCCGCTTAGAGGGTTGAAAATTTTGCGATCATTTTAAGGGCAAAAGTTGTCCCCCTCACAAACAAAATTGATGTGTTTTTGGATTTTTTGAAAAAAAAATTACCCTGGCCGTTATGCCTTGCGGTACGTTTTCGATGGGCCACCCTATATATATATATATATATATATATATATATATATATATATATATATATTGTATTACACTTTTATTTAAGACCTAACATCTGATGAAGCCACATTGTTAGCGAAACGATTGTCATTGCGGTTAACTAAAACATTTAAATGAACATTTTATTAGTAAATCAGGATATCTGACAATCATAAACACTTCGCCGTGTTTCTCGTGAGAAAGTTTAAAGTTAAGTTAAAGATATAATTTAGTTATCTTCAACTTGTACCCAGTGTACTGTAAGGGCCTTTATAACTCGCCTTTAACTTACCGGTTCAACATTGTTACAAAAGGAGATACTCGTAGATTGCCAAAAATAAACAGTTCGATACCGTTTCTATAATCAGGATTTAAATGCTCAACTTTCTGCTAAAGACGTCTGATATAAATCATCAAAGCAACTCTCTCAGATACAAAGTGTCGCCAACTTCATAGGGTAGACATGTCCAAACTTTAAATTAACTTCTAAGTAGTCTGGATAAATTCCTTGCTAACTAGTTTCAGTGTCCTAATTTATCAAATTAGTAGCGAATTCTACTGCTTTCTACTTTCGAAGTATACCTTATGAAGTCATAAAGTTGTCTATTTAACTATAATTCTTGGTTTAGGTGGCTGAAGTCTTCATTCAGATGCGGAAGAGAAAGCTTCGAAAATTCGAAATGCGATGCAGGCGAAACGTCTATTTTTCATTCATGTGTATTCATTTCAGTGGAAGGCGTTTATTTAAGGGCATGATACCTCATACATTTTGAAAAACAGATGCCTTTAATTAAGTTGGCAATCAAAACTTCTTAATTAAAAAACTTTTAAAATGATATGATATTTGTGTTAATAAATTGTACGCTTGATACATTTTCTGAGATGTTTTTCTTGGTAACAAAAAATCAAGATGTTTAGATATTTTTATTTTTACCTTGCACATCATTTCTTGGACTATAAAATTTACTGGACGTATCATGTTCGTCGGTGCCCTATTAATATACAGGGTGGCCCAACGAAAAGGTCCCACCCTTATTTATGACTTTCCTGGTATATTTTGGGAAAAACGCTTGGACACGTCAATTTTGATTTTTAGGGGGACGTCTTTTCATGTATGATTGTATAATACAGGGTGTTCCAAAAATAAGATATCGCATTACACTTGACATTTTTAAATGGAAACCCCCAATTTTTTTTCTATTTTTGGATTCTCCAGGAAGTTTTTAGTAACTTTTGTATAATAGAGTTTATACCTATCTTCAACCATTTTGAAGTTATTTGAATAATTGAATAATATCAAGTATTGATAAATTAAATTCAAGAAAGGGTCAAAATATATTATCAAAATGGAAACATTGCAAGGGCTACTGCCCGGTTGTTTAATACGTTACATTCAGTCAAAAATATTAACCATAAGTATGTGGCTAAATTAATAAGAAAATTTGAAGCAACTAGATCTGTATCTAATATTCGCCGGAATCAGGAACACTAAACCATTTACAGTTTTACATTCACATTAAAATTTAAACAAAAATTAGTTACTTAGCTACAATGTGTCAAAAAGTCAATGTGGTAATAAATGTTGAAAGTGGTGTCCGTTTACCTCCATGCAATAATAAATATTTTGCTCAAATCTATTCCTAACATTTTCACACATTTCTGGAGTTATTTGTCTGCATTCCGCCGTGATCCGCTCCCGAAGATCTTGGATGGAGTCTGGCTTCGTACTAAAAACCTTACTTTTTATATGTCCCCAAAGAAAGTAATCTAAAGGACTCAAGTCCGGAGACCTTGGTGGCCACTCAATGGGGCCGCGCCGTCCGATCCACTGATTTGGGAAATGGGTGTCCAAAAACTGTCGTACTGGAGCTACATAGTGCGGTGGTGCACCATCTTGTTGGAAATGAAGAAAATTTTCATTATAATTAACCTCATTTTCTATTATTTCGGTTATTCGTGGCTCTATTGTATTTTCCAACATGTCCAAGTACAACTCCCCCGTCAAGTTTCCAGGAATAAAGAAAGGTCCTACAATATGATTTCCGAAAATGCCGGCCCAGACATTAATTTTTTGTGGGTATTGCGAATGTACCTCTCGAAACAAATGTGGATTAATATCGACAATTATGTCTATTTACAGCACCATGTAAATAGAAGGTACATTCATCCGAAAAACAAATGTTAAATAACAAATTTGGGTTATTGTTCAAACGTTGGTCATTAATTCGCAAAACTCCAACCTTCTATCATAATCGTCTTCATTAAGCTCATGGACAAGTTTAGTTTTGTACGGGTGAAATTTATAGGATTTCAAAATTCTTTGCACTGTTGAGCGTGTAAATCCTGAAGAAGTAGCCAGACCACGAGTACTTTGGGTGTTGTCAAGAGCCACGTGTCCCAAAACTGCTATTTCTCTGGCTTCATTTCTACTTGGACGATTTTCCTGATTCCGGCGAATATTAGATACAGATCCAGTTGCTTCAAATTTTCTTATTAATTTAGCCACATACTTATGGTTAATATTTTTGTCTGGATGTAACGCATTAAACAACCGGGCGGTAGCTCTTGCAATGCTTCCGTTTTGATAATACAGTTTCGTTATTTCGACCCTTTCTTGAATTGAATAAATCATTGCAAAATATTATAATAGAACTAGGCAACTTAACGATTTCAAATCAAAGATAAAGTTGTTCTATGATTTACGATGACATTGACGGATGCTAAATTTCTTGCTGGTATCGGTGATTATTATTTTTTTCCGTATTATCAGTACTAAATTAAATGAGGCGAATTTTATAAAAAAAATTAAAAAAACTTCAAAATGGTTGAAGATAGGTATAAACTCTATTATACAAAAGTTACTAAAAACTTCCTGGAGAATCCAAAAATAGAAAAAAAATTGGGGGTTTCCATTTAAAAATGTCAAGTGTAATGCGATATCTTATTTTTGGAACACCCTGTATTATACAATCATACATGAAAAGACGTCCCCCTAAAAATCAAAATTGACGTGTCCATTTTTCCCAAAATATATATAAATAAGGGTGGGACCTTTTCGTTGGGCCACCCTGTATATATATATATATATATATATACAGGGTAAAACATGGAGCTATGTTTTCTTGTCCAAAATTTGACAAGTTGCATGAGACATCGCAGAAAATATGTAAAGATTAGATATACCTACTTTGGTAGGCTGAACTAACCTCTGTAAATTACTTTTTGGCTCATTATTACTTTCCTCGTAAAAGGGAAGTACTAAAATCGTGAAAAAATCATCCTCCGAGATTTTGTCAGATCTTTACGTTTCAGGGTCCCTAGATGCCGAAAAATAGGTTTTCCCAATTCCCTGGGTCTGTCTGTCTGTCGATGACCTGGTAATATTTTGGTAAAAATCCAATAATGCAAGACAAAATGGCGGCCTACTAAAATTTTTTAAAAAAAAATATTACCAAAAAGTTGTAAATCTTAACGATTATGTGCTCAGCTAACATTGCTTTTGATCGTATCTTAGGCTAGAAATTCTTATGCCAGTTTATCTTCCGTGTTGTAATCAGTTTTATTTACTAAATTCGTTTGAAATTCAATTTTCCGTGTGCCATCAGATACTTCCGAATTCCTAAATATGCTAATATGTTATTACTAAAGGTTTTTAAGATTTTTTTTCAAACTTTTATAATCTATTCCACTTTTCTACGGTGGTTTTCGATAGACAATAAATAATTGTATCACGAGAATAAGGAATATTTTAGTTCATCAGGTTTTATCTCAAATTTTGCACAAAAATGAAATGATGTGTAGGAATCAACTGGTAAAATTTTGGTAGAATCCAAGATGACGGAACAAAATGGCGGCTTAATAAAATATTTAAAAATTTAGCCCGGAAAACTACTTAATGGACTAATTTCAAATTGTGCTTTATAACTAATTTTGTATAGAGATGAACTGGTAAAATTGCGGTACTAATTTAAGATGGCGGAACAAAATGGCGGCCAAATAAAATGTTTGTCATCGTAAAATAAAAAATCACCCTCTTAGGTATCACATTTCTTCAAGTTTTAGCGTCCCTAGATGCCGAAAAATATGTTTTATCAATTCCGTCGGTTTGTCTGTCTGTTCGCGGCATAGCTTAAAAGCTACTTACCAGATTGAGTTCAAATTTTAGTCAAAAGTTAAGGGTTATATGGAGATAATCTGATAATATTTTAGTAAAAATCCAGTATGCCGGAACAAGATGGCGGACTAGTGAAACGTTGAAAAAAATATTACTAAGAAAGCTAATTCTCCAAATTACCTCAAATTTTGCACAAGAATCGAATGTTAGAGGAATGAACATTTTAGTATGAATCCAGAATAGCAAAACAAAATGGCGGCTTAATCAAATATTTCAGAAATCAGCCTGAAAAAACGACTTATTAGATTAATTTCAAATTTTCTGCAAGCTTTAAGTGTGATATAGAGAAAAACTGGTAAAGTTGTGGTACGAATGATTTTTTTAAAAAAATCAACATAACAAGGGATTTTGCGGAAATATTAAATGTGATATAGGTATAAACGGATACGAATGCAACATGACGTAACAAAATGGTGGTGCGTGGTAATGTAAAAAATCAAGGGTGACATAGGTAGAAACTCGTAAAATATTGGCAATCCAATAAGACGAGGCAAAATTGCGTCCAATAAAAATGTTTAAAAAGACAGTATATATGCGTTACTAAATGACTACGTACTGAAATAAATTTGGACACACTTCACTATTTTTAATAAATAGAAAGATTCATAACGAGAGAAGTTCCGGGTAAAGGAAATTTACCGATTTTTTAAAATTAAGTTAGTTTTTTAAAATATCTGTAGATTGCTACATTGGAAAAGACTGGCAAATTCGCCTGGTGCAACTGAATTGTGCTCACATTACCAAAAGTCTCTTAACCCAAGACTCGAACTGCGCTTATCACTGGCGAAAGATCCAGTAATAAAACACCAATTGCGCTCAGGATTCGCACACTTGTGTCTCGTACAAAATGTTATTAACTAAAACTAATTCTAATTGATACTTAATTTGTATTTACGATAAGTTATGAATGTTATGATAATACAATGTTACCAAATTTATATGAAACGCACTTTACAAATTTGTAGCGTAATATTTCACCCCCATCTAAGTGTCCAATTTTTTTTTCTATAAATAGTTTCCTTAATAAAACTTCTCTTCTTACACGTCTGTTTTCATTTCACCTAATGGAATTAATTTTTAGATATGTATCTCTCTGCATTTCTAATAACACTTTTAAATATAAATGAATATTTTGATGAGGTGACATAGTCTCATTAGCATGAAAAGATGCACGTGCGTTGGTATATCGTGAAATACTCCATGTTTTTTGACCCATCTTGACTGATGGAATATAGAGTCATTGTCAATATAATATTCTAGGAGGTAATCCGTAGAATATATACAGGGTCACTCGATGTGGTTCTGCGGTAACAAATCTTCGACAAAACAATCCCCAACTTCGGATGCTGGAAGAAAGCGTAGCCCAAAAATATACCTCAGCCATGTTTCAATTGGAGATTCTTCATTCCTGTATTCCACTTAACTACAAACTTCACTTTCTGTTAGTTTAGTTTGGGTTTATTTTACTGGAAGTCCAGATAACTTACCATGATTGGGGAAGATGAAAGCGGCAACCAATAATTTCCACTGTTGGTTGAAAGACTTCTACCAGGCTCGAGTGAATGGCAAATTCAGATTCCATTACTATGGTAGTGGGATTTAAGACGTAACCCAGTAACCTGCATTTTTCTATTAATAATTCGAATACTCTGTATCTTTTCTTTTAATAGACATAATATAACAGAAACGTAAAAATGAATTGAATCCATTGACGATCGGTACGGTTATTGCAAGATGCGGCTACCTGAGTCGGCCTGAGCGCAATTCAGCAGTGTACCGTAAACCAACCATTTTATGAACTACCCTCATATATTAGAAGTTTTTTGGTATTGAATGTTTAAACATTTTCTTATACCGCCATTTTATTCCTCCATAATAGGTCTAAACAAAAATTTTACCAGTTTATCTTTATATCATACTATTTTTTTTTTCAATTTTAAAATGGGAAGTATATACATGTATACATGGTGGAGTTCCTATATATGCAGAGGCAGGTATAAAAGTCAAAACTTTGGAAGGAGTTACAAATTTTAGCATCAAACTTCAGATTGAGTGCTGCGCTATTCAAATAAAGCCCTGTCTGATGAATCTGGGAATAATTACAATGTTTGGACCACCGTCTGGTAGTATTCAAACTTTTATCCAACAAACAGCTGATCTTCTTCTATATGTGACAGGAGTATGTTTTATTATTAATATTTTGCTGTGTGGATATCTAAACATCAATATTCTTAAGAAAAAGGATCAAAACTACAAATTACTAAAGGACTTTGTGGATTCCTACGATAGACCTTAATATACCACTGTCGTGACACCCCTACAAAAATGTTTACAATCATAGTGGGTAGACCAATATATTATATAGTTATAGACATTAGTGAAACGATCATTGAATGTCAGAACACAGAAGAACATATTTCTGACCATCTTATTCAAAAACTAGCCATAAAGGTGCCTACAAAAGGACAAACAAATGAAATCAGATCACCGTAAACAGCATTCTGTCTAGTAACAATTTAAACAACCTAAAAGCAGTGCTACAAAAGGAATCATGGTTAGATATAAGAGATTCAGATGTTAATCTATGTTTTAACAACTGCCCAACAACCTTTTTATGGCACTATAACAACACCTGTTCTGAACGAAAAGTGTCAAATCGCAAAAGGGAACAACACTTGATTACAGCAGAAATTACCTCGAAAAAAACTGGGTTAAAGAACCCCTATAACTTAGCGAAACAAGTAAACAATGAGGAACAGCAGCTTTAACGGGATATTGAAAAAATGTATAAAAAACTTGTCAACAATGCTAAAATCAATTTTAATAAAACCAAAATAGAAATCTCCAGTAATCAATCCAAAGAGACATGGAATATAGTAAATAAAGAGCTGAGCGGGAGTAAAAGAAACAAACCAGTTGAACTAAAGATTAATAATCATCACTCAACTGGACATAAAGTAATCGCAGAAACTTTTGACAAGTATTCCGTTAGCATTGCGCAGAAAAAAAATAGGAGCACATTTCAAAGACCACATCTCTACGAATCCAACAGCTATGGGCTGCCAAACAAACACAATATTCTTAATTTTTGTAACACAAGAAGAAGTTCGAAGTATTATAGGTAACTCAAAGAATAAAAAATCAACTTGTTTCGATGGTATCCCTACCAAAGTAATCAAAAGAGTCTTCAAGGAGATAGAAGAGCCTCTCACAATATTAATAAACTGTGCCTTTGAGAGTGGAATTTTCCCATCATCGCTAAAACTAGCCACTGTATGCTAAATATGTTGAAAAAACTAATTTGGTGTCATTCCTTTTCCTTATGTATTTTATATGGGATTTAGGTAAAGTTTGACACCCTGTATATTAAAAACTAGCCATAGGATTAGATTGTGCCCATGGTATGTTTTGCTCAGGAGATCAAGAACTACAACATATAAAAAACTCAGCTTATTTCACCGAAACCGATTTTCCACAAGGTTTCTGCATGGTCCTTTGTCACACTTACTTACTACTAATAAAAGGAAATATTCATAACGAGGGAAGTTCCGGGTAAAGGAAATTTGGCAAAATTGGGGGAAAAATTGGCAAATCAGCCTGATGCAACTGAATTGCGCTTACATTGCCAAACCTGCGAAAGATCCAGTAATAAAACACGAACTGCTACTCAAGATTCGCTCACGTGTCTGACGTATAAAATTTTATTATATAAAACTAATTCCAATTATCTGTTCATAAACATTAAACATGGTACGCCAAACGTGTGCGATTAGATACTTATAGAAAGAATTTCTATAATCTTATTTTAACAAAATAAAAATTATATATAATATGTACATATTACATATATAGATAAAATAATAATTATTATATATTATTATACAATAATTAAACTACAATATGTAATATTCATCGTCATCTGAGGAACTGTCATAACCTCTTGACATTACAATTAAAGGGTCGACCGTCTGATCAATCAGGTTGTCAAACATTTTCTCATCATATTTAATCAAATTCTGGACTGCTTTTTGTCAATTCTCTAGTGTCACTTCCTTAATGGCTTGATCAAACAGTAACTTAACATCTTTCATTTTAAATGTCGTGTTTTCTCTGCCTACAAATCTTTCCACTTGCGCCCGTATAAGTTCTATAGAATTTAGTTCGCAATTATATGGCCGTAAGCCCAGTACAGTTACATTATATTTTTCTATTATATCTTTTTGTGTATATTTGCTATGGCTAGTAGTTCTTTCTTTATTAAATTGGGTTCAAACTCAGGACCTTTCGTATTTAGTCAGTCGATAATTTCTTGTTTTCTCCAAGTTGAAGTTGGTGTCTTCTCTATACGCCGTGAATTAGTCTTTTCCCTTTTCCTGAAGACACTTTAATATCCGTTGACCTTCGATGAAAGCTTAGCAGGCACTGGTTATATTTTTGTCTTGCAAAATTTTTTGTACTATATAATCTTCATTGATCCATTTCCCATCAAGATAAAAAAAATTATTTTGCTCCCTGCGGTACTGCTTTATACTGTTCAAGTATTTTTGTCGGCAGCAAACATTTTCATCGCTTTCTAGTAAAAGTGCTTTTCGCATATGCTTTTCCCAGGCAAAATCCATATTTTATAAAGTTGTCCATAAGAGTTTTCTAGTTATCAAAGGAATACTGTCATCTTGGCCAAGTCATCTTGTGAGGTTTCACTTGACCTGCTTCCTTTCTCTCCCGCAATAATTTGAAAACGGTGGACTTTCCGATTCTAGTCATTCGGGAACATCGTCCAACAATTTCTTCTGCAGTAAAACTAGGGTAATCGTGTTTTATGCAATCGTGTACATTTCAATAAAGTCAAACTTTTTCACTCACTGATAGTGGAGAATTATTAGAACATTTTTTTGTTGGTGTAAATGTCCCCATTTTATTAATATTCTTATAATACTATTAACAGTATGGTGTAACAGCTTTGAATAAATAGACAACGGGAAAGAGCCCCATGCATTATTTTAAATTAGCAGGCTTTGACGGAACTACGTCATTTTTGGGACCGTATTTTTCTAATGTTTACGTTTTGGTTTGTTGACATGTGTTGTCAAACCGTCGTCTTTACAAATTTAAGCAAGTTTTAGCAGCTTATAAATAATACACACATCGAATTAATATAAAAGTTGATTAAAAAGTTCTTTTGTGTGTTCTAAAACGGAACAAACACATTTTTGGTCGTTTGCATTATCCTAAATACAAAAAAGTGTTAGTTGTATGGCCTGCAGTCGTACCAATATTAAAAGTAGGAAGAAAGGAGTTTCGTTCCAGCGGTAAGTGTATTTTCGTAAGTAATGAAATTAACAAGACACTTTTAAATCCGATTTAAAGACAAAAATAATTGTTATTATAATGAAAATCATAATTCTTAAAGTGTCAAACAGTTAGGTTAGGAACCAAGTGGTATATAAAAAACACATTAGCGTAACACTTCATGTAATATGTTGTTACGTCAAAACACTTAAATTACCTTAAGTATGTTTTAAAACGGGAAAAAGTTGGAGTTATGAGTTTCTAGGTACAGTTTTATGGGATAAAATAATTTTAAATATCTAACATTATATTCTCCTTTTTTTGGGTCTGATACTGTGCTGAAGGGGAAACAGTTTGATTATATTTCTCAACAAATGTTATTTGTTTAACAGACAGTAAAGGCAAACAAAAAAATATGAAATCTTCTTTTGGAGATTTTATTTCATGTTTTAGACTTTTTTTTAGAAAAAATAGAATATAACTATAGGTACATACATTTTTTTTAATTTCTATAAAGACTTAAGATATTTTATTTTTTGCAAAAATATAGTATTTTTCGTGTATTTATTAATTTATTTATTTATTGCAGGTAACCAAAATCTAAGCCTAAGTAGCCCAAATATTTGCGCTTTCATGAGCTGTTCTTAGTGTAACAGTTTTTAAGTCTAACCCAAAATGAATTTAAATCAACAAAAAAAAACAAATCTAACCTTACATCGTTTAAGATATCCCAAAAATTCTAACAATAAAAATTTGGATTCTGTAAGCGTAAACTAACTTAACCAGACTCAACCTAACACTATAACATATATATATATATATATATATATATATATATATATATATATATATATATATATATATATATATATTAGTTCATTCTTAATCTAAGTAAGTTAAAACAAATAACATTTAAATTTAAAATATAATCAAAGAGTTTCCCCTTCCGCACAGTATCAGACACAAAAAAAGGAGAATATAATATAATAATTAGATATTAAAACTTATTTTGTTTCATAAAATAGTTTCTAGAAACCCATAACTTTTTGTCTTTCGTTTTAAAACATGCTTAAGGTAATTTAAATGTTTTGACGTAACAAAATATTACATGAAGTGCCTAACACTGTATTTTTTATATACTACTTGGTTCCTAACCTAATTGTTTGACATTTTAAGAATTATGATTTTAATTATAATAACAATTATTTTTGCCTTTAAATTAGTTTTAAAAGTGTCTAGTTAAATTACGTACGAAAATACAAATGCACTTACCAGTAGAACGAAATTCTTTTCTTTCTTGTGCTTTTAATACGGGTTTAAATTAAAAATTTAAATTGGTCAAACCATCACGAGGTAATGGATGAGTCGGTCGGTTATATATATATTTATATTTATATATATATATATATATATATATATATATATATATATATATATATATAAAATAAAAAAGTTGAGAAATTAAAATTTCTAAGATAACCTAGTTCAGAGATGAGATGAGATAAAAAGTTATTTAAAGTTTTTAATGCGAGGTGTAGTTTGTAGGTAATTTAACGGCCAATAAATAAGTAGACAATTTCAAATTGAGATATTTTTTACATATTCGCCACTAATTTTCCCAAAAACTGTGCCTACTACTACGGTAAAAAGAATAAATTGCGCTTTCTACAAAAAAAAAATGCACACGGACATCTTACGCGAGTGTTATTAACTGACTATTGTACTTTGATTTAATAAGAGTTTATGCAAACTAGGAAGTACTAAATAAAAATGAAGGCGTAGAAACTTCTGGTACCTATATAACCTTCATCTTACAGACGACACTATTTTACAAATCAGAATGTTTAAAGATTGTACTTTTAAAACATTGGATACCTAATATTAATATTTTTATAAAATATAATAAAGCGTTTTTAACCAATAAAATTTATTGGTACCGTATAACAGCAGTTCTATTTTAATTTGTTTTGTTTTTATTTGTATAGTTAATATTAATTTTACTGAATTTTCTTTTATCCTAATGTATTTTAGATGTTGATATTTCCTAAATAGGTATTTATCTAATGTTTTGTTCTGTATTAAATTTGAGTAAATTTAAATGAAATAATAATACTTGTTCTCGTTTTTATTTAAAACGTAATTTAGACTGTACTAATAAAATTATTTATATTTAATTATGTATGGCCTATTGCGACTTAAATGCGTTAATATTTTTTATCTACTTAACTTTTCTAAATAATTTTAGTTATTTAGAAAAAATATAATTTCTTAGTTCAACTAAAAATAACCATTCTGCTTATTAAAAATTTTTTAAACTCAAGTAAAGTAATAAAAACAAAGCAGAATTACAAAAGGACAGTCGAGACGAAACAAACAAGAAAAATTCCAAGCGTTTTACATCTTATGAAAACCCAATATAACTTTCAAATGTGAAATTTATCCAAATATGCTTTCATATGGATGCGCCGTTAAATTCTTAGTTGCAAGTACTTCTTAGGAGCAAGCTTTAGATGAAATTATTGTAATTAGTGGGCACGTGTCACGACAGCTTATCATCCAGAATGCGTTCTCCCTATGTTAATTTATTTTGCCCAGACGGCAAAATTGCCACATTTCTTAACTTAACCTTAACTTAAACTCCTGAATAAATATAAGTGTATTTATACGAAAGGTTTATTATGTAAAATGTAAAATTTAATATCTAAAGTGAACTGTTAAAGACATGAATTTTAATGTTTCACCAGTTTTTTGTTAAATTGGCACCTGAAATAATGTATCGCACTAATTGGCTTGTTTAGTCCATAAATTCCATACCTTAATTATAATTCTCTTTCAAAAGTGTAAGTTTTCAAATTACTTCCTAAATTTCAAAGTGGATACGCCACTGAAAACCGGAAACAAGGTGTTGTCATTTTGATGAGCCATCGTTTTGAATCTTGGGATCTTCCCGGTCTCGTCAAGGTCACGGCTAGGCTCTTTCCTGTACATTTATTTATTGAAAGTGTAACAGCAAATACTACATTTTTATGGCGGCTTACCTTATCGGATTAGTGGTTTTTTGGTATTGAATGTTTAAACATTTTATTAGACCGTCATTTTATTCCTCCATAATAGGCCTCTATAATTGTACTAGTTTATCCCTATATTATACTATATTTTTTCGCAAATTTTGAAATTCATTTCATAAGTAGTTTATTAATAATGATTTTTTTACAATTTGTGAGGCCGCCTTTAATGGATTTTTACCAAAATGCAACCATTTCATCCCCATATGATCCTTAATTTTTGACCAAAATTTTAAGTCAATCGGATTCGTAGTTTTTGAGAACATGTTTTTCGGGATCCAGGTTCCCCAAAATGCAAAGATCTGCACAAATCTCGGAAGTTGATTTTTTACGATTACAGAACTTTGTTCTCACGGGGGAAGTAAAAATCAAAATTTATTTAGTAATGCACCATAAAAAAAGGGTCATATTTATTAAGAATTGTATCCCTTAGATATGTATTTTTATTTGCGTCCATCTTTTATGGAAAAATAGCATATAAAAAAAGAAACAAATTTTTATGGCGCATAAAATTTTATGTAAAAATTCCGATTCCTCTTTTCCTTTTTATCAGATGCTGGCAGAAAATGACATTACATTCAGAAATAGATTGAGGAAATATGTCCTGCTGCTTCACGTTCGATTTGCAAATCAAATAAGTTAAATTACGAGTAAATTTCTATTTTTGATATAGGGATAACTAAAAGGGATAAATCAAGTCAGACATTTAATTTTTTTTAGTTGACTTCAAAAATAATCATATCGTAATAATTTTGTTAAATGGATTGTTAAGAGTTGTGTTTCAAGTTTAGTTTTTATCTGAGTATTAATTAGCCCGTCTTTTCTGTTTGTATCGTTATTAGTTGCCAACATAGAATGATGGGTTCTTGAGGGGTCTTGTAAGCACTACAATTGCTGTAAAATCAGGTTTTTTTTAAAAATATGTTTTATCGTTTCTGTCAGTCCTTCGCGCGGTCTGTGTGTTTGTCAGTTCTCGGCATTGCTTAAAAACTACTTTCTAGATTGACTTGAAATTTTAGGCAAACATTAAGTGTTATATGGGGATGACCTGGTAATATTTTTTTGTAAAATCCAATATGCGGGAACAAGATGGCGGCCTAGTGAAACGTTAAAAAAATTATTACCAAAGAAACTAATAATCCAATTTACCTCAAATTTTGCACACAAACCAAGTGTTACACAAGAATGGTAATATTGTGGTAATATTGTGGTGGGAATCCAAGATAGCAAGGCAAAATGGCGGCCTAATAAAAAATCAGTCTAAAACACTACTTATTTGATTAATTTCAATTTTTTTTGCAAGTATTATGTGTGACATAGAGATAAACTGGTAAAGTTGTGGTACGAATTCAACATGGCAAAACAAAATGGCGACCAAATAAAATTTTTCAAAATCAACGTAAAAAAATCTATCCTAATGTCAAACCTGTTTTTTGTTGCGAAATTTGATGTAATGAGGATATTTAGTAGTTTTTTTAGTAATTTTTTTTTTTCATTTGTATTAGGCTGCCATTTTGTTCCGCCATACTCGATTTTTAACAAAATGTCCTTGTCATAGAACCCTTAATTTTTGACCAAAATTCAGTCAATCATTCAGACATACAGAGAGGCAGATAAAGAGACGGAATTGAGAAATCATATTTTTGGAATCTAGGGACCCTGAAACGTGAAGATCAAAAGAAATCTCGGACGGTGATTTTTTCACGATTACTATTAATATTTTCCTTTTATGAGAAAGTAAAAGCGATTCGAATCAATACATCCCTCATCCGTTTGAAAGGTTCTATCTATTTTTGATATAGAATGAATGAGGCTTATCTAAAATTCTCCAAAAAAATCCTTGCTTTCTTTTATACCATTTAGTATTCGCGATACGTTCAACATTAGGCTCAATGCTCGAGCTTTCAGAGTGTGTACATGTTTTAAAAATTGATTTTTAAATTTTGAAATTACAAGCATTTCCATTTTGTGGATAAAACTAGGCATCCGAGTTCAGTTCATGTTCACTTTAGTTTTATTCTCTCTCATTACAGTGTAGATTTCTCGTTGGTAAACAAGAATATCAATATAAGTCAGATATTTTACTCATCCAAAATAAGGGCACGGTTTGTTTCACTTCGAAGGATCTTTTGGACTAACAGAAAAGGATGAAAGAGAAAAGCCAAAACTAAACTTACCTACCGTGGAGAAAATGAGAGCAGAAATCATTAAACGAATTCAGTAATATTGTTCATGTGGAACAAGCAGCCATTCTGCTTGGATTTGGAAACAAAAACCCGAGACGAGCCGTATTGTCTTATATTCGATATTAAAGTTATTTAAGATTGCCCCATAAGCAAGAGATTAACTTCTGTTACAACTTTTTTTATAAATACATTGACAATATACACTGACCCCCAAAAAAAGTAACGTGCCAAATATTTAATTATATTTTAAAACGCTATATCTTTTGAATGCTTTAACTCATCATATTGTGCTATGCATCAGTTAAAAGGTAATTTCACAGCCAGTAATTATACTTTCCGGTTTTTGTCATATACAGGGAGTAATATAAAAGTTTGTTTTTATGTTTAATTTTTAAAACGATCTGCAGAATATTATAACTGCAGAAAAATCGTTTATTACAATTCGTCATTTAGACATATCTTTGAGGAATATTTTGTTTTTGGATTCATTGCTTTACCTGCTTTTTTAAAGGAGATACTTTGAATAATGTAAAACACTGCATTCGGTCCTCGAATAACTCGTCTATTTGTGTCTAACTATGTAACTGCATCTTTGATGTCTTAGATTTTTTCATATTTTGTACCTTTCGGAAATTATTTAGCAAAATGTCTGTTTATACCTAAGCAATTTGTTGGCCATTATGCATGTGGGGAATTGAAAAATGTACAGGGTGGCACGTTTATTATGGGGACGATACCTTATCTCAGAACCTGTAAGAGATAGCAAAAAAATGTTAAATATAGAAGTTCTTTGGATTCATTTAGACTTTATATTTTTATACAGGGTGTTTGTTTTTTGTGACCAAGTATCAACTTACCTATTTTAAATAAAACACTCTCTTTATTATAGCATTTTTGAATTATCAAAAAAATCCTAGATACATTTTATGTGTAATATTCTATAACCAAGTGTAACCGGTTTTGACATTTTTTCAATTTTATGTCAAAAATGACGTTTCCAGGTCTAAATATGACTATTAGTTTCTCGTATTCAAAGCCTTTATTATTTAATTGGGGTTGGTTTCCTTGTGTTCACATTTTTATAATAAATAATTACAGGGTGACCAAAAACTAACATTAAAAATTTAATTGAAAAAATTGTTAAAATTCATTTTTTTTAAATGGAAACTCCCTATTTTAATAATTCTATCTTATTTAGATAAGATTGTCTGTTCCAAAAATTTATATTTTTCGAGATATTTGCAATTAAACATTTTTCATTTGTAAAAATGCCATACCCACGGCATTTAAGTATTGTTGTTAGTTGGCCACGAAGGCGAGGCGTGGCGAAAAAAAAACAGTTGAGCACTACAGAAATGTCACAATTTGGCTTGCTGTGAGTTTGGAAATCAATGCTTGACAGTTGTTTTGCCGCTTAACCTAATCACTCTTTATTATTACGGTTATTATACAAACGAGCACTACAGAAATGACACTAAGTACTTCTTGACGTTTGACAATTTACATACTTATTATTGATAATTATCATGCTGGGGCCATTAAGTTATTAACACCAAGATTATATACATTTGTTTATTATCTGTAGGGTATGTAACAAAGTTTATTAAGAAAATGCCACACATTATTTACTGATAGATATTCAGATAAACAGAAACCATCACGTAACAGTGTTAAACGAATAATGGAATATTTAAAAAAAATTGGCACTGTTAAGGCACTACCTCTTTTTTATTTATTACTTCCTTCATAAAAGGGAAGTATTGTAATCGTGAAAAAATCACCCTCCGAGTTATTTCAAATTTGTATAGCTAAAAAACTACTTACCCGATTGACTTCAAATTTTGGTCAAAAATTAAGGGTCATATGGGGATGACCTAATAACATTTTAGTAAAAATCCAATATGGCAAACCAAAGGGCGGCTTAGTAAAATGTTAAAAAATTATTACTAAGAAAGTGCTTATCCAATTTATATCAAATTTTGCACAAAAATTAGGTATTATTTAACTGGTTAAATGTTGGTGTAATCCAAGATGCCGGAACAAAATGGCAGCTCAATAAAATATTTAAAAATTCAGCCTGAAAATCTACAAAATAAACTGAATTTCAGATTGTGTGCCATAACTAATTGTAGTATAGAGATGAACTAGTAAAACTGTGGTATTAATTGAAGATGGCGGAACAAAATGGTGGCCAAATAAATTTTTTGTAATCTGAAAAAATCGACCTCTTAGGTTTTACATATTTGCATTTTAGCGTCGCTAGATGCAAAAAATATGTTTTATAAATTCAGTAGGTCCGTCTGTCCGTTTGTCTCTTTGTCAGTTCCCGGCATAGCAAACTCTCATCAGATTGACTTCAAATTTTAGTCAAAAATTAAGGCTCATATTGGGATGACCTGGTAATATTTTGGTACAAATCCTTTATGCCGGAACAGGATTAGTAAAAAAACTGATTATCCATTTTTTTATAAAAAATATGTTTTACATAAGAATGGACTTATAACATTTTGGTATGAAAATAAGATACCAAAACAAAATGGCGGCCTAATAAAATATTTTTAAAACCAGTCTGAAAAAAACTACTGCTTAGATTAATTTCACATTTTGTGCAAGCATTAAGTGTGATTAGAGATAAGCTGGTAAAGTTATGTTACGAATTCAAGATACGGAACAAAATGGCGGCCAAATAACATGTTAAAAAATTAACGTAAAAAAATCTTATTAAATTCAATTGACTCTAAATTTTGGAGAAAAATTAAATAAACTGGTGCGAATTCAACATGACGTAACAAAATTGCGATGTGTGTCAATCTAAAAACTACTTCTTGAATTAATTTGAAATTATGCCCAAAATCAAGTGTGGCATAGGTAGAAACTGGTAAAATATTGGTAGGGATCCAATATATTGAAACAAAATGGCGCCCAATATATATTACTAAATTCCTAATAAAAGGAAATATTCGTAATGAGAGAAGTTCTGGCTAATTCCCGATTTTGTTTTTATTTATTATTGTTTAGGATTTTGTTTTCCATTTTTTTTTAGGAAAATGCTTGTAATGATAACGAGAACAGTGTTATATTATTAAATAATCGCAACTAATGCTTACTAAGGCAAGACAAAAATTAGCACTAAGAACTATTGCAGTAAGTTTTGTATATGTCTACAGTTTTGGATAATACCCGTTGTGAAAACTGTTTCTAAATATGAAATTTCATTTTGCACAAGCTGACCTTTATTAAGGAATTTAATATAATACCTACTTGGATTCTGTGACGCAATTCATTCACCGTTGTTAGCTTTTGCTTATATACAATTTCTTTTAGGGTACTCCATAAGAAATAGTTCATAGGAGTCAAGTCTGGACTCCTGGCTTATCACTTAAGATTGCCGGTTTCCCTAATCCAGTATTCGTAGAGATTGGACAAGTAGTTGGTTATTTCTTGACTCCTATGATAAGGAGCACCATCCTGTTGCCATATTAAATGTCGCAATTCTAGGTGTGGCACTTGGTTTCCAATTTATTTATTTATTATAAAAATGTCAACACCAACCACTAAAGTAGGTCCTCTTCCACAAGGAAACCACCCCCAATTAAATAACAAAGGCTCTCAATAGCAGAAATTCATAGTTATATTTAGACCTGCAAACGTCATTTTTGATATAGAATTGAAAATATGTCAAAAACGGTTAAACTAAGGTATAGGATATTATACATGAAATATATCTAGAATTTTTCGTGAAATTCAAAAATATGATAATAAAAAATAATATAAAATAAGGAAGTTGACACTTGACTACGAAAAATCAAATACCCTGTATATATAAAAATATGACATTTTAAAAGTTTAATTGAATCCAAAAAATTTTTGGTTATTTTTTACTATCTCTTATAGGTCCTGAGATAAGGTATCGTCCCATAATAAACGGGCAACCCTGTACATTTTGATAAATAATTTTTAAACAAAAAAATCTTAGAGATCAAAAAGTTACAGAACAGAATGTGAGTTTGACCTTGTTGAAAAAAATGACCAACGAGTAATGAGTAAAAATTTCTTTTTTTTTTTGCAAAATAGTCGCTTTTTTAATACTATTCATGGTATTATGTGTATCAATTTTGATTTAAAAATTTGTAGAAATGTATGTAAAAAAATATTTTAATACCCTCTATCTCGAATGAGAAACGTTTGCTGACATCTATTAATATGAATTTTTTTTTTCTTATTTTTATTTACATCCTGTATATTTATCACTACAAAAAAATAGGAGTCCCTAGGATTTTTTCTACAGTTTTTTGCACATAGGATGCTTAATTTAAAAATAACTTTTTGATCTACTTCTGTATGCCATTACGTTAATGCCTGCGCAAAATATATCAAAACGTTCTAGTAGATCATGTTTTTTGGATTTTTTGTAGCGATAAAAGTAAATAAATTAAGGGCGTGGGCGTTATGCGGGAGAGCCCTACACTATGTATATCCATTTTATACATTTTTCCACTTTCTTCTACAAAACCTACAGTTGAGAGGATTATATTTTACTTAGGTGCTTTTTGTTATGTATCTCCGAAGGAACTATCATTCCAGAGGAATTTATATCTTTTTTGAGTTCAACAGTTTGGCACTCCCAGATCGGATGTATGGCCTCTTTTTTGCTAGGTCGTCAGTTTTTTCGTTACGGAGATGTTTAATTGCTCTTTCTGACATCTCTATACTCGCTTGGACATAACTTTCTGGTATTTAACTGCTTTCAGAGCTCTTTGAATGTCTGAAAATATATGAATCTTGATTTTTATCGTAATTAAAGAACAAAAAGGCTCTTCAGCATCTTACTGTTCAGTTCTGTTAACTTTCCATATTTTATTATTTGATGATAAAAGTTTCCAGTTACCGTCATCTGGCTATTTCTTGTTCTTAAATTTACTAGTTTCTGCTTTTCTACCTATTCTTAACGAGTTTAATTGCACGTAGATTTATATAAATTAGACGCTTTTGCTGTTACCTGGGCTTAAACGAGGCAATTTAAACCGTGACTTTCATTCTAAAATCATTGAACGAAATTTTAAATTAAAAATTTAAGCATAGGAAACCAACCGCATCCTTTTGTTTACGAAAAGGGACAAAAAGTAGTGGTGTTTATAAATCGTGGAGAGCTTTTGAAATAAATTTGAACTTTCTGTAGCAAAGACAGATCCTTGAGGCCTGTTAAGTTTAACACGTTTTTTTAAAATCTTAAACATAAAAATGAAGTTTTGAACGCTCCTTTTTATGTAGCACAGCCTTATCGGCTATGCTTTAAATATACTAAGCTTGGAGTATAATAAGGTTCCTAACCTCAGATTTCTCAATGTAGATCTTCCTTTCTTCTTTATATTGTACTATAAAACAACTGAAATTAAAACAAGAACTTTTAAAACCTATGACATGTGATAAAATGTCGGGAATAAAAAAAAACAAAAAAAGAAGCCCCTGTCTGGGATTTGAACCTATACTACGTGGCCCCAAAACTTAGATGCTGACTTGTTCTAACGCTTTAACCCACGCGTTCACCATATCAATGCAAAAACTTTTGTAGTTAGAGACATATACATAAAGTACACCACACACATCTAAAACATCGACGAAAGGGGGAGGTATGTCAAAAGCAGGCCGTTTCCATGGATATACAGAGTTGTAGCCAACCGCGAATGATCATTACACCGTTTCCATAATTACTCACATTCTTTTCATAGACTCAGATTCGTTTGGCAAACTTTACTCTAAATGACAGTAGGATTTATCACTTTTTTTGGTCGATTTTCGGCAAAATTATAGTTTTATTTTATTATAAAACTACTAGATACAGCGTGTAACTAAGGTATGAAATTATGCCGGATCCAATGGCGAGTTCCGCATTGCTGCCAAGTTTACCGTTTTTCTGTTATAAAAGCAATTTTTTTAATGGAACACCTTGTATTATAATATTTTTTTAAAATTGCGTAAAATTTTCAATACTTTTTATTAAGAGCAGTTTTTATGAAGGTCAACAGTTTTTGCGAAAATAAGGGTCTAATATCCATAATTTAATGTATTACCTTTTATTAAAATACCTGCACACAGATGGTTACCTGATATGTTTGACAATGTCAGTTTTGTTGATTTACAAAAACAGATCCTTTAACTGAAACCCAAAAAATTGAAATTTTAGTTATACTGGATTATAGGGATAGAATGCGAAACCCGCAAGATGTTTGTAAAATTTTTAATGACAAACATCTTAACAGAAATCCAATAACTAAATATACCGTAAGTAAAATTAACAAAAAAATTCGTGAAACTGGAAAGGTGCAGTACGTTCTGGCAGACCTAAAACCGCAACAGATGGTGATAAGGCTCTGAGTATTTTAATCAGTTTAGAAGAAAACCCGCACTTTTCCACCAGAACATTAGGAAAAAAAAATGATGTCTCACATATTCGTAGACCGACTTCTAAAAACCGAAGAGTTTCTTCCACACAAAGTGACTAGGATGATCACGATCGGCGCTTGGAATTTTGTAAAATCGTGATAGAACATTGCAATACCAATCTAAATTTTGTCAATCAAATTATTTTTTCTGACGAAGTAACTTTTTTTTTTGAATGAAAAGGTTAAGAGATATAATTGTCAATATTGGGCCAGTGAAAATCCACATTGGATACGTGAAAATCATATCCAATTTCCCCAAAAGATAAATGTTTAGTGTGATATAAAGGGTGCAAAAATAATCGGTCCCTTCTTCATAGCAGACATATTAACTGGAGAAGATATTTGAATCTTGTAAGGACCGAAATTGTCCCAGCTATTGCAGAACTATTTCAGAATAACCATAAGCTCCTTACTTTACTTGCTGTATTAAGTATTTCTACTTGATGTTTTTAGGTAATGCTGGACCAAATGATGAAATATGGTTTCAGCGGTTTCAGCAGCATGGTGCTCCACCGCATTTTGCTCGAAATGTTCGAAAATATTTAGACAATGTTCTTTTTGAAGATCGATTGGACGTATAGGTACAATAGAGTGGCCACCTCGGTCTCCGGACTTAACGCCCTTCGTCTACTTGTTGTGGGGACACTTTAAAAATGTGGTGTATAGAACTAGTCCCAAGGACTTCGAGGATTTAAAGAAGCTATTAAACTTTGAATGTAGCGGAATGGAGGAAGCTGGCATTCTTTTTAATGTAATAAATGTTTCCCACAGTATTTGACCTACTGTCAGGAAGTAAATGGATAAAATTTGATTAAGATGCTTTATCTTAGTTAGTTTTATTAATTTATTGTTTGTTGTATTAGGTATTTCTTTTTTTATTGTATTACTTCCGTGGTTTCTTACAACCTACTTTTAAAGCTGAGACGCTGTTTTCTCTTGCTAGGGTTTTGGTAGCAAGATAAGGAATTATTGTGCTTTCCGGTCTGCCAGAACGTACAGCATCTTTTACCTTTTCGGTTTCACGAAATTTTTTGTTAATTTTACTTACGGTAGATTTAGTTATTCGTTTTCTGGTAGGATATTTGTTATTAAATATGTTACAAACATCTTGAAGGTTTCGCATTCTATCCTCATAACCCAGTTTAATTAAAATTTCTATTCTTTAAGTTTCAGTTAAACGATCCATTTTTGTAAATTAACAAAACTGACATTGTCAAACCTATCAGGTAACCTTTTGTGTGAAGGTATTTTAATAAAAGGTAATACATTAAATTAAGGATATTAGACCCTTATTTTCAAAAAAACTGTTGACTTTCATAATAAGTGTTCTTAATAAAAAGTATTGAGAATTTTACACAGATTTTAGAAAAGTAATATAATATAGGGTGTTTCATAAAAAAAATTCCTTTTATAACAGGAAAACGGTAAACTTGGCAGCAATGAGAAACTATTCCCTTGATTCTGATGATGATCAAATGAATTCAAACGGAAGGTTACCGGAAAATGTGGCCGGCCCATCAACCTCGCAGGACTCCGGGGGGTTTAAAATTGCCCAAGAAAAAAACAGAACTATTGGCCTCTCGATTGCAACAATGGAATTACTTCAAGTTTCTGTGTACCATAGCAGTCAGAGAAACCTATCACCATTTTTTAACATGGGAAACGATTTGATAGCCTGTAGGGATATTGACGGATAAATGGCAGCTTTAAATCTGGACTATGGTCCAAAAGACTGTAGACTTTTCATTGATTCCTCAAAAGTAAGTCTTAAAGCTGTTTTAACCTATAATGGAAACAAGTTGCATTAAGTCCCAATTGGTCATGCAGTCCACATGAAAGAAACATATAGCAATTTGAAACTGTTACTGGAGACCATACAATATGAAAGATATAAATGGCAAATTTTTGGGGATTTAGAAGTTGTGGCGATTTTGCTTGAAATGCAGCAAGGTTATATCAAATACTGCTGACAGTCGAGCATGATCGGATCACTACAGAAAGGAGATTTGACCACCGAGAGAGTATTTTGAGCCAGGAAAGAAAAATGTAACCAGCGCGCTTATAGTTCCACTTGAAAAGATTTTACTACTGCCAATTCATATAAAATTGGGACTTATTAAACACATTAACAAAGAGGGCCGTATTTTCAGTTATTTAAAAGAAAACTTCCCTAGAATTAGTGACGCTAAGATTAAAGAAAAAATATTTGTGTGTCCCCAGATTAGGAAACTTTTCGGAGATGCATAATTGGATTCCATACTTAAACACAAGAAAAAGTACGGTTGGAATGCCGTTAGAATAGCTGGAACAAATTTTTTGGGAAACATAAAAGCATAGAACTATTAAGACATGCTTGCCCAAGTTCTTTTGTGTTACCAAAACCTAGGGTGTATTATCGATGAAAATTCGTTTCCCGGATTCTCATCTGGATTACTTTCCGGAGAGATGCCCCAGAGGCTGCTTTCAAAAGGCAGACTAAGAAGCGCAAAACTGATTTAATTGCTTTTGAACCATCGATATATTGTTATCTGTATTTTGTATGTTCATTGCATATGCCTAAAAATTAAAATTTTGTAACCGATAATTCTTTTGAAATTTGTTTACCAGTGTTATCTCTAAAAATTACATTTTAAGTAAAATAGATGGGCATAGAAATCATGCGGTCGGATCTCGTGCTATTATTTTCACACTATTTTTATAACCTATTTTTTAATAATTCTTCTCCCGTATTTTTCATGGTACAGATATCTACAAACTCATATTTATAGAAAGGAAAAATGAACTTCTGTATAGCAATGTACAAGGTGTCCCATTAAATAAACATGGTATTACGAAAACGTTTTATCTCAATAAGAAAAATTCAATTTCATTTTTGCTTACATTCTGATCAATCGCTGAAATTTCCTCTATTTAACTGACTTCCTATCGTTTCACGTCTTCGATGCCAAAAATAGCTCCGTGAAAATTGTAGTAATTTTTCTTGCTCCCTTCGGGAAATATTTTATTTTAGAGCGGTAGCAATTTATACTAAAAATTTTATGGAACGTATATTATTCTTAATTGAGCTTATTGGCTTCGTCCTTTGGGAATGTATACAATGGCGGTTTTATCGAGAGGAAAAAGAATTGTTGTAAGTTACAAGATATGTGTTTTATAATTTTATCTTTTTTTTTAGTATGATAAGTACGGCCCTCTCATTTTTAACCAGAGATAGCTTCGACGTGAAAGCTCTAAGGGCCTTTAGAGTATTACGTCCTCTAAGACTTGTTTCTGGAGTTCCCAGTAAGTATTTAAATTAATAATAATAATAAGTTTAAGTTAAAATTATGCCAGATCCAACTTTGTGACGAAACGGGATGGGGAGACCACGAAGGCACAAGCAAACACTCATTGTATGGTTCCCTGTCATTCTATTTTGGATTAAATAAACGCTCCCACCCAATCATAGGTAACAAAACTGGCGAGAATTTATCACTGAAATACGAAGCGGTTCGAAGAATTGGTCCCAATTTGATTTTGTGTACCCATGGAATGTAAAGTTGGGAAAATTATATTTAAGTTTTTTGTACGTCCAGTACTTAATAATGATATTAAAAAATACAATTCTTATTAATTAAACCACAAAGGGGAAATACTTTAGAACGTACTAAAAAAATAAATGCCATTACAACCTCTTTACTACTTTGTATGCGTTATTTTTAACACGCCTAGGTGGCGTCAACTAAATGGCTACGTATTTTCTGAAATATTATCGTTTTTCTATTTTAGTTTTTTATTGAATAAATTGCTAATAAGACGATAAAATAATTTTGTGCCATTTATTTTTAATATAAATGTGAACGCTTTCGGGACACCTAACAGTGTGGTGTTTGCTGTGGGAGCTGCATTTTTATGCTAAATAATAAATATTTTAATATTTTAAAAAATCGCATTTATAAATTGACCCCAACTTTTCTCCCGGGGTATAGGTAATCTTGGCCAAAATAGGCTGATAACCATAAAGTAGGTATGTACTGACCACAAGAATAATTTATCTATTTTTGTGCCCATACCTTTAATTAAATGATTATTAGTTTGTTTTTGTTACATGTTATTAAGTTTTTGTATGATCTCGAGAGTTGTGAAAAGAATAGTCATTTGAATATAGATCTTTATAATGAAAGGTTCTTCGATTAAATTTTGATTGCGCCCCAGGTTGTTTGACCAGTAAAGCAAAAGTTATATATTTCTTTTTAAATCGTTGTATAAAGTATACAATAGTTCATTCAGTTCCATACATAAAATATCTTTTTATGAAGTGTGAAAAAAATAAAATCATTAAATAAAATGGCATAAGGAAGTCCCAATGAACTAAAAATACTATTTAGTTCTTTGGTGCGTTATTTACGGTTTGCCGCTATTGAAATGCAAGCATCCAAACGACAAATTCGATATGTTTATTTTCAACTATTGTGGCTAGCTATAGGTTTTTGCGTTTTATTTTAGCGAGCTAACATTATTTATACTAAAATTAATTAAATAGCTAAAATCATATGAGTAAAAAACACTATCCAGTTGATTGCACCAGTATCGTAGCCAAACTTAGCGTTTGGAGGGGACATGTTGCAAGTTTTTGATAAACAATAACTAAAGTTAATAGGAAGAAACAAAAAAAGCCAACAGATATTGCAAAACTATTTTCATAGTACCTAACATTTTTAGCAAAAGAATAAATTAAAATTAAAAATACTTTTAAAAATTGGGCTATACTTAAATAGTCTTGGGGGGATTTATCCCCTTCGCTACGCCACTGGTTTGCATCGTGTAAATATCGTTATTATTATACTAAATCATACACTTTAACTGACACAACGTTAATATGTAATAGATTTTGCAGAAATATTTGGATTAAATATACACTTAAAATAAAAATTTCAAATTTTATCTGAAATTTCTTATATTACGAACTTGTTACAGGAAAAATGCATTCGTACACAACACTATTGGAAAACTAACAAGTATCTAGCTTATTTTCTATTATTGCCATCTTTCCGTATAAAATCAACCACTGTGCGGCGCTGGCGGCGGCAATGGTATCATCCTCGATAAAAATTATCGCAAGTTGCTCTTTTTTTTTATGAAATAACATGATCGTAGACAAAATATTACATGTAACTAATGCATTAAGGTATTTTTTCACTGTGTGGTTGCGGTTCAGAATTTACAAACTTCTTACGACATTTTGGTTACATAAATTGCTATTATCGAGTGTCGAGACTGGATGGTTTCAAAGCATTTGGAAAAGATATTGAGTTTACAGATTGGTCGGTAATTTTAAATACACAGTTCATTAGAGCCAATGAATAATACGACATATATCCACATATCGATCTTTTAACCAGCCACTCAGTTTTCCAAATGTGTGACTAACACTAGATTTAGGTTTTGAAATATTTAGTTTATCCTTAAAGTCGCTTGGTAATACAAGAGAACATATCTTTGGGATAATGATATTATTAACACATTTTTGGATTAAATTATTTTTTACATAGAATCTAATTATATTTTTTAATTATAGTTGTCTCATATTCAGAAAACCAGACTGTTGAAACAATGAATCAGTAGGAAAGCTTAAACATTAAAATTTTTATAATGTGTTTTTGTGTAATGACTACATAGTTTAAAGCTGATTTATAAGCTGCATCACATGAAACAATGCCATAATTTAATACGGAATCTACCAGGGGTAAATAAATACATTTTATTGTTTTTGAATCTAATATTGGTCTTAGCTGATAGAAGTTGTATGTGAGTTTACAAAGTTAATTAGTAATATGAAATGACAGAGTTTGTTTCTTTTACTCTTTCGTTATTTGTGTTTGAATAAAGTATCAGCCTTTCTGTATCATTTACCTGATATTTTTAAAAAGACCGAGAAAATCGCCCGAAGTTATACGAGATGACGAAAGTCAAAATAGCGGACTCTTTTATATTCCAAGATTACTCCTTCTTCAGTCTTATATCTCGTCTATAGAATGTTCGTACAATCACAAAGTTTGTCTAATTAACATGCTATATTATTTACTTAAAAGAAAGCCATTGTTGCTGGATATAGCTTTGTCGCATAGGAAATGCATATAACTAACTTAGTAGAAGTTTATTAAAAGTAAATTTGCGTAACGGGCTGTAAATCATCGGAAAAACATCGTAAATATAGGCTATTAGTATATCGGCACTTCGCTTTTGTCAGTTTACGACTGTTTAATGCAATGCACGACGAACATAAAATTTTAGGTTCAAACAAAAAGCACGTACCTAGTTCCTACTGCAATTTTTCGAGATCTCTAATAATACTAACATTTTTGCAAATATTTTAACAGATCTCTCAACTAGACCAAAGTTATCCCAGACCGACGTTATCAATATTAAAATTTTAAAAATTAACTCCCCCTCCCAACTTTATGTAAAGAACTAGAGCTTCTTGGGATTAGACCATGTCAAATTGGAACTACTAACCCACGTTTCGTTTTCGATTGTACGAGTCAACTTCAGGGATCTTTACTCCACTAGATCTGACCACTGAATAAGCTCAGAGATTCAGGCGGGCTGTTATACCGCGGAACCGTGTCACTGTGTTAAGATCTGTTTCCATTTGTAATGTAGACTATAACCCGTATCTCTATTGAAGTTTTTTGTATATTTAATAGATAATTTCAATAGATTCCCTAGTTTTTGGGTAACCTTGGTATGTTGGTCTTTAGCTGCAGCAGCTTGACCAATTTCTTTCTTTTCAATACATCGTTCATGTTCCTTAAGTCTAGTGGATGTTGAGGGTCCTATTTCTCCCATATACACTTCTCCACATGAACAAGAAATTTTGTATACTCCTTCTGTTTGAAAACCTACAACATCTTTCGCAAGCATTTTCCAATCTTTTTAAGTGTTGAAGACTGTACCTATATTTGAACGCCGAAATAATCTTCTTATTATGTCTGTAGTGCCATGCATCTAAGGAAGAACACTACCTAACGGTGGCCCCTTATCATTCTCCTTTCATAGAGTTGAACTACTTTACCTGTACCACTACAAATACATCTAGAAAGGGAATAGTTCCATTAGATTCAATTTCCACTGTGAATTTGATATTGTGATGTTGATTAGGATGGTCCAGCAATATCACGAGATTTTACTTTCCATAAAACCAAACAACAAAATCATCTACATATCTGAACCAGTGTTTTGGTTTTAGTGGAGCGGATGTTAAAGCAATATCCTCAAAGGCCTCCATAAAGAGGTCCGCTACCACAGGTGATACAGGAGATCCCATGAGGTTTTTTCATAAAATGTTCCAATAGGTCTGATTTATTGGAAATTGAGTCGTTAACAGGAACATTTGTGTAGAGTGATTCTACATCGAAACTGACCAAAATATCTTCGGGATCCAACTTGACTGTCTCGAGTTTTTTCACGAAATGAGCAGAGTTTTTATAAAAAAAATCTGTTTTTTTTTCAGTAAATAGATTAAGAAAATATTTACCTTATTTGTATGTGGGCGAGTCTATTGTACTGACTGGGGGACCGTAGAACCTAGGGATCTTGGAGCTGCTTTTTCTTTAATGATTTCTTTTCGACTGGTGGTAGGTTGGATGCGTTAATCAGATTGATTTATTCTAGTTGTAAGGTCTGCCTGCATAACTTTATAGGTGTTGTTGTCCAAAAATCGAGTTACCTTTTCTACGTATTCCGTTCTATCAATACCTTTATCTGCTGGAAGGACCAGGATGTCCTTGTGTGTTTTCATTTAATTTTTTATTTATTTATCTTCATCTTGGCATCTAAGGAGAAAGGCCAACTGGCAGAGTAACTTTTAAAAACACTGTTTTTATAATGAGACATTAGTGTTGTGTGCATTATTAGTGTTATGTTATTGTAGATACTCGAAAATAATTTCCAGCAATCCTAAGAGCGAAACATCTTCTTTCGGTCATTGAAAATCGCATTTTGTTCGGTGGGTCGGAGAAAAACAATGATTTATTCCTTATTTTTCACTAAAATCTACAATTTGTAGACATTAAATATGCGCTTAAATGAAAGCGCTATATAATATTTTGTAAAGACATCTTTGGCGTTAAGCATAATATCGATAAATCTTTTAACAAACACAATTTCCATTTATAAGGCTACAGTAAACATCGATGAACTAGCGCTTCGAAAATTTAATTAATTTAATAATGCACGTTTACCTGCTTTTCCTATAAAATCCGCCTCGTTCGAAAGGTCGTTGTCCCCAATTAATTTGGCCATTATTTCCCGGCAGTGTGTTCGGAACACATTCCACGAAGAAAAAGTGTTCGGTACAACAAATCTGTTATTTAACTGCAAAATGCGATCGACAAATATTTCTAAAGCCTCTATAGTCTAAATCACAAACTCAAAGTGGTGTTAATTCTGCTAGTAAAAATATTTGAGTGAGGGCTAACTGGATTCGTAAAGACATCTAGAAAAATGTGCAAAAGTTTCAACCCCGCACATAATTTGAAAAGTTGACAAATTAAGATAAAAAAGGAGTTTACTTTATCAAATAACTCAGAAACTATTAACGTTCAGGAAATTTTAATAAAAGATTCCACAGTAATTAACAATCTGTCTTGCAAAAGTCTCAGTTTAATAATTTACCTACCTAATGGGAAATACCTGTATTTATTATACCAAGTGTATTCTATAAGGGGTTTCAATACATGTAACATAAATCCTAAATTGTTAGTTAGTTGTATTTTAACCACCAGTTGATCGAGAGCTGTTCGTTCTTTAAAAAGTTTAAGATCGTCGGCATAAAACAGATATTATGTATGTTTAAAACAACGACCTATATTATTAATATAAATAATAAATAACAGTAGCTCTAAGTGACTACCTTGGGGCACTCCTGAAGTTGCAATGAATGATTCAGAAGCAGAGCCGGCGGCTGCAACACGGTGTTTTCGTTCGGCTATTAGCCTTATTAGAAGTAAGTTGTGATCATTCTTACTGAAGTCGATGTAAACGGACTCAATCTTCACACGATTGTTCATACTATTTAAAATATATTCGATAAAAAATATTAAATTCCAGTCAATGGATCTGTTGGGGAAAAACCATGCTGTTTAATATCAATTCTGTTTTTGACTATACAGAACAAGTACTTGTAAATTGCTTTTTCAAAGCATTTGAGATATTGAGTTTACAGATTGGTCGGTAATTTTAAATATACAGTTCATTAGAGCCAATGAATATACGACATATATCCACATATCTATCTTTTAACCAGCCACTCAGTTTTCCAAATGTGTGACTAACACTAGATTTAGGTGTTGAACTATTTAGTTTATCCTTAAAGTCGCTTGGTAGTATATTCCAGATCTTGGGGGCTATATAGAGAACATATCTTTGGGATAATGATATTATTAACATATTTTAGGATTAAATTATTTTTTACATAGGATCTAATTATATTTTTTAATTATAGTTGTTTCATATTCAGAAAACCAGACTGTTGAAACAATGAATCAGTAGGAAAGCTTAAACACTAAAATTTTTATAGTGTGTTTTTGTGTAATGACTACATAGTTTAAAGCTGATTTATAAGCTGCACCACATGAAACAATGCCATAATTTAATACGGAATCTACCAGGGGTAAATAAATACATTTTATTGTTTTTGAGTCTAATATTTGTCTTAGCTGATAGAAGTTGTATGTGAGTTTACAAAGTTTATTAGTAATATGAAATGACATAGTTTGTTTTTTTACTCTTTCGTTATTTGTGTTTGAATAAAGTATCAGCCTTTCTGTATCATTTACCTGACATTTTTAAAAAGACCGAGAAAATCGCCCGAAGTTATACGAGATGACGGTAGTCAAAATAGCGGACTCTTTTATATTCTAAGATTATCCCTTCCTCAGTCTTATATCTCGTCTATAGAATGTTCGTACAATCACAAAGTTTGTCTAATTAACATGCTATATTCTTTACTTAAAAGAAAGCCATTGTTGCTGGATATAGCTTTGTCGCATCGGAAATGCATATAACTAACTTAGTAGAAGTTTATTAAAAGTAAATTTGCGTAACGGGCTGTAAATCATCGGAAAAACATCCTAAATATAGGTTATTAGTATATCGGCACTTCGCTTTTGTCAGTTTACGACTGTTTAATGCAATGCACGACGAACATAAAATTTTAGGTTCAAACAAAAAGCACGTACCTAGTTCCTACCGCAAATTTTTGCAAATATTTTAACAGATATCTCAACTAGACCAAAGTTATCCCAGAACGATGTTATCAATATTAAAATTTTAAAAATTAACTCCCCCTCCCAACTTTATGTAAAGAACTAGAGCTTCTTGGGATTAGACCATGTCAAATTGGAACTACTAACCCACGTTTCGTTTTCGATTGTACGAGTCAACTTCAGGGATCTTTACTCCACTAAATCTGACCACTGAATAAGCTCAGAGATTCAGGCGGGCTGTATACCGCCGAACCGTGTCCCGGTGTTAAGATCTGTTTCCACTTGTAATGTAGACCATAACCCGTATCTCTATTGAAGTTTTTTGTATATTTAATAGATAATTTCAATAGATTCCCTAATTTTTCGTTTAAATAATCCTGGAAACAACGACGCTAGAACTTTGGTTTCTTTTACATTTATAATAGCTAATGGTATGCTGGTCTTTAGCTGCAGCAGATTGACCAATTTCTTTCTTTTTAGTACATCGTTCATGTTCCTTAAGTCTAGTGGATGTTGAGCGTCCTATTTCTCCCATATACACTTCTCCACATGAACAAGAAATTTTGGAGTATATCCTTCTGTTTGAAAAGCTACAACATCTTTCGCAAGCATTTTCCAATCTTTGTATGTGTATTGAAGATTGTACCTATATTGGAACGCCGAAATAATCTTCTTATTTGGCTGTAGTGCCATGGATCTAAGGAAGAACAACATTACCTAACGGTGGCCCTCTATCATTTACCTTTCATAGAGTTGGACTACTTTAATTGAACGCGTAATATCTTCAGTGCAGTAACCATTCCCTTTTAGAGCTTCTGTCATTTTTTGTGCTGGATGGTGGTGGGAATTTGCACTTAAGTATCTCTTTGTATGCGTCGGTTTTCTATACACAGAATATTCTAATGTACCACTATATACTATATATATATAAATACATCTAGAAAGGGAATCGTTCCATTAGATTCAATTTCCACTGTGAATTTAATATTGTGATGTTGATTAGGATGGTCCAGCAATATCACGAGATTTTCCTTTCCATGAGACCAAACAAGAAAATCATCTACATATCTGAACCAGTGTTTTGGTTTTAGTGGAGCGGATGTTAAAGCAATATCCTCAAAGGCCTCCATAAAGAGGTCCGCTACCACAGGTGATACAGGAGATCCCCTGAGGTTTGTTCATAAAAGGTTCCTTGAAAAATTAACTAGGTCTAAGTTATTATAAAAGATTGTTATATTCCAATATGTCTGATTTATTGGAAATTGAGTCGTTAACAGGAACATTTGTGTAAAGTGTTTCTACATCGAAACTGACCAAAATATCTTCGGGATTCAACTTGACTGTCTCGAGTTTTTCCACGAAATCTGCAGAGTTTTTATATAAAAAAATCTGTTTTTTTTTCAGTAAATAGATTAAGAAAATTTGGAAGATATTTACCTTATTTGTATGTGGACGAGTCTATTGTACTGACTCAGTAGTCCGTAGAACCTATTGATCTTGGAGCTCCCCTCTATCAATAACTTAGCTGCTGGAAACACCAGGATGTCCTTGTGTGTTTTCATTTATTTTTTTATTTATCTTCATCTTGGCATCTAAGGAGAAAGGCCAATTGGCAGAGTAACTTTTAAAAACACTGTTTTTATAATGAGATTAATGTTATGCTATTGTAGATACTTTTTATAATTTCCAGCAATCCTAAGAACAAACATCTTCTTTCGGTCATTGAAAATCGCATTTTGATCGGTGGGTCGGAGAAAAACGATGATTTATTCCTTATTTTTCACTAAAATCTACAATTTGTATACATTAAATACCCGCTTAAATGAAAGCACTATATAATATTTTGTAAAGACATCTTTGGCGTTAAGCATAATATCGATAAATCTTTTAACAAACACAATTTCCATTTATAAGGCTACAGTAAACATCGATGAACTAGCGCTTCGAAAATTTAATTAATTTAATAATGCACGTTTACCTGCTTTTCCTATAAAATCCGCCTGGTTCGAAAGGTTGTTGTCCCCAATTAATTTGGCCATTATTTCCCGGCAGTATAATCGGAACACATTCCACGAAGAAAAAGTGTTCGGTACAACAAATCTGTTATTTAACTGCAAAATGCGATCGGCAAATATTTCTAAAGCCACCTCTATAGTCTAAATCACAAACTTAAAGTGGTGTTAATTCTGCTAGTAAAAATATGTGAGTGAGGGCTAACTGGATTCGTAAAGACATCTAGAAAAATGTGCGAAAGATTCAACCCCGCACATAATTTGAAAAGTTAACAAATTAAGATAAAAAAGGAGTTTACTTTTTCAAATAACTCAAAAACTATTAACGTTCAGGAAATTTTAATAAAAGATTCCACAGTAATTAACAATCTGTCTTGCAAAAGTCTCAGTTTAATAATTTACCTACCTAATGGGAAATACCTGTATTTATTATACCAAGTGTATTCTATAAGGGGTTTCAATACATATAACATAAATCCTAAATTGTTAGTTAGTTGTATTTCAACCACCAGTTGATCGAAAGCTGTTCGTTCTTTAAAAAGTTTAAGATCGTCGGCATAAAACAGATATTATGTATGTTTAAAACAACGACCTATATTATTAATATAAATAATAAATAACAGTAGCTCTAAGTGACTACCTTGGGGCACTCCTGAAGTTGCAATGAATGATTCAGAAGCAGAGCCGGCGGCTGCAACACGGTGTTTTCATTCGGCTAGATAAGATCCAAACCAATCTAGCATGACCCCACCCACACCGACCTCAGAAAGCCTTATTAGAAGTAAGTTGTGATCATTCTTACTGAAGTCGATGTAAACGGACTCAATCTAATTTAAAATATATTCGATCAAAAATATTAAATTCGAGTCAATGGATCTGTTGGGGAAAAACCATGCTGTTTAATATCAATTCTGTTTTTGACTATATAGAAGAAGTACTTGTAAATTGCTTTTTCAAAGCATTTGAGATATTGAGTTTACAGATTGGTCGGTAATTTTAAATATACAGTTCATTAGAGCCAATGAATATACGACATATATCCACATATCTATCTTTTAACCAGCCACTCAGTTTTCCAAATGTGTGACTAACACTAGATTTAGGTGTTGAACTATTTAGTTTATCCTTAAAGTCGCTTGGTAGTATATTCCAGATCTTGGGGGCTATATAGAGAACATATCTTTGGGATAATGATATTATTAACATATTTTAGGATTAAATTATTTTTTACATAGGATCTAATTATATTTTTTAATTATAGTTGTTTCATATTCAGAAAACCAGACTGTTGAAACAATGAATCAGTAGGAAAGCTTAAACAATAAAATTTTTATAGTGTGTTTTTGTGTAATGACTACATAGTTTAAAGCTGATTTATAAGCTGCACCACATGAAACAATGCCATAATTTAATACGGAATCTACCAGGGGTAAATAAATACATTTTATTGTTTTTGAGTCTAATATTTGTCTTAGCTGATAGAAGTTGTATGTGAGTTTACAAAGTTTATTAGTAATATGAAATGACATAGTTTGTTTTTTTACTCTTTCGTTATTTGTGTTTGAATAAAGTATCAGCCTTTCTGTATCATTTACCTGACATTTTTAAAAAGACCGAGAAAATCGCCCGAAGTTATACGAGATGACGGTAGTCAAAATAGCGGACTCTTTTATATTCTAAGATTATCCCTTCCTCAGTCTTATATCTCGTCTATAGAATGTTCGTACAATCACAAAGTTTGTCTAATTAACATGCTATATTCTTTACTTAAAAGAAAGCCATTGTTGCTGGATATAGCTTTGTCGCATCGGAAATGCATATAACTAACTTAGTAGAAGTTTATTAAAAGTAAATTTGCGGAACGGGCTGTAAATCATCGGAAAAACATCCTAAATATAGGTTATTAGTATATCGGCACTTTTGTCAGTTTACGACTGTTTAATGCAATGCACGACGAACATAAAATTTTAGGTTCAAACAAAAAGCACGTACCTAGTTCCTACCGCAAATTTTCGAGATCTCTAATAATACTAACATTTTTGCAAATATTTTAACAGATATCTCAACTAGACCAAAGTTATCCCAGAACGATGTTATCAATATTAAAATTTTAAAAATTAACTCCCCCTCCCAACTTTATGTAAAGAACTAGAGCTTCTTGGGATTAGACCATGTCAAATTGGAACTACTAACCCACGTTTCATTTTCGATTGTACGAGTCAACTTCAGGGATCTTTACTCCACTAAATCTGACCACTGAATAAGCTCAGAGATTCAGGCGGGCTGTATACCGCCGAACCGTGTCCCAGTGTTAAGATCTGTCTACACTTGTAATGTAGACCATAACCCGTATCTCTATTGAAGTTTTTTGTATATTTAATAGATAATTTCAATAGATTCCCTAATTTTTCGTTTAAAAAATCCTGGAAGCAACGACGCTAGAACTTTGGTTTCTTTTACATTTATAATAGCTAATGGTATGCTGGTCTTTAGCTGCAGCAGATTGACCAATTTCTTTCTTTTCAGTACATCGTTCATGTTCCTTAAGTCTAGTGGATGTTGAGCGTCCTATTTCTCCCATATAGACTTCTCCACATGAACAAGAAATTTTGGAGTATATCCTTCTGTTTGAAAAGCTACATCTTTCGCAAGCATTTTCCAATCTTTGTATGTGTATTGAAGATTGTACCTATATTGGAACGCCGAAATAATCTTCTTATTTGGCTGTAGTGCCATGGATCTAAGGAAGAACAACATTACCTAACGGTGGCCCTCTATCATTTACCTTTCATAGAGTTGGACTACTTTAATTGAACGCGTAATATCTTCAGTGCAGTAACCATTCCCTTTTAGAGCTTCTGTCATTTTTTGTGCTGGATGGTGGTGGGAATTTGCACTTAAGTATCTCTTTGTATGCGTCGGTTTTCTATGCACAGAATATTCTAATGTACCACTATATACTATATATATATATATAAATACATCTAGAAAGGGAAACGTTCCATTAGATTCAATTTCCACTGTGAATTGAATATTGTGATGTTGATTAGGATGGTTCAGCAATATCACGAGATTTTCCTTTCCATGAGGCCAAACAAGAAAATCATCTACATATCTGAACCAGTGTTTTGGTTTTAGTGGAGCGGATGTTAAAGCAATATCCTCAAAGGCCTCCATAAAGAGGTCCGCTACCACAGGTGATACAGGACATCCCCTGAGGTTTGTTCATAAAAGGTTCCTTGAAAAATTAACTAGGTCTAAGTTATTATAAAAGATTGTTATATTCCAATATGTCTGATTTATTGGAAATTGAGTCGTTAACAGGAACATTTGTGTAAAGTGTTTCTACATCGAAACTGACCAAAATATCTTCGGGATTCAACTTGACTGTCTCGAGTTTTTCCACGAAATCTGCAGAGTTTTTATATAAAAAAATCTGTTTTTTTTTCAGTAAATAGATTAAGAAAATTTGGAAGATATTTACCTTATTTGTATGTGGACGAGTCTATTGTACTGACTCAGTAGTCCGTAGAACCTATTGATCTTGGAGCTGCTTTTTCTTTCATGTTTTTTTTTTTCGACTGGTGGTAGGTTGGATGCGTTAATCAGATTGATTTATTCTAGTTGTAAGGTCTGCCTGCATAACTTTATAGGTGTTGTTATCCAAAAATTGAGTTACTTTTTCTACGTATTCCCCTCTATCAATAACTTAGCTGCTGGAAAGACCAGGATGTCCTTGTGTGTTTTCATTTATTTTTTTATTTATCTTCATCTTGGCATCTAAGGAGAAAGGCCAATTGGCAGAGTAACTTTTAAAAACACTGTTTTTATAATGAGATTAGTGTTATGCTATTGTAGATACTTTTTATAATTTCCAGCAATCCTAAGAACAAAACATCTTCTTTCGGTCATTGAAAATCGCATTTTGGTCGGTGGGTCGGAGAAAAACGATGATTTATTCCTTATTTTTCACTAAAATCTACAATTTGTATACATTAAATACCCGCTTAAATGAAAGCACTATATAATATTTTGTAAAGACATCTTTGGCGTTAAGCATAATATCGATAAATCTTTTAACAAACACAATTTCCATTTATAAGGCTACAGTAAACATCGATGAACTAGCGCTTCGAAAATTTAATTAATTTAATAATGCACGTTTACCTGCTTTTCCTATAAAATCCGCCTGGTTCGAAAGGTCGTTGTCCCCAATTAATTTGGCCATTATTTCCCGGCAGTGTGATCGGAACACATTCCACGAAGAAAAAGTGTTCGGTACAACAAATCTGTTATTTAACTGCAAAATGCGATCGGCAAATATCTCTAAAGCCACCTCTATAGTCTAAATCACAAACTCAATGTGGTGCTAATTCTGCTAGTAGAAATATGTGAGTGAGGGCTAACTGGATTCGTAAAGACATCTAGAAAAATGTGCAAAAGTTTCAACCCCGCACATAATCTGAAAAGTTGACAAATTAAGATAAAAAAAGGAGAAACTATTAACGTTCAGGAAATTGTAATAAAAGATTCCACAGTAATTAATAATCTGTCTTGCAAAAGTGTCAGTTGACTGTTAGTATAATAATTTACCGACCTTCCTTTAATATATGGGAAAGTTCGACCATTAAATGGGAAATACCTATATTTATTATACCAAGTGTATTCTATAAGGGGTTTCAATGCATATAACATAAATCCTAAATTGTTAGTTAGTTGTATTTCAACCACCAATTGAGCGAGAGCTGTTCGTATTTGAGAAATTAGAGAGTTTTGAGCAACATGTGTAAATAAGCCGGATCATTGTTGTTATATATGTAGTGAGGACTTTTGTGAAACAAAAGGTAGTCTTAGCCCTTTAATAAAAAAGGCTTACCACTTCTATTTTGGGCTGCAAAGGTGGAGACTAGAATTAAAATTGGGCTCCCCATAACTGATGCAACAAATGTGCAAATATTCGCGGTTGGCTAAGTGGAAAAAAGCGTAAGATGCCCTCCGCTGTCCCTATCATTTGGCGAGAAGCAAAAGACCACGTTACTGACTGTTACATTTGTTTGACAGCCCACATCAAACAAGGACTTTCGGAGAAAAAAGGTCAAAGTGAATTAAGTGACCTTATAAGGGATTTAGAATTGCCCAAGAAAAAAGCAGAAATATTGGCCTCTGGATTGCAACTATGGAACTTACTTCAATATGATGGAAGTAAAAGTTTCTGTGTACCGAAGCCGATAGAAAAACCTAACACCATTTTTTAACATAGAAAACCATTTGGTGCCTGTAGAGACATTGAAAGATTAATGGCAGCTTTAAATCTGGACTAAGATCCAAAAGACTTTTCCTTGATTCCTATAAAGTAAGTCTTAAAGCTGTGTTACTCCATAATGATAACAAGTTGCCTTCAGTCCCAATTGGTCATGCAGTCCACATTAAAGAAAGAAATAGCAATTTAAAATTGTTACTGGAGTCAGTATGAATGATATAAATGGCAAATTTGTGGGGATTTAAATTTGTGGCGCTTTTGCTTGGAATGCAGCTAGGTTATACCAAATACTTCTGCTTCCTCTACGGATGGGAGAGTCGAGCATGATCCGATCACTACAGAAAGAAAATTTGGCCACCGAGAGTCTTTTGAGCCAGGAAAGAAAAATGTAACCAACGCGCCATTAGTTCCGCCTGAAAAGATTTTACTACCGCCACTTCATATAAAATTGGGACTTTATGAAAAACTTTGTGAAGGCCATGGACAAAGATGGGCATGCTTTCAGTTATTTAAAAGAAAAATTCCCGAGAATCAGTGATGCTAAAATGGGTTCCCAGATTAGGAACATTTTCGGAGAGGCGCAATTCGAATCCATACTTGAAGGTAAGGAAAAAAACACTGTAATGCCTTTAAAATGGTAAAATGGTTGAAACAAATTTTTTGGGAAACCTAAAAGCTATAAAAACCTGATTGCCCAACTTTTTTGTGTTACCAAAACCTAGGGTGTAAAATATGTCATTGAAAATTCATTTCCTGGATTCTCTTCTGGATTACTTTCCGGAAAATTGTGGTGCTGAAAGTGACGAGCACGGTGAGAGGTTCCACCACGATATTTTAAACATGTAAAGAAGGTCTCAGGGAAAATGGAACTGTGAGATGTTAGCCGACTATTGCTGGACTATTAAGAGAGATGCTCAAGAGGCTTTTAAAAGGCAGGCTAAGAAACTCAACATGAGTGTCTAAATTTTCGATTCAATCATAAAAATGTCTTATTTAATTGCTTTTGTTGAACCAACAATATATTGTTATCTGTATTTTGTAGGTTCATTGTATATGCGTATAAATTAAAATTTTGTAACAAATAATTTACTAAATTCTTTAATAAGTATTTTTTAGTTACTTGAGTGTAGGTGAATCCAAAAATATAGGTCTTATTCAAGAAACAAAAAAAAGTTGAAATTTGTTCTCCCAGTCTTAATGAATGAAGAAAAAAAGTTTTACTCCAGGAAATATATCTCTATTATTAATAATTTCTATTTAATGTTGAAAATAGAGTCCCTCTCCTTTAAAAATTTAAACTAATAAATATTAATTCAAATTTTTAAAAAAATATGGTATTAGACACTCGAGGGAACAATATCCCGCTGAAAAAAAATTTCACTGGTTTTTCATAAAATGAGCCTATTGTTAATTAACAAATTGTTTCAAAGTTTTCCTTGGATAATTGTTAAACAAAAGCCACTATTTCGCTTCATGGAGACAACTGTACTATATGATATTATGACATTGCGATGTTTTTAATTATTACGATCTATTAGTTATTAATTATAGAATCTAACAAAGTTAATTTTTTAGTTTTTTGTTAGTTTCAATAACTGATAACTAATAGGTTATCACAATTAAAAATATCGCAATATCATAATCTTATTAGTATAGTTGTGATACAGTGATACAGGTTTTGTTTAATAATTATCCGACTGGAAATATAAACGAAAACTCTCGTAAACGAAAAGCATTGTAATCGTGAAAAATCACCCTCCGAAATATTTCAAATCTACGTTTCAGGGTTCCTAGATGCCGCAAAACATGTTTTTTCGATTCCGTCAGTCTGTTTGTATGCCCTTCTGTTTGCCTGTCTCTCTGTCGGTCTGCCTGTTTGCGGCATAGCTAAAAACTACTTACCCGAATGACTTCAAATTTTGGCCAAAAATTAAGAGTCATATGGGGATGACCTGGTAACATTTTGGTAAAAATCCAATATGGAAAAACAAAATGGCGGCCTAGTGAAATGTTAAAAAAATTAGTTCTAAAAATTAACTGGTAAAATTTTGATACGAATCCAAGATGGCAGCTTAATAAATTATTTAAAAATTCAGCCTGAAAAATTTACTTAATGAACTAATTTCAAATTCTGTGCCATAACTAACCGTGAAATAGAGATGAACTAGTACTGTGGTACTAATTCAAGACGGCAGGACAAAGTGGCGGTCAAACAAAATTTTTGTATCTGAAAAAATCACCCTCTCAGGTTTTACATGTCTTCACGTTTTAGCGTCCCTAGATGCAAAAAAGCATGTTTTATCAATTCCGTCGGTCCGCCTGTCGGTTTGCCTGTCTGTCTGTTACTTGGCGGCATAGCTTAAAAACTTCTCATCAGATTGACTTCAAATTTTAGTCAGAAATTAAGGGTCATATGGTGATGACCCGGTAATATTTTGGTAAAAATCCAATACGCCGGAACAAGGTGGCGGCCTAGTGAAACGTTACAAATTTATTACTAAAAAAACTAATGATCCAATTTTCCTCAAATTTTTGCACGTAAATCAGATGTTAAGAATGAACTGTTAACATTTTGGTACGAATCCAAGATGCCGGAACAAAATGGCGATTTAATAAAATATTTAAAAATTGAGAGAGCCTGAGAAACCTACTTAATGAACTGGTTTCAAATTGTGTGCCATAACTAATTGTAAAACAGAGATGAACTAGTAAAACTCTAGTAATAATTCAGATTCAAAAATCCAATATACCGAAACAAGACGGCGGCCAGTGAAACGTTACAAAAAAAAACTAATTATCCAATTTTCCTTAAATGTTTTCGTAGTAAAGAAAATTTGCCGATATTTTTTTGTAAAAAAACTAGATGTTTGATTTCAACTGACTCTCAGTTTAATTGCTTACTGGACTTTAAATATTCACGGCCCCTACCGAACATCTATCACTTATTTTCTGCACGTATTAACTAAGGGTCAGAGTGTTGTTCCAACGACGAAATAAATTGATGAAACTTATAATCCTTATTACAAATGGGATTTTGAGTAGTTCGGAACTATCCCTATTAACAGAGCAATTAGGAACTTCTCATCTCCGATCTAATGCTAATGCTTCAATATTTTCATGGAAAATTGACGATGTAGAGACACGTAACCAGAGAAACTTTGAATCGGAAATTAAGCTGCTTACAGGTTCGAATTTATCCAAATTTTGTAATATGAGACTTGATCCGATCAGACTTAGAAATGCAGGAGAATGTTAAGCAGTTTGATTGCTAGAGCATCAAGTAATCCAATATAAGAGAATTATAGTTTGTCGAATTTAAACGGGGATAAATAGTTTATGCTGCATAGTGGTGTTACAGAATAAGGCTAATTTCTTCCGATTTTCTCTGGAGATCACAAATTTCAACGATTTACCCCTGATAATGACTATCAGTTTTGTTTGACTATATAGAATTTTCACGAAAGTCGTTCTGTTGGACTTCCATTCGTTTTCAAGTGTAAATTAAAGACTAATTGAAAAGCTATGTGCATATACGTATACTGTCATGGGGGGTGATGCGAGAAGTCTCAGCCTCCTGGTTACCTGAACTGTGAAGTTTAAGGAGTTTAGTTTGAGCTAGAAGCGGCATCTAATGTTTCGAATATCGACGCTAAGCTTACTGAAAATACCTTGATTCTGCCTTGATTTTAGCCTCCCACCACTACACATAACCGTAGTCTGAGCAAGATGCGCCTGTAACGTTTCGTTACTCGTTTTTTCAATCAACCAATCAGAAATATCTGTTTCAAATTAAAACTTTAATATTCGTCATAGAATATCCGGCTAGGATTGACGAGCGTTCTATCTACTCACAGATGGCGTCAGTTTTATTTTTCGTTTAAAGTGATAATTCCTCTTTATTTTTTAAGCGAATATTTTGCAGACAGTAATTTTCCTAAATATTTTGAATTTTAGAAATAGCTAGTAATGATTTTACATATAAATTTTGTCTTAATAGAAATTCGAGTTTCATACGTGAATTAGTGGAACAGTGATTCCATTCTCTCATAGCTGCCGCAGGGTGTTTCCTTTAAAGATGTGTTAATTATTAATGATATCCTGTTTAAAATATTCTTCTAGGTACAGTTTAATATTAACTTTGGTTTGTTGTTAATAATTGGATATAAAATCTCATTCAGAGTCAGGTTTGGGCCATTTCTGGTTAACAAGCATGTTCTGGATACGAAATATAACCATATGAAAATTCGTTTTTTACCACAGAGCCAACGGCTTGCATTAGTTTTTAAAATTGGATTTCGAAGGAAGTGATTTATTTATTGGTCATTATTCAGAGGCATTTGTCATAAAAAAAGATGTGTTAAAAGCTGAAATGTTAGTAGCAAGAAACTGAAGTTGAATTTGAGCTTTCTGAGTGGGGTCTAAGTGAAATACAAAAAATTGTGAAAAAAGAGACTTTTCCGTAGGTCCGTCTGTCGGTTTATCTGTCTGTCTGTCTGTAAGTTCGCGGCATTGCTTAAGAACTACTCATCAGATTGACTTCAGATTTTAGTCAAAAATTAAGGCTCATTCGATTTCGAAAATCCAATATGCCGGAACAAGATGGCGGCCTAGTGAAACGTTAAAAAATTATTACTAAAAAAAACTAATTATCCAATTTACCTCAAATTTTGCAAAACAATCAAAAGTTACATAAGAATAAACTGATATATAACATTTTGGTATGAATATAAGAGAGCAAAACAAAATAGCGGTCTAATAAAATATTTAAAAAAGAGTCTAAAAAAACTACTTATTAGATTATGTCAAATTTTGTGCAAGTGTGATAAGCTAGTGAAGTTGTGTTACGAATTCAAGATAGCGGAACAAAATGGCGTTCATATAACATGTTAAAAATTTAACGTAAAAAAATCTACTTATTCAATTTACTCTAAATTTTGGAGTAAAATTAAATATGATATAAGAATAAACAGGTGTGAATTCAACATGACGTAACAAAATCGCGGTGTGTGTCAATGTAAAAACTACTTACTGAACTCATTTTAAATTATACCCGAAATCAAGTGTGGCATAGATAGAAACTAGTAAAATATTGGTAGGGATCTAATATATTGGATCAAAATGGCGTCCAATAAAAATATTTGAAAAGACAGTATAAACATATGTGTGTCTGAATAACTATGCACTGAACTAAATTGGTTCACACTTCACTAGTCCTTATAAAAGGAAATATTCATATTGAGGGAAGTTCCAGATAATGGAAATGTTTTAAGTACCACTCCTAATATTTGGTCTTCCGCCAATCGCTCTTTTTCTTTCTTTAACATATTTTGTTATTAGACCTTGTAAAATTCGATTTTTTTTTAACAAGCTTTGAAGATATCTGCCATTCTTATGACTAAAGACTTCTTATACATAATTGTAAAGGATTTTTGAAATAGAGAAATATGGCGCTCATAGGAAAAAATAGTTGATGTTTTAAAGAAATCGAAACGTCTGACTCAAAATCTGGTTGATAACAGCTCGAAAAGTCACTAGAATTTCTCGCAGATTTGAAAAATTTTTGAAAACAAAAACTATGGCCGATTTAAGAAAACGAGCCATTTTGTTTTTTTTATACTTCAAAAACGAAGTCAGCTGAAACCGTCAACTTAGCGACATTCACTCAACAACTAAATTGCCTAAAACTTTCCCTATTTAACCGTCTTTCTATATCTTATAGTTTCTAAGATCCAAATACATGCATGACGAAAACTGGACACACTGTATATCTTATTAAATCATTTTAACCGATCCCGTATAACACCAGAAGCGTTCTAGCCAGTGATGGCTCGCCAGGGGACGCGGGTGAAGCGCCGCTTCACCTACATCTTCCAATCAATTTACTTAAAAATAAAAATATTTTTAAAATATTAAGCATTTTATAATCCACATTTTTATTATAAAAATGTAGTATGTTTTATATAAATTCACATTATTTACCTAATTATACCATTATTTTCTATTTAAACTAGTGCGTTATATACTCAAAAAATAATAATGACTTGAAAACGTAGCGCGCTGAACATCTTTTCATAAGCGCGACCCGTTGAGGAATCATAATCAGCAGTAACAAATTCCGCATCATACTCCCCCTGCACGCCGGCTTTCGCGCTTAGATTTGTTTACGGCAGTTGCAATGGCAACGCAATGGTGAATATCCGTAAACCGAATAGAGCTGCAGGCTGCAGGCGCTTGTTCGCTTGTTATAGAATTAATGTAAATTAGTAATTTGTACGTTCGAATCATCGGAGGCGGAAGCAGTTTTGTATCGATCGAATCGAAATTAGCTTTAAGATATAGATACATAACAAAAAGAAGAACAAAAAAATGTTTCACCTGCGGCTCTGTAGCACCTTGCTACGCTGCGCTTCACCCGTTCTTAAATCCACGAGCCACCACTGATTCTAGCTAAAATTTGGCATTACGTAACAAAATTGTATGCTTTCCATATACATTACGCCTATTAATGAAAATGTCTAGACTGGAAATATTTCATTGAGAAAGTCCGGTTTCCCAGGAATTCAACCTTACGACTCCATTTTAATTTTCGTTTTGTGTAAAGTTGTTGGACGATAAATCGTGGGTCAGAGCACTGATGACGTCATTAGTATAATCCCAAAGTATAATAGAAAATTTGATGTAATTTTTAATAATACGGGGTGCCACGAATAAGTGGTTCATCTTTATAGTTTTTTTATTTGCCGACATATTAGAATAACACTTTGGCTGGTAAATAGGACATAATCTTAAATTTTTTAGCATAATTAATGATGCTGCGTGACGAGACGACATTAAGGCTTCATTTCGTCTAGTCTCGAAATTTTGGTCAGCGCCTTGTCTCGTCTCGACTTTGATTATATTAACCTATCCGGTTAAAAGTTAAATTAATATGTTCACTGAATAAACACTCACACTGTATCAGTGAACCGCGTGCGTTTACAAATTGCTACTTTATCGTACCTGCCTGGATGCTAGTTCCTTATCTTCTAACCTTTTTTTTTTAAAGTCTTGTAATCCTTTGATACGTTTGAATAGTTACAAGACGTAATTGATCACTACATACAGTTTCAGTCTTTATAAAATAATCGTAATTTTTTATGACATAACAGTGCTGATTGTAGACTTTCTATCAAACATCTTGCGGAGTGTGTTATTAAATACATTGCTAATAAATTGTTAAAATAATTTTTTGACATTTATTTTTGCTGCAAGTTCGAACTCTTCTAGGGCATAAAAGGGTGATGTTTGCTATAGGAGCTGCATTTTTGTGTTAAATAATAAATATTTGAAAATTTTAAAAAATGGCGGGTCTAGTACGATTTAATACATCTCGATTTTTTACGTTTTTTTGGTATTGTTAGGAACCTTACCTTAAATTTACTATATTTAACCAAAAAAAAAAAACGTGGATAAACAATTTTTTGTTAAAAAAAAATCATAAAACTTTCTATAAATAACCACCAAACTTCAGAAATTTCACTACTTTTCCAATGCCAAAACTGTCAATTATGAAGTTTTTGACAAAATACAGAAACAAAATTATATGCATGGTTGCCAAACTTACTTAATTTTCTTCAAATATACAGCAAGTGGCATTCCTAAATTTGAACAAAACTGTTTAACGATAGTTTAACAAACCTGGTGCTAACCTATAATGAATCACAGGACCCTAAATCGCTGTCGTCAATCACGCCACTTTAGAGTGCGCGCATATTTCAAATATGATTTTAGCATGTGATTTTATGGCTTTAATAATGGTTTTATCGACGAACCTGGGCTAACCTAACGCTAACGGGACATATCCACCTAACAGTATAGGTTTTATTAAAAAAAAACTTGTTTTAATGTAGACCCTGAATTATGTTGTGCGCGCTACCGCGCGCTTTCTTTACAGCAAACCTTACCGATCCTAACCTAACCTAATGCGCAATTTTATCAATTATAAGTCAAAAAATACTAACAAAAATAAAACCAACTAAATTTCCAATTTCCATTCCCATAAAATATGTCTAAAACTGGTTGCCTACTGAATGTGAAACTGACCCTAAAGATTTTGGTTTTAATGATGGTGCCTTTGCTCAATCGCGCCGGTGCTAACCCAGTATCAAATACCAATCCACCTAATTGCTTTCCACTCCGACTTGTACCAACCCATCTCCCTATATAAAAAAAAACAGATTTTGTCACGCATCAATGAATATAACAAATTTTACTTTGGCAACAGCGCTTGCTGGCTGTTAAGTTTAGATAAAAAATAAACTTCATATTTTTAAGTATTATATTAAAAAATTATTCATATTCGTAATTTCAAAAAAAAACAATTCTAATTTAATAAATATATACTAGAAATGAGCAAATCTTTCAAAATACACATATATTAACTTGCAACAACCGAATTTCAAATAAACTGTGTTAATAGTGCAGTCGTACGACTTGACAATCAATTCTAAATTGTATTATTTTGTGAAAAATTGTAATGCATCCACGCTTTTTTTGTGTTTAAATGTAATAAATTTGAGGTAAATTTCCTAATAAAACCAAAAAATGTCAAAAATCGAGATGTATTAAATCGTACCCGAACCAAATGGCGTTTATAAATTGACCCCCAACTTTTCACCCGGGGTGTAGGTAATCTTGACCAAAATAGGCTGATACCAAAGAGTAGGTATGTACTGAAACCACAAAAATACTGTATCTATTTTAGTGCGGATACCTTCAATTGTGACTAATATAATAACGCAATAAATGACCCTTTTGCAAGAAAGAGCTTAAACGATTATTAGTTTGTTTTTATAACGTGTTATTAGGTTTTTGTATGTTCTCGAAAGTTCTAAAAAGGATAAATAGTCAGTTAAATATAGATTTTTTGTTTTGCAAGGTTCTTCACAATGAACTAAAAATACTATTTAGTTCATTGGCGGGTTATTAATTACAGTTTGCCGCTATTGAAAGGTAGGCTTTAAATTTGTATATTTTTTTAATCAAGTGCTTTGAAGCATGCAAAAGTTGAATTTCATATATTTATTCTCACGTATTGTGGCTAGCCAGAAGTTTTTGCATTTTATTTTAGCGAGTTATCATTTTTGGAATGAAAATTAATTAAAATTATTAGATTACTATAATCTTATAAGGTTAAAAACCACTATCTAGTAGATTACATCGCAGGATATATGGCAATAAGTAAACAAAAAAAAAACAATTTTTACTTAAAAATTCCACTGTATTAACGAAAAAATTACATGTTTCGCCAAAATTGTGTCTTCATCGGCTGATTGTATCATCTGATGAAGTGTCGAGATTTAATGATTTCGAGACAGACGAGAGTACAAATTTTGACTTATCTCGTGGCATCACTAACCATGATAAAGCTGCCATATCTTCTACTTCATAATTTCCTCGACTAACTTTTGTTTTTTAAATGGGATTCCCTATATTTGTTTACTTATTTTGATTTATTGTGACATTTTCTAAGTTCAACCATGTGTCAAAACAGAGCCTTAGTATACTATGGATGTCTAGATATTATTTGGACTTAAATATATATTATGGCCTTATTTGCTAATTTTTTTTAGACTGTATATTATTGTGTGTTATCAAATTACTGGCAAAGAAATCGGTAAATTTCTTTTACTTGGAATTTTACTCGTTAAGAATCTTTCCTTTTATTAAAAATAGTGAGGTGTGACCCAATTTAGTTCCGCATATAGTCGTTTAGTAAAACATATACTATCTTTTTAAGCACTTTTATTGGACGCCATTTTTTCCACCATATTGGATACGTAGCAATATTTTACCAGTTTTTAGCCATGCCACATTTGATTTTTAGGCATAATTTAAAATAAAATGAATAAATGATTTTAGATATTGATTTAAAAAAAAAATTGATTAGGAAGCCATTTTGTTCCGTCATGTTGAATTTGTACCAAAATTTTACCAGTTCATGCCCATATCATATCTAATTTTTGTGCAAAATTTGAAGTCAATTGAACAATAAGATTTTTTAAACATTTTATTTAGCGCCCGTTTTGTTCTATCATCTCGAATTCGTTGACAATTTTACCAGTTTATCTCTATAGCACACTTAATTATTGCACAAAATTTGAAATCAATTTAATAAGTAGTTTTTCTAGACAGGTTTTCTTTTTAAATACACTGCTTGGAAATTCAAAATGAAATATTTTTAATACGGATGACGATTTTGAGTTACGGTTTTCGGCCTTTGTTCGACCAATTCCTAGAGTATGCAGTTCGATAAGGACAGGCCTCAGGACTCCATCGCAACCGTCTTATACAGGGTGTTATGTAAAACCCTATCATTTTTTGAAAAGTTTATTCGACAAGAACTCTTACGATCTTCTTTTCTTTTCCAACCAAAATAATCTAGAGCTAGGTACAAAAAAAACAATTTCCAGCGGTTTTGAAATTTTTTCTTCCTGTTCGACAGGGTTTTTTAAAAAAATTGATTTTTTTAAAAATGGTCTGCTGAACAAAACCCACTTATGGCAATCAGATTCAGTCCCTATCTTATAAGGTTAAAAACCACTATCTAGTAGATTACATCGTAGGATATATGGCAATAAGTACACAAAAAAAAACAATTTTTACTTAAAAATTCCACTGTATTAACGAAAAAATTACATGTTTCGCCAAAATTGTGTCTTCATCGGCTGATTGTATCATCTGATGAAGTGTCGAGATTTAATGATTTCGAGACAGACGAGAGTACAAATTTTGACTTATCTCGTGGCATCACTAACCATGATAAAGCTGCCATATCTTCTACTTCATAATTTCCTCGACTAACTTTTGTTTTTTAAATGGGATTCCCTATATTTGTTTACTTATTTTGATTTATTGTGACATTTTCTAAGTTCAACCATGTGTCAAAACAGAGCCTTAGTATACTATGGATGTCTAGATATTATTTGGACTTAAATATATATTATGGCCTTATTTGCTAATTTTTTTTAGGTTGTATATTATTGTGTGTTATAAAATTACTGGCAAAGAAATCGGTAAATTTCTTTTACTTGGAATTTTACTCGTTAAGAATCTTTCCTTTTATTAAAAATAGTGAGGTGTGACCCAATTTAGTTCCGCATATAGTCGTTTAGTAAAACATATACTATCTTTTTAAGCACTTTTATTGGACGCTATTTTTTCCACCATATTGGATACGTAGCAATATTTTACCAGTTTTTAGCCATGCCACATTTGATTTTTAGGCATAATTTAAAATAAAATGAATAAATAATTTTAGACATTGATTTTTAAAAAAATTGATTAGGAAGCCATTTTGTTCCGTCATGTTGAATTCGTACCAAAATTTTACCAGTTCATGCCCATATTATATATCTAATTTTTGTGCAAAATTTGAAGTCAATTGAACTATAAGATTTTTTAAACATTTTATTTAGCACCCGTTTTGTTCTATCATCTCGAATTCGTTGACAATTTTACCAGTTTATCTCTATAGCACACTTAATTATTGCACAAAATTTGAAATCAATTTAATAAGTAGTTTTTCTAGACAGGTTTTTTTTAAATACACTGCTTGGAAATTCAAAATGAAATATTTTTAATACGGATGACGATTTTGAGTTACGGTTTTCGGCCTTTGTTTGACCAATTCCTAGAGTATGCAGCCCGATAAGGACAGACTTAGGACTCCATTGCAACCATCTTATACAGGGTGTTATGTAAAACCCTATCATTTTTTGAAAAGTTTATTCGACAAGAACTTTTACGATCTTCTTTTCTTTTCCAACCAAAATAATCTAGAGTTAGGTACAAAAACAAACAATTTCCAGCGGTTTTGAAATTTTTTCTTCCTTTTCGACAGGGTTTTTTAGTAAAATTGATTTTTTTAAAAATGGTCTGCTGAAGAAAACTCACTTATGGTAATCAGATTCAGTATGGTCTATCAGATTATGAACAAGGTCGGCACCCTTAAATATTCCACCATTAATATTATATACAGGGTGCACCAAAAACTCTACCGATTCCAAGTTTGAAATACTAAGGTAGTATTCCAGACCTTTGTAACCCACTGTCTTATTGGGACATACGCTCAGTTAATTCGAAATGATGGGTAAACAGTTTAAGTTCTGTATTAACAAAAATAATATGTGAATCTTTCTTTTACTGGGAAAAAGAAAATTATACCAATGATAAAAGGCGATTTTTCATTTTTTCATTAAAAAATCTGTTTTAAATTAAAGGCACTCTCTGAACGAACTAGAGCAAATTTCAAATGTAAAAAAACTGTTACGGTAAAATTGTCCATTATTACTAAAACTGGCATTAGAAGCAACATCGAATTCAAGATTGATAGAAAAAAACCAAACTCAACAAATTATTATTTAACGTCCACCTCTTAGTTTTTGGTGAACCCTGTATACAATATTCATGTTGGGAAATTTAAGGGTGCCAACCTTGTTCATAATCTGATAGATATACTTTTGATTGCCACAAGTGGGCTTTGTTCAGAAGAATATTTTAAAAACTCAACTTTTCAAAAAACCCCGTATGTCGGAAACGAAGAAAAAATTTCAGAATCGCTAGAAATTGTTTTTTCATACTTAGCTTTAGATTATTTTAGTTGCACAAAGAAAAAGTAAAATCTTCTATAGTAAGAATGCTGGTCGAAGAAACTTGACTTGAAAAAAATGACAGGGTCTTATTTAACGGCCTGTATAAGACAGTTGCTATGGTGCCCTGAGGCTACCCTTACCCTGCTAATCAAACAAAGGCCGAAAACCGTAACTCAGAATCTCATCCGTATTGAAAATATATCATTTTGAATTTTCAATAAAAATTTCCTTGGTGTACTTCGACATTCCAGCATTATTATTTTATTAGGCCGCCATTTTTTGCCTCCTTTGATATGTAGCAAAATGTGAACAGTTTATTCCTATGTAAAACTTGATTTTTATTCAAAATTTGAGACAAATTGGATATTTAGTTTTCTACTAATAATTTTTTAACATTTCACTAGGACACCATTTTGTTCCATCATATTGAATTTTTACTAAAATTTTATCAGGTCATCCCCATTCGATGAAAATTTGAAGTTAATCGGCTGCGAACTGACAGACAGACCGTTGAAATTCAGAAAACATGTTTTTTTTTGACATCTAGGGACCCTAAAACATTAAAAACTGTAAATCCTGGGAGGATGGTTTTTTCACGATTACAATAATTTTACGATGGAAAAATATTTCGAAAAAACTTGTTTAAGTGTAAGTGATATTTGAATGGGTGTGAAAGATGTTGAGTGAATAAGAGAGGGAAAAAGTCTTATTTTTTCCAAGCTGCTTGGGCGTAAATTCATCGTTTTGCTAAATCACAACAGATTGTAAAATAAAATTAAGTTAATTGTCCTATCTAAAAATCAAAAGTTAGTAGCAGAAATCTGGAAATAAAAGGAAATATGGCAACGCTGTCATAGAAAAAAATGTAAAATTTAATCTTATATTAGTTAACCAATCAATATTTCATTGTAATTCCTCGGCAAAAACTTTGTTCCTCGTTTCCGGTGTTATTTGTCTCGGAGGTCTTCGGATATTGTGATGAACGTTTACACTTCCCTTATCCTTACAGATTAACTCTTAATCTGAGGTATCCAGCACTCTGTCTGCATTCTCCACAATTACCTACATGTTTCATTATTTATTAACATTTTTAAAATCCGCACTACATATTAAATCGGTATGGAATTTTTCACACAATAAAAACTAAGCCACCCCCAAAAAATAAAATTGCAATTTAGATTGTTGGGATATTTTAGTAAGAAAAAAAAACTATAGGAATTTTGTTAAAAATGATATAATTAATTCTTTTTCACAATAAAATAAAAGTATTAAGAAGGTACTTAAAAATTAATAAAACAAAATACAAATCTAAGGCCTTTTTTCCTCAAAGTTGGTAAGGAATAAACCCAACGTTATATAAGATTTTTTTAATCAAAATGGGTGATACTATCATGTGTTAAAATATTTGTAGTCAAACACCTATCACCTTGTATATTTTTTTTTCAAAAACTCTAAAGGAAGAGTGCATTTTAAAACATATGGTCATGGGACAAAATAAAATCATCTTTTACCATTAGTCCTGTGAAACCATGTATATTATTTTATGTTTTTATTCAGGGAAATAATAAACCGTCATAGACATTTTAAATTTTAATATAAATTAAAAGTTTTACGTAACGGTTTTGGTGATTATGGAAAGAAATGTGTCACATTCAGGAACAGGTACGTAAGATGCGACTCCTTGCTTTGGTTAATAATTAACAAAATACATGTTTTTGAATTAAGGGATTTGAGGGAAACTGTTGGTGACAAGTATATCGAGATTCAGTCAAAAAAAAACTCTACTAGAGGAATTTATCAATGCTGTTTTCTGTAATGTAAATAGCTGACTAATGACCTATCAATTAGCTTACTACGTTAATTACCTACCAAACTATCACTATCACTATCCGTTATTATATCGGTCGTAATTTTTCCAATTCTAACATAATGTGCATTCTATGCTCACTGAGAATATTAACCTCAATCACAGTAGACTTAACTGTTTACCATGGTGCAGGTAATAATTCGAACACAAAAGATATGGTAATGTTTTCATTTCAAAATTAAGTTCTAATCAATCAGCCAGAATGATTTTCTAATAATTAAGAAAGTAAGTTGTGAGGCACTTATTTTGGAACCAAGTGTACAAATGGGGGACGTGCTCCCAATCTCTACCACAGATAACACCTATAAGATAGGAATCTTCTCGATACGAGCCGGACCAGTTTTCGCCTTTTTTCTAGTTGGCGAGCGCCAATCGGCTTAGTATTCCGGCAATTTTAGCGTGCAGTCTCTCAAAAATGAGCTACGAACCTAGCGCACGATCCATTGAAAGAAAACAAACGGTATTACGCAAACAATTATAAGTTACTATTGTTTAAATGAAAGGTCTAATAAGGAATAGATTAGACGTACGCAGCACAAATAGTTTTTAAAATTTAAATATACATACATATATATTTCTGCAAAATTTTCTATTGAGGAAACTAACCCATACAAGTGTAATATAATAATAAAAATCGGTTAATTTTCTTTACCCGGAACTTCCCTCGTTATGAAGTGTGACCAAATTTAGTTCAGTGCATAGTCATTTAGTAACACATATATACTGTGATTTCTTCAAACATTTTTATTGGCTCCATTTTGTTCCATCATATTGGATTCGTACCAATATTTTACCAGTTTCTACCTATACTTCATTTGATTTTAGGGCATAATTTAAAATAAATTGAATAAGTAGTTGTTACATTGACAGGCACCGCCATTTAGTTAGGTAATGTAGATATTTAAAGTCAATTGAATAAGATTTTTTTACGTTGATATTTTAAAAATTTTATTTGGCCGCCATTTTGTCCTGCCATCTTACCACCCCGTTACCAGTTTATCTCTATATCACACTTAATGCACAAAATGTAATATTAATCTAATAAGTAGTTTTTTCAGGCTAATTATTTTATTAGACCGCCATTTTGTTTTGATTCCTTAAATTCATAACAAAATGTTACTAGTTTATTCCTATGTAACACTTGATTTTTGTATAAACTTTCAAATAAACTGCGTATTTAGTTTCTTTAGTAGTAATTTTTTTAACGATGCACTAGGCCGCCATCTTGTTCCGGCATATTGGATTTATACCAAAATATTACCAGGTCACCTACAAATAACCCTTTATTTTTGACTAAAATTTGAAGTCAATCTGATAAGTAGGTTTTAAGCTATGCCGCGAACTGATAGACAGGCAGACAAACCGACAGACGATCAGACGAAAATTATAAAATTTATATACCACAATTAGTTATTGCACCCAATTTCAAATCAGCCATTTTGGATTCGTACTAAAATTTTACCAGTTTATTCCTACATAATACTTGATGTTTGTGCATAATTTGAGATCAATTGGATAAGCAGTTTTTTAGTAATAATTTTTTAACATTTTACTAGGCCGCCCTTAATTTTTGACGAAAATTTGAAGTCAATCGGCTACGTAGTTTCTTCGCTATGCCTCGAACAGACCGACCGACAGACAGACAGACTGACGGAATTGAGAAAACATGTTTTTCGGCATCTAGGGACCCTGAAACGTGAACATTTGAAAAAATCTCGGTGGGTGATTTTTTCACTATTGTCCCTTTTACGAGGGAAGCAAAAAGAAAATAGGTAAGCCAATATTTAAATAATAAATGTAGATATAGGCCGACCGCCATGCTGGAGTAATAGCTAATAGTATAGATATCAGGAATTCAGCACAAAATTTCTGAAGTGAAAGGCTTTAGTATTCAACAATATCTAATTAGTATGTATCATGTTTTTATACAGGAACGTTAACCTACGTGCGTTATGCGATCTCGATGCGCCTTTATATTGTCAATTATTTCATGTCTGACAAACGCCTGTTTAAAAAAGACTAAACTAAATCAATCTATCCTGATTCTATGTTGTAGGTTCTCAACGCTGTTTGGTCTATTTTTAAACACGCTCTCCTTCAAATACCCCCTAGAAAAAAAATCAATTGTGTAAAGTCCGGAGACCTTGTGACCATTCAATGGGAGCCCGTCGACCTATTCACCGATATGGAAAAATTTTTTAGTACCTTCGAACATTTATACAAAAATGCAGTGGTGCGCCATCTTCTTGAAACCATATTCTTCCATGGGAAATATCTGGATCACTCTCCTTAAGAAACATTACTGCTAATGCCGGTATTGAATCGATTGAGAGGAAATCGAAGTATCGCTCAGCAGTAAGATTGTCTTCAAAGGCATATGGTCCTAAAATTCTCTTATTTATTATGCCAGCCCACATTTTGACTTTCTGAGTATATTGTATATGCCCCTCACGTATCCACTGTGGATTTTGATCAGACCCGAATCATTAATTATCTCTTTTGATCATTCCATTTAAATAAAATGTAGCCTCATCGGTGAAGATAATATTTTCGAAAAATATGTTATTTTTATCATATATTCCCATCATTTCTTCGTAGTCGTCTTCAAGAAGTTCATCAACATGCGGGTGATACTTCTGGCTCTTTAATAATCGTTGTATGTATGAAAAATGTGGACTTTCTTGTACTGATAGGAGCATATCAATTTTTTCGTCTTCAGTTCATGCTCTTCAAATTTGTGCAATATCCTACTCACACTTGCCTATGGAATTGTATTCTCGGGATACTTTTTATTGAACAGAATACGAACTTTATCCTCGCTCTGTACATACAAAGCATACAAACTTCATCCTGGTTCTCCACAATCCAACAATATCAAAATTTTAATAAGCTGCCTTTCTAAAAGCACCATAATTCAAAAATGTCAAAATTTTAAAATACTAACACTTGCTTACAATTCAATAATCAAATTGAAAAATCAATTAAATTTATTATTTTGTGTGTGTAGGTATTTGCCAAATAAACAACCAAATGTGGGAAGAAATGTCCTAGAATTTCAAGAATTTGCGTAACTTTTTACCTGCATTTGCAATGAAAAAAATTGTGATCTTAGTAAGTTGCTTCTTGACGTATGAAGCAATAATAAACAGCAGTTACTGGATAGGTTGATGGTATCTAATAATTGATGGTAACCAAAGTCGTTCCGCATTACCCCATAAGGATCTACTTTGATAGTTAATTTTAATTAAAAACGTATGTGAACTGGTTTTACTGAAACGATATAAGCAGACCCCTAATATTGCTAGTATCGGATTACATTTTAGAAGACCTTCTGATAGAGCCCCCATATGACCTATGTTTCCATTTGAAAAAAAATGTGTGGTGCCTACAAATTAAAACGATACAGGGAGGGGGCTGAAAATATTAAAAAAAGACGAACGACCATTTAAACAACTTTACGTTTTCCAACGTTTTTGTGAGAAATGACTTATTTAGAAGATATGAATTTTGTGGAGTTACATGCACCGTTCCCAGGAAAACTGCTGACATAACGAATTCCCAGACAGACGATTTCATGAAGCGACGGAAGTTTTGCTAATGCAGATTTCCTGGCCCAGAAGCTTCATTCGTTTTCATCATTATTGTATAAATCATTTTCATTCTGTATTTCTTTCTGTAAACACATATACTTTGAATAAAATATTTTTTTTAAAAGGAAGTTTAAATTTGAAAGTATTTAATTGGCAGTCGGCAGGATAGGGAATATTTTTTTTTAAAAGGTAGTTTAAATTTACCTGTCCTCTTCCAGAAGAGAGGTATTACTGTAATAAAGATTTCCGTTGCACTCTCCAACTAATGGAAGGTTCTAGTCCAACCAGTAAAAAAAGAAAGAATATTCAATATCAAAATACAGAACCGATTAATACATCGAAATTAACCACCCTATCTTTCTTAAAATTTCCAAAATGTGCCAAATTCAAGTAAGAACAAAGACATTTACAAACCACATACGTATAAGACAAGGAAAACCACTCTTACAGTCAGAAATATAAATCTTGAATTTAACAACAAGAAATACTTACCCATCACCGAATCTTACCATAATAAATTTCGAAGAGATCTATGGCCTAAAGGGCATGGCTAATGAGGCATCACCAGTCGAAGAAAGAAAGTCAATCGATATTTCTCCAGTGATTAGTACTTCCACAATATCGATTATCGTCATTTGTGCTGGACTGTTGATAGGGAAAAAAAATCACTAACTACTTCAGGACCGTCTGCCAAAAGGGGAGTGACATTAGGGCTTCTGACTGGCCATTCAAAAAGGAAAACCCAAAAATCAAAAAACCGAAAATCATTTCATCAACAAATCATTCTCTTTCAGTATTTCTTACTGTTAACACATATACTTGAAATAAAATATTTTTTTAAAGAAAGTTTAAATTTCAAAGTATTTAATTTGCGTTTCTTTTGTACAACCTTGTGTGGAAAATACTATTACTTTCTCTTTTGGTAGGCGTAATCTGTGTCCATGCTGATAACAATTATTTAAGATAGTTTTATGTTTAGAACGGCCTCTCCAAATATTGAAACGGATTTTCCTAACGCCCTGTATAGGCGTACTTTTTTAAAACTGTGTCTATTACAAACTACGCTTATCGAAATATCAGAAAATTAAAAACCTGTACCAAAAAGTTTCATTATCTGCACTTATGCATGTAATCCCTCAACCGTTGCTGTCCAGCAGCAATAACTCAGATCGTATTTACATACATTACATCCGACCTTGAGTAAGGTAGTTGCGGTGTTTTAGCCTGATTGGAAATTGATTGTGTAACCGCTAATAATTATAATATGGGGATTGTTAATTTCCGATAGCAATGGGTTTATTTGTAAACAGACATCTACCTCATTGTATCTAATTGTTCACGTGTAATAATTGATCTCAGTGCATTTTAGTGAGTAGTTACATGTGCTATACATATTGGATGTTGCTTTAAAAGATAACGTCATTTTTAATAACACAAGAAATACCTGTAAATAACAAATACAAAATTTAAGATACTTTAACATGTAAACTTAACTAAACTCATTTAATTAAATTTTGAAAATGAGGCCCTTAAATGGTTTGACAATGTCCCAAATCGTAATAAAATGCATTTGTTACATTTTGAAGCACATCCGGAGTTACAAGTTGACATTCTATCCTAATTCTGTTTTTCCATATATCAATATTGCCTGGTTTTGTTACATACATTTTATTTTTCAAATACCTCCAGAGAAAGTAATCCAGGGGAGTGACATTAGGGCTTCTGACTGGCCATTCAATTTCACCTCTTCTTCCGATCCACCGACTTGGAGAAGTAGTGTCTAAGTACCTCCTTACGTTTAACCAAAATGTACAGAGACGCCGTCCTGCTGGAACCATCGACTGAATATTGGCACGTCTTCTTACAGTAATGTAAGGTAATATTTGATTTTGTAACATCAGCAGATATTTCTCCGAATTTCAATTATCATCAATGAAAAACGGACCTATTATTTCATTATGAATTATACCTGCGCAAACATTGATTTTTTTCGGGATACTGCGTGTGTGTGTATCACGCATCCAGTAATGGTTTTCATCAGCCCAATATCGGCAAAAATGTCGCTTAACTGTGCCGTTTCGCTTAAAAGTAGATTCGTCGGAGAAAATCATGTTATTTAAAAAATTTCGATTTCCTTCCCGTTTATTCATCATAATTTCACAAAATTCTATCCAGTGATCAAAATCATCTTCAAATATTTCTTGAACCAATGTAATCTTATAGGGATGAAAATTGTTACATTTAAGAACAGTCCTGACAGATATGAGACCAGAATCTGACCGACGTATGTATTTGTGTGTACATTATTTATTATCATTTACCTTTTTATTTTTGTCACTTTAAGCAAGCCTAACATTTTGGCTCTGGTATTTTTTGACATTGTCAAATCCAATATGACTATTTGAAATTAAGTATGTTACTTTCTACAGTTATAGGGACAACTCAGAGGGTCCATCAAACTGTAAATAGCAGAGATCGTCAAAAAAAAAACAAACATTTTGTAGCAGATCCAAATTTATCATTAGGCAAAATTGTAAATCGGTCAGCGTCTGGTTTCATATCTGTCAGGACTGTTCTTAATCGTAACAATTTTCATTCCTATAAAACTACATTGGTTCAAGAACTATTTGAAGATTATTTTGATCCTCGGATGAAATTTTGTGAGATAATGATGAGTACATGGGAAGAAAACAGACATTTTTTAATAACATCATTTTCTCGGATGAATCTACATTTGTGCGAAACGACACAGTCTCAATGGATGCGTGAGACACACGTATTATCCTAAAAAAAAAACAGTGTTTTTCCAGGTACAATTCATAATTAAACAATAGGTCCGTTTTTTATTGACGGTAATTTAAATTCGGAAAAATATCTGCTGATGTTACAAAATTCAAATATTACGTGATATTACACTTAGAAGACGAGCCAATATTCAGTCGACATGGTTCCAGGACAACGGCGCCCCTGCACATTTTGGCATAAATGGAAGAAGATACTTCGATGATTCGGCAGAAGGGGCTAAAACGAATGGCCAGCCAGAAGCCCTGACCTCACGTCCCTTGATTACTTTCTCTGGGGTATTTTAAAAATAAAGTTAATGTAACAAAACCAATTATATATATATATATATATATATATATATATATATATATATATATATATATATATATATATATATATATATATATATATATATATATATATATATATATATATATATATATATATATATATATATATATATATATATATATATATATATATATATATATATATATATATATATATATATATATATATATATATATATATATATATATATATATATATATATATATATATATATATATATATATATATATATATATATATATATATATATATATATATATATATATAAAGCAAAAATATGTAATTTTTGCACGAAAACGACCTACGAGACGAAATTATTTTCGATTATGTCACAGGATACCCCTGCTGAGATCGATTTCTGGGTCTTTACCCTCATCAGGCAGGCTTGTATCCTAGGAGATCTTAAATAAGAAATCATCGATGTGATACAATCAAGAACGAAAACGTCTAAGAATGTAGGAAAGTTCTACGAACCAAGCATAATGTCAAAACATTTACCCCAACTATTTCTGTTTCCAATTTGTCTGTTATCAGTTTGTGCATTCTCCAAATATGCTACCCTCATACCCAAAATCGAATGTCCGCGACGTACTGACTTAGACTATTTAGTCTAATATTATTCATCCACTATATAGACTGTTATATAGGGAAGTAAAAATAAAAACAAAATAAATATTTTCTCCCTATCTTGAAAAATAGAGGTGTTTTAAACATTTTATAATTAAAAACAGAAAATGAAACACAGAAATCAGCCGAAACAAAAAAACGTAAAACGCTTACTCTTTCAATAACGAATTTTTAACTGCGTAATTTCCATTACCTAATTATTTTTCAAATTTGATGATGTAGAAATTAAGCTCTTTTATGAAATGATGCGTTAGATTTCTGGTCGATTTATAAATGGAAATGTATTTCGTTTTTGTTGTTAAATGCCTCTACTGTAAAAGTAGTAATTGCTAACAAATAAATCTGAAAACATGTTTTTATTAAATGAATTATTCGTATCCCCAATGAAAATATTTGTTTGCAAATTTGGCGAAAATAAGCGAATATGCACTTTTGTTCGAATTTACATTCTTGTTGAAAAAATCGCTATTCAAAAAGAACAAACTTTAATCATAAGAAACTCTAAAACGCGTCGACTTTTCAACGCCTTATTAACTGACAAAGAAAAAAATGTGCCGAGTAAAAGTATGTTATTTGTTTCGTTAAGTCAGTATTTTTTCGTATCTTATATTTTTCTGTTTCAGATAAGTGTATATAGAAATAAATAAACTTATTTGTATATATAAATTTCAACAGATTCTCTAATTTTATTTTTATAGAATCCCGAGTCCGACGCAAGAACTTTGGTTTCTTTTACATTTATGACACGTTCAGGAACGTTGGTGATCAGATACACCAGATTTTCTTCAATTTGCTTCTTAGTAATACAGCGTTCATGTTCTTTAAGCCTAGTCGAAATGTATCTTCTAGTTTCTGCAATATAGACATCACCACATGAACAAGGAATTGCATATACTCCTTCCGTTTGAAAAGGAATAATGTCCTTTGGCGATCGCAAACATTGTCCAATTTTCTTGTGTGTCTTGAATATTGTATGTATGTTGAATCGACGAAGAAACCTTGCAATATTGTCTCTGGTTCCGAGTATAAATAAAAGGACTACGCTTCCTATCGCTAACTCCTTGTTAGTTTCCTGTCGTGGAGTAGGATTATTATATTTTCTAATTGAGAGTCTAATATCCTCAGGGCAATATTCATTCCCTCTTAAAGCTTGTCAGTTTCTCTGATTGTAAACAATTTTGGTCACAAATCGCGAGGGCTCTGTAAACGAAACAATTAATAACTGATTGCTTTTGTGCCGGATAATGATGGAAGTTTGCATTTAGACATCTGTTCGTATGCGTTGGTTTTCTATATACAGAGGGTCCTAAGGAATCATCCCCTTTTCTTTGTTCAAGGATATCTAGAAAGGGAATCGTACCTTCTGATTTAATTTCCATTGTAACTTTTATATTACGATGTTGCTGATTTAGATGGTCAAGAAACAGGCAGAGGTTTTCTGGACTATGCGGCCATATTACAAATGTGTCGTCTACATATCTGTACCACGATTTTGACTTTAATGGCGATGACACTAAGGTTTCCTCCTGAAAAGCTTTCATGAAAATATTGGATACCACAGGTGACAGATCCCATGGCCTGCTCCTGAGGTTTGTTCATAAAAACTTGATGTGAGACATGCTTCAATTATATCTTAAAGTGAGTTATGAAGATTATTATGGTGGAATAGGTCTTGTATAATGAAAATTGAATCATTAGAGGGTACATTCGTGTATAGGGATCTCACATTGAAACTGTCTAATATATCTTTTCAGTCTACTTTTTTATTTTAACTTGTCGAAAAACACTTTAATTTTTTACTTCCCTCGTAATCGTGAAAAAAAATACCCTCCGAGATTTTTTCAGATCTTTACGTTTCAGGGTCCCTAGATGCCGAAAAACATGGTTTCTGAATTCCATGGGTCTGTCTGTCTGTCTTTTTGGGGCATAGATTAAAAACTTCTTATTCGATCTACTTTAAATTTTGATCAAAAATTAAGGGTCATTGGTAAAAATCCAATATAAAAACTACTCTATCCAATTTATGTCAAATTTTATACAAACATTTTATGTGATATGGGGGTGATTTGATAGAATTTTGGTTCAAATCCAAAAATGCGGAACAAAATGAAGGCGTAATAAAATATAAAAAAAAATCAGTGTAAAAGACTACTCGTTGATTGTTTTGAAATTTTGCACAAAAATCAAGTGTGTAAAAAAATGTACTCTGTAAAAAACATATGGACAAAACGGGCTATAAAATATAACTCTACGTAGTTTTCATAAATACGAATTCCTATTTTCGTCTTTTGTTTAGTATTATAATATAGGGATGTTAATCAATTTTTAAATATTATATTAAAACACTAGTTTCAAAACACAGGACGAGTGAGATTAAGAGTCTTGTGAAACAAGTATTTTACCATGGTAACAACGCATGCCAAAGTGAGAATATTATGAGCGTCATTTTTGCTTTTTTTTTGTTTTGAGACATGACCGCTCCATCCAAAAGACGTCTGAATGATTACAATATAGAAAAAATAAAATACAATATCGTACAATACAATATTAACAAAATGTAGTCGCTAGCCAATATTTTTTAATATATATTTAAGTATGTCTACAAACTGACACGTAATATTTCATTTTCATTGGAATTTTAAGGATTTCTTTTTGTAATTCTTTTAGTAATAAAAGAATCTTTTTATACAAATACTTATCATATTATTAACAAATAATATAATGAACAGCAGCTATATTCTAAGTTTTATTAAATATACCTATTTACCTACAAAAACATTTGTTGGATAAAAGATAACAAAAAGCTATAAGGTTTTAAAGTTAACAAAAAATGAACAGATATAAGTAAACAAAAACAAAATGGTGTAACTCTGCCTAAAGTTCTCTTAAATAGCTATGGGTTATGAAGACTCAAATTTTTGAACGTATTTTGTTTAGCAAGTAAAGTTTCTATACAATGTAGTAATTTAAAATGTAACTTTTTAACAACAATTTGCTTGGTAATTACTTAATATCTACATTTTAATATTATCTAATAAATATTTATTAAAACGTTTCTTCGTAAAATGGTGGCTAGCGTATGTATACTGAGTTCTTACCTAGCTAACAGCTTTCAGTTGTGCCGCTACTCGTGACCACCAGTGTTGCCCATTACCATGTTTTTTTACTGCCTACGTAATTTATATGTTTCATAGACTCGCCTACGTACAAACTAGGTAAATATCTTTCAGATTTTGTTAATCCATTTACTAGAAAAACAGATTGTTTTATAAAAAAACTCTGTACATTTCGTGGAAAAACTTAAGACAATCCAGTTGAATCCCCAAGATATTTTGATCAGTTTCGATGTAGAATCACTATACGCAAATGTTCCTGTTAACGACTTAGTGGAAGCTTGTCTTACATTTACTTATTTCATATTTCAAGGAAGTTACTATGAACAAACTTCAGGGGCAGCTACGGGATTTCCTCAATTACCTTTGGTAGCGAATATCTTTATGGAGGCCTTTGAGGTTGTTACTTAAACATCCGCTCCACTAAAACCAAAACACTGGTTCAGATATGTAGATGATACTTTTGCTGTTTAGCCTCATAGACAGGATAATCTCCTTATATTTCGAGACCACCTTAATAAACGACATTAATAACATTATTAATTCACAATGGAAATTGAATCTAATAGAACGATTCCTTATCAAGATCATTAGGTTATTTTGTGTATAGAAAACCGACGCACAAAAGGAATCGGTTATTAACTCACTAGTATTTTGAGCCGTTTCGATTTCTGCTCAAGATTCTTTAACATCGAAACTGACCGAAGCTCTGAGAGGTAATGGGTACTGCACTGAAGATATTACGCGTTTAATTACAATTTATAGTAATCCAACTCTGCCAAAGGAAAATAATAAGAAACCACCATAGGTAATGTTGTTTTCCCTACATACATGGCACTACAGATAAAGTCAAAAGCAGGGTGTGCAGTGCGGGTCATACGATTTATCAACGGCAAACTTTTTAAGTTGGTTTTTCTTTTATTATGTGTAATGATATCCTCCGCATAAAATCCGGAAGATGAATTAGATAGACCTATGATATTTTCATATGAAAAAAGAGGATAAACATATAAATACCCGCAGTTGTAAAAATCTTTGAGCGATGTGACTTTCAGTCAGATTGACAAGTCAGTGACAAAATGAGTAATCGGGTTTTTTGCACCCACAAGCGAAAAAAATGGTATTAAATCTAATAAAATATTACGAAAATGAAAATTCACCGGCCAATATCCAGGAGACAGTAGCAAAAGCTCTGGAAATCGGTATAAGGACTGTGCAGAAAACTGTGCATGAAAAAAAGCATAATTTACTACCGAAGAAGATTAAGAAATATACACGAAAAAAGCCAAAGACAGAAGACTTAAGTGACAATATAAAAATAGATGTTCGTAATGCAATTTACGATTTATACACATCAAAAACTAATATAACCCTTCAAGTTTTAAAAGAAGCTTTAAAAAATCGAAGCATATTGGAAATTGGATTAAAATCGTTATCAAAATTAATACATGTGTTGGGTTTTCGATATAAAAAGGACTGTAATCGAAGATTTTTATGGGAGTTGCTACATATAGCTAGTCAGCGTATCCAGTTTTTAAAGAAATACACGGAAATGTTAATTCAAAATTTAGAAAAGTGGTATTTTTAGACGAGACTTGGATATTTTCTGATGAAAGTGGTTCGAAATCTTGGCTGCACGAGGCTGTAAAAAGTGCCAAGAAAAAAAAAGGGATGTGAGACGGGAAAACGGTTCATCATTTTGCATGCAGGTTCTTGAACATGATTTCTCCCAGATGCAAGTTTACTGTTTTCTTCAACATCCAAAAGTATGGACTACCATGATAATATGAACTGTGAGCTGTTTGAAAAGTGGTTAAAAAAACAACCAAATTTAGATGCTCCATCTTTAATCATTCTGGACAATGCATCTTATCATTTAAGAATCTTAAATAAACAACCTACTTCATCTTGGAAGAAAAGTGATATTTATAACTGGCTAATAAAACAAAATCCTTTACCCAATATGCTGAAACTAGAACTGCTTTTAATGGCAAAATCTATTAAAAAACCAACAATATATGCCGTAGATGAAATATTACGGGAAAATGGACATGAGGTTTTGCGACTGCCACCATACCATTGTCAGTTTAACGCAATAGAATTAAAAGTGCAAATTGAATTGATTCATTAAATTATATTACGCCGGAGTACTGGAATCTGTGGAACATACGGAGAAATTAATATGGGATCGGTAGAATCGAGAACGAGTTCTAGATGTCGAAATAGCACAGATTTTGTAATATATTAAATTTATGTAAACCATTTTTGATTTTTTAAGGATGCAGTTTGTTTTATTTAGTTAAACCACATCACCTGTGTCCTATACAGACGGAGGTATTTAAAAAAAAAATTAGTGTAGCTAATAAACGATCTAACTGATAGTTACAAAAAAAAATTAGTGTAGCTAATAAACGATCTAACTGATAGTTACAACGAAATCAACAGCTACTTTAACTGAGCACTGATAAAACTGCCCTAAGAGTTAGACCATACCCCAAAACCGAATGTTTATCATTTGTTTGTAGAGCTAGAAGTTTTGTTTACATTTTATATCTTGCTGTAAGGCTTCTTGTGTAAAAGATGTAATAGAGGTTTTAGAAAGTAAGTTAAAGATGTTAAAGCTAGGAAAGTTTGTGATACGTTTTATTGTAATTGACGGCTACGTAAGCACCACTAATGAAAGGTCATTTAGGACCGGTTTATCAGTGCTAAATTGTTAAAATTTTATTAAGAACCTATGCACAAGAAACCTATTGCTTTCTTGTGCAAGACTTAAAGAACGAATAATCGAATTAAAGTAGATATATGTTTAAAAATTCGGTATTTCTATTTTATAAGAGTACATTTTATTATTTTTACCCCAAAAAAACTAAAAGTATATTTGGTAATATGGTAATGCAAAAATTATAATAAGCATATCCACATTTGCTTAAAATTAGTAAAATTTGAGCATGGCCACAAATTTTTTTTCGCCCTTAGATTATTACCTGTGAGGGGTGGGGCGCTTAAAAGACGCCAGCACTTAGGGGGCGCCGTCTCACTCCTCCCCCCTCTAGTGAAAGCAACGTCGCTACTGCCCTGGCTGGGTCGCTAAAACAACAAAAAATTAAATTGAAATCTTTGACGCCCTCTATTTCAAATTCTGGTCTTAGGATCAAGTTGTATGACACATTTTGACCAGAAAGAACTGCCTTATATCAGATATTTAGAAAAAATCAGCTAACGGCATTTTTCAAAAGAAGTGTGACAGGTCCTTTGAAAGCCTCTTCGAGAATAACTGAAAGCCTTGTCAATAAATAATGTTTCTTTATGGATCAATGCCCCCAATTAGGGATAAATGTAGTAAGAATTCGAAACCCTTTAAAGCGTCCCAAGGGTAGAAATCGGTTGAGGATTTTGTTAGGGTGAAATACAGGAAACAAAATCTTGAAGTTTATTTGATTATATTGAATAAAGGTCAGACTTTTGATAAGCGGTTTTAGCCCTCAGTTATTTCACACAAAAGATAAACTAAATTCAGCAACCTTTCAGTGAAAGCGCTTGTATCAGAAAACATGTTATTTACATTAAATATTTTACAAACTTGGTATTAGGGAATTTATAGCCTGAACTCAAATAGTCAGAGTGGCCTATTGATAAATCGAAAGACAGATAATATTCCGAATAGATGATAGTTGAAATGTTAAATAAAATACCCCCTAAATATATACCAACTTAGTCAAAGATATAATTATATAATTGCATGGCTTCATTCCAGCTAGATCATTCGAGGCAAATTTGATTTCGTTCGAAGTATTTTTGTCATAGTCAATGGACAAAAGAATCCAGGTCGATGTAATTTACACCGACTTCAGTAAGGCTTTCGATAAAATTAATTGAAGTGATCTAACTACCTCTTAAGATGGATATGATTATATTATTCACCTTCGGATGACCGCCTGAAATTAGTAAAATTGAAAAAGGATTTTGAACGGTTTTCTGCTTACTGCTTCTGTTTTTAAATATAGACAAATGCTTTATATTCTCCTACATCAGGAACAGAAACATAATAAATTGCGATTACCAAATTCGATATGTTAGTTTATAAAGGGTTTTAGGTAATTGGGTGTCATCTTGGACTCCGGGATAATAAAAAATAATAAATGTGTCCAACAGTTTCCTGGGAATCATAAAAGAAACACAAAGTATTTTACTAATGCAATTGCCTTTACTTAACCTCTACTATGCCTTTATTCATAGCAGACTTTGTTTCGCAGGACCAAATTACACCACTGTGTGTGTTGAAGCATTATTGGTTTCAGACAAAAGCTTAAGTATCATTTTAGAATAAATTGTGATTAATTTTTTTTTAATTATTATTAGCACATATTAAGATTATTTTAACTTGACTTTCGGTATTTTTTTCTGTCATTTTGTTATCCACTAAATATTGTACAGGGTGGCCAAGGTACTGTATCTCGTCGTACTGTACTGTTTCTTGGAATTCCGCTATATTAAGATAACAAAAAATATATGATTTTTAAAGCTGAGATAAATTCGAGTCTTTTTTGATAAAAATCTCTAAAAATAAAGTGGCGGGGGGAGTTCAAATGTTTAAGTAAATTTGTAGCTTCAAAACGGCTGAAAGGATTTCGACAAACTTGATGTCGTTAAAAGGAACTTTTCTTTGGCCACAAAACCTACCTTATTTGTGGTGATTGTAATTTGATATGTCGCTACTGGAGGGCATTTTTCGACATTACGACAGAAATTGCAAAATTTCTTTAGAAAATTAAATCTATTGGTATTACCTTTTTTTTTCAATAAATAATAACAAAATGAAGCCCCAACAAGTCAGAGATATTGCATAATTTTGGTTTTGTATTTCTAAACAAGACAAATATTGTTGTGTGCGTTCTAATTAAACAGCGATCAGAGCATTTGCTGTCGTTAATTTATTTGCATCTGAAGCACTGTCTATATGAAGAGTCTGAAGTCTATCATAGAGGCGTATTTTTTCAAGATACAAAGAAATGGTTTCTCCGAAAGTTATAGGGAATTTCCTAAAGATTTACATGGCGGCAATTTTAAAAACAAAAGACGATCGGAAAATCACTAAATCATCATCAACTTTTTTATTTTAAATGGGTCACCCTGTATTTTTTGACATTTTTGGATTCTCCTCATTCCGCCATTTCCAAAAATATATAATTTGTCTATATTCGGAACAGTAGTTTTTGACTTATTCCACTTTAAAGTTACTACATATGACAATTTCACACATATGCAACCATACTTAAATCGCGGTACCCATGAAATGGTGAAATCGCTTTACCTATGAAATGTCACCAACAAAAACAAAACACTTTTATTCGTAAGTAAAATATTTTATTGATTTTACGGAAAACAAAATTAATAAAATCTAAAATGCAATTTACCGAAGAAGAAAAACAAAAATTCTTCAACTTTATTACGCAAATGCTAATAATGCGTCAATTGCAGTGCGACAATACAGGCTGCTATATCCTGCAGCAAGAGTTCCCTCAAGAAAAACTGTTGCATATATAGCAAAAAACACGCACAAAGAAAATCCTTGCAGAGGTAAAGAAAACGAGCAAATTTTGACTTGGAGGAGGAATTATCCATATTATTATATTTTGAAGGTAAAAAATTCTTTCTTTAGGTAGTCTGAAAGTTAAATTAAAACTAATTTTTAGAAAATCCAAGCAGATCGATTCCGGACGTCTTTCGGATAACCGGAAAATCGAGATTCTACATCCGTTTAGGGCTGAAAAAAAATCGATACCCCCCGTATAAAATTAGACCAGTGCAACTATTGACCAACGATCATTTTAACCAACGCCTCCACTTCTGTGAGGATATGCTGACTGAGGCAAGATATGCTGTTATTCAAAAGATTTTGTGGTCTGATGAGGCTTGTTTTACCACAGCCGGAATGTTTAATAAAAAAAGCAAGCACCATTGGGCAACAGAAATCCGCATATATTTGAAGAGCGAAAGAGACAAGGGCGGAAGTCAATAAATGTTGGGAAACCAAATTATTGGTCCTATATTCATTGAGGGTATATTAACGGCCTTGAGCATTTTTTGGAGCAGCGTCCTTTAAACACTTATAACCAAATAATTTGGCACCAAGATGGCGCACCACCAGACAACATTCGAGAGGTTACATATTTTTTAAATGCTCGATATAATTTGTGGATTGGCAAATATGGTCATATTCATTGGCCCGCGAACAGTCCCGACCTTACACATTTGGATAATTTTTTGTGGGGATACCTAAAGGATAAAGTGTATCATAATAGAATGGACAGTGCTGACGAGTTACGACAAAAAATGAAATTAGGGTTTTAAATACAGAATGTCCCACCTTCATTACCCAAGCAATTAGGAAACTAGAAAGAGTGTTTCAAAATTGCTTGGATAATGGAGGAGGTCACGTAAATAGGCTGTAAAAATGTTGTGTCCTAGTTCTTGTTTTTGTTTGTTTGTTTGTTATCGTTGTATTAGTATATACATAATCACAATAAATATATTTTTTAAAACAATTATTATTTTCCATGGGTAAAGCGATTTAAGCATCTGTGGATTGCGTAGGCGTCCAACAGGTCTCCTTTGTTTTTAGTTGACATTTCATCATTTAATAGGTACCGCGATTTAAGTATGGCTGCATATCTGCGAAATTGTCATATGTGCTAAATTTAAAGTCAAATAACTCAAAAACTACTGTCACGAATATAGAAAAATTATATATTTTTGGAAATGGAAAAATGAGGAGAATCCAAAAATGTCAAAAACAGGGTGTTCCATTTAAAATAACAAAGTTGATGGTGATTTAGTGCTTTTCCGATCGTCTTTTGTTTTTAAAATTGCCATGATGTAAATGTAAAATGAAGGAAATTCTTTGTATCTTGAAACAATAAGCCTCTCAGGGGGAGGCATATTATAAAAAATAATTCTGTACTAATTGCTAGAATAATCGAAATATTCGAAATAATGGGGTTTCATTAGTTGATGGTAAAATAAATAAAAGAACAATAATTAAAAAAGTTATTACCACAAAACTAAATTTCGTATTTTTTTAACAACCCTATATAATACAGTTTAATATTTTGCTTTCCGCTATATACAAAACGGCACCATAAATATTTAATTAAGTTTCATGATTGATAAGATTTGTTATTATGCATATTATACAAGGATAATCGAAATGCAGTTTTTTTCGCTTAACTTTAAAATACCCCCTGGGATAATTAAATCCAACAAGGATTGAAACAAATAAATTTCCATTAGTACTATCTGTTATCTATTCTCTACTATGTTTTTTGGTTTGTATCAATACATGCATTTGTCTCCACTTAGGAGCAAAATCAGGGTTAATATGTTTGAAAAATGAACTATAGTACATTCTACATCGAAACTGACCAAAACATCGTCGGGGTCCCAATTAAGTTTTTCCACGAAATGTGCAGAGTTTTTTATAAAATAATCTGTTTTTACAATAAATGGATTAAGAACATTTGAAAAATATTTACCTAATTTGTATGTGGCCGAGTCTATTGCACTGACGGTGGAAGTGGTACAGTGTTCTTATGTATCTTGGGAAGACCGTAGAATTTCTTCTTTGCTGGTGGTAGGTTAGATGCAGGGGCGTGCAGTCGATGGAAGCAAGGGAAGCAGTGTTTTCCCAAAAAAAATTACAAAACATCTTCTAAAATGTAATTTTTGAAATAGGAAACCATTAATTTAGTTTATATTAAAAATGCTAAAATATTATCTTAATTATCAAGCCCATAATAAATGCGGCCTTGACTCCGACCGAGCGACAGTAGAAAATGGAATAGAACTTATGCGGGCCGCTAGCTTCTCTGCAGCCAAGTCCTGTATGCTTCATTTCCTGTGAATCGAGCCAGAGGTTATTGAACTTTCCACCGGCTGTTTGCAATTTTTGCATTTCAGTCGCGTGCTTTAAGTGGGGGCGGAAGCTATCGTTGAAGTAGGTTCTTTGTTTGAACGGCTATCCGTATGTTGTGTGATACGTCAACTTCGGCTGTCGGTAATAACGTTGAAAATGTTGGAGAATTTAGTGTGTGTGAATTTGTGGTGTGTGTCTTAATAATAAAGGGATTTTCAACATTAAACTTCGCTGATAGCTTCAAATAATTTCCAAAGGAAGGGCAAAACCGCCTATGAAAAATTTAACCACAAAAATTAAAAACTGTATTAGACATTTTTATCCGGAAAAACAATACGAACAATTTAAATGGCTAACAGGGTGTGAAAATATAAGTAAATTATTTTGTTGGCCTTGTTTACTTTTTGAAAATGAAAAAGGTCTCTGGAATAAAACTGGTTTTTCCGATTTAAACAATTTCCATAAAGCTGTAAAAAGACACATTATGTCCAAAGCGCATTTGCAGGCCGTCATAAAAGAAAAAGTCTTCGGCAAAACCAGAATTGAACACGCCCTTAATAAACAGTTGGAAATTAGTCACCGCCAACACAATGAACTAGTCGATAAAAATAGGCAAATATTAAGAAGACTTATCGATGTTATTTGTTTTCTCGGACAGCACAAATTGGGATTTAGAGGTCATGACGAAATAAGGGTTTCTTTAAATAGAGGAAATTTTCAAGATTTACCTAGTTTAATGGCTAAATATGATGATTGCTTAAAAAATCATTTAGAGCAGTCTAGCCTTTTTCGCGGAACGTCGAATCGAATCCAGAATGATTTAATTTCCGCTGTTGCAACCATTATTCTAAAAAGAATTAAGCAGGAGATTGGCTAGGCACGGTTCATTGCTATTGTTCTGGACGAAACAACTGGTATCATTAATTTTAGCCAATTATCTATAGTAATACGCTACGTTAAAACAGACGGAAGTATTCAAGAGCGATTTTTAGGTTTTAAGAATGTGTGCGAAAATCGTACAGCAGATGCATTATATACCGTAGTTTATAGCGTTACTAAAGAAATTAATGGAGAGAAAAAATTAGTTGCTCAAAGCTATGATGGAGCTGCAGTGATGGCAGGACAATTAGGGGGTGTGCAAGCTAAAGTTCGAGAAACTTTCCCAAGTGCTGTGTTTGTCCATTGTTTTGCTCATAAATTAAATTTAGTTTTATCCCAGTCCATCAATTACATTAAAGAGTAAAGTATTTTTCGTTACTTTAAATGGCATGGCTGCTTTTTTTCCAAGTCAACAAAACGTACACAGCTTTGTACTCCATTGTCCACAAACGATTGCCCAAAGTAGCTCCTACTAAGTAGAACTATAACGGAAGACTTGTGTTAACAGTACCTGAAAATCGTGAGTCACTGATAGAACTATTTGAGAATATAACAGAAAATAATGAAACGTGGGACTCAGAAGCAATAAATAGTTCAAGGGGGGGTTTTGGACTGTTTGAAACGAGATTTTAATTTTAATTATTTGTTGAACGTATTTTCAGACATATTTTCATTCTCGGACAATGTTTCTAATATATTACAAACTAAAACAAATGATATTGCTTTTTGCCTAAAAAAAAGTGGATGATTTTAAATCCATATTAAGCCAAAAAAAGAGATGACTTTGACCTATTCTTCGAACAGACAAAGTGGGAGATTTTCAAACATCATACAGACGCCCCTTTTATGAAATAATCGATCAAATTCAGCAACAAATAAACTATAGATTTAACGGTTTAAATGATTTTAAATTCCTCGAGCTCTGCAATTTTGATGCATTTAAAGTAAAAACTTTTCCAGAAGATGCGTTTAAATCTCTCCTTCTTCATTATGGCCAGTTCTTCGACCGAGTGTTACTGCGATCTAAACTAAAAGTGATTTACGAAACTAATGACATTAGCGCAAAAAATAACGCTAAGGAACTAATGCAATTTTTAAAAGACAAGGAGGTTGGAAGATGCCTACACCGAAGTGTCGAAATTGTGTGAATTAGTATTGACAATACCTGCCACAAGTTCGTCAGTAGAACGCAATTTTTCAACACTTAAACTTATAAAAAATTTCGTGAGGAATTCAACGGGGCAGTAGAGACTTTCGCATACATCGAAAATAAACTTCTCCAAAATATGTCGGAGCATCGACATTTTTATGATGACGTCATTGACGAATTTGCAAGAAATGATCGAAGAATCGAATTACATTACAAATAGGTAAGTTTCTAAAAATTGCTTCCCCTTCTTAAAATTTCACCGCACGCCCCTGGTTGGATGCGTTAATCAAATAGATAATTAAACACTCAGTATATTTTAAATTTTCATATATGTTCACAATTGTGATGATCCTTTCGCTAACACTGTAGCTTCTTCAGACAAGAGGTACTTCTACTTACATTAACAGAAACATTAGTCAGATTGGTGATGCGTCTTTCTATTCTACTTGTAGGGTCTTCCTTCATAACCTTATGTGTTGTTGTCCAAAAGTTGACTTACCTTTTCCACGTATTCTGTTCTGTTCATTACGGCTTTTTCTGCTGGAAGGACCAGGAAGTTTGCGTTCTCATTTAAGGTCTTTATCGCTGTTTTTCCGCTGCAGGGAGGTTCGACTTCGGTGATTTTAAATTCTTAATGATCTTCGCTGTCTCATACCTGACTTCATCGACTTGCTCCACTGGTTGTTGTTCTTCCCTTCATATGTGGCACTACAAACAAAACAAGACCATTACTTCGGCGATCCAACATACGTACAATTTTCAAGACATAAGAAAATTCGACAATGCTTGCGATTCCCGAAAGATGGTGTTCCTTTTCAAACAGAACGAGTTTATAGAATTCCTTGCTCCTGTGGAGAAGTGTATGTGGGTGAAACAGAACAATATTCACTAGACTTAAGGTACATGAACGATGTGTTAAAAGAAACAAATCTTTCAATCTGCTGTAGCTGAACACCAGCATACCACTGGCAATATTATAAATGTGAAAGAAACCAAAGTTTTAGCGTGTTCCAGGATTTTATAAACGAAAAATTAGAGAATCTATTGAAATGTTTAAACAATTTTAATAAAGATACGGGTTACGGTCTAATTCACACGTGGAACCCGATCTTAACACAAGGTCAACATTTTATCTCAAAGGCCAGCTTTAAAATGTTCGAGGTCTACAACTACAGCCGTTCCTAATAAAATAATCAAGTATCTACTGGGTTTATTGCACATGCATTTTTTCTCGAATCACGGTACTAATCAGCAGTAAACATTGTTAAAGTTAAGATGATTAGTAAAATTACTGAACTTCGTGCAATTAAAAACCCCGAAAACCATATGAAACAAGACATTTTTATGTTACCCCCTTTTTCCCCTTAATGCACCACTCTCCCACTATACTTCACTCATTGACACAAGAAATGTTTTGTGCCAAGAATAAAGAAATTTGATATGATCAACATTCATTAAGATTTATAAAAACCGTTTTAACTTGTGTTTTTATAAAATTTTCAATCAACAATCAAATGAACCAATAGAGAAACCGCCCCTGCTGAATACTTCCTGATAATTTCATCCAAATTGGTCAAACCATCCCGGAGTAATCAGTGTTCATACATGAAAGTCGGTTAAAAAATAAGAGAGGTAGTTCACTGGCATTTTTTTTTAAATACAGTTTGGTAATGCTGTTGATGCGTATGCATTAGTATATATTTATTAATATTATACTCCTCTTTTAGGTTTACAAGTTGTACTAAATTCAATTCTTCGTGCCATGGTGCCTTTATTACATATTGCCCTACTGGTATTATTTGTTATTATTATTTACGCTATAATTGGACTAGAGTTATTCTCGGGACAGATGCATAAAACGTGTTTTTTTAATGTCACAGGTAAGCCCTAAAGAGTACCATCCTTAGGACTTGTACTAAATGAAGAATTCAGTTTTTTAGCATCCTTAGGACTTGTACTAAATGAATTGAAATCACTCGCCCACGATTTTTTTATAACGTAAAGTTGAGTAGTTTATTGTAGTAGAATGAACCTCTCTAAATACGGAAATGATCAGCAAAAAGTCGTAAGACGGGATGAATTCAGTTTTTTAGCATTGAAGGAAATTATTTATTTTGTAGAGGAACCAATGGAGAATCCCCATCCGTGTGGGGATGGATTCAACTGCCATAAAACTTGATATATATTTTTTTAGATATACTATATATATATATATATATATATATATATATATATATATATATATATATATATATATATATATATATATATATATATATATATATATATATATATATATATATATATATATATATATATATATATATATATATATATATATATATATATATATATATATATATATATATATATATATATATATATATATATATATATATATATATATATATATATATATATATATATATATATATATATATATATATATATATATATATATATATATATATATATTTGATCCCAGTATTATTGCAAAAGTGACTATGACTTGGATTGAGATATCAAAATTATTGGGATTATTTTTCATTAATAAAGTCGGTTTATGCATTACTTCGTAAATTTTGATAATTTTGCCAGTTCTTGAAAGTTTCTATGTTTCGACTGTGTTCCAATGCATCACAAAAATCTAGATTTTGTACCATTGTTAAAATAAACTTGCAAAAGTGTACTCTTTTTGGCAAATCAGTGTCTTTTATGTTGACCAATGTATAATGTAAGTAAATGTTCTATTTATTATAATTATGAAACATATTGAAATTTTCGTTATCAACAATGGGCTTTCTCTTATTAATTTTTGCCTTTCCAAAATTTTTATAGTTTTCCAACATTTGTTTAATGCGATTTTTTTATAACGTAAAGTTGAGTAGTATAAATAATCCTAGTGTTTGTAATTTAATCGCCCCGGCATGATTATTAGTTTAATAATTATTATAATTACTATAATAAATAAATAATATTTTAGTAGGTAATTGTCAAACGACAATAAATATTACGTTTCTATAGTAACCAATTGGTTTTGTTCTCGCCAGGCCTCCCTATCATGGCCAACTTACAAGAAAATTTAGAAGCCGTCTGGCATTATTAGAATAAAAAATGTTAAATCGTCAATAACTCAAAAACTACAAATTTTTGGAATAGACAACTTTATACAAAGTCACCCATATTTTAAGTGTTAAATAAGATAAAATTATAAAAATTAGGGGTTTCTGTTTGAGAAAAGTAACTTTTAACGATTTTTTAAAGTATATTTATAATGTCAGTTTTTGATCACCCTATATTTATTTATTATAAAAATATCAACACAGGCCACTAAAGTTGATCCTTTTGGACAAGGAAGCCACCCGCAAATAAATAATAGAGACTTCGATAAGCAGATATTTGTAGTTATGTCTAGACCTTAATTTTTTAAATGAATAAAATAAAATTCAAAATATCTCAACAGTTCAACTTAGGAATAGGATATCATACATGAAATATACCTAAAGTTTTTCGAGGAATTCAAAAATTCGATAATATACAGGGTGTTCTATTTAAAAAAAAGAAAGTTGATATATATATATATATATATATATATATATATATATATATATATTGTTTTATTTTCAGATTCCGTCCTTTTTGGCCATTTACCCAATATAGGGTTTGTGGGGTCTATACAGAATCATTCAAGATTTATCGCCACTTTTCAAAAATATCAGAGATACATTTGACTCCCTGTACTTTTTTTTAATGCGTTAGCTTAAATCATTTTAGCATGGTAAAACCTTCCAAATGGGGCCTTCTTTCAACTGCGGTATGTTTCTTTAGCATTCTTTAATAACGGTATACAGGGTAAATAAAAATCCTGGATGCAAATTTTCTCGATTAATTTAAATGGAACGCCCTGTATATTATTATATTTTCAGGTTCCTCCCTTTTTGGCCATTCACTGAATATAGGGTTTGTGGGGTCTATACGGAGTTGTTCAAGATTCATGGCCTCTTTTGGAAAATATTAGAGGTGGATGTCTCAGTTTATTACGGCAAAATATTACAAAGTGTTCTTCTTCTAACATTTTTTTTAAATTTAATGTTGAATGTGGTATGTGTGAAGCTTGTTTATTTTTACAATTCGTTGAACAGTGGTTTTACTAACAACTGTTTCGCTTGCAATTCTTGTTGAGTCAATATGTACTGCACTGCACTGATGCTTTACATGTTTTTTATAAACTATTTATGTCTAGCTTCTTCCGACCCATGCACATGAATGTCTCCTGGGGTGTCTCCTTATCCTTTGCCTAGCCACGCCATTTATTTAAATAATCTTTTTTTTATATAAGTTTTTATAATTTACTATATATTATGTTACATTTATCTTATAAGCTTGGTCTTACTGTATAAAATTGTACTCCGTATTAGACGTTAATTGGTAGGGTTGTTCCGCGCAGTCATATGTGGCTGCGAATCAGTTTTTTAATTGGGGAGCAGTCCTTATTCCTCAGCTTATTTATGTATGTAGGAATATAAGTATTTCTTCCATACAATAGCAAATAATCATGAAAGTTGTCATGTACTAGCTGATGAATAAAAATTGTTTGAATTTGAATTTGAATTTGAATATGTGGGTCTTCTATAAGTTTTAAGTTTACGGCTAACTCGTTCTTCTCATTTAAAACAGGTTTGGCTTTTTATTAGTCAAAATAGGTGGTCTCTTGACGTCAAATGTACTTCTAATATTTTTGAAAAGTGGCCATAAATCTTGAACGACTATATAGACTCCACAAACCTTATATTGAGTGAATATTCCAAAGGAAGGCATCTGCAAATATAATAATATACAGAGCGTTCAATTTAAATTAATCGAGAAAATTTGCATCCAGGATTTTTATTTACCCCCTATAACGTTATTAAAAAGTACTAAATAAAAATACCGCAGTTGGAACAAGATCACATTTGGAAGTTTTTACCATGCTAAAATGATTTATGTTAACGCATTAAAAAAAATACAGGACCTCAAATGTACCTCGGATATGTTCGAAGAGTGGCAATAAATCTTGAATGACTCTGTATAGACCCCACAAATCCTATATTTGGTGAAACCTCAAAAATGGAGGAATTTGAAAATAAAACAATATACAGGGTGTTCTATTTAAAAAAATGTTATCCTCAACCCTGTATAATCGAAAATAATTTTAGGTTGTAGCTCTCAACAGTCCCTACCACTTTCGTATAATATATATATATATATATATATATATATATATATATATATATATATATATATATATATATATATATATATATATATATATATATATATATATATATATATATATATATATATATATATATATATATATATATATATATATATATATATATATATATATATATATATATATATATATATATATATATATATATATATATATATATATATATATATATATATATATATATATATATATATATATATATATATATATATATATATATATATATATATATATATATATATATATATATATATATATATATATATATATATATATATATATATATATATATATATATATATATATATATATATATATATATATATATATATATATATATATATATATATATATATATATATATATATATATATATATATATATATATATATATATATATATATATATATATATATATATATATATATATATATATATATATATATATATATATATATATATATTGAGCTTCTGGACCAATCAAAATATATTTGGAGGAATTTTTCTTGGGTTTTTTGTTTTCAAAACTTTTTTAGAGAAATAAACAGGTTTATTTTTCGGCACTCATTTTGATTTTGTGTTTTCTACAAACGTTTGCAGATTTGCCTTAATAGTGCTGTGTGAAAATGTGGTCTAAAACTAAAAAAAAACTATATTAAAACTTGTTATTACTTTTAAATAGTGTATAGGTTATTTTTTTTTTTATGTAATAATATATATATATAGGTACGTCGATGATTGCATAGCCTTAACTCTAAGAGATAAATGTAACTATATTCTAAACGCCGTTAACAACTTCCATGAAAAACTTAAATTTACTATCGAAACTGAAACAATTCTAAAACAAACTTTCTAGATATGACATTACATAATAAGAAAAATATTATCGAAACAGAATGATACAAAAAGACATGGTCTTGCAGACACATACATTAATTCCCTAAACATCCAATAAACCAAAAGAAGTCAGTAATGAGAGCAAACCATGTTTTATTTCAAAATATTTCCTAAAAAAATTAATAAATTCAATATTTAACTTTAGATTACATAAAATGAATAATCTCAAACAAAACGTATCAACCAAAATACTTCAGATAGAAATAAAAATCTTAACAATTCCTTACATACATGATCTTTCAGAAAACATACAATAGATCTTCAAACAACAAAACATAACCTTATGCTGCAAAAGTTACAACCCTTTTCAAAAAACACACCAACCCCAACTAATAAAAAAACACACTATATTACGAATTACCTTGTAAATATTGCCCCGGAGTGTACATCGGGCAAACTATACAATACCTTAAAAACCGCTTAAATGGGCATAAATGTGATAAATAATATAAGACTTCATTAACCAAACTTGAAAATGAAACATCACATAACTCTAATTGTGAAGAGACAAGAATCTTAAAAACGGACATACATTAAAAAACATGAGCAACAATAGAAAACACTTTGTTTTTATTTAAATTAAAACAATCGATAAAACTAGCAACAGGGACAAAACGAGGCTTAATTTTAGTCGAAATACTTCCGTCGCCAAACATGCCACTGCTATTTTAATAATAAAAATTACATGTGCTTGTGTCGTTCCATGTTATGTATATAACTTTTAATGTGACATAATTCTTTATTAATTAAACATCGGAAATTGCCTTCTTGGGTGAGTTACAAATATAAATGGGTTAAGGATTAAAAATAGGAAAAATATCCACAAATGTGTCATGGTAATTTATGGTAAAGAACTAACTATGTAAAATTTATTTCCTGCATAAAAACAAAAAATAACCTATAAACTGTTTAAAAGTAATAACCAGTCATAAAACAGTATTCTTTTTTGTTCTAGACCATATTTTCAAACAGCACTGATGAAGGTAAATCTGCCGAAACATTTGTAGAAAATACAATATATACATAAATAAACCTGTTTATTTTTCCAAAAAAGTTTTGAGACCAAAAACCCCAAGAAAATTTCCTATATATATATATATATATATATATATATATATATATATATATATATATATATATATATATATATACAGGGTGTTAATTAATGTCGTGGACATATTTCAGGGGGTGATAGTACTCCATAAAATAGGAAAAAAATGCCAATATACACATGGTCAAAAACGCGCCATTTTCGTTATACAGGGTGTTTCAATTTTTTTCTCGTTTTTTGCGTTTTTTTCCAGTTCCTTCTGAGACAATTACTTTAAATTTAGAACATGTATTATTTTTAAGAACCTCTACGATTAAATATTAAAATCGTGGATGGTAGTATACAGGGTGTTACATTTTTTGCACTACCTACAAGTTTATCTTGCGGAAATTTTTTTTGCAGCACCCTGTATGAATTCTGATATAAAATTTAAACTCTTTGTTCATTTCTTTAGCTCTTTCGAATTTTGCATTATTCTCGAATCTATTACAGTTTTCGACTTATTTGCAATAATTGCCATAGATGCAAATTAAGTGTAGGCTAAATAATGAAACTGGAAAAAAAGGTAGCAGGCTGAGGCAGGTCATTTGTTAATTCTGTTCTTTAATCTGACATTTTGTAAGAAATATTTTTTTGTTTGACGTTTCCGTAGTTGTTTCGAGTTGTTTAATGATGGTTGAATTCACAAATCAAGAATATGCAGTAATTCATTTCATTTATGGACTTGCCAACGGCAATTGTTATGAAGACAGACGACTCTATGAACAAAAATATCCAAATCGCATGGTGCCCAATAGACAAATTTGCAAAGGTACATAATCGGCTATGTGAAAATGGATCATTCAAGAAATCAACTCATTTAGCAGGAGCAAATAGAACGGTTAGGACTCCTGAAGTCAAGGAAGCAGTCCTGAATGCAGTAGAAAATGATCCTGCTACCAGTACGAGGAAAATTGCAGCAACACTTAACATTTCATTTGTGCTTGTATGGAAAATTCTATTAGACAACTTAATGTATCCTTACCACATCCAAAGGGTTCAAGCTCTTGTACCACCTGACTTTCCAACTCCGTTTAAATTTTTTCCAGGGGTTCTTACAAATTCTGGCCCAAAATTCATTATTTGGAGACACGATTTTATTTAGCGATGAGGCAAATTTTTCCAGGAATGCCAAACGTAATTTTCATAACAATCATTTTTGGGTAGAAGAGAATCCGCATTCGATACATGAAAATAATTTCCAGCAACAATTTTCAGTAAATGTGTGGGCCGGCATTATTGGAGATTATTTGATATGTCCATTTTTCCTGCCAGCAAGGCTAAACGGACCATATTATCGTCAATTTCTCGAAGACGAACTCCCGGTATTGCTAGAAGACGTGCCAATTCTTCTTAGAAATCAAATGTGGTTCATGCACGATGGTGCACCAGCACATTTCAGCATAGAGGTGAGGGAGTTCCTAAATAATAATTTTAACAACCGTTGGATAGTACGAGGAGGACCTCAGCCATGGCCCCCTAGATCTCCAGATCTGAATAGCCTGGATTTCTTTTTCTGGGGACACCTGAAAACATTGGTGTATTAGACCCCAATCCAGACAGAAGAAGATTTAAGAAACAGAATAATAGCTTCACGCGACATCATTCGCAATACTCCTGGAATATTTGACAGAGTCCGTCAGTCCATGAGGCGAAGACTTGACTTCTAGCAAGAGGCGGATATTTTCAGCAACTTTTATAATTTTGTTTTATTTTTTAACTGTAATAATTTTATCTGATTGTTCATTATCATGTCGGTTGATTTAAAATAAAACCCGTTTCTTAATTTTTTGCTTAATTTCGTCTACATACCATCGATGCAATGCATCGATTGTTGCAAATAAGTCGAAAACTGTGATAGATACGAGAATAATGCAAAATACTAAAGAGCTAAAGAAATGAACAAAGAGTTTAAATTTTATATCAGAATTCATACAGGGTGCTCTAAAAAAAAGTTCCGCTAGATAAACTTGTAGGTGGTGCAAAAAAATGTAACATACTATATACTACCATCCACGATTTTAATATTTTATCGTAGCGGTTCTTAAAAGTAAAACATGTTCTAAATTTGAACTAATTGTCTCAGAAGGAACTGGAAAAAAAGCAAAAAACGAGAAAAAAATTGAAACTTTGACACCCTGTATAACGAAAATTGTTATTTAGCCCAATAGCTGTAGGTCCGTAAAAGGTGCATACTTTTGTACCATGATAGGTAGGCCAGGTTCAGTTAGCATATTTTTCTCTTTTAGATACAAGACGCATTAGGGCGAGAATGGCAATGGTCATATTTTGTGTCAATGGTGATATTAGGAGCTTTTTTTGTTATGAATTTGATTCTCGGTGTCCTTAGCGGAGAATTTTCCAAAGAGAGAGAAAAGGCTAAAGCTAGGGGGGATTTTCACAAGCTCAGAGAGAAACAACAGCTTGAAGAAGATCTTCGCGGATACTTGGATTGGATTACACAAGCCGAGGACATCGAGCCGGAAGGTGAGGACCAACAAAACCAAGATCAAAGAAATAATGTAGCCAACGAAATGGCATCGACTGACCAGCTAGGTGAAGAGGAGATCCAACAAGAGTCTTGGTTCAGTAAAAAGAAGAAAGACTTTGACAGGGTGAACAGGCGAATGCGCAGGGCCTGTCGGAAAGCTGTCAAATCTCAAACTTTTTACTGGCTTATTATTGTTTTGGTGTTTTTGAATACTGGCGTTTTAGCTACAGAACACTACGAACAGCCTCCATGGTTAGATGATTTTCAAGGTATAAAGTTGTTTTAAGATTAAAATTGATAATTCCTGACTTGAACTGTAGCTGGTGTCAACGAGATTGCTAGCCAGCCTACCATTTTCTTTATAAGTAACAAAAACATTGTATTATCTTTTAAATGAGGATTCAATTGATCCGATTTAAAATGTTAGGAGTCACATGACAGGTTGGATAGGAATTTTGTTGGCCCCAGGTGTATTTTATTATAATGTAAACTTTTCTTTTCAGAGTATACAAATATGTTTTTTATAGCCCTCTTTACGTTAGAAATGTTGTTGAAGATGTACAGTTTGGGGTTTCAAGTAAGTATGCCAAGCAATGGCTTTCATTAATTAATAAATTACAAAATTGTGAAGTTTTTTTTTGTTTTAGGGTTATTTCGTATCGTTATTCAATCGTTTCGATTGTTTTGTTGTCATTGGTAGTATTACGGAAATGATTTTAACCCACACAAATATTATGCCTCCTTTGGGAATATCTGTGTTACGTTGTGTTAGATTGTTGAGAGTTTTTAAAGTTACAAAGTAAGTAATTGTGTTAAAAATAATACAGGGAGAAATGATCTAAGTCCTTGTAGCAAGAAAATAAATAGACAACGGAGGTTTTTAATTCTTCGAATTTTTTAGTTTTCCCAAATTGTACATAAAAGATCTGTAGTTAAAAGAACAATAATGAAAATTCCACAAAACCAGTGACTTAGACAAGACAGTTCTGAGGGTCTTTGAGAGCATGTGCCTGTTTGCATACGGCATTTAACATTTTTTTATTAAATTTTGATTTAAAAAGATACTTGCTCCCTTATTCCAAATTTTATTTTCTAAATTTTCAACTAGCGGTGTTTCAAACATTAAATTTAGTTTTTCTAGAGATCTTAACAAGGTAATTTAGATCGGTTTCCCCTGCAATATTCATGTTATTTGAGTTCAAATAAAATTATTAGACTAAATTAAATTAAATAATCTTTAAAAAGAATTGAACCTTATTCTTACATTTTTAACTGAATAGTGTTGCCTGTCTACTGTATGTATCTGGAAATTTCCATTTAATATTTGAAATTGCCAGGCACTGAAGATTCTTGAAACTTTGCTTTAAGAATTTTTAATTTTCATTAATGAAGAGCATTTGTCAGTTTGATCGACGTCTTTAGAGTGATTCTAAAAAAAATCATGCATTAATATTAATAATAATAATAATATTAATTTATATAATTTTCAAAGCCTCAATCTTTGCATATATGTGGAGCCTTTTTGGACAGCCGGGTTGGAATATGTCACGTGCACGGAAAAAAATGTTGTGAAGTTTTCCATAATTGCAAACATCGAGGGGGAAATCACTGGGGTATTTTAGTGTACAAAGTACACAAGCAAAAGTACCCAAATTAGGTACTTTTGCGAGGTATCTCCGTTATTTTAGATAGAAAGTTGCGGTTTTCGCAACAGTATGCTACTTTATCATAAAACTAAAGATGTCGTTAACAAAATTATCATAGCCCTTTTAGTTTTTAAGATACAGGGATTAGTTGAAAATGTTGCATTTTCAGGCACTCCTCGTATCTCAACTATCAGATAACTTATCGAATACGTGAAAACTATTTCTTATATAACTTTTCCCGTAGAACTCAATTCCGCCTTCGGAATTAATATACACGGTCAGGTCAAAAGGTTATCGGACCCTACTTTATTTTTTAAAATTGAACACCCTGTATATTTACAGACTATAAAATTTGTCTTTTTTTTTACTTTTTCAAAAATGTATGATATTACGCGCTTTTTCTCAGAAATACACAAATAAATGCATAATTTTATAGTTGGCCATGAATAACAATAATAAACAAATGAAAGTTACATATTGCTAAGGAAGAATTGGATATCTTGCATATAGGTATCTTCTTATATAAAAATACCTATAGAGTTTTTTAATAATAGTAAGGTTGTAACAACAGTTTTATAGCATAAAGTAATAAACAACAAAAAAATAAGATTATTAAAAAAAAGAAAAAACAAATTTTTAAAGGTGATGTTTAATTTGACGACCATTTTCTCTAATGCAAAATTGGCACATGTTAGTAATTTTTTGAAAAGCGATAAAAAGAACCACTGGTCTTATTCGCAGATTTCGAAAGGCTAAATGAATTGCCTCTCGAAGTTCTGCTATGCCGTCATATCGTGTTTTATATACTTCATTTTGTATATAGCCCCATAAAAAAAATCCAAAATTCAGAGATCTGGAGATCGTGGAGGCCATCTAACAGGTCCGTTGGTACCTATCCATCTTTGAGGAAAGTTATTACCAAGAAATTCTCTTAAGAGCCTAGAGTTGTTACTTGGGGCACCATCTTAGTGTACAGCATTATATTGGGCTAATGGAATATTTTCGAGCAGTTCTGGAATAACTTCCTCAAGGATTTCTAGGTATCTACGTGCTGTAAGACCTCCTTCAAAAATCGTATAAACTATATGTCTGCCCAAAATGACATCCCAGCTCCAAAGCGTTCTTATTGTGCCCTTTCAAACATTAAATGCTGATATAGAACGGAAGCTTTCACGGCTTTGGTCAATTAAGAAATCATCGTTCTTGGGATTAGACCGTGTCAAATTGGAATGACTATCCGACGTTTCGCCTTGGATTGCACGAGGCATCTTCAGGGATCTTTACTCTACGAGATCTGAACACTGAATGAGCTCGAAGAGATTCAGGCGGGCTTTTATACCCGACTTGTGCTCGCCGAACCATGACCATGTGTTAAGATCGGTTTCCACGTGTGTTGTAGACCATAACCCGTATCTCTATTGAAATTTTTTGTATGTTTAAATATTTCAATAGATTCTCTAACTTTTCGTTTATAAAAACCTGGAACCGATGCTAGAACCTTGGTTTCCTTTACATTTATGAAATGGCCAGTGTTATGCTGGTATTCAGCTACAGCAGATTGGACAATTTGTTTCTTTTTAATACATCGTTCATGTTCCTTAAGTCTAGTTGATATTGAGCGTCCTGTTTCTCCCACATACACTTCTCCACAGGAGCAAGGAATTTTATATACACCTTCTGTTTCTGTCAATGTAAGATCTAAAGACAAATATACTATGCCTCGTTTCCGTACAGCAAATTTTAAACGATCTTTTATTTATAATGCTGTCACATTATTAAACCTACTACCCGAGGAATTTAGACGTTTTAATATTAAGAAATTCAAATACAAGCTTAAGTGTTTTTTGTTAACAAACCAAAAATCTTCGTTGCTTACATTATTTTAACTGGTTCGCTAGTGATTGCGACTATGGGCCTGCCCTTTTTTTCCCTTCTTTTAAAATTTTCTTACGTCTAACATTTTATCCGCTCTTTTCTCATTTCTTATACCGCCAAAGTTTTTACATGTATATGTCTGTGCCACTTTATTATAAACTAGTATTTACATAGTGTTAAAATGTATATTCTAAGTTTGTGCTGGATAGTCGCATTTCTGGTTGAGTAGAATAGCATTCATTTGCTAGACTTCGCCAGGGGGTTGATGATTCCATGGAAATTATTTATTTTTTGTAATTTTCTTGGTTATATTTCTTATTAAAGGCCTTATTTATTTATTTATTTATTTATCTTTCGGGGATCGCAAGCATTGTCCAATTTTCTTATGTGAGTTGAAGATTGTACGTATATTGGACCGCCGAAGTAATCGTCCTATTTTGTCTGTAGTGCCATGTATGTAGGGAAGAACAACACTACTTAATGGTGGCTCTTTATCATTCTCCTTTGGCGGAGTTGGCTTACTATGTCTTTTAATTGAACGCCTAATATCTTCAGTGCAATAGCCATTCCCTCTGAGAGCTTCGGTCAGTTTCGATGTTTCCGATGTTAAAGAATCTTGATCAGAAATCGAAATAGCTCTGAGTACTAGTGAGTTAATAACCGATTTCTTTTGTGCTGGATGGTGATGAGAATTTGCGTTTAAGTATCTATTTGTATGCGTCGGCTTTCTATACATAGAATGTCCTAATGTACCATTTTCCTTCCTTTGAACACATACATCTAGAAAGGGAATTGTTCCATTAGATTCAATTTCCATCGTGAATTTGATATTATGATGTTGCTGATTAAGGTGGTCCAGAAATATGAGGAGATTATCCTGTCCATGAGGCCAAACCAGTGCTTCGGTTTAGATATGTTGATGATACTTTTGTTGTTTGGCCTCATGGACAGAATAATCTCCTCATATTTCTGGACCACCTTAATCAGCAACATCATAATATCAAATTCGCGATGGAAATTGAATCTAATGGAACAATTCCCTTTCTAGATGTATGTGTTCAAAGGAAGGAAAATGGTACATTAGGACATTCTGTGTATAGAAAACCGACGCATACAAATAGATACTTAAACGCAAATTCTCATCACCATCCAGCACAAAAGAAATCGGTTATTAACTCACTAGTATTCAGAGCTATTTCGATTTCTGATCAAGATTCTTTAACATCGGAAACATCAAAACTGACCGAAGCTCTCAGAGGGAATGGCTATTGCACTGAAGATATTACGCGTTCAATTAAAAGACATAGTAAACCAACTCCGCCAAAGGAGAATGATAAAGAGCCACCATTAGGTAGTGTTGTTCTTCCCTACATACATGGCACTACAGACAAAATAGGACGATTACTTCGGCGGTCCAATATACGTACAATCTTCAATACACGTAAGAATATTGGACAACGCTTGCGATCCCCGAAAGATCTTGTACCTTTCCAAACAGAAGGAGTATATAAAATTCCTTACTCCTGTGGAGAAGTGTATGTGGGAGAAACAGGACGCTCAATATCAACTAGACTTAAGGAACATGAACGATGTATCAAAAAGAAACAAATTGTTCAATCTGCTGTAGCTGAACACCAGCATAACACTGGCCATTTCATAAATGTAAAGGAAACCAAGGTTCTAGCATCGGTTCCAGGTTTTTATAAACGAAAAATTAGAGAACCTATTAAAATATTTAAACATACAAAAAATTTCAATAGAGATACGGGTTATGGTCTACATCACACGTGGAAACCGATCTTAACAGAGGGTCACGGTTGACGCTCTGCCTGAATCTCTTCGAGCTCATTCAGTATTCAGATCTCGTGGTGTAAAGATCCCTGAAGATACCTCGTGCAATCGAAGGCGAAACGTCGAATAGTAATTCCAATTTGACACGGTCTAATCCCAAGAACCATGATTTCTGAATTAAATGCTTATTTTCACTATGCCAGTTCCTGGTATTGTGACGATTAAAAATTCCCGCACTTAAAAAAAGCACTCCTCTGACCAGATAGCAAGTTTGCCAAATAAATCGCTAGCATCGATTTGTTGCAAACACCACTGGCAAAACAGTGCCCGGCGCTCGGCATCGCCAGGATTCAAATGTTGCACTATATTAAATTTGGATGTAATGGATGATATTTCTTCAAGATCCTCTAACCGTCAGTTTTTGTCACATCAATTTCCCAAAACATCTATCTCTTTTCTTTCCCTGTTCTCTTTGTTGTATGATTTAGATCTCGGGTGAACAAATGATCCGTGCTCAACTAAATTTGCTTTTAAACGAGCAAATATCTCAAAAAACGGTTGCCTTCTTTCTGGATATCTAGCTAGGCTAGGCTTCTTCAGAATTTTCATTACTCTGTATAAAACATACCAACATATCATATAACATACATATATTTTTCATAATTTTCATACGCTGCCATTATTCGAAGGAATTGATAAATGTCAATTAAATAAAAATACCAAAAGAACGTTTATAAACTGCTTTATAAACTGAAAGTCGATCCAAAAACCGAAGATAAATATTTGACATTTATTTTTGTTTGTTGTCATAAAAAATAGCCATAGCCTACTATTAAATTATGCATTTCAGAAAATTGTCATTTATTTGCGTGTTTCTGAGAAAAAGTACATACTATTATATATTTTTGAAAAGGTAAAAAAAAGACAAAATGTATTTATTAATAAATATACAGGGTGTTCCATTTAAAAAATAAAGTAGGGTACGACAACTTTTTGACCTGACCCTGTATACTAATTCCAAAGGTCGAATTGAGTTCTACTGGAAAAGTAATATAAGAAACAGTTTTTACATTTTACACACAGTTATCTTGAACTTATCTGATAGCTGCAAAACGAGGAGTGCCTGAAAATGCAACATTTTCAATTTATCCCCGTATCTTAAAAACTGAAAGGACTATGAAAATTGTGTTAACGGCATCTTTAGTTTAACGAAAAAGCAGCAGACTGTCGCAAAAAGCTCAATTTTCTATCTATAAAAATAACGGAGTTACCCCGCAAAAATACGCAAAACGGGACACCCTGTACAAACGCAAGGAATTGCAGGGGAATTTGAGGGTATTTCGAGGAATTTCGGGGGAATGTTGGAGAATTTCGGGGGATTTCTGTGGAATTTCGGGGAAATTTCGAGGATAAGGTAAGGCTTTCTCACGTGGGTACATCATTCTCCAAGGTCTAAGTATCGGAACAATTATTTGTATTTTCCTTTGATAGAATTTCTTTCTCGCAAATCATTGTTTCAATCTTTTGTTCTTGGTAAATTTAGTGCTCACTTGAGAAAGCTGTGTTTTGAATTCCTTTTACTTCTTTGTTTGGTATCCAATAGAGGATTTTTAGGGTTATTCGTTTTCTAGGTTGCTAAATATACCGGGTGACAACGAACTACTGCTCACTGCAACTTTCTAAAATAATTTCAATTTTCGATAAAAAATGCATGGAATGTTGAAACTGGTAGCAATGGATAGAAGATTGATATAATTTTTGAGAAGTACAAATGGTTTCACTTCAATTTTATCCGTAGAGATTTCACAGACTTCATTCAAAGTATCATATTATTTGAAAAACAGGTCTAATTGCAAAAATTTTATTAAAATATTTTCTTAGGAGAATTTTATTTTGTGCCAGTATATAGGGTAAATGCAATGGGTTATATGGATCGGTTGGTAATGAAACCAAATCTTAAGTTGCCAACGTTTCGGAAAGTATATTTCCTTTCTCAGGGCTATTTATAGACGGTTCCACCAGTCACAACAAAATCATTATACATGTAGAACATTATATAGATAGACGGGACAATTTAGACGACACCATAAAGACGCTTGGAATTAAAATTTGTCGATATATATACCTATAGCTAATTGCAGCAAAAAAATATTTTTTGATGCTGTTTTGTGAAAATATGTGAAAGAATAGGAGTATTTCTTATTTTGTTTTCAAGCTTCCAGTTTAATTTAATGTTTTACGTTTTGGCAGAAAACATTTCTGTGTTATGTTGTTGATACTGGTTTAATATATTTATTATTTTAGTTTGTTCTATTATTAATTTAACATAAATAAAAGTTGAATTAAAATTATTTTCGGTAATCAAAACAGGCATTTTTCTTTAAATACAGTAATATCATCATTTATAACGTCACGATACTAATAGAATTCAGCTAGGAATTTCGGGGGCCTTTCGGGGGAATTTAGGGAAATTTTAGTGATTTTTGGAGAATTTCGGGAAATTTTTCCCGAACAGGGAATTTCAGTGTACAAATTTTGGTGGTGATTTCCCCCTCGGCAAACATTTTAACTGCAAATTGGGGACATTTAGGGAAAGTTACATATTATTAAAAAAATATTAACTACTGAGTTGTAATAGTTTCACTGTATATCTAGTGTTTCTATTTATTACAAATGCTTCCTTTGTTTCCTTAGAGAAATAAAATTTTTACTATTGCATTAATACCCAAAATGTGCATTTTAGTTTCGTCTTATTGTAATCAATTTTCAAAATAGTTATGCAAAATTTTGCCTCAAGTTATGTGAAATATTTCACGGATATGGATAGGAATATAATTAAATCAAATCAAAAAAGATCTAATATTTATTACATAGAATAGAAAATGTAAAATTATATACGATTTGCATGTAAAAGTTCATGCAAAAATTGATGATTCTGACGGTGTGTAACCTAGAGTTAATTGTACAATTGATGTATCATAAATTAATTTTGTTATTTTAGCTTTTAGAAAGACATGTTTCATGAAAGAATTAGATTATTTGGTCAAATAGGTATCCTACTGGTGCTGCAACGGCCCGCATACCTGTTTATGTGGGGGGGGGTTCCGACTAATTTAATAAATGAATTATTATTTATACATTTAAAGGTATAACTTATATATGTATTTTAATATGAACACAAAATTAGAGAGGGGGTTCTTCTTGCTGCAACGGCAGGAGTCCTTCCCAGAAAGTATATAACAATTTAAAATTTATAAAGAAATCACAACTACGTATTCAGCCCGGTCTATTTCAGAGACTGAAAGGAAATAAAAAGTTCAAAGACTCCGTACATAGGCAAGATTGTGGCTTTAAAATCATTCAAGAATCATTAAAATCGGTCGTCTGATTTAGAAGATGTACTTTTCCAAACATAAGTCAAATTCTAGGTCATTTCACGTGGTCATCAGTGTATAATATGTTAACATATGATTTTTTTTTTAGATATTGGCGGTCACTTTCGAATTTGGTGGCTTCGTTGTTAAATTCGATACAATCGATTGCGTCATTGTTGCTTCTATTGTTTTTGTTCATTGTTATTTTTGCCCTATTGGGAATGCAGGTTTTTGGTGGTAGATTCAATAGGAAAACCGAGGAAAAACCTAGATATAATTTTGATAGTTTCTGGCAGAGTTTATTGACTGTATTTCAGGTAGGAAAACAGCTTTTTAAATCTTTTCCAGCACTATAAGCTATTGGATTTCAGATATTAACTGGTGAAGACTGGAATGTAGTTATGTATGATGGTATCGAGGCGTATGGAGGAGTAAAAGGATTCGGTGCTTTAGCGTGTATATATTACATCATCCTGTTCATCTGTGGTAATTGTATCCTTTTTTGAGAATATTTTTATATGTTAAACATAGGAAAAAAGGGATGATCCTGTTGTTTTTAATAGTTACAGAGTTAAAGACGCTTGTTCGGTTGAGCTGAACCACCTGAAGGAGTAAGTGCTAAGAGTTTTTTGACATCATGTATATATATATATATATATATATATATATATATATATATATATATATATATATATATATATATATATATATATATATGTATATATATATAAACGTCACTGAAAATTGAAGCAGTTCAAGAGATTAGATGTAAACCGAATTTGACCAATTTTGTATTTATAAATAGACTACCATATAAAATAAATTTAAAATAATTTTTCCGAGCAATCGAAGTAGTCTTATCTCTATTTGTTTTTTGTTAAAAATATAAAGTAAAAGTAGTGAAAAACATAAATAAAAAATAAGGTTAGGTTTACTTGTCTTATCACATGGTACTTCACTTTAAACTTCAATCCAACTGGCTTAATCTGCCTCGATTTCGATGATATACCGAGACCGAGATCCGCGCGTACTCTCATCACTTCACACAATATGCGAAAGTTGGCGTGTGATAGGTGGAATGCTGTTCTTACATGATCCTATATAAGAAACTGTAAATAAGAAAATGCATTTAACACAGTCACCTTACTTTTAAAGTGGTCCATATAGTCCCCTAATTCACGCCGTTTTGCGCCTGCAGAAATTATATATTTTTGCTATTCAACAACAATTCTTTTCCGGCCAAAAACTTTTGATAAAGATGTGTGCAAGCGCATTTTTATGAATTTTAGTGTATATGTAGATATAACCCTCGGCACCGAGTGGGGTTATAAAAGAAAGCTCGCAGTCGCTAACACTTCAGTCTCTATTCCGACGCGAGAAGAAAACCTTCGAAAATGCCAAATGTGATTTTGGCGAAACGTCAGCAAAACTGTCCTTTTCAGAACGACAGTAGTGAACGGATGTACACCCGGAATGAAAACACATAGTATTTTTCCGTCCGTAAAGGAAGGAAGGATATATATAAATATATATATATATATATATATATATATATATATATATATATATATGTGTTTGCATTCCGGGTGTACATCCGTTCACTACTGTCTGTCTGAAAAGAACAGTTTTACTGAAAACATAAATAAAACTGAAACTGCTGAAACATTATATTTGCTCAGTCGTTGGTCGTTATTTATGTTTTCCGGATGGTGCTGTTGTTGTTGCGCTTGAGTTTTTGCGATTTTAGATTTGTTGATTATTGTCTTCCATACTGTTGGTAGTTTTAATGATTCGTCCCTTTTATTCAAATCACATTGTTTTTCAATTTCTATGGCTTCTCGGATTATTCTGGTCTTATAATGTTCTATATTGGCAATCTCCCTACACCCATCGAAATTTATTTTATGGCCGGTTTCCTGATGATGTAGGAATAAAGCTGAGGTTGTTTGTTTATTTCTGATGCTGAGTTTATGCTCTTCCACTCTTGCTGATATTCGCCTGTTAGTTTGCCCTACGTACAACTTTTCACAGTCCTGGAACGGAATACTGTACACTCCGTGGTTTTCCAGTTTGATTTTATCTTTTGGGTTTCCGAGTAGTTTACCTATAGTTGTTAGTGGCTTGTGTATTGTTTGTATGTTGTGTTTCCTCAGAATTCTTCCGATTCTGTCTGTTGTGCCTTTTACATATGGTAAGACTACTCGTTGCTTTCCCGGTTCATATTTTTTGTTGTTCGTTGTTCGGGAAACCTGTGCATTAATAGCTTTCTCTGGGGTGGATTGAATTTACGTGAATCAGAAATTTTTCGAGCTCTGCATGACCATGTTGCCATATAATAAATATGTCATCCACATAACGAATCCATAATTTCGATTTTAAACTTGCTTTCTCAAGAGCTTCTTTCTCGAAGTATATCATAAATAAATTCGCGACTACTGGTGATAGCGAGGACCCCATTGGAGCACCATCCATTTGTTTATACATTTGCCCGTTGAAAGAAAAATAAGTATTTTTGAGGCAATGCTCCGAGAGTTCTATTATATGTGCCTGAAAATCCTCGTTCATAGCAATCTTGTCCAATGCTTCGTCGATAGGAATACTGGGATATAACGATTTGACATCTAGGCTTGCTATGATATCGTTTTTTTCAAGGACGATATCTCGTATAATTCGAATGAAATTCTCCGAGTTTTTTACAAATGAATCAGCTTCTTCTACAGTTGGATGGATAATTTCAGAAAGGTATTTCTCCAGTTTTTGTAGCGGCGAATTAACAGCACTAACAATAGGTCTGATAGGCGCCCCTGGTTTGTGTATTTTTGGTAAACCATAGAGTTCAGGATATCTGCTCGACTTTTCCCGTGGTATGATTTTTTGTTGAATTTCGGGGTTTATTGGTGAACTTTTTATTTTATTTTTAGTTGTTTTTTTTAGGTACGTTGTCGGGTCCCTTTGAACAGGCCTATAACAACTGTCTTATAGGATATTCTGCATTTTTTGTACGTAATCTTGAGTATTCATAACCACAATTGCGTTTCCTTTATCTGCTGGAAGGATTGTGATGTCTTTATTTTTTCGAAGGTTTATTAGGGCCCTTTGTTCAGTGGCATTTAGGTTTTGTTTTGGTGTTTTGCTTCTTCTTTTGTTTCTTCAGAGGAGTCAGTGACAGCCTCCACTCCAGCTATTATTTCTTCTTTAGGGATTTCCTTAGGAGATATCGCAAAATTAAAACCCTTACTCAGTACGGATTTTTCACTTTCTGAGAGACTGTAGGATGATATATTATGTACTAATTTATCGACGTCTACTGAAGATCTTTATGTCTGACTCGACTTTCTTAGAAGATTGTCATACTTTTTCGAAAGTTTATCTGTCTTAATATTCTTATTTGATTCTGTTCGCTAAAAAGCCAAAGTTTCTATGCGATTCCACAATAAAGGGTGAATGATGTTACTTAGTTTAAGGTGTAACTTTAAAAGTTCTTTCTCTGCTTCGGCTAGTTGTTTTCTAGTTTGATGGATTTGTTCTTTTAATAACGCCCTACTAGCATTTTGAAGTATGGTGTTAGTTTTCCTAGTTTTAGTATGATAAGACAACCGTGTAAAAGTAGGAAGTAAATCGCTGTTACGACACTTAATTTGAAAGGTTAGATCACATAAAAGATTAGTTTTCGTACCTCTCAGTTTCTCATACGTCTTGATTGTCTTGAAAATCTCCTCCCCGTAGAGGTGTATAGTGTTGATTTTTACTCCTTCACGGATGGAAAAATACAATGTCTTTTCATTCCGGGTGTACATCCGTTCACTACTGTCGTTCTGAAAAGAACAGTTTTGCGGACCTTTCGCCAAAATCACATTTGGCATTTTCGAAGCTTTCTTTCTCGCGTCCGAATAGAGACTGAAGTATCGTGACTGCGACGCTTCCTTTTATACCCCCACTCGGGGCGAAGGTTATATCTGCGCAGGCGTTGGTCGTTATTTATGTTTTCAGCAAAACTGTTCTTTTCAGAACGACAGTAGTGAACGGATGTACACACACACATATATATATATATATATATATATATATATATATATATATATATATATATATATATATATATATATATATATATATATATATATATATATATATATATATATATATATATATATATATATATATATATATATATATATATATATATATATATATATATATATATATATATATATATATATATATATATATATATATATATATATATATATATATATATATATATATATATATATATATATATATATACTAAAATCCATAAAAATGCGCTTGCACACATCTTTATCAAAAGTTTTTGGCCGGAAAAGAATTGTTGTTGAATAGCAAAAATATATAATTTCTGCAGGTGCAAAACGGCCTACAAGAAGAATTGCTTACGACTATGTTACAGGGTACCCTCTTGCGATCATGATTTCTGGGCCTCTACCATCATCAGGCAGGCTTGTAGCCACGGAGTGACGGAGATGTGAAATAACAGATTGCTTTTCGTTTTTGACTTTGTTATATCGAGCAATCTGTTATTTCAGCTTCAGCTACCTAGATTTAATAAACGGTTAATTTTTACCCCGTGCTCGTATCATTTCGGTTAACGTCGGCCGCCCACCATATACTAGAGTGCCGAATCTGGACTTTTTTGGTTTTACCTTTTGACGCGTTTCCTATGCCAGTGCGTTTAATATTTTTTGGTATGAAGTAGCTGAACAAGGCACCATATTAATGGTTTACCAAACCCTTCTAAAATTTTGTGAATTAGGGGACTATATGGACCACTTTAAAGGTAAGGTGACTGTGTTAAATGCATTTTCTCATTTACAGTTTCTTATATAGGATCATGTAAGAACAGCATTCCACCTATCACACGCCAACTTTCGCATATGTGTGAAGTGATGACAGTACGCGCGGAACTCGGTCTCGGTATATCATCGAAATCGAGGCAGATTAAGCCTATTGGATTGAAGTTTGAAGCGAAGTACCATGTGAAAAGACAAGTAAACCTAACCTTATTTTTATTAGTGTTTTTCACTAATTTTACTTTATATTTTTAGCTAAAAACAAACATAGATAAGACTACTTCGATTGCTTGAAAAAATCCTTTTAAATTTATTTTATATGGTAGTCTATTTATAAATACAAAATTGGTTAAATTCAGTTTACATCTAATCTCTTGAACTGCTTCAATTTTCAGTGACGTTTGCACGATCCAAATTAGACTTAAAAAAATATGGAGCAAGTCTTTTTAAAGCTTGTTTTATGGAAAAGGCAACTGCGAACATCGTTCTCATTTAATTTACATCAATTGCGAAATAATTTATATGTACTAGTTAATATTACATTGGCACTGTTATAACGAATTTGTTTTAAAAATTTTATTTACCTAAAACAAGCTAACAATTAATATTTAAGTTTTTTGTTTTATCCTCATTTATTTAAATTTGATATGCATAATGGCAATTTACATTTTGAAGTTTTGACGTTAATAAGCAGAGTAAGAAGGTGGTGCATTTATTTGGACTTGGATGCCTTTTTCACTCGAAAAAAAAAACAAAAAATAGATGTAACATTGTATGTCCTCTCCTAATCCTCTAAGATAAAGCTTTGAAAATTTTGCAAAAAAATCATGCAAATGAAGTAAATGGTAAGTTAGAGAAAAACCTATAGTGAATATAAAAAAGTCATAAACTTAGTTTTTTACCTATGTTTTTTATTTTTGAGTTAAATTGGGCGCACTACAATTTACATTTGGAATTTTAATTTTATGTTTTCATAAAGTATAATATGTACGCTGGAACCTTACACAACTCATATTTTGTAGATTTGATTTTTGTATTAACTCTGGTATGTCAGTTAAAATATTTTAGGAATATATTTTTACACTAACAACCAAAAATCTATGGTTATGACTTCTACAATTAGCATTAATATGCAGCTGAGTATTTTTGTCAACATTAAATTAAAATCGGCGTTTTCAATACACAGAGTCAGTCTGTAATATTATGAAAAATTTGTAGGGCAAAATTCTTTGGATGAAAATAAAGAAAAACATTTGGCCGGAATTTCTTTGTTACCTAGAAACAAAGCGTTTTTTTAATTTACTTTTAATAATTAACATTTCAAAACTGCTTTTTGCAATTTAGTTAAAAATTGGCAGCCTAAATTCTAGCATAAGGGCCTTTTTTTGTGTGTTCTTACATTCACTTGTCCAGGGGTGTCTAAGAAGGCACGAGGCAGAAGGAGTGTCTACTAGCAGTGGCGGCTCGCGGGTGAAAAAGTAAGTGAAGTGCAAATGAAGCAAGAAATATATCGCAATAATTTTTTTTCCAGAATTTTTTTATATGTGGAGGGGGTAGAATATTTTTTTTACGACTTACCTAAATTTACACTAAATCAATTCTCCTATCCTTCATAGCAGCAAATTTATTTATAACATCCTCATAAAATGGATGAGTTGCCCTAATCTCCTCCAGAAAATCCTTTTGAATTGAAATATTGCCAAGAGAAGTAAGTCTTTCTTGAGATATTGTATTTCTTAAATACATTTTTACACATTTGAAGCAAGAAAAACTTCTTTCCACTGAAGCACTTGTCGACGGTATTGTCAAAATAAGGGAAAACAATTTATATGCTTCGGTAAAAATATATTTATTTTTATTAATTTTTTTCACTTGCACTTGCAGCGATATATTCCAATTACTCTCATTGGCAAAAATAAGACCAAGCTCATTTTTAAGTCGTTGAATTTTTGAAAATATTTCCCAATATAACTGTAACAAATTTTCAAACGGGCCAGTCGGAAAATTTAAACTATATTCGAAAAATTTAGCAGAACCTGCCAAACATGAAAATGTAAGTGTTTCACAGTCTTGAAATCTTAGTGTCATTTCCATTAAAATATGGTCCAATATTCATAGAAAAGCTCACGTTTGTAATGATTTATTTCTGTAATAGAATTTGCTTTATCAAACATGGTATTAAAAAAAATGTTCATTTCTTTTTTTACAGAGCGCCTGAGGACAGCGTTTTATATTGGATATGCAAAAATGAATGTCAAACGATTTTGGTTGAAGAACGTCAAATAGTATGTCCGTGATTGAGAAAATGTCATTAGACACTAATGCCAGAAACGTGAATTCAAAATCGTTCATCTCACCTAAAAATAATTTAGCAAGGCGGATTGATTTTTCATTAGATTTGTCACAGTTTGTAATAAATTCAAAGGCGTCTTTTAACTTATTCCAGTCATGAACAATCACATTTACTAACTTTGAATTTGTTGTAACAACACCATAAATAAATCTAACACAAAACAGTCATGTTAACTGTAAAGGAACTCACCGGTTGCAGAGAAATCCGCGAAAATAAAAGTAAACAACCACCGCAAACTGAACGACACTTGGGTGTAGTGTACTGCGCCTGCAATTCGCCGAGAGCGTTGTATGGCGCTGGACTCGACGTCATCACGTACGCGTGGTCACGGCAACATAGTCTGAAAATCGTAAACTAAACATAGCACCTCCAGCAAAGTCAAAGCGGTTTGCGCCACTGTTATAGTTGTTATAATAAAGTTCGATTGAAAGGTTCAAAAAGACATGCCTCCAACGGTCAAGTAAAATATTTATTCGAGATGTACAGTTTATTTTTTACCAATTAGATGAATACATGAATGTAAAAACTAAAATTTTAAGAGATGTATTATAAATCTGGTTAGATGTTTGCCTGTTTACTTTTCCTGGTGAAGTAGCACTTCATCTGAATAGCCGCCACTGTCTACTAGTAATGATATTTATGTTTTGTGCGTGTATTTTTTAAGTTTTCTTTATAAAAGTATTAGTTACAAATAAAACAAGTTTTCTATTATATATTTGATTTATTTGATTATTAGTTCCTACTGCTGCTTGTTATCAGTGAACCTCATAATAATTACAATCATTTTATTAATTACAGACTTGCTTCTATATGTTTGACTAATAGTATTTTAATCAAACAACTTTATTGTGTCATATGACATACACTGGCAATAAATTGTTTAAATATACCTTCTTAAATTGATTATCTTCACACTCCTCTTTTTTTTTGGTAAGTTAGAATGATTTTTTGCACCAAATTATTAGAAATTAAGCACAGTTTATTAATAAGTAAAAAAGAAACATGCAGAGTAAATATAAAAATGTGGTAAATTAAGGCTCAATTTTTTAAAGGCACAACTTATATATATATATATATATATATATATATATATATATATATATATATATATATATATATATATATATATACTAAAAATCGATAAAAATGCGCTCTCACACATCTTTATCAAAAGTTCTTGGCCGGAAAAGATATATGTATAATAGCAGAAATATATAATTTCTGCAGGTGCAAAACGGCCTAAAAGAAGAATTGCTATCGATTACGTCACAGGGTACCCTACTGCTCCTGCTCCTTGCAGGAGGGTACCCTGTGATGTAATCGATAGCAATTCTTCTTTAGGCCGTTTTGCACCTGCAGAAATTATATATTTCTGCTATTATACATATATATATATATATATATATATATATACACTGCTCAACAGTGAAGTGGATAATTTTAATTATCCTTATTTTTGTATTTAAAATATTGTTAAAAATGGTCGCTTTGTATACTGTTAAGGACCACTGTGTATTGCGAAGATTTTTTATATGCAAGTTTTATTTATCGTTGTTTTTATCTTTTTCACAAAAACAATTTAGGAATGTGGTTTCAAAATGATAATGTTTTAGTAGTACAAAAGTATATGTAGTGAGTTCATTCCTGTTATTGTTAGCATTAAGTCAGTTTATTTTCGTTAACAACATGCCATTGCGACGATTAGAAGCGGTGCAACTCGAGCAATTAGTACGTTTGTTACGTGAGGGTCTGTCTCAAGAAGAAGTCGCTGTGCGGCTGAATGTGTCGCAAAGTGTTGTAAGTAGAGCATGGAATCGGTACACGACAACTGGCTCTGCAGCCTACACGTATGGAGGAGGTCGAGAACGAGTCACAACCCCAGCCCAAGACCGTTTTATTGTCTTGACTGCAAGAAGAAACCGAACATTTACTGCTTCAAGAATTAACAGCGTCTTTAGGCAAACCACTGGAAGAGTCATAAGTGGTCAAACGATCAGAAGAAGGTTGCACGCATGTAACTTAAGAGCCAGAAGACGCGCTACACACCCTCGGTTGACAGGGGAGCAGCGTGCATGCAGATACCGGTGGGCGAGAGAACACAGTGATTGGAATTTTGAAGACTGGAGGCATTGCATCTTCACCGACGAGTCAAGATTTGGTTTATACACGTGTGATGGTCGAATACTGGTTTGGAGGAAAAGAGGACAGCGATACAATGAAAATTTAACGGCTCCAACTACTCTTTTTGGTGGCGTGTGGGGAGGCATTTGTTTTAATGGGCGCACTGACTTAGTGGTTTTAATTAATGAGACAATGACTGCTGTAAGATATCGAGACAGAGTTATCGAACCGATAATTGTGCCATTTCATGGGGCAATAGGCGAAAGATTTATTTTTATTGATGACAATGCACGTCCGCATCGTGCGGCAATTGTAAACGATCGGATAGAATATCATGGGATTACAAGAATGGAGTGGCCATCCTGTTCACCCGATATGAATTGCATAGAACATGTTTGGGCCCAAATGTCTAGGCAATTAAACCGAATCCAAGAGCCTCCCTTAACTTTAGAAGATTTGGCTAACGAGCTGCAAGCCATTTGGCAAGCCATACCCCAGCACTTTATCAATAATTTAATAAGGAGTCTTCCGAACAGAGTAACAGCATTAAGGCGAGCTAGAGGTGGTCCCACACGATATTAATTTTCTCACAGGACTTTTGTGTATTCTGTAAAAAGAAGAAGTTTTTATGTTGTTACTTTTTTCAATTATAAAATTGTAATGTTTAAGTATTTAAAAAAGAATTCTTGTTTTATTTTTTGCTTTTTTTTGCTGTAACATAATGTTAATGAATAAATATTTATTTTGTATTAACAGGATTTTTTTATTTTCAAAAATAATGAATAATACTTAGAGAACTCTTAAATATCCACTTCAATTGTTGACCAGTATATATATATATATATATATATATATATATATATATATATATATCATATATATATATATATATATATATATATATATATTTCTGACAATTTCCAAAACACACATATTTCATTTCGAATTTAATAAAAAGTTAAAAGTCAAATTAGCTGAGTTTTTGAGGATTCTGAAATAAACTGTGCATTTCAATTTAATGTTCAAACTAACTTAAACAAAGTGCATATTTTAAAGATAAATACAAAACTTATATTTTTATTGGACAAAAAATATACAAGGTGTTCCACAAAAAATAAAGTTGTTCGCAATTTTTTGTTTACTCTTTATGTTTCTCAGTTATTGATACAGTGTATTTAATTATCTGCAACCTGGTAAATAATTGGGCATTCTAGCTTTAAAAATAAAAAGGTGGTGGTCAAACTACAACCCCTGAACGTTTACTAAAAAAATGGAGCCCGAGATTAAATAAACAAGTTTATTAATTCCAGATCTTCAATTTACCTGACCCAAATACACAAAATGACCTAGATCTGAAACATATTTTTCTATTTCAAATATACTGTATATTTGGACCAGATAATTCAAGCAAAATGGTTTGATAATTCTAGATAAACAGTTCACCTAGATCTAATAAACAGTATTATTAAAAACAGTCTATTAGATCTAAATAAACCGATTCTAGAAACGGGGTTTATTTAAACCAAATAAACAATTTATCTGTCACATAGTTAAATAAACTTTTTAATTAAATAAAATTTCACTTAGATTTAATATATTTTTTCTCGGTGTTCCGTTATGTCAAAACAATTTTATAAACACATGTTCCTAAGGCCTTCAATTTTCAGATACAGGATAGTGAAGTGCGAATTTTGATAATAGATTAAGTATTGCGTGTAAGGTAATATTGGATTTTGCCCTATGTGTATTTAGATATGTTCTCTTTTTCTTTATGATACGATAATTCAAAACATGCTAGTGGAGATTATTCCTTGACCACAAAGTTCAGATATTCTTCTAAACGTGTTCTTGGCTATCGCCGTTGATAATTTGGCAGACGCAGAATCTCTAACAGCTATAGAAAAAGAAGAGGAAGAAAAGGAACAGGAAGGCAAAAGATCAAAGAGTCCGACACCGAATCAAGAGGAAGAAGAAGTTGAAGAAGAAGAACATAGTATGGAGGAGGACGTGGAAGATGGGCAATATTCGGAGAGGTAGGATGTTAAAGCCACTCACCATTCGCGTAAGATGTTTGATATTTTCTTTTGCGTTTTTGTATATTCTAACCGACAGACGCAAATGGTTAATTCAAAATGAACTGCTCCATGAAAAGAATGAACAATTTTTGCCTTAATTTCAGATGTCTACAAACTTTAATATTTAATTTTAATTTATTATCTTGATGGGTAACCCTGAAAAACAATTCTTTAGAAAATGTCTGTAAATTATAATATTTTTTACTAATAAGGTGATACCTTTATAGAAAGTTGAGTTTTACTATTTCCGTTTTTAAAGAAATATGATAACAGGATTTTGCAATTAAATTGATTTGACAACTTTACAATTAGTGCTTAATACTGATGCTGTGAGAAGAGAAAATAACGTACCTTCTGTAAACTGCGCGCAAAAGATCGGGACACTTAACTTTTAGCGTCATTCAGATATTAAGTTGAGGTTTGTAGATGTTTCTTGCAAATTTTGTTAACCAGTTTAAACGTAAAGCTTACTTGAGGTAAGAATTCATTATACAGGATGTAAAATAAGACTATAAACATTTTAAAAACATTGAACTTTTTGGAAAATATACAAACACAATTTTTATTTTCTGTTTGCTATTCTAATCATTAGAAAAATTGCAAAAAAACATTTAGCACATTTTTCGAAATTTTGAAAATTTTTAGTAGAATCACATTTTTTAGAAAATTTTAGTTTTTTTTACATATCAGCCTGTAGCTTTTTAACAGTCTACTTAACACCCATTTTTTCAAATAACAGCTGATTGATCCTTGAATTGTCCGGAAATTAATTTTGTATTAGTAACTGCCATAGGAAAACTAACTAAATTTATTTCAGTAAAGTTCAATGTCCCTTAGAATATCTTCCAGTTTAAATTTGTATGTTCTTGTTTCATGTTCTAGTAATATAAAACATTTTTTTCCAAGTGCTTTTTTATATTTCTCTAGCTATAAAAATTAAAAAATCGGTAAATTTCCTTTACCTGGAACCTCGTTATGATTCTTCCCTTTTATTAGGAATAGTGAACTGCGACTCAATCATATATACTGTCCTTTCAAACATTTGTATTAGCCCCATTTTGTTCCATCGTATTGGATTCCTACCAATATTTTGCCAGTTTCTTTCAACGTATGCCACACATGATTTTTGGGTATAATTTAAAATAAATTCAATAAGTAGTTTTTACATTGACACACACTGCCATTTTCTTACGTCATGTGGAATTCCTTCCAGTATATCTTATTATCACATTTCATTTGGCCGCCATTTTATTTCGTTATTTTAAAATCGTCCCAGAACTTTACCAGTTTATCTCTATATCACACTTAATGCTTGCATAAAATATCAAATTATTTAGTAAGTATTAATGCTGATTTTTTAAATATTTTATTAAGCAGTCAATTTGTTTTGCTATGTTGGATTCGTCTTAAAATGTTACAAGTTTATATTCCTATGTAACACATAATTTTTTTAACGTTTCGCTAGGCCACCATATTATTCGGGCATATTGGATTTTTACCAAAATATTACTAGGTCATCCCTATATGACCCCTAATTTTTGACTAAAATTTGAAGTCAATCTGGTAAGTAGTTTTTAAGCCATACCGCGAACTGCCACATAGACTCACACACCTACAAACGGACCGATGGCATTGATAAAGCATATTTTTTAGCTAAAACTTGAAGATATATAAAACCTGAGAAGGTGATTTTTTTCACGATTACAAACAATTTATTTGACCGCAATTTTGTTCCGCCATCTTGAATTAGTACCACAATTCTACTAGTTGATCCCTATACTACAATTGGTTACAACACACAATTTGAAATCAATCCAGTAAGTAATTTAACAGGCTGAAGTTTTAAATATTTTATTAAGCCGCCATTTTCTTCTGCCGGCTTGGATTCATACCAAAATTCTACCAGTTAATTCTAACATCATATATAATAATTTTTTAACATTTCACTAGGCCGCCATTTTGTTTCGGTATATTGATTTTTACCAAAATGCTATCAGGTCATTCCCATATTAGCCTTAGATAGGCCAGCGAAACTGAGAAAACATGTTTTTCGGGATCTAGGGACCCTGAAACGAAAGGAGGATGATTTTTTACGAGGGATTTAAAAATGGAGGTGTTTCTTTTGGAGCCTAAAATGCCAATTCATAATTTTCTTAACTCATACACCATACTTTAAAATTCGCAAAATTAACTTTTAAAGATTTTTTACATGAAGACGTATGCTTTTCCAAAATTACTCTGTAAAAATGGTTTATAATGTATAGATTATTCCAAATATTAACATCATTCCAAACCATTTTTAGCAGGTGTACCTTATGCGTATTTTGTACTTAGATTTACATATCGAACTTTGCAAATAAGTTTTGAAAAAAATGAAGGCTCAATCAGATCTTATTTTAAGTATGTAGACTCTCAAAAAGCAACAGGTTGAAATGTAAAACCAATAAAATTTTCAACAAAATGATTTTATTTCGAAGGATTTTCAAAATTTCAAACAATCTGCCAATTTATTTATGTAAATTTTGGCATTTAAGTTAATAACGAATTTTTAAAAGGCGTCTAAAAACCGCAACTCAATATCTTTTCTCGTTACGAAAATAAAGCTTAAGCAAAATAATAGGATTTAGCCAAACATGTCATAGTAAAATATCGCTCGTTTAATATATATAGGACGTTAAAGTTCGTTTTTCAATTTTAAATTTATCACATAAGTTATACAGTTTTAGTTCAAATTGCGTCAAAAGTTGGAATCTAGGATATTTGATGGTGAGAAATCCGAATATAAACGTAGTTTTAAGGTGGCCTGTAGGTTTCGCTGGGATCGCGCTGTTGGTGGCTGATTTTTTATCAGAACTTTTTATGCACAGCAGTATCGGGAATTTGAATAGAAAATTTGATAGACTATAGTTAAAAATGTCTACTTTAATATCGATAATGTGTCTCGTTTTCGCAATATTTTCACTTTCAATTGATACTGTGTAAGAAGTTGGAATGAAGAGTTTTTGGTAAATTATCGAGTTATTTTTTAAATTCCACCATCATCAGTATTTACTTATAAGAGAACATATTTAAGCATTCTAATATACATGTTGTACAACCAAATATGCGAAATTTGAAATAACACTCTGTACTTTAACAACAATAAAAAATAATCAGTTTAACTATTTTGCAACAAATTTGAGCAAAGTTTTCGCCATTGACCTCAATGCATTTCCTTATTGCTTTATTAAAATATTGTCTCGCTCAAAATAATATATCCTCTTGGTTTCTTATAAAAGTACCTAACCCCTTCGTGAGTTTTTTCTGCAAGGTCCTCGCGTCTTCTTTGTAAACTAAATATTTCAAGACCCAAAAGTGAAATTCTAGCGGATTCAGGTCGGGACTACTAGCGGGCCAACAAAAACCCTTACCGCGAAGTATCCACCTATCTGGAAAACGCCCTTTCAAGAAGTTTCGAACCGCTAAAGGATATTAGGCTGGTGCGCCATCGAGCATATACCAAATATGTTGCCCTTTGTCTAGTAGAAGTCTAAGTCTACTTAGATTACTAAGTAATACATTAGAAGTATTTGCATATATTGTTTGATTAACGACGAATATATCGAAACCGAGGTAGTTTATCAAATTTTCTATTTAAATTCCGGCTACTTTTGTACATAAAAAAGTTGTTGTAAAAAAATCAGCTACCAACAGCGCGTTTATCCTCGAATTTCTCACCACCAAATACCCCAGATTTCAACTTTTTACACAATTTCAACTAAAACTGCATAACTTATATAATAAATTTAAAATTAAAAAACGAACTTTAACGCCCTGTATATCATAAACGAGCGACATTTTACCAAGGTATGTTTGGTTAAACAAAACGTTTTGAAGTGTAGAATCTCCACTTACTCTATGTCGCATTCATTACGGTCCGCCCTGTAGAAGAATATGCAGGACATTCTTTTTCAAATTAAAAAGTTGCTACAAATTACAAATAGATCTGGCAACACTGCCACGATACGTATATTTTTAAATGATAGATCGCAGCTCCATATATCAGCCCATAAAATTTCAAAAATGTATCTTGTTTTATTCTTCAGATACTTTTACGTGCCATCGAAGGTAGAATACCCTGTATAAGATAAGGGTTTCTTTTACTCAACCCCCAACTAAATGGTGCCGAGACGAGACGAGATTAACAACAACAAGACGAGAAAATAAATTTTGAAAATAAGAGTAATAAAACTTTATTAAAATAGGCTGGTTGAAAGCAGTGGGGGGCCATAACGAGGATGCACAGCAAGTCTAGGGTCTGTGATTGTATTGATTCGCTCTACCCCTAAATTACAGGCTAAAATTATTCTGCATCGTTTTTCTATGAGCAGCTTTTTTTATATTCTTGTGAATAAACTGCTCGCCAAAAAGAACGCCAAACGGTTTTTTTGACATGATATTTAAATGTCAGTCGTTCTGACATGTCTTAACTGATTTGAATAAACTTTTCGGATTCTAAATCTTGTTTCATCTAGAATTAGTGGCGGGGAATGCTTTGTTCTCATTAATTTTTCCGGGTTATACAGTGTGGGTGTAAAAAATTAAAATTTTCAACAAGCTATATTTTTTTAAAGACATTTTTTCCTTGCTATTTATTAGGTATTTTGATTTTTGAACTCGAAGTCAATAATTCGGAACATTTTTTGGCAGCTTTTTGTTTACTTTACTGTAACCCAAGTAGCGTTAGTTTTTCTAAATAAACAGCTGATTTTAGGCAAACGTGATGAAATGTGCAAATTTATAATAAGCTAATGCCACATTTCTATTGTTGATGATAAATTTTATTCATTTAAAGCAAATAATTTGTAAACGGGACTTTTTAACTTATAAAAGTGTCCTAAAATAGCATTCGATCTAAATAAGGTCGTATGTAAATGTAAAACTATCAGATATAATTGAATAATTCCATTAAAGGTTTTACTCTAAAATGTATACAGATGTTACTATAAGGTGCAGGGCGCCCCAAGTTCTATTATGTGGAGTGCACAGAGCAGGCGGGTAGCCAGAGGGGGTCCTGGGGGTCTGGAAACCCCCCGAAACTTTTAACCTTTTGGACCCCCCTAGGAAAATCTGAAATCTATAGGATTTTTTTTAAATATTTGACCATAGTAAAATTTGAATTAGCAGACATTTTTGTTTGAAACTGAATGGAAAATGGCAATAAAAAGCTAGTCATATGATTTATCATACTCATCAAATTTAACAGTTTTATATAATAAAAAATGTTTCTTTTTTTTAACTTAATGCTTTTTCACTTAAGTGACATAATGTGCGCAAACCTGAATCGAACTATCACCGCATTTTTATTTATAACATCGTTGAAGAAGGATTTTCAATTGCTTCCATAGGCTACTTTATAACTTAGACTTTATTTAGTTATTTCAGTAGTTTAACAGAAATATATGCTTAATGATTTCATCTACAAGATAAAGTTTAAAATAAAAGAATTATTGAGAAAATGCGTGTATGTGATACATTTTTAAAAAATAGATAGTTTAGTTCAGGTTTGCTAACATTCGGTTAGGTGAAATAGCATTAAGTTAAAAAAAATCATAAACATTTGATGTGAAACGTTGCTATGAAAATTTAGCACATAAGTGGAAAAATAAAAAAAGAAGCAAGTTTTTTCCTTTACGGTTTTTCAATTTTTCAAAAATGTCAAATTTGACATATATGATAAATAACCTGACTTTTTTTTATTGTCATTTTGCACTAATTCGTAAGCAACAACTTTCTGCTAACTCAAATTTTAAAAAAGATACTCCCGTACCGTTAATCAAATTAACCAAATGTTGGATAGCTTTACAGTTACATATGACCTTACATAGATCTGTCTGCATCCGTTAAAAAATCCCACTAAAAAACTTTATTTTGAAAATGAACCAAAGTTATCATTAACAACGGAAATGTAGCATTAGCCAATTATAAATTTGCATATTTTCATATTTTTTTCCTAAAATTAGCTGTTTTTCAGAAAAAAATAACGCCACTTTTGTTACAAGGCAGTGAACCAAAAATTTTCAAAAATATTCCGAGATATCCGAGGCTTCAGAATACAAATACATAACGAGGTAAACATCTCTTTAAAAAAATACACTTTGTCGAACATTTCACATTACCCTCTTTACCACCCTGCACAACGCTAAAAAAAATTAATGCTACAAAAGTATTCCTAGCTGCTGATTCTACATGAAACAAGCTTTCAGAATCCGAAAAGTTTTTTCGAAGCGGTTAGTAAATATCGGAACGACCGATATTTAAAGATAATATCAAAAAGACCTGTTGCCGTACTTTTTCACGAGCAGCTTAATTATAGATCTGGGCACGAAGAAGAAGAGGCAGAGTCGCACACAAAAATTGCGGTAGAGGAAGCGGATGATGGAGAACAAAACGAAGGTAAGACATTTTAGAATTTAATTTGTTGTTATTCCTTTTTAAGCTTAGGTATGGAAGACATTTGAGAGAAACAAAAAACCATAAAGATCTAGTAGGAAAACTTTCACGGCTGGAGTCAATTAAGAAATCATGGTTCTTGGGTTTAGACCGTGTCAAATTGGAATGAATTTCCGACATTTCGCCCGCGATTGCAAAAGGCATATTCAGGAATCTTCAGCGCATAAGATCAAAACACTGAATAAGCTCCGATGAGCAGAGTTCTAATAAACTAGTCAATACTTATAATACATCATTAATTTTTAACGTTAATTTCAAATGCATATATTTGTGATATTATTCAACCGATTTTAACAAAGTTTTTTTTCCTGGTGGGTCAGTCCTTCTCCTTTCTGAAGCCCTAGGCAAAATTTTATAAACCAAAATTTAATATGATTGCCAAAAAGACACGGGGCATGCAGATTTAAATTTTTGATATGCTACAGAAACGTAAAGTTTTACTGTACCACATCACCAAGTTTGAAACTTTATAATTTTTAATAGAGGGTGAATAAAAAGTTATACACTTTAAACCATAACTTAGATATATGGTTAATTAAAAATATACTTAGCCATTAAACATTTTTGAATACCTAGATATGTACTCCTAATTTTAACTTTCCTAAACAGTGTTGCCAAATTTAATAATGTATTTGTATTATTATTTTTTATTACTTGGTATATCAAGAAAAAAGACGCTAATTTCAGATACCATCACATTGTTTAAACATTTGGCGAGTACGTATAGTACGAGTAGTATTACGATGGCATACAGTAGCTCTAAAATTAGCTTTACTTCTCTTTTACTGAATGTGTATATACCAAGGCATAAAAAAAATAATAAAAATAAATAATCTGGTAAATAATTAAACTTGGCAATACTGTTCAAGGAAATTAAAATTAGGAGTACATCTCTAGATATTCGAAAATGTTCAATGGCTAAGTGTATTTTTAATTAACCAGTTATGGTTTAAAGTGTATATCTTTTTATTCACCCTTTATTAAAAATTAAAATTTCAAACTTAGTGATGTGGTACAGTAAACCTTGACGTATCCATAGCATATGAAAAAATAAAAACTGCATGCCCCGTTTCTCTTTAGTAGCCATGTTAAATTTTGGTTTATTTACAAGCTCATGTAATTTTTAATTTTCCCGGTACAATACAACAACATTTTCGACTCTGCCTAGGGCTTTAGAAAGTAGGAGATCTGACCTATTAGGAAAAAAAAGTTTGGTTAAATCGGTTGAATAATAACAAAAATATATGCATTTGAAATTAATGTTAAAAATCAGTGATGCACTATAAGCGTTGACTAGTGTATTTATACCCAACCTGGACCAATCAACACGAGTCATGATTGGTTTTCACGTATGATGTAGCACGTAGCTCTCGTCCCTATTGAAATTTTCTTTGCTTGATGATTTTAATAAATTCTCTTATTTTCCGTTTCTAGTAACCCGAATCTGATGCAAAAACCTTGGTATATTTTATATTATTTCACATTAATCGTTAGTCCTGTTAAGTGCAGGTGTTCAGCGACAGCGAATTGAACAATTTGTTTTTCACTTACAGATTTTCCATGTTCCCTTAGTCTAGTAGATCAGATGATTTCACCGAAATACCATTTACTGCAAGAACAAGGAATTTTATAAACAATAAGCAATTTCATATTTTGTGACCTTAAACATTGCTCAATCTTTTTGGATTATTAATTATTATTGAGTATTAAAGATTATGCTAATTTTATCTGTGGGACCTGAATTAAAGGCAAAATTGCACTACTTGATGGTTGAGTATTCAATACTGGCTGAGGCTATTTAATCGAACGCCTAATATCTTTAGTGCAATATCGATTTGAGTTTAAAGCTTCAGTTAATTTTTCTGTCTCGTTCGGAATTGAATTGGCATCATATATTGACATCAGAGATATTTTTGAGATGGTAAGAACTAAAATTTACGTACATATTCGATGCATCGATTTCCTACAAACATTATGACCTAGGATGTCGTTCTCTTTCTTTTGTACTAACACATCAAGGAAGGGAATGTTACCATCTGACTCAATTTCCATAATTAATTTTATGTTAGATTGTTGTTGGTTTAGATGATTTAAAAATATAATTAAATTTTCTTCTTCATAAAATCATATTGCAAAAGTATCACGGCATATCTAAACACAGGAGATAGTGCAGATCCTGTAGCAGCGCCCGAGGTTTCTAATAAAAAGTTCCATGGAAAATGAAATAAACGGACATTAAGCATTCCCTTATCAATTCTATTAAGATTGATTTGAGGTTTTTAGGTTCAAATGTGTTGGACATTGTAGAAATTGAATCGTCAATAGGCACATTTGTAAACAAAGATTCAACATCAAAACTGACTAAAATATAATCGGGATCTGATGTAAAATCTTTGGGCTTGATGATAAATTCTTTAATTTTCCGTTTATAATAACCTGAGACTGATGTAAGAACCTTGGTATTTTTTTACATTGTTGATGTGCCTAGTAGACCCAGATCGTCCAGTTTCACCTATATACACATTACCGCAGGAACAAGGAATTTTATAAACTGCTTCTTGTTGCAAAGAATTTGGTGATATTAAGCATTGCTCAATATTTTTGTGTCTATTAAAGATTGTGCCAATGTTAGATCTTCGTAGAATTCTTGCAATTTTATTTATGGTATCCTGAATAAAAGGTTAAAACTGTACTATTTGATGGTTGAGAATTCAATACTACCTGAGGTCTGGGATTATTATAATACCCAATCAAATGTCTAATTTTGTAAGTGCAATATCTGCTCGACTTTAAATCTTCAGTCAGATTTTCTGTTTCGTTCGGAATTGAATTGAATTATTCCAGTAGAGGACATAATAGCGATCCGCAGCAGGGATCTTGGGCTGCAACATTTATTCGACTCGTCGAATTCTTTAATATTTGCAATGACAATTTTTTGCCCGCATATTTTCTCTAGCCCACGACGGGTGCATCAGACTTTAGAGGATAACATCCGAAAACTACCCCAAAAACAGGCAGATTCAGTTCGATATAACCGTGATAATACTTTACAGCCCTAAAGCACCAAAATCCAACTTGTCAGCCGCAGAAAGAACAGCCATAAAGAGTCTCAACGACAAAGAAGATTTTATAGTTCTATCTGCAGATAAAGGAAATGTATCGGTGATCATGGACAAGAACAACTACGTACATAAAATAGAGACATTACTTCAGGATGACAGCTGTAAGACAATACGAATGAATCGAACTAAGAAAATGGAAGGAGAATCTGCAGACTTATCAGGGTTTTGGATTTGCCAGACCTAGAGAAGAAAATATCCAAAAATAAATAAAGCCATTGTACCGTTACGTCCTAATATGTGCAATAGGTTCACTATCTTACGAAATAGATACATATTAAGCCAATATATTAAGCCCTTTTACAGGACGACCTAATTCTTATATCAAAAACTTGGTGATATTTTAGTCAGTTTTGATGTTAAATCGCTGTATACAAATGTGCCTATTTCTATAATTTCTGACATATTTCAACATAAAAATGTCAATCCGATCTTAATCGAATTGATAAGAGAATGCTTAATTCCATATAATTCATTTTTCAAGGCACTTTTTATGAAGAACCTCGGACGCCGCCATGGGATCTCCACTAACTCGTGAGGTAGTGAACATCTTTATGGAGGCTTTCGAGGAAACTACTGTAAGCACTGCTCCTTTACAACCTAAATGTTGGTATAGATATGCCGATGATACTTTTGTAATATGGCCCCATGAAGAAGAAAATGTACCTATATTTTTAGATCATCTAAACCAACAATATTCTAATACAAAGTTCAGTATGGAAATTGAGTCAGATGATGCCATTTCCCATCTTTGGTGTGATAGTACAAAAAAAGGAGAACGACACGAGGTCATACTGTTTATTGGAAATCGACGCATACGAATATATACTTAAATTTTAGTTCTTGCTTAGTTAGACTTAGACAATTTATCAGTCTGAGGTCAATATGTGATGCAAATTCAATTCCGAACAACAAAGAAAAACTGACTGAAGCTTTAAAATAAAACCGATATTGCACTGAATATGTTAGGCCTTCGATTGGGTACTATAAAAATCCCAGACCTCAGCCAGTATTGAATACTCAACCATCAAGTAGTGCAGTTTTGCCTTTTATTCAGGTATCACAGAACAAAAAGATTGGACAAAACTTAAAGTCACCAAAAGATGTAATGCCCAATACAAAAAGAATGAGTTTATAAAATTCCTTGTTTCTGCGGTAAAGAGTATATAGGTGAAACTGGGCGGTCTATGTCTACTAGACTTAAGGAATATAAAAGATGCGTAAGTAAAAAACAATTTGTTCAATCCGCTTTCGCTGAACACCTACAAAGGTCGCACGATTAATGTAAAATATGCCAAGGTTCTTGCATCAGTCTTGGGTTGTTGGGGCATTGTAACCCCTTCAAATTTACTTCGTTATTATAAACATTTTTTTTTGCTCTTACAATTGACTATATTCATATACAGCAAAAAATATATTTACTTAGGATATTTTAAATATTTTTATTCATATACCTATTCATAATATATACAACGTTTGGCTTATCAGTCGAGTATATCTTAGTATAGTGATTTTAGAGTTGTTGATTTTGTCTTGCGTGAATTTGTTTTTAGTGTGAAGGGTAAATTAGGGTGACTGCACGATTGAATTTTAAATATCATGTCAGTGTTAAATACATTTAAAATAGGTCATTTGAATGCTCGGTCACTTTCCACGGGGTTTGATCATCTTTGTGCTTTGATTGAGGACAATCATTTTGATGTGTTTGCAGTTACAGAAACTTGGTTAAAAAATAACATCTCCTCTGACCAAGTCAATATACCAGGATACAAATTTTATAGATTGGACCGCGAAGGTAGAGGAGGGGGCGTGGGTATTTATGTGCGTTCTGATATTGGAATTAAATCAAAGGTTGTTTTTAGTGACTTTCTTAATTCAAGTGACGTTGAATTTTTATTTTTGGAGTAGCAAATTGGTAAGTTGAAGTTGTTAATTTGTTGTTTTTATAGACCCCCTGCCAGGAATTTTCACGCCTTTATAAACGACTGGGAAAATATCTAGTCTTATGTAACTCCACAACACGAAAATATCTTGTTTCTGGGAGATGTAAACATAGATCACCCCTATAATAATTGTTTTTCTGAATGCATGAAGTCACATGACTTCATTTAGATTATAAACGAACCTACCCGCATAACGCCAATAACTTCAAGGATAATTGACGTCATTTATACTAATAATATGGAATACATTCATTGCTTTGGTACTTTAAACGCCGATCTAATATCCGATCATAGGGACGTTTTTTGTAACATTTAGCATTCACTGCGACGCCCAGGTCCAAAATTGATAACTCATCGAGATTTTAAGACCTTTTCGCTTAACACTTTTTCAATAGACTTACGTACGATCCGCTGGGATGATATTTTTTACATGAATGATATTAATGAAAAAATTTTCATTTTCATAATAAACATGCCCCTTTTAGGACCGCTAAAATAACAAAAAAATACGCCCCATGGATAACACCTACTATCAAGAAGGTTATGAGGGATCGAGATAAACATCTTAGTAAATTTAAATTAACTAAAAATCTAAATGACTATGCAACATATAGACAACTGCGTAATATGGTGTTAACATTAATTAGGCGCGAAAAAAGCACATATCTAAAATATATTTACAGTAACGATGACTCTAAACAATTGTGGCAGGCCCTTCGAAATTATAATATTCATTCAAACAACAGGGATAGTATTCCAAATATTCTAAGGGACCCTGATAAAATCAATCAATATTTTATTTTAATATTTTCTAAGCAAAACAGTTGTATTGAAAACACTTCCTTTTTTAATAATTATAAGTTTAATGATGAATTTGTCTTCGATTTTAAATTAATGGAAATTAATAATGCTGTCAAGATAGTCAATGCCCTAAAAAGTAACGCACAAGGTTCAGATCTTATAAGTGCCAAAATGCTTAAGTTTTGTTTACCGATAATTAGTAAACATATAACTCATATAATTAACTGTTGCTTGGAAACGGGTTATTTCCCGGCTTGTTGGAAAACTTTTTTAATTTTACCATTACCTAAAATAAAAGACCCTGCGTCTTACATGGATTTAAGACCTAAGTATTCTTCCGGCCCTCTCAAAGGTAATTGAAAGAGTTGTGTTTAATCAGTTGTATAAATATTGTTCGAATAATAAAATTTTGAACCCATTACAGTCGGGTTTCCGTAAAGGCCACAATACCACTACGGTCTTGCTTAATGTAGTTGATGATATTTATAGATCAGTGGATAACAACAATGCAACGATTTTGATTCTTTTAGACTTTTCGAAAGCCTTCGATACTCTTGACCATGCTTTGCGATCTGCAAAACTTGGATATTATGGCCTCAACTTGACCGCTGTAAATTTTTTTTAAGAACTATTTGAGTGGAAGATATCAGAGCGTTGTGGTGAGAGACATGGTATCTGGGTGGGCGCGGATTGACTCTGGGGTGCCGCAGGGGTCTAAAACTATGTGAAAGTTTAGTTCTTCCTAGGATTAATTACGCATATCTAGTATATTTCTCCTGTTTGGATAAGCTAACGGCAAACAGAATACAAAAAATCATAAACACTTTTAGATTTGTTTGTGGTCTTCGAAAATATGACCCTATTACAGATAAATTTAATGAACTGGAATGGCTCAAGGTTGATAATTTATTCAAACTTTCAATGTCTGTTTTTTTATATCGCTTGATTGAGAGCTCTACGCCTACCTTCGTGAGAAAATCAATTTAGGTCAAATCTTCACGATATTCCACTAAGACACGTCTACAGAATGTCTCTACCTCGCTTTCGTCATGCTTTGTTTAAGAAATCATTTTCGTACAATGCCCCATCTGTGTTTAATATGTTAAGTGATCATTATTTGAATGCTACCTCTTTATTAAACTTTAGGAGGGTGACCAAAAATTATTTGCTTAGAATGTAAAATTCAGAAATATTGTGCAGTCCCTGTGATTTGAGCTAGGTGAGCTAACGGATTATCTTTCCAATTTTCGCTTTGTTTTTTTTTCGGTCATTTGTTCTATCGCATGATTATATCTGTGAAACTATATATTATGTGTGTATCTGTGCATATTTAACATGCTTGTCGCATGTAAATATTCATATTATTTTAATAGATTTATTATTACTTTTTATTAATTAAACTGGTTAAGTAGAGTAGCTAATAAAGCTAAACTTCGCAATTTTTTGTATTTATGCAAAAATAAAGACATATTATTATTATTATTATTATTATTATTATTATTATTATTATTATTATTATTATAAACGGAAAATTAGAGAATTTATTGAAATCATCAAGCACTCTGAAAATTTCAATAGAGTGCTAAATCACGTGTGGAAACTAATAATCACAGTTACGGTCAATGAGTACAGGTCTGGTGTAAATAAGTGTTCACCAGAACTCAGTCAGTGTTTCGATCTCGTGCAGTAAAGATTCCTGAGGTTGCTTGGAGCAATTGCAGGCGAAACGTCGAAAATTGGTTCCAATTTGACACGGTCTAAACCCAAGAACCATGATTTCTTAACCATAAAGATCATTTTCAGACGATGAGGGAGACGAGGAAGAAATGGTAGTCCCGAAAGAGTCGGCACGGCCTCGCCGCCTGTCTGAGGTCACTATTGTTAAGAAAATCAAGCCGATTCCGAAAGGCACAGCCTTTTTTATATTTTCTTATAAGAACAGGTACGCCTTACTGAACGGAACATAGCTGCAGAATGTGTTTTAGTGTTACTAACTGTCTTCGTTTTCTATGAATTAACAATGAGGTAACTGCAGTGCATCCACATAACCAATGTTGTTTTATCCATTAAGCGGTGTAAATGGCCGCTTAGGGACCCGATGCGGACAAACCTCTTTTTACAGGGTGAGGATTTTAAAGTGTTACATCGGATACTGATACCGAAACACTGTTAAAAAATTAATAAGGTAATAAGGAGACTAGGGAACATATTTTAAAATGTTTTTGACATTGACCTCTGCTTATTTTGAAGGACCGGTGTCACGTTATAAATGCCATTTGGAAAGGTAATAATTTTATTTCGACTTTCCGTAAAGAGCTGAGTATGTATGTAGAAAATCGTTGTATTGCACAGTTATTGTTCACTAAATAATTGTTTGAATTAAATAAAACTACTTATTCCTGCTTTTCTAAATCGTTGTCATTCTTTGTGAAATAGTCTTGACGAATACTACTCGAAAGAAAATTTTGCAGTGAAAATTTTTGTCTTGTTTTATTCAAGTTTGTTGATATTTGGCAATTTCGCTCATGACCATTTTTTTGTTGAAAAATGTCATTCGCGAAATTACTCAGCAACAAACTTTCATAACAAAATTTTCTCTCTTGTAGTATTATACCTAAGAAACCAACTTTTTGCTCCATGTTAACTTTGGTTAAAAACGGTTTTTTTTTACTGCGAAATGATTATGCAAGTTGCAGTTTTATTTATATGGGATCTGGCAATTCTGATAAAACTAATATAATAAATAAACTATATTTGTTTAGTAATTTCCACTAATTTATTTCCTTTTGACAGCTGTTTCGACACACTGTGCTTTTTCGAAAACCAACTTAAGACTGATACTAAAACAACAATATTATTTAACGGTAATAAAAGAGTCTACCTACCTAACCCTAGCAGATTTTGGCTATAAAGATTTAACAGTGGGGAACCGTTTAGGTCTATTTGATCGTTCAATAAAATATTATGGTTTTTCCTCTTATTAATTTCTAGACTTTCCAAGAAATTTAACTTGAAACTTTTATTGGCTGAATGCAACGTTTTAAATTCATTATTAAAATTATGATTTTTTTCTAATAAATGTTTTGCATAATTAGAATCAGTTTTTTGTTTAATATATGATGTTTTGTGTCATTTGATACATTTATAAAAAGATCTATCCGTTTTACCAATATATTATGTTTTTTCGTAAGAACCACATTTTAATTCATATACCCCTGATTTTTGGTCCTTATGTATATTAGACTCGTTATTCTTAATATATCTACCTAAAGTATTATTGGTATAAAAAGCTACTTTATGATTTGTTTTTTAAATATATTTCTCTATTTTAGTGCTAATTTTTCCGGTATATGTTAATGTGTTAAACTTAATATTGTCTTTTGTATTGAAATTAGGATAAACACTAGATGAGCACTTTTTTATATTGTTTTTTGTTTACAATTTTGTCTATTATGGTTGCGTCATAACCATTATTAACTGCAATCTGTTTTATAATATTAAGTATCTTGTTAAAAATTTTTGTTGACAGACGTACATTAATTAAACGATGTACAAAACTATGAAAAGTTGCCATGCTGCTTATGTGTGAATAGGTGGTTTGATGTATTATGTATTGTTATATCTGCATAGGATGGTTTATGATAAATTTCAAAATCGTGTTTATTATTGAAGTTTCTGATTTTTAAATCTAAAAAGTTTATGGACTTGTTTTGTTCTAATTCTAAAGTAAATCTTATATTTTTATGTAATTTATTAATAGCATTAAGAAAGAGGATAAGTTGTCTCTCTGTGCCAGTGAAACAAACCAATATATCGTCAACGTGTCTGTACCAATAAATAAACTTGTCTCGTACAGAGTGATTATCTATTATTTGTTCTAAGTTATTAAAAAATATTTGAGCTAAAATAGGACTTAACGGGTTACCCATTATTAAACCTTCTTTTCTTAAATAGATCGAGCCATTAAATTCAAACTAATTTTGATCAAGGCACACTGCCAACAAATCTAATATGTCATTCTTAACAATAGGGTTGACTTTGTTTTTTAATAGCAAATTGTCCACTAAGTTCATAGCTTCAACATGGGGATACTGGGAAATAGGTTTTGCACATCCAAAGAAATTAAAATAGCGTTATTTGGAATTGTTATATCTTTAACATTATTAATTAATTCAAGGCTGCTTTTATACTATATTCAGGCTTGAAGTTACAAAATGTACTAATAATTTCTATTAATTTTTTAGATACCCGGTGTGCTGGATCTGTTACATACGACACTACTGGCTGAATGGGCATATTGTTTTTTTGTAACTTAATAAAAAAAATTAGCTTCGGTGCTTGTGGGTTCATCAACGTTTAACTGTATTTTATTTTGTCACTAAATAAATTAATTTCTTTGATTGCATTTTTAATAATTTTTTGAAATATACCTGTCTGATCGTTATCCATTTTATTAAAGTTTTCAGGATTTAGAAAATCTATAGTTTTTTTCAGCGCAATAACATTTTTTTCTTTATCCGCCATAGTGAATATAATATTATTTTGTACAATTTTTTCTCTAATATTTTTAACTATAATAAAATTATTTGAAAATTGGCCAGCAGACAAATCTAAAGGTTCTGAAATAATTGATTTTGCTGTTATGTGCTTTTCCGTGACATTGCCTACATTGTTAAGAGCTAGTTCACAGTCAGCGCCTCAAGGCGCTTAAGCTATGAACTGTGAAAGTGGATAATTTGCTATTAAAAAAATGAACCCTATTGTTAAGAATGGCATATTAAATTTGTTGGCAGTGTGCCTTGATCAAAATTATTTTGAATTTAATGGCTCGTTCTATTTAAGCAAAGAAGGTTTAATAATGGGTAACCCGTTAAGTCATATTTTAGCTGAAATACTTCTTGATAACTTAACACAAATAATAGATAATCGCCCTGTACAAGACAAGTTTATTTATTTGTACAGATACCTTGACGATATTTTCGCTCGTTTCACAGGCACAGAGAGACAACTTAACCTCTTTCTAAATTCTATTAATAAATTACATGCAAATATAAGATTTACTTTAGAATTAGAACAAAACAAGTCCATATTTTAGATTTAAAAATCAGGAACATTAATAATAAACACGATTTTGAAATTTATCATAAACCATCCTATACAAATATAACAATACATAATAGATGAAACCCCATTCACACATAAAATGGCAGCTTTTCATAGTTTTGTACATCGTTTAATTAATGTACCTCTGTCAACAGAAAATTTCAACAAGGAACTTAATATTATAAAAAAGATTGCAGTTAATAATGGTTATGATGCAACCATAATAGACAAAATCGTTAATAAAAAACAATAAAAAAAGCACTCAACTTCGTTTATCCTAATTACAATACAAAAGACAATATCAGTTTAACACATTAACATATACCAGAAAAATTAGCACTAAAATAGAGAAATATCTTAAAAAAACAAATCATAAAGTAGCTTTTTGTGCCAATAATACTTTAGGTAGATATATTAAGAATAACAAGTCTAATACAAATAAGGACCAAAAATCAGGGGTATATGAATTAAAATGTGGTTCTTGCGAAAAAATATATATGGGTCAAACGGGTAGATCTTTTTATAAACGTATCAAAGGACACAAAACATCACATATTAAACAAGAAAATGATTCTAATAATGCAAAACATTTATTAGAAACAAATCATAATTTTAATAATGAATTTAAACCGTTGCATTCGGCCAATAAAAGTTACAAGTTAAATTACTTGGAAAGTCCAGAAATTAATAAGAGGAAAAACTATCATATTTTATAGAACGATCAAATGGCCCTAAACGATTCCCCACTGTTAAATCTTTATAGCTAAGACTATGGGGTGAACCACCAATAATTTATGCCATTTCCATAGTTTGGCATTGGTCTCATTGCAAAATTCTTTCTTTTCATCAAGTGCAGATAGTATCACTCGGTTTTGGTTCAATTTGTTTGTTTTGCCTATTATTATCCGTTCATAAACACTGAAAATGGTACGCCAAAGACGTGCGGTTGGATACTTGTAGAAATAATTTAAGTTTAACGAAATTTTATTTTAACAAAATAAAAATTATATATAATATTTACATAATATATAGATACAATAACTATTATTTTATACTATTAAGCGAAAATAAAATTATAATAGGTTATACTCTTCGACATCTGAGGAATTGTCATCACCGCTTGACATTATAATAATTAAAGGGTCGACCATCTGATCGATCAGGTTGTCAAGATCCCACATTTTCTCCTCCTGTTCAATCACATGCTGGACTACTTTACGCCAGTTCTCTAGTGTCACTACCTTAATGGCTTGATCAAACAGTAGCTTAACATCTTTCATATGAAATGTCGTGTTTTATCTTCCTAAAAATCCTTTCACTTGCGCCCATATAAGTTCTATAGGATTTAATTCGCAATGATATGGCGGTAAGCGCAGCATAGTTACATTATATTTGTCTGCTATATCTTCCACAGCATATTTAATAAAAAGATTTTTGTGTACATTTGCTATGGCTAGTAGTTCTTTCATTATCAAACTGGGTTCAAACTCAATACCTTTGGTAGTTAGCCAGTCGACAATTTCTTGTTTTCTTCAAGATAAAGTTAATGTCCTCTCTATGCGCCGTGATTGATAGCTTGCGTTATCCATAACCACTACCGAATCAGCCAAAAGATATTTTATGATTTCACCAAAATAGACTTTGAAAACATCCGAATTCATGTCCTCATGGGTAATCTTCCATCCGGCATGACTGAAAAGTTAGCAAACCTTCTTTTAAAAATCCCTCTTCGCTTCCAATGTGTGCAGTTTTTAATCTTCCCTTGTCCCGAAGGCAGTTTACTGCCTGTTGACAGGCCTTCAATGAAAGCTTGGCGGGCACTGGTTATATTTTTGTCTTGCCACATTTTTTGTACTATATAAACGTTATTGATTCATGATCCACAGGAAACAATTTCCTCACTTTCCAGTAAAAGTGCTTTCCGGTTATGCTTTTTCCAGGCAAGTTGTTAATAAGAGTTTTCTAGGTATCAAAGGAGTATTGTCATATTGGCCAAGCTTTATCAATATTTTATCTAGAGTGTGTATTTATTTTTTTAAATAAAAAGGGTGAACTTTTCTTGGATTTGCACACTTGGTGTTTTCATCAAGGACTTTTGCTGGTCTTCGTGGAATTTTCTTGGGAGATTCCATTGACATGCTACCTTTCTCTCCTTTCTAATTTGAAAACGGTGGACTTTCCAATTCCAGTCATTGTGGAACATCGTTCAACAATTTCTTGTACAGGGTGTCCCATTTTCGTAGGTTTTACGGGGTTTCCAGCTTATGAGTAGAGATAGAGAGATGCGGTTTTCGCGACACCGTGCTACTTTTCGATGAAACTAAAGAGGCCGTAAACAGATTTGCCCTAACCATTTTAGTTTCCGTGCTACAGGGTGATTTTGAAAATTTGTCATTTTCGGACACCCCCTGTAACTCAGCTATCGTAAAATATATTTAAAATGTTTCAACTGGTATTTATAGATTTTTTCACGTAGAATTCAGTGGCGTACTCAGATTTTTGCTGAGAGTCATAGTTTTTGACATATTGGCATAACCTACTATTTTTTAAATGGGACACCCTATATATTATTTTTTCATCTTATTCTTCGTGTCGAGAGCTTTTCAAAAACATACCATAAGTCATATTTATTTTTATAAATAACATGAAAAAATGCATTTTTCTTTAAACGGATTTATGGCATAGCAGATCAATCGAAATAAGAGAAGGTGGCTGTGGAGCCATGGAAAAAGTTAACAAATATTTATTAACGAAATAACAAAGTAACAGCATCAGAAAAAATTAGGAAGTAGGTAAAAGGTAATAATTATAATTTCATTAAAACTACAAATATTGTTCAAATTGTAGACCATTATGTGTCCTACAAGTGTGACAAACTTTAAAAATTCTTTTTAATGCATTTTCTATTGTAAATGACTGTCTTTGTAACTCTGCAAAAACGTTTTCGGTGGCCATTCTTAGTTGTTCTAAGTTTTCGTATCGCCTTACATAAACCTTGTTTTCTAAATAACCCCACAAAAAGAAATCTAAAACTGAGAGGTCAGGGGATCGTGGTGGCCATCGAACAGGTCCGTGTGTTCCTATCCATCTTCCAGGAAAATGGTCGTTAAGCCAGTTTTGACTTATTCTGGCATTGTGGGCTGGAGCTCCGTCTTGCTGGAAATAAATCCTATTTAGTTGAGCCAAGGGAACATCATCCAAAATTCCTAATGCGTCTTCTAGGATTCGCACGTAACCAATCGAATTCAGATTTCCTTCATATATTTGGTAAACTATTTTTCGGTTGAAAATAAAACAGAAGACATTGAATCCAAATCTGCCCTGACGCTCCCTAGGAAAAATAACATGGTTGTTTTCTTGACTCCAAAATCGCGTGTTGTGTCTATTTAAAATCCCTGAACTAGTAAAATGTGCCTCGTCTGACCAAATAATCTTTTTTTCAAAATCGATATCTTCTGCCTTCATATTTATAAACCAATTGCAGAACTCCAATCTGCGCTCTGCATCACCAGGATGCAGATGATGCACAAGTTTGTATTTATAGGGTTTGAATTTGTGCTTTTTCAAAATTTTCTGCACTTTGGTTTTCGGTACACCCGCCTCTTCGTCTATTTTCCTGCAAGATGTTTCAGGAGCTGTCTGAACGAGGGCTAAAACGTTGACCTCAGATTCTTCGTTGTCTTTATTGTAAGTTCGCGATCGAGGCTTGTTAAAAGATCCATATTGGCAAAGATTATTTTTAATTTTTTGAAAAATTCTATTTTCTGGTTGTCTTCTCTCGGGATATCTAAGATAAAATAAAGCGAACCAATAAAGTCAAAATGCAGGAAGATAAAAAAGAACTAACCTGTTCAGATAAAGCTCTGCCGCCTGATCTGCATCTTCATTAGACAATATAAAACACGCGTTCATATCATATTTCTCAAAATATTGAAATTTTTGATTCTGAGCCATATTAAAAACAATAATTATAATAGACGTCAAGAAAAATTTAAACGCAATAATGCCAAAAATGACAGCAGTAATGGCTGCCTGATCATATTTTTGTTGGCGTTGCCATGGCTACCACAACCACCTTCTCTTATTTCGATTGATCTGCTATGCCATAAATCCGTTTAAAGAAAAATGCATTTTTTCATGTTATTTATGAAAATAAATATGACTTATGGTATGTTTTTGAAAAGCTCTCGACACGAAGAATAAGATGAAAAAATAATATATAGGGTCTCCCATTTAAAAAATAGTAGGTTATGCCAATATGTCAAAAACTATGACTCTCAGCAAAAATTTGAGTATGCCACTGAATTCTACGTGAAAAAATCTATAAATACCAGTTGAAACATTTTAAATATATTTTACGATAGCTGAGTTACAGGGGGTGTCCGAAAATGACAAATTTTCAAAATCACCCTGTAGCACGGAAACTAAAATGGTTAGGGCAAATCTGTTTGCGGCCTCTTTAGTTTCATCGAAAAGTAGCACGGTGTCGCGAAAACCGCATCTCTCTATCTCTACTCATAAGCTGGAAACCCCGTAAAACCTACGAAAATGGGACACCCTGTACATTAAAACTACGGTAATCGTGTTTTGTGTAGTCGTGTACATTTAAAATAATAACTTTTTATTCGCTGATAGTGGATACTTAATATAGAATCTTTTTGTTGGAGTCAATGTCTCCGTTTTATTAATATTCTTATAATACTCGATGGCGTAACAGCAAACACTAACATGTTTAAAACAAAATTAAGAAATATTTAATATCTGTGTTTTATTACCTGCCTCCATTAAGTACTAGCCTAGTTTGTATGCATTGAGTAATACACGTAATCTATACAGTATACGTACCTCATACATTCCTGAAACAGACTATAAATAAGATTTCTTTTTGTGGAACTACATTAAGGAAATCCTTCATAAGGAACCTCCAACTACACCTGAGTACATGCAGCAAAGAATCCGCAACGCGTTTCGAAAAATTACACCCGATCTATTAAGAATATTTTTTTTAGAATTGCCAGCCAACTGTCTATTCTTGCATAGCTCTGCTTTAAAGGGTAATACTTAAACGTGAAATATATAAAAAATTTTGCGAATACGAGTATTTTAATTTTACCATAAGGTGCGTCAAAATTTGCCGCTTAGGGTCCGTAAGCTTTTAAAACCGGCCTTGTACACAATTAGGATCGTATAAATGTTTAACATGATGATTTTGCTTTTCACTTCGACATGGTTATTGGCTGCACTATCAGTACCTCATAATTCTTCGCAAGCGGGATGATATATTAACAAAGATAGTAATATGGGTGTCTGAGTTAGCCATCAAAGTTGTCACCGAAACTCGACTAATATTTCAGATGTTGAAACAGGTTGGGAGCTCATACTGGTGTGGGCTGATATCCTGCAGCTATGTTATATAAGAACTTTTAGTAATAAGTGTGATTGTGTGAAGTTGCAGATAATGGAGATGAGGAGGGTGACCATGTTGGGGCGCGACCACGGCGCATGTCCGAAATAAAACAAAACTCGCAGAAATTACCGATTCCCCCTGCTTCGTCTTTCTTCGTGTTTTCTCCGACGAACAGGTGAAAAAAATGAGAGTAGCAATGGTGCCCCCTTAGGTCTCAGTGTGTTGCTTGCCCCTTGTTCCGGCACTGTAGTGTGGTCTCGCACCGACCAGATTAGTGCGAATCCGAGTTCCAACCCGCGTAGATCTACCCATCAGTGAAGTAGAGAAAGCTGAATGACGATATTGTACTATACATTGTCAGTTTAAATTTTAGTTATATGATCAGTTTATTTCTTATTAGTCAAATCAGCGATTCTATACCTATACCGCCCAATAATGACAAGGGGGACGTAGGGCGTCCAGATTTTTTTTTAAACAAGAATTAAAAAAATCTTTTGGTTGAAACCAAAACAAAAGACCTTTATATACAGGATGTAAATTGATTCGTGTCTATGGGAAATAATTTAACTTATAAATCAGAAAATTCATATAAACAGTAGTCGACAAACGCTTAACGTTTCATTTTCGAGATACAGGGTGTTAAAATGTTGATAATTGTTTAGTTTCTTTGATAAACCTCAGACATTTCTAAAGATTTTTAAATCACACGGTATTCTACGACTATTATCAATAAACCGACTTAATAAGTGCTACGCAAATCTACAGGGTGTAATTTTTTTCCAATTTGCAACCCTTTTAACTCGCCGAACTTGAGCTTAATATTTTAATAAGTTTTTGTTATCCCACATTTGACCTACAGTGTGTACATAATCTATGGATACAATTCATTATTTGCTAAATCAAAAAAATCGGAAAAATCCTTGGACACGCATATAATAATTTTCAGTTGCGCTTTTTTGTGAAAATATTGTATACTACAGGTTAACATTAGGTTTACATTTTATTTCAGATCTGTAATCTCCAAGAAACGGTGGTTGCAAAAACATAAAACACTTATGGTGTTAAGTCGTAGTTACAAGGGGTTTAAACAGTCGTAGTTACAAGAGGTTTAAACAATCTTATAAGAACATTTTATTTTATCATTTAATAACATAAAAAAATAAACTATATATTTAACAAATTGTTGAAATTATTTTCCTTCTTCTGCCTGACAATACTCTAAGCGAGGGTTTCTTCTGAAATATTCCTACACTTTGTTTTTATCTATTTTTAATCTTCAATATTGTCAGATTTTTAAAACAACAGTTTTTATGTAACCCCACAAGAAAAAGTCCAATGGTGTGAGATCCAGGAAACTTGGCGGCCATTTAATAGGTTCACGTCTTCCAATTCACTTATTTAAAAATATATAATTGACATACTGGCTTCTGCTGCACAGTGAGGCGGTGCTCTGTCTTGTTGAGACCATATGTCTTCATCGTGAGCTGCAGGATTATTTCTACTAGGCTATAAGTTAACCAGTGTAGGAAAGATAACATTTTGAAGGAAATGAAGATAATTTTGTCCGTTCACATTGTTTTCAAACAAGTTTGGACCGATAACTTTATTTGTGATTATACCCGCCGAAACGTTAATTTTTTGAAAATATTTTGTATGGTGCTCATGCATCCACTATGTCTGCAGTTTTGCCGGTTTACTTCACCATTCGATTTAAAAGCCTGTTGTGGACATTTTATTCCATAGCCAACAATATATTTATTTTATTCTCTGTCTTGGGAAGATCTTCTACAGAACCCCTTTCTCGGATTTTTTTGGTAAACAACTCCCAAACGGAGCAAAATTATGAAAAAAAAAAATATATATATATATATATATATATATATATATATATATATATATATATATAGAAATCAAAGCGTTCCAGAACGGAATAAAGAATTTGTTGTAAAAATTAGCAGTTCAAAAGTTTAAATTGAATTGTTTGAACACCCTGTAGATTTTCCTAAAACGTATTTGGTCATTTTTTTGAAATAAGTTATAGCATATCGAGTACCAAACTTGATTTAAGAATCTCTAGAAATGTACGAGTAGTACACATAAACGAAAAAAAATATTACCTTTTTTGCACCCCGTATCTGGATTTCGATTCTTTATAAGATAAATCACCTCCCAAAGTTATGGACATTAATTAATTTACACCCGGTATATTATAGTAATGCAAAAATAAAATATTACAGTTATTACACTACTGAACACATACATTACTTAACTAATTCAAAAACCAACTTTCTAGTGATTCTTTCTGGTCTGTCTTGATTGGCAGAGCTTTTTTTTGTTTTTTTTTCCTCTCGTTGAAGGCAGGAAATCTTTTTACGGACACCTGTGGTCCGGTGCCAGCTGTTAGAATCGTACTCTCGCCAAACCAAATCCCCTGCACTGACGCTGACGTACTCATCGCTAGCCCATCTACACTTAAGAAAGCCTCTCCAGCTTAAAACCCTGAAACCACCCCCCAGAAGTCTCGTTTCTTTGAAAGGCCTTCTGCGGTCCAGTGCCTCACAGTAGCACAAAATATGTACAGCGGTCTCATTTTCCCTACCGCAGAATATGCATGTTAGGTCAACATCATATACACCTAATTTACTCAGGTAGTCCTTGACAACCACGTGTCTTGAAAGGGTGCCTGCAATTGCCCTTAACTGATTTCTGCTCAGAAGGAACAGATTTAGATTAAGTATAAGATCAGTTTCCACAATAAAGGTTTTGCTGTTTGTATGTCCTTGTCTACTTTGCAAGGGGACCTTTTGACTATCCGTCAACCATTTGTTTAGCCAGGCTGTACACTTAGATACTCCAAGGACATGCTCTGGTCTGATAAAGGCCTCAGATGAGCCTATTCTAGCAAGCTCATTGGCTTACTCATGACCTTCGACGTCGCTATGGCCTGGAACCCAAAACAACTTGACAGTATTCTGTTCAGCTAACGCACATAGTTCGTCTAATTCATTTTCCCACCCACGTTGGAGTATCGCAAATATTTCTGCCTAAAGTACAGTGGTGGAGAGCCAAGAAATTCATACTTCTCCTCGGCCACTTTCCACAAACCCTAATGCCAGGTCCTTCGTCGATCTCTGATCCGTGTGTAAACCAAACCAATTCATTACGGTGGAAAGACACCCCGTCATCTGACCACACTCTTCGATCTTGGATTACCACCTCAAAGGAAAATTTATAATGATAACTGGGGGGGCCCGTTGTCAGGTAGGTGGTTTCCAACCCTGGTCCCTTAATTAGGTTCTCTGATTTCAACCAATTAACAGTTGATTTTCCAGCCGATGGAGTCCCATTCTCGCCTCCCCCTGGATCACAATGTGCAGAGGTGCGAGAATAACCTCCATGGACGCTGTCTAGAGAGTGCTAAAATGAAAATTGAGACTCTTTCTATGTTTAACTGAAACCCATATTTTATCTTCAATGCAGCTACCTTAGGGAACTATGTAAGTTTTCTCAAAAAAGATAAAACGTAGGAAATAGCAGAAACTTGATAATCCAGTCCTAGTTAAAATTGAAACAGGGGTTCATTAAAGAATTTCCTTTTCAACTCGTCCCTTGTTGTCAAGTTTGTGAATAGTATACGTTCTTCGATTGAGTGACTTACTCATATCTTGATAAGAAATTTTCAATTAATATTTGCAAATGATTGATAAACATTTCTAAGTTTTTTTGCTTTCAGTTTGAGTCCCATAATTCTAACTTTCTGCAAAAAGCCTTTACTTTAACATTCCCGTCCAAAATATGTGTAATATATAAGTATTTTTTGACGAAGAATAATATATCCGGAGTAAAAGTATATGTATTGTTTGTTTATTAAGGTTATTGGAAAGTCTACAGTTTTTCAATAAAACATCACACAACAGAAAACAATAAAATATGAAAAACACTGAATTTCCGATAATCTTAACGAAACAAAACTATTACTCTTACTCGAGACATTTTGTTCTCTGTCGGTAAATAAGTCGATGAAAAGTCGACGAGTTTCAGAGCTACACTGATATCCTCTTAATGTTAAATATTTGCCAAATTAACTTTCGGAAATGTGTCCAGTAGGTTAATTCTATCATAAATAAAGGATTTCGAAAAAAGTTCACCAACTATCTCTTAGCAAAATGCCGTTAGCATAGGGTTTAGTCCAGGATTAAATTCCTTGATAGCAAAGACTTCCTTATGAACCATCCAATATGTATTCTGTTTCGATACCTGCAGATGAGCCTTTCGAATCGCATCGTGGAAGGCAGACCTCTGTGTTTTTGACATAAGTGGTTCCACGTGTTTTGCTGCGTTGTTTCGGGGGGAGCCGTGAGACTCAACTGCTCAGTGTGGAAACTAACGACCCCGCTAGAAAGGGGGCAAACGCTATGAACGTGTAAGGCCTAATTGTTTCTGCATTCTATCCTGTTCGTCTACCCAGTTCTACATATAATATTAGCGTAATAGCCGCTATGAGACAGGAGTCGGAGGGGTTAGGTGATAGCTTGAGAGAATAGGTCATCTCGTGAAACCAATAGTACCCTCAAGGGGCACCTAGTAGAAGCCAAGACGCATTTAAAAAAATAATTTAAAAAGATATTTGTACTGTTCGTAAATGAACTTTTTTATTTTATAAGGTAAAACATTAATTTTGCAGTAGCCAATCGCTTGAATGTTTTTTTTATAATGGAAATGCCATATAAACTCCGCATCCAAAGGGAACGTTCCACTTTCAAACAGTGTTTCGTATTTCCTCAGCTATTGCTTACTTATAACTTTTTCGCCAAAATTTTTAAATACATCACACACAATATAAATGGTAGCTTTTACATGCCATACTATATACTAAAAGGTACAGAAACACTAATCTACAGTAAGCTGGATTATTGACGATGCTTAAATTTTAATTATCTGTTCAAATCATTTTTTTTTGTCAGAAATTGTGGTATTGTTTAAACTACATAGCCGTAACATATCATTCAATTCTTCTCTACTTTGTTGCCCCCTATAGATAGAGTGTTTAGCTAATATGCAACATGATAGTTTGTTGTAATCATTTCATTTTTTTTGTTAAACTTTTTTTATGTTTGGTTTTTGTGATAAGTTACTTTCCTGTTGTAGAGTAGGTTCGAGTTTTGAGAATGAGAGTTAATGGTTAATTTTTAGACAGCGGTGCAACCAAGTTAATTACTCTGTTTAATCTAAAAAAAACATATAATTAAAGTGAATGCAGTCTAAGGCAATTTAAAGACTTACTTCTTCGCATAATAAACAATAGTTTAAATATTATTAGAGTAATTACATACTCTTGTATCTATGGATATATATATAATATAATGGAGAGAACTAAGATTTAAAAATCTATTGGCAAAAGCCCATTATACTTCGAGTAGGCAGTCCTTCAATAATTGGTTTGGTGTTACCAGAAGCGTTTACTTGTTTAGAAATTAAATACAGAAATTATGCTTATCTATAAACGAATTTAACCAACCGATCAAGGAAGGGAAAGGCATTATCTGATTAAATGGCTAAATTTTCTTCTACGTATGGCCATATTACAAAAGTATCATCGACATTTCTAAACTAACATTAATGTTTTGACGGAGCAGAGCATAAAGCAGTTTCATAGAAAGCTTCTATATAGATATTCGCTATCATAGGAAATGGTTCAGCTGTGCCCGAGGTCTGCTTATAAAGATTACCTTGAAAAATGAAATTTTTGGACGTTAGGCATTCTCTAATCAATTCAATTAAGATCAAGATCCTTATGCTTAAAATATTTCAGAAATTATGGAATCCGAATCCAACGCATATTTGTTCACATGGATTCAGCCACAAAACCGGGATCTAACGTAAAATCTTTCAACTTTCTACGAAATATTTGGAGTTTCTGATATAAGAATTATTTGAAAGTCCGTAAAATCGGATCTTTTGGCTTCAAATTCTTCTTCTCTAAGTCAGGCAAATCCAAAGCATTGATCAAGTTGCAGATTCATCTCTCAATTTCGTTAGTTGGATTTGTTAATATTGAACTATAGCGGGTATCTAGAAGTAATGTGTTCATTTTCTCTACATAGTTATTCTTGTCCATATACAGGGTGTTTATTAATATATCGATATCGAAGTAGGTAATTTTTTGGATTATCTTATGGTTAGAAGTTCAAATAAACACGGGTCTGAAAATGCCTCCTTTCCGAGATACGGGGTGCTAAAACTTTAAGAAAAAAATCGTTTTTACCCAGTATTTTCAATATGCCTTTTGATATTTCTTTCAATTTTGGTAGGTATTAAGCGCGTATAAAAGTACATATTTTAGGCAATTTTTTCCTAAAATCCGGTCCTTTAATATTTTTAAAAGAAAAAAGATACGCCACTGCATTTTTTCCAAAATAAAAATTGTTTCGTATTCTCCAATTATTTTTTTAATAAAAATGACCTCTTGACTTTTTTCTGAAGAATGACTGGTTTTTGATAAATAAAATAAAATTCATTTTATGTGCACAATGCCGACACGTATTTTAATCTTATTTTAATTTATTTAATAGCGAGTAAGCTTAAATGTTTTAAATAAATGTATGAATAGGTTTATAATTTAATTAATTTTTATGTAAAAGTTAGAGGGTTACTATGACTTTTTTTCGCTTAAAGCTTCGTCTTCGTAAAGTCCAAATTAAATCAACTTCAATTATTAATTAAAAACGTTTAAAATTTGAAATTACAAGAAAGGAATTATTGGAAGTGTCCTCCAGTTACACGTATGCAAGCATCAACTCTTCTTTGCATGGGCTGACGTACATTTTCAAAGATTCCTGCAGTATTTATCCTTGCGAAGAATAGTTGATGCTTGCATACATGTAGGTAAAGGATACTTTCAACAATTCCTTTCTGTAAATAATCTGTGTATTTACTTTCTTACAATTTTAATTTGTAAACGTTCGTTATTAAAAATTGTAGTTGATTTGATTTGGAGTTTTACGCGAAAACAAAGCTTCAAGCGAAAAAAGACATAGTGAAATTCTAATTTGTTCATAAAAATTAAATTAAAAAATCTAATTTAAAAATGTATTTCAAAAATCTAAGCTTACTCCCTATTAAATAAATTAAAATAAGAATAAAAAATGTGTCGGCATTCTGCACATAAAACGAATTTTATTTTATTTATCAAACATCGTCGTCGTTCAAAAAAAATTTAATTTTTATTAAAAAATAATAGGAGATTGAGAAAATAATTTTTATTTTGAAAAAAAATGCAGTTGCGTATCTTTTTTCGTTTAAAAATATTAAAATGCATGTTAGAGGGGGCGCTAATTATGGGCATTTAAAAAAATGTCTTAAAAATGTACTTTTACATGTGCTTAATACCTACCAAATTTAAAAGAAATATGAAGAGGTGTTTTGAAAACATTGAGTAAAAACGATTTTTTTTTAATTGTAACAACCTGTATCTCGGAAAGAAAATATTTTCGGATCCATGTTTATTTGAACTTCTAACCTTAAAATTATTCAAATTTCTTTTATCTGCAGAAAAAATTATAACATCTTCTGTGCCGTCGGGGATTTTTATTACTGTTTTTTATTCCTGCGGCTGACCAATTGGATTTTGGCGGTTTAGATCTGCTAGAGATCTTCACGGTTTCATAGCGAACTGAATCATGGAAATCAATAATTGTTTGCTGTAAACTAGTTCTCTCTAAAATTAGAAAATTACCAGAGCCGTTTAAAGGTTTCAAAATATACAGTCTACTTTTACCCTGTAGTGTACTAACAACAAACACATGCGTAATAATTGAGACGAATTAAGATTAATTAATGTAAACCATCTCAAAAGCCTTACTCCATAATAATAATAAAATTGAGTGTAATTTAAAATCAAATTTCTATTTACATTTCTAAAGGATTGATTAAATATAAACAGTCTAGAAATGAACTTGGTTGCACTGCTTTTCCTTGTCTGGCAGATATTCGCAAACGGTTAATAACGATTTTTTGATTCCTTTTTAGGTTCCGAGTGTTATGCCACTGGATTTGTAATCACGCGTATTTCAGCAATCTAATTTTGGTCTGCATTTTGGTTTCATCAGCTCTCTTAGCTTTAGAAGATCCCATTCCTGATAAGGACAATACAAAATCTGAAGCAAGTATAAACAATATAGGTCCGCAAGTTAGGTTATTTCATAAAATTGTTTTATTTTCAGATCTTAACGAAGTTCGACTGGATTTTTACGGGGATATTTTCAGTAGAACTAGTTCTTAAGACTATTTCATATGGATGCATTCTACACAAGGGTGCCTTTTTGAGATCTGCCTTTAATATACTGGATTTAGTTGTTGTATGCGTTTCGTTAGTGTCTATTTTTAACAGGCAAGTGTTTTTCTCAAACTAAGAATATCAAAAAATCGTATCGTGGAAATTGTCACACTTTCATACTAAAAAACTATAAATCCTGGGCCAAATTAATTTTCAATTAAATAATTTATTTATTGCAAAGTAGTACCTTCGATTCGATACACATTTTTAGTGGGTACAGGTACTATAACTTAACATAATAAAATATAATATAATAGTGATAATATAAAAGTATTCTAGTTCGTTATTAAAATACAAGTTATTTAATAATTTCGACTTAATTCTAATCTTAAGGGTATGGGTGGTCAACTCAAGATATGTGACATCGTTACAATATGTATGAAAAAAGCGAATCATTCTACATAACGGACAGTTTTGACCATAATTTACTGAAAAAAGCTCATTAAATCTAATCTATTTTGTCAGTTTGTTTTTAAACTGTGATATATTTTTTTATAAATATTTAATCAACAGCAAAAGTTATGGTATAACCTAATTAATTGCGCTATCGTACCATCGTTGTCCAGTCAGGAACGCCGCGCTATAAGGTCAGAATATTTGGCAGGATCAACAATAGTTATTGTGCTAGTGGGTTTGGATATGTACAAGTTCTAACGAACTGCTTATCAGTGGTACGATAGCGCAATTGGCTAGAGCAATGGACTAGAGATCCACAGGTGAGGGTTCGATTCCCGCTACCATAATTTTTGCTGTTGAATAAATATTTCTAAAAACATATTTCACAGTTTAAAAACAGACTGATGAAATACGTCTATTGAATTTGGCTTATACAGGCATAACGTAAAAGTTATAAATTCACTAATATGGATGGTAACTAATAGCGATGTCAGATTTGTTGTTCAGTCAGGAACGCCGCGCTATAAGGTTAGAATATTTGGCAGGATCAACAATGGTTATTGTGCTGGTGGGTTTGAATATGTACAGGGTGGTCCACTTAAGATGCTCCTATACTTTATCTCAATAAATAAGACACTGAGAAAAAAAAGCTAAATACAAAAAGTATTTGACCCTAAGTATATTTGTTATTTATAATATTTTTATGTATACAGAGTGTTCCATTGTGCCAGGACAGTAACCAACTTTTTTCTTTTTAATGAAATGGTATGAATATTTTTAGAAATTCTAATTCTACTAATTTTTGGAAAAATGTGATTTTTTCGCACTTGAAGACTAAAATTGTGAATTTTGGTTATGGATCCATGGGAGTGGTTAATATTTAATACTCTGACCTATCAAGAGCGAAAATCCATTATACAGGGTGGTCACAAATGACCATCAAAAAAAATGTTTTTGTAACTAAAAAAACTTAATTTTTTTAAATGGAACACCCTGTATTTAGCACTTTTATTGTGTTTAGGATTTAATTCTGCATCATTCCATATATATAGTTTATATTCCAAAAAGTAGTAGTTTAGAAGTTGACCAATTTTCTATAATAATTCAGGTATTTTTGTTAAAAATCTAACTAAACCTAAATAATATCCTATTCTAAGTTTTTTTTAACATTATAATTAAATTAAACATTAAATCAACAAGTAATGCAAGAAAGAAAGTAACTAATTACTTATTACAAAACATTTTCGACATAACTAAATGTAAATAAAATATTTTTAAGATGTCAGTTTCCAAATGGTGGTCCATCATGAGAGAACAGTAAAAAAGCCTTGTTTGAAAGTCCTGTTGGGATAATTCCTGAACTGGTAAAAATTTGAACGGATGGTAGTTATTATCAGTTAGTTAAAGTCCTTTGAACACTAGTCTTAGTAATTCCCGGTAGATCTCGGGATGCATCTCTTTGCGAATTTTCGTTGTTTTCTTCAAAATACAGGAGAATTTCTAATTGCTTTTCTTCTATTAGGACAATTTTTGGGCGACGTTTTTGTTTATTGATTACCATTCCACGTTCAAGATCACGAACAATTCGTGAAAAAATATGTTTCGTGGGTACTCGTCTTGCAGGATACAAAAACCGATACTCCCCCAGAGCTAATGCTGGACTCTTATTATTTCTTATGTAACATTCATGAACATTTAAACGCTCTTGGACACTGTATAAAACCATTTTTCCTTTAAAAAGAGTTAGAGGCAACTAGTCAAATAAAAACTGTGTATTTATTGGTGTCCAGGCAACCATTTTACTGGTTTTGGTTTTCCATGGATATCTTGTAAAATTAAGACGCGTTTAGAAATGCTATTATTGGGAAAATTAAAACCGTAACAGGAATATTATACTATTTGTATTACCATTGGGGTTATGTCGAAAATGTTTTGTAATAAGTAATTAGTTACTTTCTTTCTTGCATTACTCCTTTATTTAATGTTAAATTTAATTATAATGTTAAAAAAACTTAGAATAGGATAATATTTAGGTTTAGTTAGATTTTTAACAAAAATACCCGAATTATTATAGAAAATTGGTCAAACTTCTAAACTACTAATTTTTGGAATATAAACTATATATATGGATTGATGCAGAATTAAATAAAAGTGCTAAATACAGGGTGTTCCATTTAAAAAATTAAGTTTTTTTAGTTACAAAAACATTTTTTTTGATGGTCATTTGTGACCACCCTGTATAATGGATTTTCGCTCTTGATAGGTCAGAGTATTAAATATTAACCACTCCCATGGATCCATAACCAAAATTCACAATTTTAGTCTTCAGGTGTGAAAAAATCACATTTTTCCAAAAACCTGTTTTTCCGAAAAAAATTAGAAAAGTTAAGTCAAGCGTAGAATTAGAATTTCCAAAAATATTCATACCATTTCATTAAAAAGAAAAAAGTTGGTTACTGTCCTGGCACAACGGAACACCCTGTATACATAAAAATATTATAAATAAAAAATATACTTAGGGTCAAATACTTTTTGTATTTAACTTTTTTTTCTCAGTGTCTTATTTATTGAGATAAAGTATAGGAACATCTTAAGTGGACCACCCTGTACAAGTTCTAACCAATTGCTTATCAGTAGTAAGATAACGCAGTTAATTAGAGCAATGGACTAGAGATCCAGAGGTGCGAATTCGATCCCCGCAACTTTTGCTGTTGATTAAATATTTCTAAAAAACTATTCTACTATTGTTATTAAATTCCGCTTGTCTGTACAACTGTGGAAGAGATGACAGTCCTCTCATCATTATTAAAAATTGTTTTTTCCCTTAGTGCCATATATCTTAAATAATTTTTAATAAAAAATAATAAATTTATCGTAGAAAATGACGTTCGACGAAATTATCAATTTAAAACTTATTTCTGATAGGTACCTACTTGATTAATATAACTTAGCTTAAAACGCAAAGACTACAGAAGATAATTCCATTGAGAATCACTTATTTAGTTATCTTGTAGGGAAATTTTTAAAAATAGAAAGAGTAGTCGGTTATGTGGAACCCTGTACAATAATGCTAATACAAATCGATTAATTGCTCATTGGATTATCCTATTTAGGCCTTATCCTATTAATCACTGGGTGTAAATAGCTTTCGTTTAAAATATTTACCTCTATTTATTTCCATGATACTGAATTTTTTGATAATTGATCGCTTATATGACTTCCAGAATTAAGCATTACTAATTGTTTTTGGTTTTTAGCCAGGGAGCTATGTCTGTGGTGAAAATTTTGAGAGTGTTGAGGGTATTAAGACCTCTCAGAGCTATAAATCGTGCTAAAGGACTGAAGGTAGGACCTAATGTTTTAGTTTTTTGCCAGTGACGTGCCCAAAATCTTTTTAATTTTCTGTATTTTATTTTTGAGATGCAAACATGACCGGTGACTCTTCTTTATCTAAGTAAGATTAGACGCATTAGAAAAAAAAAGAATTTGATAAAGTCGGTTACACGCATTACTTAAAAAAATTATTTGAAGTTTTCTTTCAAAATTTTGATATGTGTGGTAAGCACTATTCGGATGCCCACACTAGCTTTTTATATTATTTATTGTCAAACAAGAATTGTTTCTATTTGTAGTGATATTATTAATACGGTGCGGTAAAGTCGGGTAATTACGATCACTGTTTATGGTTTAATTTAAATTTTGACCTTTTGATGTGGCACAAAAATTCCAGAAAAAAACATATAAAACCTCACATCTTTTCTTACCCAACAAGGTACAAAGTAGTGTGGTAAGTTTAAAAACATGCTATATATATTTTTTTGAATTCTGTTCGGATTTGCCCCATAAGATGGGGTAAATCCAATCGCCTACTGTTTTACATTAAAATGCGATTTAAATGGGTTTTGGTGTATTTCCGATTACTATTTTTGGTTTTAAAAAAATATTTTGACAAAAAAAGGGAGTCACGCAAATACTACTTAAAATAGGGTGATTAATATTCTATTCGACATCATCTGCATCGAGATTCTTAAAAACAAACCGGTCGCGCCGAATGTCACTTGCTAACACCTTTTTCACAGCTACTTCTTTTTCGATATCTTGTATATCGGGAACATCGGGAAATACAAAATTATTTTGCTTACGACTGCTCCTTTTCCGCAAGAAATTAACTTGGAATTTGCCTGAAATTCCAATATTCTCTACTCTTTCAACAAACTTTCTTTCCCGTTTATTCGTTGCAAAGGATACTAAGAAGAAATCTCCTACTTGTGTTCCCTCTAGCATTATTCTGAGTTTCAAATGTAGGCAATTAATTTCTTTTCTTTAAAACTCTCAGTTTGGATTGAAGAACTATCAGTATCAGATTCGACCTCGGATTCGACAGATTTGAAATTTGCCACCTCTGATACTTCAGATATAAATTGTAACACCCTTTCCAGGTACCACATCCATAGGTAGTACATCTTTTTACCCTTGAACTTTTGTTTGTGCCGGAAGTACCTGCACCAAATCGGGATTTTTCTAAATGGTTTTGGAAAGCAGCCGTCTTGATAGATCTGCATGGTTTTCTTGGCCTTTAATGTCTGAATTTTTAGGAATTTGGTCCAAAACTTTGCTTGCATCTAGGGGTATATTTTCCGCATTTCTTAAATCCTGCTATGATATTGGACGAATTTTTTAGACCAGTTTCTTCAATGGTTTCCTTCAGTAAACGTGGGAATACACTATTGGGCAGAACACCTCGGTTAGAACATTTCCAATTGTCCAACGCCTGTCTCGATTTGTTTTTGATCGGTCTAAAAAGCGCACATCTTGGGGCTGACATAAGTGTGTTGAATTTGGCGTAGTAGTATGAACTTAATATTATTTTGCACATAAATTTTAATCACATGTTGTGAAAGATGGCTAGACAAATTTTGACCTATCATTGCCTTTGGGTCATATTTACGAACCAATCTTCGAACATCGTTAAGTCAAACCAACCATTACATTCCTGCACCGGGTACTCCACCTTTCGGTCCAAGTGGGATAGATATGTTTAGCATATATATGAAGGTAGTAGTGTTCGATCATCAGCAGCAGCGATCATTACACTTATATGGCCTTCGATGTACCCTTTATACGCTCTGCGTGTTTGACACACCTTTTCACTATGTATGAAGGGAGGATGTTTTCCACAGACTCTCTTAAATTCTGGAAATAACCTTGCATTGCCTTATGAGAAGCACTGGCCCTCGATCGTTTTAGATTTTCGCTAAGTCGCACTGTTAACTGTATTTCTTTGTAAAAAAATTCTTATCTATTCCGGACCTGGACGATTATCCCAAAATCTCTTCTCAATCCTACCAGCATGATCTAAATAGCCTTGAACAATATTCCTTACATCCGTCGTCTCTAAAGGAAATCCCCACCTTGCACATTCTAATAGCCCTCCAATAATTTTTTTTCTTCTCTCTCACTGAGTGCTGTTGGTCTACCAATAATATTGCTCTTGTAGGGATTTTTTATCGCATTTTGCTGGATAAGCTTGGATTGCTGGATTGCTTATAAGGAATTCCAAAATTTTCAGAAGCATTTCTTCTAACAAGTAATATGTCAGGTTGTCCCTGTGGGATAGATAAACGGAGATGGTGGTCACTTTACAGAAACTGCCTGGGCAGATGCCTTGAACCCCGTTTATATTTTCTTCGATTTTTCAATAACTAAGGCAAATTCTCTTTGAAAAACACAGTTTTCTTCTGATCACAATGAAAATGCTGATACACTCAAACTCGTAAGTTTAAAATACAATTCGTGAAAGCGACTCTTTAACGCTTAAATGCACAAACATAAATCGAAGCTGTAAAAAATGTCAGACAAGTATTTGCTTTAAACAAAAGAAAACTCAGCTGTGACATCTATCACAAATGACATGTCAAATATCTCTGTAAATTTTATTACCATCATAGGCCAAGGCCACCTATCATTTTGCGTCGTATATGGATCGGTACATATCGATTTTTGACCGATATGTGCACGTTTTTCTTTAAATCAAATTTTCACCTACTTGCTGAGTAGTTATTTTCCTGTAACTACTTAGTTATTAGAACTTTTGGGTAGTCAAATAAAAATCTCTATTCGAGGGTCTGGAAATAATTTCGATTAATATTCGCAGTAAACGCCAAATAGGGTTAAAGTTGGAATTTAAATTATCATTTTAAAAAAAAATGTAGTAATTTAACAGTTAAAGTTATAACCTCGAAATTACGGTCTTGATTTACGGTTTACCTAAAAATATCTTGTTTCGTAAAAAAAATACGCTATGGGCTCGTTAGTGCACACCCTGCATATTATCTAGGACCCTTCTTGAATAGTCCATTTTGTGAAACTTTTTAAGCACTTGCTGGTGTCGCAATTAGTTTTCTGACCAGATGCCTACTTTTTTTATATAAAAAAGAAAAAGTGACTTTTTCGAAAAAATTCAGTTTTTCTTCAAAATTTCAATTTTTTCCCCATTTCTCCGACAGAGATCCATTTAGGTTTTCGTTCTCTTCGATATTTCCTATGAAAAACGTCTCTTGGAAAATTTCGATAGGACTAACTCAATTTCAGATATAAACGTCCCAAAACACCCTTTTTTCGAACGAAAAAAAATCATAAAATCGTCAAACGAAATCGAAACCTATCCAAAAACAATAGGGTTCTGTAAGACCGGAGAACCATCATTCCAGAAAGTCTCGTCTGAAAAAAAAATTAAATTGCGACCTCCACCGTGTTACATCGAAAATGACTTTTTTGGTCAATTTTGCGGTACCATATCTTCGGTATCAAAGGTGGTACAGAAAAATGTTTTAAACAAATCTCGAGATCTACGTCTTCTCTAATAATACATTTCAAATTCAATGTCCTATCTCTAGTAGTTTACGAGATATGCCCTCCGAATGGTCGAAAAACACGGTTTTTTGAAATGACACTACCCACACTAGATTTTCGTACCGAAGTGTGAGAGCCGTTTGTTAACAAGCCCATTTTTACTGCTAAAACAGCCCTTTCAAGATATTTTGGGTCGTAGTTCCGGTAGCACCCTGGACCCCTGTATAATTCCTGAACAGTTTGCATGCCTTAAAAATTTTATTTAACATATGATCGTTTTGGCCCCACTATTTGACATACTTACACTTTTCAATTTTTTTTTCTTTTTATAACAAAAAGCAAATGAACACTAATTCAGATTAAGGAGTTAACAGTTAGTCACAGTACTAAGAATTTTTGGAATTTAATCTTATTATTTATTTTCAACCGCACTCAAACGTTTGTTTTCTTCCAAATGACAATACGCTCTCAGTTGATATTACAGAAACACGTGTGTGTTTTTATTCAGCCACCTACATTTTCAACGAGTCAATAGTATTAAATATTTAGTGCAATTCCTGTAAATTAAGAATTAACTTATTTTGAAACTTCAAGAACTACTCACTAGATGGCAGGGATGGTCAAATTTGAAAATTAACATTTGATCGGATTTACCCTATCTGATCGAAATTGCCTCACTTTACAGTACCTAGATACTAGTATCAAAATGTTAATATTTTAGGTTTCTTTGATACACCTCGTACATTTCTAGAGATTTTTAAGTGAAATTTAGTACACGGTATACTATAACTATTATCAGCCTTTTTTAATGAGTTTTGGAAAAACTTACATGGTATTACTTCAATATATTTCACTTTAAAACTCACGAACCTTTCACATTAACGTCACTAGCTATTTTTACAGAAAATATAAATTTACTATTTTGTTATTTAATTTTTGGATATCTTGGATATTTAAAATAATAAATTTTTAAGAATGAAAATTTTGCTAAAAAAACTTTTGAACGGTGCGAAATATCAAAAAATGTAAGAAACTGGAAAGGTACAGGACTCAATAATGAATAGATTAAATTTAAATTTTTGATACCTTTTTTAAATACGCAGTTTAAGAAAATGTTTAAACTTATCTAAAGTCTTGGATAAAGAAGTGTTCAAAAGATATTGATTCATTTTGTCAATAAACTTTTTAATTTTCTGTGGACTTCATCTTGAAGTTTTGACGATAAAATTAGGAAAAATATAAAGCTAAAAGTATATTTTACAGCTGAAAATTAGGAGCTTCAAAACTTGAGATTTGGATTTGGATTTGAGTCAGGTTTAAAAAAAAATAAGAAGTTCCTACCCTGAAAATCGTTTTTAAGATGTGTTAATTTGCAGTTTTTCCCGCGGTATATCATAAATCGTAAATTTCAAGAATTATTAAAATGGCGAAGAGCTAAGAAAAAGCAATATAAAAGCATGCGCCATTGGTCATCATCACTCTTATTTGTCAGTAGTCGTATAGATAAATAGCCCCGATGATGACTTGAAAAGTACTTTCAAGAAGTGAAAATGAAAAATATTTTAAATAATTTGAATGATTCATTACTATCTCTTATGTCTTTAATCAAAATCTTAAGTAAAAATGTGTACTCTTTGTCAATAGAACGGTTTAAATATAATGACATTTAGAATACTGATGAATGTGTAAAAAAATTCTTATTCTTGATTTTCGAGAAACGCGATGGACTATTTTTAGGTTTGCAGCCCATTAAGACTTTAATTAGTATATATCAGTTTTAAATTAGCATTGCAAGTGATGAGAATGATTAACTTATTATGACATTTCTCATTTATAATGCTACTATATTTCGTATTAATAAGGATTATGGTTGACAAAAAGGCGGGATATTGCTCTGAGTCAAATTAAATTTAAGGGACAAGAAATCTAGTTGAGGTTAATCATATTTGTCACTTTTAGAAAAAAATTACTTAGTAGGATTCGCTTTATCTAATTTATCTGGAGACATAATGTAATTATAATTATATTTTTGTTAAAATATTATCTAATGTATAACCTTCTGTTGTACAATAAGTTCATGAAAAGTGACGTGACATTTCGTAACATCCTACAATGCAGCAACATTTATTTAAATTATTAGTTTAAGATTTGAAAAACTACAAATTATTATATTTTCGAAGGGCTTAAGGTAAACTGAAAATGCGAAATGTATTTTATATCCTAGTAAAATAAATCACTAGTTGGGTTTGTTTCTCGAAAAGCCGATATCTGGATAAAAATAAGAAGGGGTCGCTCAAAAATGCAAAATCCGAGATCGTGGCTGACAAGAAAACTCAGTTCGAATATTTTCGTCTAACTTAGGTCTGTCAATCGTAAGTAAAAACTTTACACGATCATATTCATCAAACTAATTAACAATTTTGCTAACTATTGACTCATTAATTGCTGGTCGTAATCGCCGAATATGGCTGAAAAGTGGGTTTACATCGCTAAGGCTTGTTTAATATTTTCCTTAGCCACATGTCTTAAGAATCTCTATTTTTCTCTCTTTCCAATAACATATATATGGTAAAGCATGATTGTATTAACAGCACCTATATATAACCATCAAAACTTCCCATACTAACAATGTTTCGATATTTTACATAAAACTCTTTTTCACAATCAGTGAATTTATTCAGCGTTTTTTCAAAAAGGATATATTGTTTTTTCAAAATTAAAATTTTGATGAGCTGCCCCCTTAAAACTGTCCAATCTAATATATGTAAACAAAATATAATGTAATGTTTGTTTCGTATGTATTAAAATTTTAAAACTGAACAAAAATCTAACAGGAATATTTTTTTTTAATTTTCGGATTAAGAACAATTAAAATATAGAAATTTTCACATTTCGACATATATCTAAACTAGAGAAAACTATTTGCACAAAAAGATGCAATACAATGTTATCAGATTAACAATCGGCTCTTTAAAAACTAGTTTATGGATTTTGATAAGCTTTCATAATTTGAAAGTCCGTTTTTTGCAATTTTATACTTCTACCGTTTACTGCCAAGAAATCAACAAAAATAAGTGACAAAATATATATAAATACTGAACATATTCCAAGAAAAATATAAGAACGACACAGTTTTGATGTATAAATGCAAAATAGTTCGGGCGATTAAAGATCTTCATAGATGGCATTTAAAGAAAATAAGAATTCAGGTATTGTTTTATGATTATACATTTATATTAAGGCTCGAATTTATTATCCAAGATGAAGGTCATGAAAATTAAAAGATGTCTTATGTATCTCAGAAAAAATGATATTTTTAAACTATAATTTTTACTATTCAAATTTTTAGTTAAAGCATATAAAGAAAATAAATACAGGAATGGATGTCACTCCTGGTAAAACCTTAAATGCTGGATTCTACTGGTGAACATAAGACTTTTTTGCCTTATTAATATATGTATTAAAAACCCTTTCAAGTTACAGTCCTTAAAATAAAAAAACAATTTTATTATCTACTCGTTTACGATAAGTCAGATTTAAACAAAATTTTGTACGCTTATGTTTTTAAATATGCTCTATTCGATTCTGAATCAGAAAAAAAACCTAAAAAACTAACGAGTAGTTTTACAGGGAGTTGCTGACTTCCAACTACCCTTAGCTGCCAAAGGGAAAACGAATTATGACATAACAAGACTAAAATAAGAAAGTACGACAAAAATAGTTTTTTTTTGTATTCTTTTCCATTCTCCTTCTGCTCCGTTTTTCAGAAAATGTAACTAGAATCATTTTGTTGTTAAAAACTTTTGTATTCACGTTTATTTGAATTAATGATTAACGTGTACTAACACGTTGGAAGTGTCGTCCTCCTGCTGAAACACAGGATTTCATTTTCTGCCTCATGAAAAATTTAACTTTCTTAGTTTCTTGTTTTTTTTAGCAATGCGTTTAAGTGTTGGCATTTGTTCGAAATAACCTTATAATTTTAAGTGTCCCCAAAAGTAAAAATACACTGGATTGCAATATGGAGATCGAGGTGGTCAGACTACTGGTGTCCCTCTTCCAATCCACCAGTCGGGATATCGAACATCTAGACATTCCTTAACATTAATTCTAAACCTTCTTCATGTCGGGTTCTTAAAAGCATCTTTTAGTGGAGCGTCTAATTCGTTTTTTAAAAAATAAACTTACTTCTTTATTTTGAGAACACCTTGATTTAAGAATCGTTTAGAGTGCTAAGAGAATTTTTAATTTTTTTTTTGATTAAACGAAAGAGCATTTCACTCCAGTATTTTTAATGGCACCTTTTTTTCACAGTCATTTTCGCTATAAAATTTCCTTTTTAAAGATGTGTCTCATGCTAACCTTTATTTTCAGGATGGCGATATGCCAGCCATTTTTGGGAAATCAGGATGGTTTTTATTTAAAATAAATAGCTAGTTTAGAACCATTTTGATGAACATATGATAAATCTTTAAATCTGTAAATGATTATACTTTTGTTACAGTTTTTTTTTATTTTTAAGATAAAATCTATTTTTCATTCCTTGAGGCTTAAGTGTATAAATGTTTTGTCCAATATAGTATTACTAGAATTATATTATTTTAATGGTCTCCTCTGCAACCAATTATTCCGTAAGTCCAAAACGTTTGGCATTGTTATAGAAAGCTCATAGCTGTTGTTTTCAGAATGTATGCTCCATTTAAAATGTTGGGATATTGTTATCCCAAGATATTTTGATTTAATGAACTCTCATTTCTAAAAGGTAAATCTACATCGATTGACTTGTTTGACAGTAATCCATTTACAGAACTTGAGAAGGTAAGATATACAGATTTTGTAAGGTTTGTTGTTAATAAATTTAACTCAAATCGCTATTATTGTGCCATGCTACATGGTACTATTTGTATGCTTTTATAAAAAGCGCTGTATCGTCGGCAATGATAATATGGTTCCTGTACAGTTTAAACTTAAAAATCAAATAAATTCAAATTAATGTCAACAAAAACTCACAAATAGAAAATTACATATTTTAGGATTCGAAATAGGAACGCAAAAAAACCGCAAGAATGCAAAATATTTAAGTCGCATTTTCTCAAAAACGACCGATCGAAGGAAAAAATGCAAAGAACAAAAAACGTAATTTTGACCATACTTTTTTTTTATTCTAGTCTTGTTATATCCCAACTTTTTTTCACTTTGACAGCTAAGGTAGTTAGATAGGTAGTTTTATAGAGCGTTGCTCTGTAAAACTTCTCGTTAATTTTTTTTCTAGTTCAGAGTTTATACGACATTAAAAAAACATAACCCTAGAAAATTTGGTGTTTAATTGTGACTTATCATTAACGAGTTATTAATAAAATTAAATTTTTTTTGGAACGCACTTTAGTTCATGAAACAAAAAAGTCCTATTTTATTCCATAGAATCCATATTTCACACTCCTGGAAGCCCTTGTATGATTAGTATTTAACCGAAAGTTTTAGCAGTGTTATAATTTTATTATTATGTTAATTTTTTTTTCATATCCTCCATAATTGCTTCAATTTTGTAATTAAGTGTATTGGGTACGTCACTGCAAACCATATTAAATCTATGTGTATTAATAGGTGAGGGGATTTAATTGCCGTAACTGGCTGGTGCCATCTTTTAATAGCAATTGATATTTGATATCTGTCCTTAGCATGTAGTCCAATGCGTGATAGTCGCGGTAAAGACCATAGGCAATATTCTGATGGTCACTAGCCTGCTACAGTTCATGTTCGCGGTAATCGGAGTCCAGTTATTTAAGGTAGGCACCAGCAGTCCGTTGTTGTCCCGCAAATGCACCCAAGGGTTCCCAGCTGCAGCCTCGTCCTGGCCGAGCCGAGCCGAGTCGAGCCGACCCGAGCCGTATCGCTACTAACCCGCATGTCCGCTGAATGCAATGCGCGCGCCCCGCCCGCGCCAGCATTTCGGCCTTCCAGCAGCATCCTCATCAGGCACTTGTAGTCATATCTAGGGTAGGGCACCGCCGCCGCTAGGTCGACCCAGGGTGCATTTGAGACGGCTGCGCGATGCCCCACCGACCTCAACTCAGCCTCTAAGCTTTTTCTTAACTGACTGTGTTTCGTTTGTTTCATCCCCTCATGCCGATTCTTCCATTGGTTAGTATGTTGTCAAATGCGTGATAGTAGCCATTAAGACGATCGGCAATATCATGCTGGTCACCTACCTTCTGCAGTTCATGTTCGCTGTTATTGGAGTGCAGCTCTTTAAGGTAAATCCCAAGGGCTTCTAGCTGCACCTGCGCGGTAGATGTGCATGTTCTGTCGTAGCTGATGACGGTTCCATAGCGGCATGTGTAGGGCGCATGCGCCGCGCCGCTCGCTCAGCTCACAGATCACGCGCATGATTCACCATTCGAATTTCTGCGATTTCTTCTTCTCATCATCTCAGATTGGCAAATAAAAATATCTAAAAAACTAATCGCTTTTAATTTTTTATGAACCCATTTCTCGATGATCCTCCATAAGAGGTCTTGAAGCAGAATATTTTTCGGGTGAAGGTAATATTTTACTGTTTTATTTTCAAAATTGCTGTTCCTTTACATTTTGATAAAACTATTCATGTCACCTATATCATTTTACGTACTGAGTGATTGATTATAAACAGAGCTCCCCCTTAATTCTCAAATTTTGGTTTTACAAAAAAAATGTCTGCGAAAGTTATAGTTAAAGTCCTGATTTTTTAAAATCTTTAATTTCTTCCTACAGGGTTTAACAAAAATGCATGACAACCCAAAGTTATATACGCTAGACATTGTAGTAATTGATATCTGAAAATTAGCGACGAAACTTTAACGGCCTGTAAAATCATACGTTTTAACATAGAGCAAAATAATTTGCACTCTCCTATTTAGTTTTAAAAGATGATATCTGATATCAACTTCCGGTTTGACCGGAATTTCCGCATTTAACATCTTGGTATCAAGCAGTGACACCGATATCAAATTCCAGTTTAACGGGAAGTTGATATCAGGTGATAGATCTTTTAAAACTAACATAGAAATGTGCAAATAATTTTACTTTAATTAAAGCCGTTTGGATTATAGAAATATTTAAATTGCAAAAATAGCTATTTTCAAATATCAATTACTCTAAAACAAATGAATTTAGAGTTGTATGCTATATAGAAATATCCAGAATTCACCGTAGAATCCAAATATATAAAAATATATGGGTTTATTTTTTATTAAAAAATATAATTTGGATGGCCATGTACTTTTGTTATACCCTGTATAGAAAGAAATTAAATATTAAAAAAGTCAGGTTTTTATCTACAACTTTGATATAAAAGCTTTCTTTTTAAGCCAACGTTTGAAAGCAAAAGGGGGGGCTCCATTTATAACGAGTAACCCTATACATACTATATGTATATGCAGATTATTAGAGTATATCGTACAAGGTAATATTGTTCTCTCTCCCCCTCCTTCCACAAAGTTGGGAGGAGGAAGATGAAGAAGATTACTATAGTCCAGACCTTTACGAAAATGTTAATAATTTGGCCTTATAGCTTATAGCTAACGGCTTATCACATGGATATGCACAGCATACAACCATTAATCAAATAAATAATACTTAGTAGAGTATAAATAAAAATCTACGTATCAATGATCAAAAATATATTGTAATGTGAATGTAAAAATATTACAACATAATATAAAACAATATAGTTACGATGAACAAATTCTCAAATATAATATTTTAAATAAAAAAATATTTTCAAGGCAAGTTAAACCTACCAAACATAACTGACTGTTTTAAATACAATTCAACTCATTAACCGAAGTTAACGAAAATAGCACAACAAAACACTATAAGTATATGAAAACAAATTCACGTAAGTATGAAATATTTATCACCCAAAAAAAATACAGTCAGTAAAATCCTCTGAAGTAAAATCTCACAAACAACCAAAATGGAACGTTAACCCAGGTCAAAATGTCACATGTCACTGTGAACAGCATCAACAAAATTATAACTCGTATTACCAACTTAAGGTTGTGAATATTCTCTGCATATCCATGTCATATTCCTAAATGCTATGAAAATAGTATGACTTAAAGTTACATTTATGGTATACGAATTGCATATTTCTAACAGAATATGCTATAAAGAATCTGCTTGTCATATTCTGTATGGGTATAAGCTGCTAGTTTGCTATTGTTACATACAAGGTTTCTGCAAACTTTTTATGGATGGAGTAATAATTATTCTTTTTGCTCTGTAAATGGCCTTTGCTAGGAATAAGTATACCATACAATTGCTTGATTATACACTTCACACATAAATTATTATAGAATGGGTAAAAAAGAACGTCAATTTTAAATGCCTATATTTCGTTGTAAAAGATGAATTTTTTTGATGCATCCAGGCTTTATTGTACAAAAGGGGGCAAAAAAATACAAGAGCATGTACATTTAAAACTGACGTACGGAATACACCGGATGATGAAATTTTCATTTTATGAATATCTTGGGTGCAGCTTCCGTGGAGATACTTGCTGTATGAAAAACCCCGCCATCTGGTAGTAAGAAAAACATGACATTTTTTCGAAAATTTTTTTTTTCAATTACGAGTAAAAAAACACGCCTTTCCTTGAAAATTTTGCCACATTAATTTTGCTTTAGTGAAAATTATTATCGCGAACTTTACCGAATTTTACAGTGATTCAAAATGTTTACAAACTTGTAAAACGCCATTGAAAATAATGACTGTTAAAGATTTTTATTACAGTTTTGGTGTATTTAATTTAAATTTTCTTAAACTTAATGCATTTTACGTTGACAATAATACAGGGTATCACTAAAATACAGGGTGTTCTACAGTATTTTGACGAACTTTACCCTTTCCTAGCTTTTTTATTAGATGGTTTGGGAAAAAGTTTTCAATATAAAAGATCGATTATTAATTTTAATAAAAAAAAACTTTTTTTTGTAAATACAGGCCTGTTTCAAAATGTCCAACTTTCCAATTTCAAATGACTAGATACCTAAGTATCCTATTTTTTATTTAATTTATTTTTCTCTAAGCAAAAAAGACACATAAAAATTCACAGCCTTATTTATGTAACAAAGAAGACAAACAATATAGTCTAATGTTTGTTTAGGATAATTTAAGAAATTAGTAACAATGCTCAATGGGGTTAATATCAGGGCTTCGGGCTGGCAAATCCATTACGGAAATTTCAGAGTCTGCCAGACACCACTTGTGCCGTATGTGGACGTGCATTATCATGCATGAAAATAAATCCATCTCGAATGGTGAGAGCAAAAGGCATAACTGGGAATACCGCTCCCCTGGTCCTCTGTAAACTTTCATTCTTCTGTCGTTGGTGTCCTGCGGTGATACGTTTCTAACTTGGGGCCCAATGCTGCTTCATAGGGTCGTATATCAGCTTCCCGTAATCTGTTCCGTATTGTTTGTAAACTAATTTGCCTTCAATGTGTAGCGACAAATTCAGCTTTTAACTTTGAACTCGCTTCCTTAAGCACGACACCCTCAGGAAACGATCTACGTTGGGCTTGCTTAGTCTAGGACAGCCTTGTCTTTGATTAGATTCAGTTTTCCTGTACCTTTTAAGATCTTTGGACATTGCTCCCTGAGTGTTGCCCAAAACTTGTGCATTTTGATATTGGAACAGCCCTGCTCACCAAGTTTTCTTGTGTACGCGCATTCTCGGATGTCAAATTTCTGTTAGGGTTAATTTTTTGTTTTTTATTCTTATAAAAACACGATTTCAAGTAACGTAATTAAAAACTTATTAAGTTCCCACTAAAATCACTATGTCAAAACTGAGAGACATCAAACTTGCAGGTTGCAGACTCAATTGTGACAATAAATAGGTATAAGTGACTTAAGATACAGGGAGGCAAACAAAAGCGATAACATTCTGAAGAGCTTTAGGGAAACTACCTGTTACCAATCTCATACCGTGGGACACCCTCTATTTTAGTGATACTCTGTATTATTGCCAACGTAATGGGCATGCTTAAGAAAATTTAAATCAAATACACCAAAACTCTAATAACAATCTTTAAATGTCATCATTTTCAATGATATTAAATTTGTACAAATTTTAACTCACCCTGTAAAATTCGGCAAAATTCACGATAATTTTCATTAAAGCAAAATTTTGACTTAAAGTGGCAAACATTTCAAGGAAAGGCGTATTTTTTACCCGTACTTGAAAAAAATTAATTTTTGAAAAAATTATCATATTTTCCTTACCAGCAACCAGATAGCGGAGTTTTTGTTAAAGCAAGTACCTCCACGGAAACTGCACCCAATACATTCATAAAATGAAAATTTCGTCACCCGGTGTGTCCCGTACGTCAGTTTTAAATGCAGTAAAATTTACATAATCTTGTACGTATTTTTTTGCTCCCCCTGTAGAACGAACCCCGGATGCATCAAACATATACCGTGCTAAAAAAATAAAGAGATAGGGTAGGAATAGTAGGTAACTCGTCAAAAAAAATCATCTTGGTTGTATTATTTGCAACGAAACTATAGCCGTTTATAATTGATGTTCTTTTTTACCAATTCCATAATTTATGTGCAAAGTTTGTATCGATTCTTTTATGATATATTGGCACGATATGAATTATTCTTTTATTTTTCAAATTTCTAAAAATAGACAAGTTGAAAGCCATTTAAATAAAATAACATAGTTCTAAAAGAGGTTAGCTTGAACTCTTATTTCTCTTAGACTAAATTTAAACCCAGTTGGCATTTAAACCCACCAAAATACAAGAGTTCTAACCACACTACACCATAACTTGTTACGTTCTGGACGCGTGTTTTGCTAACCAAGTTAGCATCACCAGCAGATCATATAAACTAAAGTAACTTATCCTAACCGAGAATATTTATAGGTAAATGTGGGCACAATTGATTGCACGCGACTGCACCATTGTCAAGTAAACAATAGAGGGGACTATAGGGAATAGACCCTCTCTCTTTATTTAGTGCTTTCTTACCACATTTAACTATTTCTATACTCTCAAATGCATCCAATAATCTATTATTAGATACATTTTTAATCAACTTAAGATTATTTATTCCTATTTGGTGATTGTTTTCCAAATCGTGTCGGGCAGCGCTTGACTTTTCTGTTCTTCCATATCTTAAATGTGCCATGTGTTCTTTAAAACGAATGTTTATGGAGCGTTTAGTTTGCCCCACATATTTTAGATCACAGTCATTACAGCTAATTTCATAGATGTCACTCCTCTCCTTCAAGTCGACTGTGTCTTAGGGTTTCCAAGGAGATTTTTCAAACTGTTCTCCGTTTTCTAGGCTACTCTAAAACCCACGTTTTCAAATACTTTTTCTAGACCTCTCGTATATCTGGGATCATATGGGATTACTATGAACTTATTGGGAGCGTCAGGTACTTGAAGAGTAGTGGCATCTTTTAACATTTTCTTATGCTTATGTCTATTTACTAATTTATGTACAAAATTACCATTATATCCATTACTTTTAGCTATGTTTTTAATCCGATTCATTTCATTGTTAAAACGTTCTTTACTTAACGGAAAATTGACTAATCTGTGAGTTAAGAAATGAAATGCTGCCATTTTGTTGAAATGAGTCGGATGTTATATATACCTATCAGTATTAGTAAATTTCCTATAAATATCAAATTCTAATGTATCGTTATTTCTAATAACTAACGTGTCGAGAAAAGGTAATGGCCCATTGTTCTCCTTTTCGTACGTAAAATTAATGGAAGGATATTTATTGTTTAATGTTTCTAAGAAAGTGTCCAAATTTTCTGTTTTAGTAACAAAAATAGCAAATATATCGTCTACGTATCTTTACCACACCCTTGGGAAATACACACCCTTGAGTGGTGGTGGTACTTGAGTTCTTATTTGAATTGGGTTTCGAATCTACCCATAAACAAATTTGCAAGGAACGGGGATAAGCAATTGCCCATCGCAGTTCCCTCAAGTTGTTTATAATATTTATCGTTGAACTGACAAAATTTTTGATTCATTCATAATTTTGTGAGAAGCAAATATTCATCAATAATTTCTTTCTTCAAATTATTAATTTCAAGTAGTTCCTTTAGGTACTCTAACAGATATTAAAATTTCACCTTCTTTTAAGTGAATATTCTTAGTTTTATCTAAGAATTCTAACGAGTTAGTAACCTCAAGCTTATCGTACGAGATATTTAATTTGCTGAATTCTTCTACTAACCATTTTGTAATATTGTACGTTGGTGATCCAACAGCTGAAACAATAGATCTCATGGACTTCCCAGGTTTATGGATTTTGGGAAGGCAATACAGTTTAGATAACTGTAGACTACTCTGTGTTAGTTTGAATTTTAATTTATCGGACACAAGGTTTTTACACTGTTTTAAGGTAATTTTTACTTCTGTTATCGTTTTTATTAACGGGGTTTTCTCAATTAAATCGTAAGGACCAGTTTGAATCAAATACTCTTTCAAAATAATCTGTTTTGTCTAGTATAAAAACCTTATTTCCTTTGTCAGCTTTTTAATAAAAACATTCTTTTTTCTTCAGTCCCTGGATAATTTCAGTATTTTTACGAGAAACATGTTTTGACTTGTTGTTAACCACGTTTTTTGAGATTTGATTTCTGCAAGCCTCTCTAATGAATCCCTTAGTTGACTCTGACTCGAATTGAATTTTCCGTTAAGTAAAGAACGTTTTAACAATGAAATGAATTGGAATAAAAATATAGCTAAAAGTAATGGATATAATGATAATTTTGTACATACATTAGTATACAGTCATAAGCATAAGAAAATGTTAAAAGATGCCACTACACTTCACGAACCTGAGGCTCCCAATAAGTTCATAGTAATCCCATATGATCCCAGATATACAAGAGGTCTAGAAAAAGTATTTAAAAACGTAGGTTTTAGAGTAGCCTACAAAACGGAGAACAGTTTAAAAAATCTCCTTGGAAACCCTAAAGACAAAGTCGACTTGAAGGAGAGGAGTGGCATCTATGAAATTAGCTGTAATGACTGCGATCTAAAATATTTTGGGTAAACTAAACGCTCCATAGACATTCGTTTTAAAGAACACATGCCACATTTAAGATACGGAAGAAGAGAAAAGTCAAGCGTTGCCCAACATTCTTTGGAAAACAATCACCAAATAGGAATAAATAGTCTTAAGTTGATTAATAGATCATTGGATGCATTTGAGAGTACAGAAATAGTTAAATGTGGTAAGAAAGCACTAAATAAAGACAGACGGCCTATTCCCTATAGTCCCACATTTAGCTATAAATATTCTCGGTTAAGATAAGTTACTTTAGTTTATATCATCTTCTGATGATGCTAACTTGGTTAGCGAAACGCGCGTCCAGAACGTAACAAGTTCTAGTGGTGTGGTTAGAACTCTCGTATTTTGATCTATCTTCCACCACCACTTAAACCGAAAGAACCCGATTTTAAATTTAAAATCTAAAATTTAGACCGAAAAAGTTTAAACTTCCCGCTAAGGCTACGAACTGTCACTTGCATACGTTATAATCAACCATTTAAAACAAAACAGTTTTTATAAATATTTTTGTTTTTTTCCTGAATAAAATATAAGCGTTTGGGAAAACTCTCCAATAAAGTTATTTTATATTTCTACTTTCCCTCTATTGTATTTTATTTAATATGTTTATAAATATTTAATATGTTTTACAAGTTTGAAAGTAATAATTAATGCCGTGAATGTAGATATCATTTTTGTTATGTTTTATAAAATTAAACAATTGAACCATGAATAATTCAGTTACATATTTCTAATTATTGGCTAGATCGAAATGATGTTCCGGAAAAAGACATTTAAACTCATGCCTAAAAATTTGCTAATCTGATTTGATGGGATTAATCTACTTAACGAATATTATACAAAGCAATAAATAAATCAGACAAGCATGTCCGTATATGTTTCACTAACTTGGGTATACAATAGTTACGTAAGGTACATGCCAAAAATATTTAAAACATTCACCTGTATTAACTTCAACTAACCATTTTATTATATGAATTATTTTTTTTATTTTTGATGTATTCACACCTTCAAACTCACTGAAATAATTCTGAGGAATGTTAGGTAAGTGCTAAAAATGTAGTATTTTTAAACGGCACTAGCAGGTCATAGCCTGGTACAACTCGCACAAAAATTTCAGTTTAGTGTTTCAAAATGTTTATTTAATAATTATTTATTTATTAATGGATTTTCTTCCACTCACGGATACGATTTGTGTTGATAAACTTTTGAGAAATTCCCAAACCTTGTACATAGTGACCGCATGACCACGCGGCCCTATGTTACTTTTTGTGAAACGAAGGATGCTAAACAAAATATGCATTGCCATCTTCTTTTCTGGGGTACAGGACGAAATTGAAAAAAAATCCATTTTGGGACCCCCTCGCATTTCTCCTAACTTTCAACTTATCGGAAAAGTAAAAGCTGGCTCTTATATACTTTTTTTACGTAGAATTTAGTGGCATGGGAAGTTGTCATTATTTAGATATAATCCAATGTCGTGCTGTTTTTTTAAATCAATTTTTTAATGTGAAGTCTAGTATTCGCCTCTTAATGTTTTTGGATAACTAAAATAAAAATTTGTATAAAAAAATTAAACAGACTTTGAAAAATTATATTTTATTCGTCCTTGAAAATTTTGCTCCGTGAAGTCGGCGTCAAACTAATAAAGACAGTAAGACCTGTACGCCTAGTAATATGTATTATATATATTTTTGTGATTAAATAATTAAGAATTAAGTTTTGCGCCGACTTCACGGAGTAAAATTTTCAAGGTGGAACAAAATATAATTTTTCACTTTTTAGTGCATTTTTTTTGAAGTCGGTTTCATATTGTTATAAAATTTTTATTTCATCCTTTTTAGTTTTATCTATACGAGTTTTTTTTGTAAAAATCAGGTTTAACAAATGGTCCACTGCACAATATTTTTTCCTGATATAATGATGAACGCGTATATTCGAGACCCGAGAGTAGAATATTAAAAAACTTCTTGCAATATATATTCCGCCATTTTTATTATTCTTGCCAGGAGACCACTCCGGCAATATCCTGAATATCCCTTGAATATTTCACCCGAGTTGGTCAAACCATAGCGGAGTAATCGATGTATAAACTAAAAAAAAAATACATAGGCTCAAACTGTCAAGCAAAATACTAAATTTTGAATTTGCACATTTTTATAGTCAGTAGTAGTATACATAAAATTACACAACAGGTATAGGTTTTAGCAAATGAGGTTGTTTGTCTATTAAATACTTCAATGCTTTAGTTCAGTGGTCGCCAACTCGTCGATCGCGAGCTTCCGGTAGTTCGCGAAGACATTTCTGGTAGCTCACAACATATCTTGTAAAAGCATAGAAGCGTCCATAAATTTTGAAAAAAAATCACAATATGAAAACAAGCAGCGGAATCACTGCGGTGAGCGCTAGAATTGACCAGAGGGCCAGTATTTGAACGCATGTCGGGGATACAAGCCGTTCAGTTTAAAACTGAAAGGCATTAGATGTGTTAGTACAGAGATGAGCAATAAAAAAGATTATGGCAAACAGTAGTACATACTGCCAGCAGAAAAGAAAAACTAAAACAATTAAAGAATCAGTTAATTGGACAACAGTCAATATTATTAAAAGCAGAGAAAAATACGTCTGCAACGGAAGCATCATATCGTGTGTTCCAAATAATTGCACAAAAAAAACCGTATGAAGACGGGGAAATAATATAACAGGCGTTTCAAGAAGCTGCAGATTCCTCATTTTCCAACTTAAAAATAAAGACGAGATAGTGATGCGACGAGTAGAAGTAATGGGCAAGTATATTTTTTCAAAAACTGACTTAGATAACTGTGTTTATTTCTCTCTTCAACTGGTTGAATCAACAGATGTGGCTGACACCTCCCAGATGGCCATGTTCGTCAGGATGGTTTTTAGTGATTTTATGATTAAAGATCTTTTGAAGTTTATTCCACTGAAAGGATATATCACTGGACAGAAATTGTTTTCTTATTTAAACATTTTTATTCCAGCTGTGGTGGGTTGTGATAAGGGTCTGTTAGCATTTTGTCGTAAAGATGAACGCTTTCCACAATTTCTGTGTTACCATTGCATTATTCATCGGCAACCATTATGAAGAAATTTTTTAAAGCTAAACAACGTCATGAAATTGGTAGTAAAAATAGTAAACACTATCTGGCATAGTTAAATTGTTCAAACAACGCGGCAAACCCATTCAGAAACTGGAAAATTCAATTTGGCTTAGAGATTTTGGGTTTTTTTGTGGACATTACAGACAAGACGAATGAACTCATTTTGCAACTTTAGGGAAGAAATAAAGAACTAGCGGAAATGATTTCGGATATAAATGCATTCATAAAAAAACTTGAGTTTTGGGAACAAACCCTAATCAACCGTGATGTCAAGCATTCCTCTGTTCTTTCAAAAAAAGATATCTCAAAATCCAATACCCTATGACAGTAAATCTCATGTAGAAATAGTTTCTAACTTAAAGGATAACTTTGAAAATCGGTTTAAGGATTTTATCAAAATGACATTGGTGGCTCAATTTGTTGTTTCACACTTCATGGAAATTGATATACAACAGTTTGCAACTTGTGTTATATAGAACGTTGCCGAACACATCGCTGCAACTGAAATGGAAGTGGTTGCATTTTAAAGTAATTTAGCATTGAAATCGTTAGTTTCAAGTACAAAATGTATCTGGTCTATAGTATATAAAGACAAATATTCAGTTCTAAAAGTGAAAGAGTTATTTATTTCGACCTATTTGTGCAAATCTTCTTTCTCCAATATGAAGTTTATTAAGAACAAATACCGCACTCTCCTTACAGATGAACATCTGGATAATTATGTTCGAATGGCTTTATCAAATTACACTGCAAATATCAAAAAAATTATCAATGAGTCCACCTTCTCATTGAATACATGCGTTTTTTAACACATGTTCTTGTTTAAAATTTTAATTATAATGTTTTGCTTACTATTATTAAGTCGTATGTGAAATGCCATTATGACATTATGAATTTTTTTTTATTTGTTAGGTATGTTTTAGTATTAGTTAAGTACTTATTAGTTACACAAAACCTTTACTTATGTCAAATACAATTGCATTATTTCGTTTAGGCTGGCGTAAACGCTGGTTACAAGTAGGTAGTTCACGGTTTATTTTTAAATTATCAAAGTAGCTCAACACCTTGAAAAGGTTGGCGACCACTGTTTTAGTTCTTATTTAAAAAAATGTAAATGTAATTATAAAACTCGCTGCTTTTATCGTCGCTATATTTGTGTTTTTTTTACATTATTATTTCTAAAAAACGAGTGAACGGATTTCAAGTCAAAGTATAGAAGACTACCAGAGAAACCTCCTCTACAATTTGGCGTTTGACTCATCAAGATCGGCCAAGTAGTTTAGACCAAACGCGCGAACAAACAAAAAAATACATACAGATCGAATTGGGAATAAACATAATAAAAAAGTTAGCAACGGTAAGCAGTATCAACAAAAAAATGCTTGTAACTGCTATTTATCACATTCATTTATCTTGGTACATATTTAAGTATATATTTACACTTATATAATGGTAATTATATTTTAAATCAAAATTTTATCACTCTAGATATTTTTATCATGTACTGTGTGTCAAGCCAAAAAGGAGGATTTTTATTTTTTAAGTTGATTTTTTAAACGATTTTTTTTGTCGGCCATTTTGTTTCGCCATCGTAAATTCGTACCACAACTTTACGAGTTTATCTCTATATCACACTTAATATTTACACAAACTTTGAATTTAATCTAATAAGTATTTATTTCAGGCTGTTTTTTTAAATATTTTACTTGGCCGTCATTTTGATTTGCTATCTTGGATTCATACCAAAAAACACTTGATTTTTGTGTAAAATTTGAGGTAAATTGGACAATCATTTTTAAATAATATTTTTTTAATGTTTTACTAATCCGCCATCTTGTTACCCGATACTAGATTTTTCCCAAAATATTATCAGGTCATCCCCATGTGATCTTTAAGTCAGTCGGGTAGGTAGTTTTTAACCTATGCCTCGAACTGATAGACCGACAAACAGACAGACAGACCGCCGGAATTGATAAAACATATTTTTGGGTATCTAGGGACGCTAAAACGTGAAGATATGTAAAAACCTGGTGATTTTTTCACAATTAAAAACATTTTATTTGACCGCCATTTTGTTCCGCCATCTTGAATTCATACCAAAATTTTACTAGTTAATCTCTATACCATAATTAACTATTCCACAAAATTTGTAATCAATCCATTAAGTACCTTTTGAGTATTTTGTTTATTTTATATGTTTAAATATTTTATTAAGCTGCCATCTTGGATTCGTACCAAAATTTTACTAGTTGATGTGAACTAAATTAGCTAAGTAGTTTTTTAGACATATTTTTTTACATTTCACTAGGCCGCCATTTTGTTTCGCCATATTGGATTTTTACGAAAATGTTACCAGGTCATCGCCATATGCCTCTTAATTTTTGACCAAAATTTGAGGTCAATCGGAGTAGTAGTTTTTTAGCTATGCCGCGAACAGCCAGACGACTGAATTGAGAAAATATGTTTTTCGGTATCTATGGATCCTCAAACGTAAAGATCTGGAAAAATGACCGAGGGTGATTTTTTTCACGATTACAATACTTCCCTTTATGAGGGAAGTAAGAACACTACTTAACTCTTGATTTACAACCAATGGATTGTCATAATTTTGAAAATGAGTAGATGAATTGGTAATTTCTTCTAACAAGGCAATTGAAGGTTATTTGACATTATTCTCGAATAGGCAGTAACCCAGAGACCAAACAATACTGAGTATCAACCGTTCTTGCCCTTGACTTGCAAGATCAAGAACTGCAAGCTGATTTAGATTGCCAGATTCATTCGATCAAGACTTGGTATTTTTGTCCTATTGCGAAATCTTGACCACACTCTTGGCTTCACAACATTTGGAACTTGGTTTAAAATATCAATATGCAGCTCATATCTGCGCAGATGTCTTGTGTCCTAAATGTAAAATGATGCAAACTTTAATTGATATGTGCCCACTGTAAGGTCTCTTAGATAGGCAGTCGCGGAAACTCGGGCATAGGGTGTTGTTCTAAACTTACAAAGTTTCCATGTTTTTGAACCAAGTTCTCGTTTTCTACTCTTTCTTTAGCTTGTTTATCCCTGCTGACCTCTGGAGCAAAAGTTCTGCATACCTAATATTACTTCCCTTATTAAACGTGGTGCATGATGCTTATGTATTATACCTTCATATAATACACGCTAATCACTTTGGAAAAGAATTTAAAAATTTATTTAAACTGTCCGTTACGCGCTTCAATAATCCATTGTGTTTTGCTAATAAGCCGATTTGTATTAGCCTCTTCAACCGAAAGCTGATGTTCTCCTGCTCTCACGCCACTTGACTTTTATGGCCTATGCCTAATTCTCGTGGCAAAGGAACTGCGTCACGGTACCCTCTATCTATAACAAATATTTCGTTTTCACTAATCCAATTTCGAGGTTCTCCTACATCGAGCTGATACTTATTTCGTAATATGGCTGCATCATGATTTCTGGCGTCTGAAAAATATGGTCCTTGAACAGTCAAAATATATCCACCTCGTTGATTAATCCGATCAAATGATGAACGATGAACACAATAAGATTGTTACCTGGCACCTGGAAGTTTTTACTTTTAGGAATTTTGAAGTAACTGCCATCAATATAAACAATAGCTTCGGCTGGTCAGGATTAGGATTATACAGCTTATTAGCGAAAGGAGTTACATGCCTCTCTATAAATTGTTCGTGTTATTGCAGCCAATCCTATATTTTATTATTACTGTCCCTGTTTTATTTTACATCTAAATGCCAACAAATCGTTCTTGCAAATGTGCCTTGATCCTGTTGCTTCACAATAAGTATAAATATTACAAAAGTATCCTTTACATAACATGTCTCATTACTTAAAGAAAAACTGATAGTTGTTAACCTTTAATTTTATACGATCTTTTTATATACTCTAAACCTTCTAATAATGGTTGAATAAGAAAATCATTTTCAACAATCAAAACTCTAACACTCTCCAGCACATAAATATTTCTGACTATAAAAATGTGGACTCGGCCCACTTTGCGCACGTTATATTAGACATTTTAATACATTTAAACATAAACGAGTAGGTTATTTTTTTTTTAATTCGTTTTTCTTCCAGAACCAAGCGATTGCAATTGAAGCACAAACGACTTAAATTATATAAAGCCAAAGGTGGCGAACCAAAATCTTCTCTGCTCTTTAGAACGATTTTATTTTTTGCCATGTTATCTGTATCACCATTTACCAGCAATCTTGACATTCGCTGAACTTTACTGCAGATGTAAAAACGAAGTCTATTTGCCACTTCCTTTTATCTACAATAATTAACTTTTGTATATTCTCAGCTCGAATCCATTAAGCAAAAATATAAAAGACTTACCACTAAAGCAGCAGCACTAATAAACCAAGGCACTAAACTCGAAATGTATAAAACGATACTTACATAAATAAATAAAATGGAAAGAGCGTTAAAAATATATAAAAAAACTTTGAACCTTAAATCTTGTGACAACAGTTGATATGATCTCAAAGACGCCACATTGCGTTATTGCAGTAAAAGGCAACTAGATAAGTTATTCTGGCGTTCGGGAGAATATCTCGCTTTGTTTAATGTTGCTACTTACTGTTATTGGGAACTGTTTGAAACTTTGTTTTAAAAACTTCCATAGAATCTTCTAAACTCATGGACAAAATTATCGAATATTTTTTGTAATCATTATTTTTTCAAAATAAATTTTAAATAATCGCCGTAAACGTACATGAGCTGAATATTAGGATCTAGTAGGCTGATTACTCGCTTATTTTAACATATTTTGACGTTTAATTAACATTAATGGCGCATGTCATTTTCTTTTGTGCATTTTATCAAAAACAAATAATAACATATTTTGTGAATTAAGCTTGAACTTAAGTTACTGTAGGTTAATTAACTAAGTAATAGCAAAAAGTGTTTCTGTTTGTTGCTAAAAAACATCAGTATGCCACCAGTTAGACACTGCACTGAAGTTGAAGCGGTGCAAATTGTAACTCTATATAACGAAGGATATAAACAGAAGGATATCGCACGACGTCTAAGGAGAGGTCAATCTACAGTATCGAATATTTTAAAAAGGTATGAAGAGACTGGAAATTACGTACGTAGACCTGGTCAAGGGCGCAAGAGATGTACAACAGCAATTGATGATCGATTTTTGATACTTAATTCTACACGAAATCGCACATTGACATCGTCGCATCTCAAAAATGAATTACTTAATGTAAGACAAGTTAATGTAAGTTCAAAAACAGTTAGGCGAAGATTAAAAGAAGCAGGTTTGAAGCCAAGACGGCCCGCCAAAGTTCCACGTCTTCTCCAAAATCACAAAGTCCAACGATTAGAATTTGCTAGAAGGCATATTCAGTGGGATAACGAAATATGGAAGAATGTTCTCTTTACGGATGAGACCAGAATACAATTATGGAAGCCCGATGGTCGAAACCACGTCTACAGAAGAGTTGGAGAACGGTTTGCTCCCTGCAATCTCGTAGAGACCGTTAGTTTTGGCGGTGGCGGTATAATGTTCTGGGGCGGTATTTCTTGGGAGGGACGCACCGAACTTGTGGAAGTGATTGGACGAATGACAAGTGACTTGTATATTGAAAACATTCTTCAAGAACATGTTTTGCCTTATGTCGGCCATACTGGATATGAAGAATTCATATTAATGCACGATAATGCTCGACCGCATGCAGCTGATATAGTGACTAATTACCTTGATGCGGTCCACATTCAAAGATTAGATTGGCCACCATATAGCCCCGACTTAAATCCAATAGAACATGCATGGGACTCTCTTAAACGCCGCATACGACGAAGAAATCCCGTTCCAAATACAATAGACCAGCTTCGGATTGCTGCACAAGAAGAGTGGAATGCAATTCCTCAAGAATATATCCAGAACCTCCTTAGCAGCATGCCGAGAAGAATGGAAGCAGTAATTAGATCTCGAGGTGGGAATACTCGTTACTAACTGTGCTTTAATTTTAATCAAAAAACTTGTAATTGCCTTCCAATTATTATTTAAATAAGATGTAAATATCCTTAATTTTTATAACGTTTAGCATTAATTTTTTTCACGATCTTCTTCTGGTAAAAACTTAACATTGTTCACTAAAATATTTTAAAATAAACAGTTTCTTGCAAATGGTAGCATTTAAATAACTTAATTCATCAGTTTTTTTTTAAAGAATGAAAAATTAAAAATATTCGATAATTTTGTCCATGAGTGTATTATCCTGCAAGAACTAATTAGAGTTGTTTCAACAGAAGCCGACACATTTATTTCATCAATTCGTGGTTTTCCTTTTTATAGATTTTAGGTCGAGGTTTGGAAATTGAACCGTGTTGGATAAAATTTGATTTAAATTTTGAAAAAATCCTTTTATCCGGTTGTCTTAAATAGAATAGAAAAATGCTTATACCTGCTAAAATATATTTCTGAAGTTTCATCTGTGTTTTCATTGCACTGAATATAAAACAATACTTCCCTTTTTCGAGGGAAAAGAGCATGTCGCATTTATCATTATTTTCGAAGATTACACTGGTTGCCATAATGAAGGAAAAAATCTAGATTTATAGCAAAAATTTTAACACAAACTAGAGAAAATAAATCAGAAGCGTCAACTATTCTGACAAAAATTCAAGAAGTTGTCAGAGGACATGATGTGTTTTATTATCTTAATATACATTTTACCCTACCAACAAAAAATACAATTTTTAATTAAGAGGCAAAGGTTGTATATTTTTATAAAGCTGAAAACAAAATATAGTTTGTAAATATACAGGTTGTCCCATTAAATGAATTATACGTAAAAAGTTTATAAGAGATCGTTTTGGGGTATATCTACTAGTAAGTGGATATATTCTAAAATTGTATTGCTTTTCAATATTTGTTTACTTTCTTATGGAAGCCAGGGGTCACCATCTGAGATATCTAACATCAATAGGTTGGGGTGTGTTTGATAAAAAAGAAAATTACATTTTCTTTATTTTTATGGGTAACAGCTGTTTTCGCAACATGGTTCAATTTTTTGGCGTTATATCTAAAAACGACAAGCTACGACACTGGATTTTAAGTTAAAAACTGTATACATTTTTACCTATCAAATAAGGTAAACGATACACGATATACCAAGGGGGTTAAAACATTCAGAGTTTTCAGTTTCACCCTGTATCACGGAAACGAATTGGGCTATGAAAATTCTGCATACGGCGCGCGTCGTCACTTTGACAAAAACATCCTGTCTTTTTTCTTACAAAGGTGGTAACCCATAAAAACTACGAAAATGGGCACCCTGCACTTTTTTACTTTACACGTATTCGGGAGAAAATCTCCCTTCTAGGAAGTTTAGGACCAACTGAGCTACCTATCCAAGACCAGTTGGTTCATGAGATAAAAAAACATCTTCAGGAAATTAATTTGTTTTAAATTAAGTAACTTAAGTGAACCAGTTTTTGCTATATGTATGTTTATATAAAAACAAAATCTGGGACCGAATCTTTAACAAACCCTATATAGCCCAGATTTTTTCTAAAAATAACTTTATTACAATATTACTTAAATCGGTTACCAAATAAAAATATCTCAAAATTTACACATTGAGCATATTTTTACAGTTTATCGATAACATTAAAAGGCTCAGCTCTTTAAATGGAACGAAAAATCATCTTTTATTATCATGTCTAAGGCTGCGAATGTCGAAAACGAATAAAAATAAATTCTGAATAACTTATTTCAAGTTTTCAAGTTAACTGGATTGAGCTGAAAATCCACTTAACGAAATAAATATTTTTAAGGAGAAATTCTCCAAAAGTATATTACGCTAAGCGTAAATTATTTGCATACATTTACTGCTCCTGAATAGCATAAATTTGTGGGTTTGTATATCTAGAGAGCCATTTTTTCAATTGTTAAAACTGTTGTTGCTTTTATTACAAGAGACATTTTTTTTCAAGATTAAGTCTCTAGATATCAAAAAAATTGGCTTAAAAAAAAGAAATTCAATTGCCGCTTTCAATTGAACAAACTTCGATGCTTGTCTTGCTTATGTCTAAAAGAACAATGAACATGTATGACAAGACCCTGTAAAACTAAACAGTTCAGCAGCGAAGTTTGTGTATAAATAAAAGTGACAGAAATCTACGTAATAGAAAGGAATATTTTTATGAAACGATATGTCTACTCTAAGCGTAAATTCATAAAAGCAACATCCATCAAAAGAAATAAGAACAATTTATTCATTGTTTAGTACCCATTTATTTTAAGAGTTAAATCACTTATATTGTCAGATGCCAGAGTTAAGTCCAAGATCATTTCAGTAAAGGTATTTATTGATAAAAAAGTCTTTCAGTCGCCATTTAATGGCCATATTAAAATATAAATGTCTCTGTGAATCAAGTATTTACTAGATAATTAAATACAGGAATTCGGCCAACTCTTGACAAGGTGTAGGGAACGTCAACGTCAAAATGATCGTAATAGTTATATAAAAAATGTTTTATTCTACTCCTTGATAACAATACGATATGTCAAAGTAGTACATATTGATGTTTTTCGGTTTTAAGGTTTGAACCGGCTTGTGTATTTGTATCAACCATAAAGACTCATACTACAGTGAATCTTTATAATTGCCCGGGAAGCCAGGGAGTACTTACCGCCATACTCGTTTGCGCAAATTTTTAAGAGCTGAAAACGTATTAACCGACTTCTAAAAGAGAAGCTTATGTTTTCGAAATTTGTGTGTATGTGTGTATGTCCTCGATTTTTGTCTGCAACTACTGATCTGCTAGTCTTTAATTAGTAAACTTGTACAGGAAGTGTGAAAATAAATAATTAAAAAAGCAGAAAAATCTGAATATCTTTAGAAGCAATTGACGTAGTTAAGAAATAGTACAGAATGAAAATTAAAAATAAAAATAAAAAGACAAAAAAAAAACACAAAAAACAGATTTAAAAAGGAAAATAGAAACAAAAATGTAAAAATAACAAAATTTTCAGAAAAGTAAGAAACGCCTTGTTAAACGGTCTTAAAAATTTAAATAATTAAGTTGTCAAAATAATAGACTGTAATATACAGATATTTCTTAAGACATTACACTATATTAGGTCTTTAAAAGATACTAATTCTAAGGAAAAAACTAATATTAAATATATGGCTTTTCTTAGTACGTAATAATCAACTAGTAATTTGGCACCGTCTTTATAAGTTGGAGTAAAAGAATTACTGTAGTATAAGTGTATGAGCCTTTATGGCCTACATAAATATTTAATAAAAATATACAACTGTGTCCCTGTATCTCCGTCGAGGGGTACATTAGGAAAATTAACCGAAAACCCTTTATATTAGCGGTCTTGCCCAATTAAATAAAAATGAATTTAACCTAATATCATTTTTTATTGCAGTAATAATTGTTCAGGTTTAGAAAGTAAGAAAACCCGTTTACTACACGTTTATAAACCTGGTTATACATAACCTTGAAGATGATGATACACGTTTGATTTTTCATTTGATTAAGAGTAATAAATTAATTTATCTGACTCTAAGTGTCATAAATTACTAAAATGATCATAGAGAAACTTGCAGTTAAGACTTTAAGCATTTATATCAATCACTCAGAATTACATTTTATAAGTTGTGGTTTTATTTTTAAACATTTCACACATTGAATGTGCATGAATTTAAAAAGAAGTAGAGAGATAGGTAATGTACGTAGATTTAAAAGACATTTTATAACTGGATTTTTAAAGCAAAACGCGTTTAAAATCTCAACTCGATGAGGAAGGCATACATTTTACCTCGGCAATATTTACCTTAGTCTCTTTTATTATTTGATTATCTGTAAAACAAAGAACAGCGCCAGCATAAAAGCATTGGGGTGCTCTGCGCTCCAGGTGTATTGTGGAAAACATTTATTGGAATTGGCGCTCGATATCCAGCTAGCTCGCTTATGGGATACCACAAACTACTCCAATTCTCATTTTATATTAGAGTGGGATGGGTAAAAAGTAGACAGTTGTAAAACTATTATGTCCGTTTGTTATAAACCTATAGTATTTGCAGAAAAGTTTAACAGTTGGCTTTTTACGTTAGAAATGAAACTTTGGATCTATCAAATATAAATGCACCTACATATGTAGTAATAGTAAACCTAACTCAGTTTATCTATATAAGTCATCAATCAATTATATTGATCCAGTTATAATATGTTCTTGGTAGAAATATTCCCATAATTTTGTTTAAAAAATTGATGGAAATATGTTTTATAATTTGTTTTATTTATACCCTAGGTATAGATAAAACTGAGTTCTTGTATATTAGGTACACCAAAAAGATAATAGTAATTCGCAGAAATTCGTGAAAATTCTTTGTTAATTGTCTTTAGCCTGCCGTCTGTATGTTTGTAGTTGCGATGAGATGTTTTTTTGATCTCCGATCTCCGCGCCTGTGCGATGCAATCCAGAGTGAGTAATGCTGGTAAGCTTGAATAAGCACGAATAACGATCGCGTCCACTCTGGCCGAAGTTAATTACTTGTCAAACATGTCAAAGCAGCAGTCTCTAACACTCTTAAGGACACTTATTAGACACTTTTTTTAAGTTGTTAATGTTTATTTTTACTAGTTATGACTACAAGTGATCGCAGTTTGTAATGTTTCCTAATTTTTGCACTTCCAAGTTGTTGCATGTTTGTCACCTTTTTAACAGTAACATAACTGTCCTTTATTCCTTGGTTATTGTGTTTTATACATAGTTTAAATTTAATTATACCTTTTTAATTAAAATAGAAAGAAGCCTGCATTGTACCTTAATATAAGTATCTTCCAGGAGAAAACGTTTGTCGGATATTAATTAGTTTCTAGATTAAACTGGAATGCCTAGGCAAATTTTTAGGAATCTTTCCCTAAAAGAGCGAACTCTAAATAAAGCAATTGAAAGAATTTTTATCTAAGAAACAAGTTGTATCTATAGTGGATTTGTTTCATTAATTTTAGACTCACAAAAGTACAATTTGAACGAATGGGATTTAATTAAATCGCTTTGAGTGTAATTGTTTATTCATGAGGGCCTGCATTTTAATTCTAGGAATCTCTTAATTACCTCGTTTTAAATCAAAAGTAAAAAAAATATTTTTCAACTCAGGAATTTTTTAGCTTTGCAACAGAAACTAATTAATAATTAATTAATATATGCTGTTTGTGTCGGACAGTTTTTCATAGCACTTCAGCATTTGCTAGTAATTTATGTATAGAATTAAAGCAAGTTTTTAATTTTGTTTAATTAGTAACACCCATTATGTTATCCGGAAGGCAACAAGCTTTCTCTATTACGAAATAAACTACCCTAAAAATTAGCCGACACAGTAAATTTTTTCGTAATTTTTAGGAGACTGTATCTCGGAAATTCCTTAGCCGATTTCTAAAAACAAAAACGATTCTGAAAGGCCATTATTTGTTTAATCAATAGCCTGGAGTGGCCTTTGATAAAACAAATTGTGTTATACAGGGTGTGAAAAAATATAATGTAAAAACTGAAAAATTTGAACTCTCTGCACTTTTTGCAACAGTTATTCTAGAGCTTTCATAGTAGTCACATTTAGAAGCTTTGTTCGATATCACGGGCTGTATTTGGCGGTTTTTTATTTTTTTGTTTAGAAAAAAAGTTACAGAGTATTATCGAAAAGCCCGTTTTCTTAAATTGAAAAATTAAACATTTCTAGAGGTTCTTTTATTTTTTGTGCAATTTCAGGGCCTTTGTTATCCCAGTTTCTCTATACCCAGAAGTATAGAGGTTTTGCATTTTTTTGTTTAGAAAAAAAAGTTACAAGGTATTTTCAAACATTTTTTAACTTAAAAAATTACTAATTTCTATGAGGTCTTACATTTAATATGAAACTTTCGGGACTTTATTATCCCGGCTTTTCTGTACGCAGAAGTATAGCGGTTTACTAAAGTACTGAAAGTTCTACATTGATAAAAAGAGCTAATTCGTAATGTAAAGTTCTTATAATCTATTAAAAAGAGCATATAGTTGTTGTCCTTCTTAGAGTTCTTATAATAAGGTACTAGTTTGGTTGACTATTGAGGATTAAAAGAGGATTTCAGTTTATAACCCACTATTTGGGATTCACCTTTTTGCACAAAGCACTTTAATTTTTGCTTAGTTCTCTTTTAATCGACATATAATTATACTTTTCCAGTTGCGTGTGAGATTTATTTTTTATGAAACATCTTTGGAAGATAATCACTTACATAATAACATTTCCTAATATGTTATTCAGGATTTCTAACTAATGTTTGCTCATTTTTCAGTGATATTTCTATTGACAATATTTTTTCTGACATTTAAAAAACAGTACAAATTTATACTTTTGCATGCATTTTTTTTTTCTTTTTTCAGGCTATATTTTATTTGTTTTTATTTATATCTAATATATGTTTTATTATTTAGGGTAAATTTTCCCACTGCACTGATGGCTCCAAGCTCACAGCTGCGGAATGCAAGTAAGTCAAAAGTGAATCTGAAAATTGATTGTGTAGGTTGTGTTCCTTTTTCTCGTAGTGTATTTCTAATTTTCATGTTATTTTGTGAAAAAGGTACATCTTTTACAGGATTTTGCTATTCGCACAAATTCAGCAAAACTTTAGAATTTTGTAGGTTTCTACTTGATGATGTGTTAAAAACCATAATTAATCTTATAGAGTGCTTTCAAGATAAACAAGGTGATTCACAATTAAACATTAACCTTAAAAGAGCATGTATAGGAATTTCCAAATAAAAGTGAACATTTCTTAGTGTTCAACTCATAATTTAGATTTCTAATCAATAATTAAAATTACGTAATTAAAATATTTATTATTGCCTAAGAAAATTGTTACATTGTATACATTAAACAAATCTTGACATAATTTTTAATATTATATTTATAACGCGAAGTATAGTAACCTGACATTGACTGCATCGCGTTCAAGTTCAGTCGATGGCGTAATTGTTTGTACTTATTTTTTATATATAGTTGTTCAGAATACGAAATAAACCAGTATCGAATCGTATATTATTTAATACTCATTTAAATGTGCTACTCGTACATAAACCTACTGTAGGTATAAATAATTTCCTATATTACGAAAGACATGGCCCTCCCCTTTCTTTATAAAGATAATATGAAAGTTTTGTTATGTAGGTTAATAATGTAATGTGCGAAATATTTATCTCAAAATTAATAAGATTAATTAATTTTGTTGGGAATCCTAAATCTACAAAATTTGGTCCTCGACAAAAGAACGAACAACAAATATATTTCGGTATCTTATATCAAATCAGTAGATTCGGAACAAATTGAATAACTAATTTAATACATTTAATATGTGTTAGAGTTAACAACTATTTAAGTGAATACAATCAGGATATATTATAAAATCAACAAACATACATGCCACGCGTAAATATTGATTAGCATTTATGTAGATTTTTAGATATTAAAGGCCTAAAATGAAATTTATGGAACAAAGTGTCGATTCAAAAAGAATATTAAGAGCATTTGTATGATGTAGCAGCAGCGGTATTCAAACAGTTCAGAAGCTTAAATATAATCAACGGAATTTTATTTTTACGTTCACAGTTAATTTCCGAGGGAATTCGTAACGGCTTTAGTAATACCCCGGGATGTTTTTTTAGGTTATTATGATCATTGTGTAATGGGGTTAAGAACTTTAAGCATCGATTCTTATTATTCTGTGTGTGCGGGGGATTATGATTGCGTTTTATATTACAGAATCGTGAGAGAAAGTAGAAATTACAGTATCGGAGTTCAATCCATTACCCAGATTTGTGGTTTTCGTTTGAATAGCAACCCAGTTTTGAGTGTAAATAGTACAAGGTTGGAATTTTAATTCATGTTTTTAGTCTTATAACCCAGTCCATAGCCGTATTTTAGATCGAAACTCAGGAAAATTTCGAAACAACATTTTTTTAGATTATAATTCTAAGAACTAACTAAAGTTTGCATTCCTCCTTTTAAGTTGCAAAAATTCATTTTTGCCAAGATAGCCTTCATTAAGATGTTCGTTAGGAAAACATTCTAGAACAATTAGAACACACTTCGCACATAAATTATGGAATGGGTAAAAAAGAACGTCAGTTTCAAATGAAAATATTTTCGTTGTTTAAACATTGTTATTAGAGTTTTGGTGTATTTAATTTAAATTTTCTTAAACGTAATGCCCTTTACGTTGACACTAATACAAGGTAACATTGAAAAAGAGGGTGTGCCACGGTATTTTGACAAATTTAACCCGTTCCTAGCTGGTTTGGGAAAAAGTGTTCAATATTCAGTAAAAGATTAATAATTAAATTTTTGTTACTTAAAATAAAACATTTTTTGCATATACAGGTTTATTTAAAAAATTAGGCTTTATCCAACTTTCTTATTTTAAATGTATTGGTACCTAAATACCCTATTTTTTTATTTAACTTGTTTCTCTCTAAACAAAAAAAGACACAAAATATTCGCAGCTGTATTTATGTAACAACGAAGACAAAAAATATAGCCTATTTTTTGTTTAGGGTAATGTAAGAAATTTTGCGAGGATGCACTGTTTCCCGAACCTGTCTTCCCATATGGTCCCATACATGCTCAATGGGGTTAATATCAGGGCTTCGGGCTGGTAAATCCATTACGGAAATTTTAGAGACTGCCAGACACTCCCTTACCACTGGTGCCCTGTGTAGGCGTGCATTATCATACATGAAAACAAATTCATCTCCAATGGGGGGAGCAAAAGCAAAGCACAACGTGGGGCTCTAAAAGTTCCGAATGTATCGGTCAGCCGTCAAATGTTCTGCAAATATCAAGTTCATTTTTGCCTCCAACGAAATCCCATCCCAAACCATTACACTGGGTATACCATTAAACTTTCATTCTTCTGTCGTTGGTGTAGACGGGACTCGTCACTGAAAAGAACATTTCTTCACTGATCTTCATCCCACGGCAAATGATATCTCGAGAATTTAATTATTTCTAACTTGGGACCCAATGCTGCTTCATAGGGTCGTAGATCAGCTTCCCATAATCTATTCCGTATTGTTTGTAAACTAATTTGCCTTTCATTCATTTCAACTTTTGAAATTGCTCCATGACTTTTGTTCAAAACTTGTGCAATATGAGAAACAACAATATGAGGGAACACCGTTGCTTAGAAAGTCCTCTTTCGTAAGCTCAATCCTCGGGTGTCAAGTTTCTGTTAGGGTTAATTTTTTGTTTTTTATTCCTATAAAAACACGATTTCGAGTATCGTAATTAAAAATTTATTAAGTTTCCACTAAAATCAGTATTTCAAATCTGACAGACATCAAACTTGAAGGTTGCAGGCTCAATTGTGACAATAAGTAGCTACAGGTGACTTAAGATACAGGGAGGCAAACCAAAGCGATTACATTCAGGGAAACTACTTGTTACCAATCTCAGACTGTCTGAATTTTGGGCAAAACTTAGGAAGTTATTTCAAAGGTTCGCGGCCGTTTGTTACTATGACTCTCACACTCGAAAACCTGGTGTGGAGCGTGTCATTTCAGAAAACCGTGTTTTTCGACCTTTCGGCGGGTATATCTCGGAAACCATCAGAGATAGGACATTGAATTTGTATTTTTAGAGGAGACGTGAATCTCGAGATCTGTTTGAAACATTTTTTTGTACCACCTTAGATACCAAAGATATGGTTCCGCAAAGTTGACCAAAAAAGTCAACTTCCATGTAACACGGTTGAGGTCGCAATTTTAATTTTTTTCTGATAAAACTGTCTGAAACGATGGTTCTTCGGGTCTTACAGAACCCTACTGTTTTTGGTTGGGTTTCGATTTCGTTTGACAATTTTACGAATTTTTTTCGTTCGAAAAAGGGGGTGTTTTGAGGCGCTTATATCTCAAAGTGGGTGAGTCCTATCGAAATTTTCGAAGAGACGTTTTTCATAGGAAATATCTAGAAGAACAAAAACTTAAATACATTTCTGTCGGAAAATATAATTTTTAAAAAAAACTGAAATTTTTCGAAAAAGTCAAAAAATTAATTTTTTTAGTCACTTTTTCTTTTTTATAAAAACAAGTAGGCATCCGGTCAAAAAACTAATTACGGCACCAGAAAGTGATTAAAAAGCTACACAAAATTGACTATTTAGGAAGGGTCCTGGATTATATACGGGGTGCACTAACCAGGTGAAGTTTGCTCCAATGTTTTAACATTATCCTGTATTACAAGGAAACTAATATATCTAAGCGTAGTGTATTTTTTTACGAAACAAGATATTTTTAGGTAGACCTTGACCAAATTTCGAGTTTAAAACATTAACGGTTAAAGTACTGCAATTTTTTAAAATTGAAAATTTAAATTCCAATTTTAACCTCATTTACTGCGATTAGTAATCAGAATTATTTCCAGATCCGCGGATGGGACATTTATTTGGCTACAAAAAAGCTCTAATAACATAACAGCAAGTGGGTGAAAATTCGATTTAAAGAAAAAAAGGCACATATCGGTCAAAAATCGAGAGGTTCCGATCCATATACGACGCGAAATGATAGGTGGCCTTGATAATAAAATGTACAGAGATATTTGACATGCCAGTTGTAATAGATGTCACGGCTGAATTCTGGTTTGTTTAAAGCAGATATTGATATTTATATTTTTTATCGCTTCTATTAATGTTTGTGCATTTATGTGCGTTCTCATTGTGTTCAGAGAACTGTCTTGTGAGAAGAAAACTGTTTTTTTACTGAGTTATTCAAAAATCGAAGAAAACATAAACGCGGTTCAAGGGATCTGCCCAGGCGGTTTCTGTGAAGTGACCACTATCTCGGTTTTATAATGTAAGTGTTTAGTTATTAAATTTTTTAAAACAAAAATCGAAGTTTTGCATTTAGTAATATCCTAGAATCATATTTTACATATATTTGATAACGGCGTTGTATTGTAACAATATGATGATTATTTATTGTGTTTTGAACAGTTTTTATTTGATTAATAGATGTAAATTTCAATAAGTTCTTCCGAAGAATCGATCGACTTTCTCATTTTCGTTACTGGTTTAGTCAATGTTTGAACTGTACTATTAAATTTTGTATACTCATTACCGGAAAGGGTAGATTTTCGAGGTTTTTGATCTTTTTATTTTCTTTCAATTTTGTATCTACTTTTTTAATCGGATGTATCAGAACAGCGGACGTTTGTTAATCAAAAATAGCCGTCAATATTATGATAATAGTAAAATAGGTCACGCATACGACTAATACACGCACCCAGAATTCACAGGGACAACCTGACACATTACTTGCTTTTTTTACCCGTAATTGGAAAAAAAAGAATTTTCGAAAAAATGTCATCTTTTTCTTACCACCAGCCACATGGTGGGGTTTTTGATACAGCTAGTACGTCGTAAAATGAAAATTTTATCACCCAGTGTATCCCGTACGTCAGTTTTAAATGTAGTAAAATTTATATGGTCTTGTATTTTTTTGCTCCTTTGTACAACAAAACCGGAATACATCAAACATATACCGTGCTAAAAAGGTAAAGGAATTACCAAAAAAAAAATCATCTTGATTGGGTTATTTACAACGAAAATATACTCATTTGAAATTGGCGTTCTTTTTTACCCATTCCATAATTTATGTGTAGTATTCTCCCTTCAGTCAAGTCTACAACATTTGGATATATAAGTTAATAAAGATATATACGCAATATTTTAAACGCCCTTTATCTCGAAAATAGATAATACGTTTAATTAATTTTATTGAATACCCTAAATCTACAAAATACCAAAATTGCATACGTTTGGCGGCAAAACGAACAAAGGGACGAAAAACAACAAATATATTTCGGTATGTATTTATATCGAATCAGTCGATTCAAAATAAATTGAATATTTAATTTAATACAGTTAATATGTGTTATAATTAACACAATTTAAGTGAATACAATAGGATTTATTATAAAACCATCAAATATACATGGCATGGGTAAATATATATTAGCATTTATGTAGAGTTTTTGTTTTCAAAGGACTAAAATGAAATGAATGGAACAAAGTGTTGTTCCAAAGAGAATATTAACACTTTCCGATTAACATTTACAGACGAGTAGTTAATTGAAGTTGTACTTCACAATGGAATTTGTGGTATCAATTGTTTTGCTGGTCCACAAACCGATTTTAGCGGGCTAAAAGGACTTTTTAATTAAAATCAAGTTCAAATTTGTTCAACTATCCTAAACAGAAAATAGTTCGATGTCAAATTGTTGTTGATTCTAAACACTGTCGCCTTAAAATGTATCCTTTTTAAATGTTTGTTTAAAAATACACATCCCTGACTTTTCGCAGTGAATTTTAATTCAGTGATGCCACGAGACGAATAAGCTTTCATCTCTTTGACTAATCTCGTCTCGTTTCGAAATTTTGGCCTAGACGAGAAGGTGATTTTTATTTTATTCCGCCATCTTGGGTTCGTACCAAAATTTTACCAGTTGATTCCTACATAATACTTGATTTTTGTGCAAAATTTGAGATAAATTGGATAAGCAGTTTTTTGATAATATTTTTTTAAATATTTTACTAAGCCGCCACTTTGTTTTGCAATATTTGAATGTTACCAAAATATTACCATGTCTCCTCATATGATCCTTAATTTTTGACCAAAATTTGAAGTCAATCGGGTAAGTAGTTTTTTAGCTATGCCGCGGACAGAGAGACCCACAGACAGACAGATTGAGAAAATCTGTTTCCTGACATCTAGAAACCCTCAAAAACGCCAATTGGGCTGCTTACTCTCTGGCAATAGAGTAAAAAATTAAGAGTTTTAGTGAAATACCGGATAATGCAAATAATATAGTTATAATATAACAGTTAACGTTATAAACGAAACAGCAAACAATATTTTTCCTGAGAAAAAAACTAAATGTGGAAAATATTTCGTACCCTGGTGAGACGATCAATGTCTGCAGCTTTCCGAAAAACGTAAGGAAATTTTTAAAGCATGTAGAAATTATTCCAGTTTACAAAATTATATCAAATATAAAAATTTCACAGCTAAATGTAAACTAATTTTTAAAAACAAAGCCCGATTGAAAAAAATTGTTGCTGTTTAATTAGTCAAAGCACTCCCTCAAAAATTTGGAAACGAATTAATGCAGTTAAATATAGTTTAGGTACTAACACTCTTAATCCTATATCACAAGAATTCTTCTGAAATAATGTTGAGAAAGCTATTGACGGATTACGTAACTCAAGAAATCCCCAGTTCTGCACTCACCATTTTTTAACAAACCAAAAAGTCCCTTATAGAACTTGAAAATAACATTAAAAAACATAAAGATACTTTTCCAGAACAGGACGGAATTACATATAGCATGATCCAAAACTTACCGAATTCTGCTAAATATCTTTTATGTTTAGCCTTTAATAAAGTTATATGTAGAGGAGATGACATAAGTCTGGTCAAAAATTCTATAATCGTTCCTATTCCGAAACCAGGAAAGCCTAATGAATTTAGGCCTATTTCACTTTCATCCTGCATCTTAAAAACTTTGAAAATAATTGCCGACAAGAACACTGACCAGCTCATTATTTTCACAATGAAAATACCCTCCCAACAATAAAAACAATATTCGGAAAGCCCTAATACGTACCATTTTTAATAGCCTAATTAGAACCTTTTATATTGGAAGGTAAACAATTTTATTGTGGGGCGGCTAAAATGGGTCCATTTTACAACGGAAAAATTACCTAGACTGGGTTGTTTACAACATTAGACATAAAATAAACGTTAAACATCACTCTTCTGTTGAGTTTAGAATCGAGTGGTTCTCTGTGTATCGATAAGCAAGTGTATGTGAAGTCGAGAATGTCGAGTCAAACGCGCCGAAGTTGCAAAATTTCTCCTGACAAATTTTGTTATATTTGTGGAGAATTTCTGGTGAAATCACAAGCCAGGCCATTTCCCGAAAATGTAAAAAAGCCTACTTTAAATATTCTGATGTGTTAATTGCGGATCAAGATAAGCGGTGGGCTCCCAATGTGTGCGGTGTTTGTTGTAGTGTATCATTGGTGCAGTGGATGAAGGGAAAGAGAAAAAGTATGCCTTTTGCAGTTCCAATGGTATGGCGAGAACCCACCAATTACTCTGACGATTGTTAGTTTTGCCTGACAAAGACTGAAGGTTATTTCAAAAAGGGAAAGCACAATATAGAATATCCAAATTTGCAATCTGCCATACGACCTGTTCCTCATAATGCAAATTTGCCAGTGCCGATTGCGCCTTTAAATTGGCAAGCTATTGATTTGGGAGATAATGGAGATAACGCATCATCAGACAGCTCAAAAGAACAGTGCGCCGATACCACTTTTACCACAGGTCCCAGTTCCGGCGAGCCACATTGTTGTTTGTTCAAAGTGAATTAAATGATTTAGTGCGTGATTTGGGGTTATCCAAGCAACAGTCAGAACTTCTGGGTTCCCGTCTTAAGGAATGGAACCTATTGGCCAAAGAAACAAAAATTACCAATTTCGGAAAAAGAAATGCTGTGTTTTCTGAATTCTACAGTATGGAAAATTCGTTGTGCGCGGGTACTGATATAGACAGATTAATGCAGGAACTTGATATTGAACATTCTCCCCGTGAGTGGCGCTTATTCATATACTCATTTAAATATAGCTTAAAAGTTGTATTATTACATAATGGCAAATTAAAACCCTCTATACGAGTTGCCCATTCAGTCGCAATGAAAGAAAATTATGAAAATATGCGCACGATTTTGGATAAAATAAACTACAATAGGTATAAATGGCAGATATGTGGGGACTTAAAAGTTATAGCGATTTTAGTGGACTTCAGGGGGGATTTACAAAATATTGCTGTTTTCTTTGTTTATGGGACAGTCGTGCAATAAATCAGCATTATGTAACAAAAATTTGGCCAGAAAGAAGCGAATTTCAACCGGGATCTCAAAATGTTAAATTTATACCTCTTGTTGATCCCAAAAATATCATTTTGCCTCCTCTTCACATTAAACTTGGGCTGATGAAAAACTTTGTGAAGGCTGTGAATAAAAATGGTGATGGATTTAAATACCTAAGACAAGTCGTTCCACAGTTGAGTGATGCCAAATTAAAAGAAGGCATTTTTATTGGGCCACAAATCAGAAAATTGCTGGACGATGTCAATTTTACGGAAAAGCTTACCAGGCAGGAACTCAGAGCATGGAATTCGTTTCTTAATGAAGTAAGAGGATTTTTAGGCAACAATATGGATGAAAATTATGAGCAATTAGTTAATGAACTCTTAGATGCCTATAAAGCGCTTGGTGTCAGAATGTCACTGAAAATTCACTTCCTCCGTTCCCATCTGTCATTTTTTCCTAAAAATTTGGGAGCTGTTAGTGACGAGCAGGGTGAAAGTTTTCACCAAGATATCAGAACAATGGAAATTCGGTACCAAGGACGATGGGATCCAGCCATGATGAGCGATTACTGTTGGTTTTTGAAGAGAGAAGATAGGACACCTCATAAACGGAAAAAATAAAATTTTATTAGTGTTTTAAGTAGATATTTTTCTCATTTGCTTTTTTTTTTAGATGTATGATATGTTTAATAGGCGAAAATTGTAAACATAGTCAATAAACAGGGTTAAGAATTTTCTGAAATCATTTTTTCTATAGACATTAAGTATCGTAACATTCGATATGGTTCTACAACTCTAACAAGAAAACTCTACGTGCTACAACTTTCTATTTGTCATTTTCGTATTTGGATAGGTCCACTCTATTAGATTATGCAATTCTGATTTGTGTTACAACAAAAACATTTTTTTTGTCGGCCAGTAAAGTATCGTCTAGAATGGTGGTCTGAATCTGATAACCTATTGCCAAATGCTCAGTTTGGTTTTAGAGGGGATAAAGGTGTAAATGACTGTCTGTCTCATCTTGTGACCGATATTCAGGAAACATATTCTAAAAATGATTATTTGGCTGCCCTATTTTTGTATATATCAAATTCTTACGAAAATGTCGATCTACATATTTTAATAGAAAAACTACTAAATTGTAACATCCCAAGAAGTTTTGCTAATAACTGGTGATGCTGTTTCTAGATCGTAAAATTCCTATAAAAGTAGGTAATACATGCAGTGAAATGAGAACTGTGTCTTCAGAACTTCCTCAGGTCTCAGCTTTGAGTCTTCTACTGTTTAATCTTTATACGGCAGACTTTCATTCACTAGACATAAGTGCTTCGGTGTTACAATTTGCAGACGACTTCTGTATTTATTGCAAAAAAGACAATCCAAGAATTTAAAATAACCTCTAACCGAATTATGTGTAATTGCAATTCATATTTCCCTAAAAATGGGTTTAATATTTCAAAAAAAAAATCAGTTTTAGTGTTTTTTTCTAGGCTTAGACTTAACAGAACAGATACAATTATACTCAATAATACGAACATGCCCTGGTTAAATTCGTTTAAATATTTGGGTGTCATTCTAGATGAAAAATTGACATGAAACGATCACATTAATTACGTCATAACTAAAGCTGAGAAAAGCCTTAATATACTTACAGTAGTTTTGGAAAGATCATGGAGTGCAGATCCCAAAACAGCGCTTTTGTTTTATAAGTCATTTACGAGGGCATTTCTGGATTACGGCTCTATATTTTATGGTTCAGCGTGCAAAACCCGTCTTAAGAAAATAGACAGGATTCAATATAAAGCTTTAAGGCTCGTAATAGGCGCCGTGAAATCTTGCCCGATTCAGGCTCTTCTCTCCGAATACTCCGAATGGCCATTACATATCAGAACGAAGATGTTAGCAGAAAAATGTATTCTTAAGGACAATGCAATACAAAAATAATGAAATAATGGATAAAATCTATAGGTTAAGTATTTATAATTGAGCTAATTAAAACAGCCCACCACTGGCTGATGCATTTACGTCAACATCAGTTTATAACAATTCTAGTATTAAACACAGCAGATTTTTCCTGTTTGAATCCCAATTTGTAATAAAATATCTCAATTTAGAAGTTGTCTTTCCTAAATTTACTGATATCATTTCAGTCAACCAAATGATTTTTTGTGATATTTTAAACGAATATAAATATTATTACAAAATATATACCGACGGTTCAAAAAATGAAAATATCGTAGGATGTGCCTTTACTGTACCTGTAGTTAATATTACACGAAAATACAAGTGGAATTCTATGTCCTCTGTGTTTAAAGCCGAGGCTGTAGCTATTCTAAAAGCATTAGAATACGTTTCCTCTCCATCATTTCTAATAATACCATATTCTCTGATTCTTAGTCAGTCTTATTGTCTCTAAGGAATTGTACCACATGCAAGAACCCAATTATTGCAAATATATTAAATATGGTCTCTAACTTATATAGTAATAAAATAAATGTTAAATGTGTCTGGGTAAAAGGCTATTCTGGACTAATAGGCACCGAATTGGTTGACAAAGCTGCGAAAGAAGCTATTGTATCAGGAATACCCTTCCAAGACATTCCCTATTCTGATATATATCCACATATCCAAAACATTTCCTTAGACTCTTGGAAGCAATCCTATGAAAATTATGCAGCTGACTCTCCTAGTTTATATAATACAGTATGCCCTGAGTTAAATAACAGACTTTTAATCTTTAGGGAATGTTTAACACGACACATTTGTGTGTCCTGTAGAATTTTGGTCGGGCATGGAATTTTCAATAGGCATCTTTTTAAAATTAAGTGCGTTTTTGCAAAATGTAAGCACGTTTAAATAAAGAAATTGTCGAAAAAAAATCTGTTATGTCAAAAAATGTCCACTATAATTCGCTGTTGGTTACCTACCGTGGAGAGAAAATTTTCCGATAAAATACATGCGTTGCCATGGTGATCTGTCAAAAAAAACCAATTTGGATTGGTTAAAATGTACTGGTGTGAAATTTTCATTAAAAAACAGGGTGAATAAGTTCATTTGTTGATCCGTTTAGTTCGAATTTTGGGCAAAAATCAAATATTATAGGGGTTACTAGCAATATTTTGGTATGAATCAAATATTGACAGAACTAAAATCGAGCTTTATTAAAAAAACTTTGCAGAGCAAGCATTTGTATGATGTAACAGCAGAGTTATCCAACCGGTTCAGAAGCTGTAATATAATAAAAGAAATTTTATTTTTACTCGCCCATATAGTTTCCAAAGAAACTCGTAATGAATTTAGTAATACCCCGGGATGTTTTTTAAGTATTGTCATTTTGTAATGGGGTTAAGAACTTTAAGATCAATTCTTATTATTCTGTGTGTGTAGAAATTATGATTGCGTTTTATATTACAGAATCGTGACAGAGTAGAAATTACAGTCGTCTCGGTGTTCAATCCATTACACAGATTTGTGGTTTTCATTTGAATAGCAACTCAGTTTTAAGAGTATATGGTTGGAATTTTAATTGATGTTTTTAATCTTATAGTTCAGTCCTTAGCCATATTTTAGGTCACACCTTAGGAACATTTGGAAACAGTCCTTTTTTACTTCCCTCGTAAAAGGGAAGTATTGTAATAGTGACAAAATCACCCTCCGAGATTTTTTCAGATCTTTACGTTTCAGGGTCCCTAGATGCCAAGAAACGGGTTTTCTCAATTCCGTCGGTCTGTATGTCTGTCTATATGATCGCGGCATAGCTAAAAAACTGATTACCCAACTGATTTCAAATTTTGGTCATAAATTAATGGTTAGAAGGGGATGGGTGATATTTTGGCAAAAATCCAATATGGCAAAACAAAATGGCGGTCTAGTGAAATATTAAGAAAAATTATTAATATAAAACTACTTATCCAATGTATTTCAAATTTTGCACAAACTTCATGTATTATGTAGGAATCAACTCGCAAAATTTTGGTACGAATACAAGATGGCGGAACAAAATGGCGGCTTAATAAAATACTTAAAAGTTCAACCTGAAAAAACTACTTAATGGATTGATTTCAAGTTGTGTGCTATAACTAATTGTGGTATAGAGATGAACTAGTAAAATTGTGGTACGAATTCAAGATGGCGGAACAAAATGGCAGCCAAATAAAATGTTTGTAATTATGAAAAAATCACTAGGTTTTACATATCATTACGTTTGAGCGTCACTAGATGCCAAAAAAAATATGTTTATCAATTCCGTCGGTCTGTCTGTTTGTCGGTCTGTCAGTGCGCAGCATAGCTTAAAACCCACATACCTCATTGACTTCAAATTTTTGTCAAAAATTAAAGTTTATATGAGAATGTCCGATAATATTTTGGTAAAAATCCATAAGAGCGAAACAAAATCGCGGCCTAGTGATGGTGGAAGAAAATGGCGGCGAAATAAAATGTTCATAATGATGAAAAAATCACCCTCTCAGGTTTTACATATCTTCACATTTTAGTGTCCCTAGATGCGAATAAATATGTTTTATCAATCCCGTCTGTCGGTCTGCCTGTCTGTCTGTCAGTCCGCGGCGTAGTTTAAAAATCACTTACCAGATTCACTTCAAATTTTAGATGATTACCACACAAACGAAGCAAGATTGTCTATGCAATACTAATGTTTCAAGTTCTCTAAGGAAGATAATATCATAGCGACCAATTGAATAAATAATTATCTATAAAAATACGAACAAATCTATCAAACTATAAAAATATCAAATAAAAAAATATTTTTATCCATATTTTGGAAAGTTTACAAGGAAAAACTAATATTAAAATAATTAAAAAAAAATTGGTGGATATTGAACTGAACTAGCCGTTACTTGATGGAAATCCATTTTAACTCAATAAACAAAAAACGCTTGTTTAAAATTTCCACTTAATTTATTTTACAAAAATAAAAAGCATGACAATTGTTTCGCCAACACTGTGGCTTCATCAGATGTTTGATCTTGTTGTTGATCTGTTGGCGAAACAATTGTCATGTTTTTTATTTTTGTAAAATAAATTAAGTGGAAATTTTAAACAAGCGTTTTTTGTTTATTGAGTTATAATTGGTGGAGATGTCAGAGGAAGATATGATACAATCTATTTATCATATTTATTTATTTTATTTATTTATTTATTTATCCCATTATACAGTTACAAAAACCAATTAACTAATGGGTACAAGCATAACAGTATTTGTATGTAAATTTCTATGTATATAAAGAAGTATCATATAAAAATAATACAATTTTACTACCTACAACTACGACTTAAGAAATACAAAAATATATATGTATGTACAAAAATAATGCAATATAAAGCCGAACCACAAAGAAATTTTATGTCAAACTGACATGGGCCAAACCACAGTTAAATATGTCAAATTTGTCTTGATGGAAATTGTATGCATTACACATACTATTTATTGGAGAGTACTTATAGATATTTGTGTGCGGTGTTGGCACATAAAAAGTTTGAGAATGGCGAGCTGACGTTCTAGGTACCAGAAACTGCAGCTGGCTCAAAATATCACTACATTCAATCCTGTTATGTAAGATTTTATGAAGAAACTTTAGCTGAAACACAGTGCGCCGATCAGCCAAGGAGTGAAACGAATGCCTACGCAATAATTCTCTTTCGGGGATGCCAACTTTATGATACCGATCGTCAATTTTTAAACTTAAATATTTTAGAAAACGTCGCTGGACTCGTTCAGTACGGCCTAAATGTACCTGATAGTAAGGCGACCATATGACAGAGGCATACTCAAGTCTTGACCACACGAAAGCGTAATAAAGTAATTTTAAGACACTTTGATTCTTAAAATTCCTCGAGTTTCTTATGATAAAACCTAGTGATTTAAAACATATTTTTATAAGATCGTTTATATGAGGAATAAAAGAAAGCTTTCTATCATATAGAACACCAAGATCACGAGAATACTCCACTCTTTCCAACATTTCGTTATTAATTTTATATTCATACAGTGTATTACTATGCTTTAAAGAGAATGTCATTATACTACATTTTTTTATATTTAACGGTAATTTATTTTTATTACACCAATCAAAAATTTTGTCAATTGACAGTTGCAAAGTATTACAATCTTCTGAGCTTTTTATACGGGCATAAATCTTCATATCATCTGCGTAAAAAAGCGTGTGATTATCCAGATTATTAATTATGCTATTGATGAATAAGTTATACATTAAAGGACCCAAAATAGACTCTTGTGGCACCTCTGATGTAGCCTCCAACTGCACGGATGATTGACCACAGCATTCCACTATTTGCGTTCTACCGGTTAGATAAGATTGGAAAAACCCAATCAGATTGTCAAAAAAGCCAAGCGAATTAAGTTTATCTAGCAAAATATTGTGGTCAAGCCTGTCGAAACCTTTCGAAAAATCTGTATATATTACGTCAACTTGACAATTATTATCAAAAGCTTCTGCTATAAATTGCGTAACACAAACAAGGTTGGAGATTGTTGACTTTCCCTTGACAAAACCACGCTGATTATCCGCGAGTTTATTCTTAACCTGAAAGTACAAATTTCTATTCAGGAATATTTTAAAATATTTAGAGAAGTTGTTAATTATACTTACTGGACGATAGTTTTCGATTTTATTTTTATCTCCTTTTTTAAAAACAGAAATTATTTTAGATAATTTCCAACAGTGTGGAAACAGCGATGTTTTAATTGATAAATTAAAAAGTATTGTAAGAGGCATGCAAGAAGACATGCACACACGTAATAAAAATGATGGTATTTTATCTGGACCTACCGTCCCTTTCGGTTTCATTTTTTTTAAACAGCGTAAAATGTCGTCCTCAGTGGCGCAGTTTATAAAAACGGTGTCCACAGTACCGCTGATTCTCGGAGGATTTAGTCCATCACCATCAGACACAATATACGAGGACCGGAAAAAATTGGCAAATTCATTTGCAATCGATGTGTGATCTTTAAAACTGTCTTCGCCTAATGTCATTATTTCTGGAAACTGCTTATTATTTTTTTTACTGTTAATTAATTGCCAAAATTTTGAGGGATTAGTCGCAATATCATTTTCGGTACCTTGGCAGTAATATTTATAAGTATTACATATGTTCAATTTAACTTGAGTCCTAAGTTCCCTAAATGCCTGCAAATCAGTAACATTCTTAGTTCTTTTAAACCTCTTCCATGCCCTGAAAAGAGTCATCAGGTTTTGTTCTGAATATACTCACCTTACATATCCATAATAATTTATTGCTCTATTTTACAATATTTGGGCATATATGACAAAAAATCTATTTTTGTAACTTATTGCATTTTTTTTAAACTTGCAGAGGGTCTAGGAATGTAAATTTTGACTAGTTCAAAAGAGCTATAATGTAAAACCAAATTGCATGCTTCCTAATTTTTCAAGTGATGGACTTTAAGTGTTTTTGTCATTACGTTTTTTTTTCACTGCAATCGTCAATTCTTGCGAACTTTGTGCCAATTTGAATTTATAAAATCATCTTCAGGATATGATGTTAAATTTTAAACATTTATTTTGGCATACATTCGTATTTATGTATGAAGGAAGCTTTTAAATATCTTCACTTCCAGAAAAAGGAACACCGTAATATTTTAACATAGCAATAGATATATAAATTAATACTATGTTTTTATTTTTAGTGGTACATACCTTATTTATGTAGATGGTGACATAAATAAACCGGTGATGAAAGACAGGGAATGGGAACCAAATAGATTTCACTTTGACAATGTAGCGAAAGCGATGCTCACTTTATTTACAGTGTCAACCTTTGAAGGCTGGCCTGGACTGCTCTACGTTTCAATCGACTCAAATGAAGAAAATAAAGGACCAATTCACAATTACCGCCCTATAGTAGCTGCTTATTACATTATCTATATTATTATAATAGCGTTTTTTATGGTTAACATATTCGTTGGTTTCGTTATCGTTACATTCCAGAACGAGGGAGAGCAAGAATACAAGAATTGTGAGCTCGATAAGAACCAAAGAAATTGCATAGAATTTGCGCTAAAGGCGAAGCCAGTTAGAAGATACATTCCGAAACACCGCATTCAGTACAAAGTATGGTGGTTTGTTACCTCAAAACCCTTCGAGTATGCCATTTTTACGTTGATCATTATCAACACCATAACCTTGGCTATGAAATTTCATGGGCAGCCGGAGGAATACGGAAATGTTTTGGATTATTTAAACATGATATTCACCGCTGTCTTCGCTATGGAATTTGTTTTCAAATTAGCTGCTTTTAGGGCCAAAGTAAGTACAATAAATGTATCGATAATTTCTCTCGGCACAAGTCATCGATTAGGTGAAACAAATACCTTTAATTGTTAAAATATTTCTGTTTGATCCCAAAATTTTTAAAACTTTAAAGTTTTTATTAACTAATTTTGACAACTAGTATTAAATGTTTGCCAAATCTAATTATCAAATAAAAGATAATGCTATAAATTTCTGAAAAATTTGGCAACATTGCGGATATTAGAGGTGACCGATCCCGTGATTTTTAAATCACTGTGTGAATCGTTTCCATGATTTTTTAGTATCATTGATTTTAAAACGTGACGTGATCACAGTTTTAGTTGTATTGAGAATATCGCCTTTAGTTATTCACAGAATCGCAGTTTTTAGGTGTTAATATGACGATACTTAATAACGGATGACAATTGGCATTTGTCGGCTGCATCATTAACCTATTTTAACTAAAAATATATTTTCAAAACTAAAAATTCATCTGGAATTATGTATATATTGAATATATAAACGTTATAAACAAACAAACATTTAGAATGTTATATTCGTAATTAATCTATACAGTGTGTAACAAAAGTAAGGAAACGGCGAAATGTCTTAGGTAGGTACCGCTTACCTGTATTTAATGAAAATATGTTAAGTATTAAATTATACCGGATCCAATGGCGGATTCCGCATTGCTGCCAAGTTTACCGTTTTTCTGTTATAAAAGGAATTTTTTTATGGAACACTCTGTATTATATTACTTTTTAAAATCTGCGTAAAATTCTTAATACTTTTTATTAAGAGCACTTTTTATGAAAGTCGACAGTTTTTGCGAAAATAAGGGTCTAATATCCATAAGTTAATGTATTACCTTTTACTAAAATACTTGCACACAAAAGGTTACATGATATGTTTGACAAAGTCACTTTTGTTGATTTACAAAAATGGATCCTTTAACTGAAACCTAAAGAATTGAAATTTTAATTATACTGAGTTATGGGGCTTGAATGCGAAACCTGCAAGATGTTTGTAACATTTTTAATGACAAATATTCTTACAGAATTCCAATAACTAAATCTACCGTAAGAAAAATTAACAAAAGATTTCGTTAAACTGGAATGGTAAAAGATGCTGTAAGTTCTGGCAGACCCGAAAGCACAATAATTCCTCATCTTGCTACCAAAACCCTAGCAAGAGAAAACAGCATCTAAACTTTAAATGTAGGTTGTAAGAAACAATAGAAACTATATACTACGAAAAGAAATACACAATACAACAAACAATAAATTAATAAAAACTAAGTTGTTCATTTACTTCCTGACAGTAGGCCAAATACTGTGGGAAAACATTTAATACATTTAAAAGAATGCCAGCCTCCTCGATTCGTCTACATTCGATTTCTATTCGCTGTCCCCACAAAAAGTAGTCGTCTAAATATTCCTGAACATTCCGAGCAAAATCCAATGGAGCACCATCCTGCTGAAACCATATTTCATCATTTGGTGCACCATTACCTAAAAAAATCAGGTTTAAATACTTAATATGGCAGGTAAAGTAAGGAACTGACGGTTATTTGGAAATAGTTCTGCAATAGCTGGGACAATTTTGGGTCTTTAAAAGATTCAAATATCTTTTTCCAGTTGGTGTGGCATGAAGAAGGAACCGATTTTTGCACCCTTTATACCCATACCAAACATTTATCTTTTGGGGAAATTGGGTATGATTTTCACGTATCCAATATGGATTTTCACTGGTCCAATATCAACAATAATGATTGTTAACTTTTCCATTAAAAAAAAAAGTTGCTTCGTCAGAAAAAATAATTTGATTGACAAAATTTAGATTAGTATTGCAACTTTCCATTAGAGATTTCACAAAATTCCAAGCGCCTATCGTGATCATCCTCAGAGAGTTTTTGCATCAAAGTTATTTTGTATGGATGAAACTTTTCGGTTTTTAGAAGTCGGTCTACGGACATGTGTGATACGTCATTTTCTCTTCCTAATGTTCTGGTAGAAAAGTGAGGTTTTTTTCTAAACTGAATAAAACATTCAGAGCCTTATCACCATCTGTTGCGCTTTTAAGTCTGCCAGAACGTTCTGTATCTTTTATCTTTCCAGTTTCACGACATTTTTTATTAATTTTACTTACGGTAGATTTAGTTATTGGATTTCTGTTAGGATATTTGTCATTAAAAATGTTACAAACATCTTGCAGGTTTCGCATTCTATCTCCATAACCGAGTATAATTAAAATTTATATTCTTTGGGTTTCAGTTAAACAATCCTTTTTTGTAAATCGACAAAAGTGACATTGTCAAACATATCAGGTAACCTTTGTGTGCAGATATTTTAATACAAGGTAATAGAAAATAAATTATAGATACTAGGCCTTTTTTTTCACAAATACTGTTAACTTTTATAAAAAGTGCTCTTAATAAATAGTATTGAGAATTTTACGGAGTATTTAAAAAAAGTAATATAATAAACAATGTTCCATTAAAAAAAAATCCTTATTTAACAAAAAAAAACGCTAAACTTGACAGCAATGCGGAACTCGTAATTGGTTCCGACATAATTTCGTACCTAAGTGTACATAGTTTCATTAAATTCTGGTAAGCGGTACCTGAGGTATTTAACCGTTTCCTTACTTTTGTTCCACGCTGTATAAAAACATAATATTTCCTTGTTAATCAGTATCCGGTTTATATAAATATCTTTTAACTGGTTCCTTAATTAAATAATTAAAAGTTAATATACAAAAAACTGCAAAAAGCTTTTTAAACCGCCGAAATAGTTTATTTTAATATAGATAGTCTTTTTTTTACATCATCCCAAAAAAGTCCTAACCGGGGCTAATCAAAAATGCAGTCCAATATTTAAAATACAACTACATGCAAAATTATAGATTTTGATAAAAATTCTCTTTTATCCTACATATGCACCCTTTATCTATAGAATGCGTCATATTATGATAGGCATGTTTATCGAAAGTAGAGAAGCCATGAAAATATAAAAATTTTCTGAAATAATTTGAATATTACTTTTAGATTTCTTACTAGCATATAATTTGCAGATATAAAAAACATTAGAAATCATTTTAAAGGTAATTTACCGAAACTTATAAAAAGTGACATACGGTGTCAAACTTTTGCCCCAATTTCAATGATTGCAACTGTATCTATATATTTCATAAATTTCCTAAATTTGTCAATATTCTTACTAGTAAGGGCACCTCTCACACTAGAAACGGCACTTATTTTAAATAGTCTTATGATGGGTTTATAAAAGAAAATTTAATATTAGTATTAACCTATAAACATTCGTCATTAGTCTTAAGTATAAATTGTATGGATTCAAGTGAAAGTTTATAAATCGACTTTTATTTTAGCGTTAAGACATTGAAATTCCCAAAAAATTCCGTGATCGCTACTCGTGAAATCACGTATCGCTTCCGTGATTTATATATATCAGTGATTAATTCACAGATACAATGTAAATAAAACACTCTACACTGCTTCAGATATTTACTTTTATTCACAACCTGTGACATATGTTTCGCTAGCACTGTAGCTTCGTCAGGCAAACGGTATTTAAACTTACAATTAGCTAAATCAGCTTGATTTTTACAAAAACATATTTCTAGGTAAAGACTTATTTTTCACTTTCAAACTTTTCTTCGAAAGCATGGTTATTTTCTAACGAATATTCGGCGTATGTTGAATCTGTTTTATTTTTAATAAAACTCCTTTTATGTTCTGCTAATCGCTGTTTAAAAGTTCTCCCTGTCTTATAAACTCTGAATTTATTATTTTTATTTGTTTTTCTTTGTTATTTTTTATAAATTTACTTAGATTATTATTTGTTTTAAATGCAATTGTAATGTTTACAATAGCCACCTTTTCTGTAGGTTTACCCATATAAGTAAGTATCTTATATTTATTTTTTTCTTTGGGTGGTACAGGGTAAATTCCTGAAAATGTTTTTTATTTAAAATATTGTCGATTATGTTGGCATCATATCCATTGTTAAATTAGGTTTAATTCTTTTATATGCTCTTACAATTTTCGATTATTCCTAAAACCTGTTTCTGAGATTTGTCAGTTTGATTGTTTGTAAGTTTGATATATTTTGCTGGGTCTAAAAAGTCTAGTTTTTTGGGAATATTCTTCTTTATTTATTGCGATTATAGTTTTTCCTTTATCTGGCACGATAAGACAACTTAACAAATTTTTAAAAGATTTAAATACCATACACAAAAATATACAATTAACTGTCGAAATAGAAACTAATAACTCTATAAACTTTTTAGATTTGAATTTTCAGTTTTTCACAGATCTACACATACATTAATAACAAATCAATGCACCCATTAGCACACAAACTAGTAAGATGTCATAGCATGATTCACAGATTAATTAATATACCTTTAAACAAAGATAATTTTCAGAAAGAATTAAACCTAATTAAACAAATAACAGTTAACAATGGATATGAGGCCAAATAATTGACAATATTTTAAATCAAAACACGATTAAAAAAACACTTTCAAAAATTTACACTGTACCACCCAAAGAAAAAAATAAATATATCATATTTATTTATATCGCTAAACCTAGAGAAAAGGTGGCATCTATACTGCGTACAAAGAACATAAAAACAATAAACAAAAGTAAAAAATTGTCACTTTTAGAGCCAATGGAAATTAATAAACGAACGATATGAGAAATTCACCTCTTTTAAACCTATTTTGTTAAAAATATCCGTCCAGATGTCACTTAGGACTCTCGTAATAAAAGTCTTTACCTAGAAATATGTTTTTGTAAAAATCCGCTTGTCTGACGAAGCTACAGTGTTAGCGAAACATGTGTGTTTTATTTACTTTGACGATAATCTCTATTCCAAATTGTATTAAAATGCAGACTTTTGTTACAGACTGTATATTTGGAATTAAAACAGACTATGTTATATAAATATATTACTGTAAAATAAAGAATCACGAACTGAAAATACGGTTTACAACAATAAATACCAAATATTTTACCAAAGCACAGACAGCAAACACAACGAACAAAAATAATAGACGAGTGAAGTTATGTAAACATTAAAAATAGTTAATTAAATATTTTTTTAAATTATTATACTTAAAATATAAAGCAGTTTTTAGCCCGCAGATAGTAAGTCAAAGAATTTCATTACAATATATGTTTTTAATGTCTGCATCTTGGCCAGATATTTTGTATTTATTGTTATAAACCGTATTTTTAGTATATGATTCTTTATTTTGTAGATCTGTTGATGCACTAACATGAGACATTGTTCATATTAATTCCAAATTTATGATAGTACAGGATTTAAGATCATAAAATGTGTTGAAAATTTAATACAATAAGAAACCCTTTGAATATGCAATTTTTCCATTGATCATAATCATCAGCATAACCCTGGCTATAAAATTTCATTGGCAGCCGGAAAAATACGGAAATGTTTTGAATTATTTAAACGTGATATCCACCGCTGTGTTCGCTATGGAATTTGTTTTCAAATTAGCTGCTTTTAGGGCCAAAGTAAGTATAATAAATATAGCGGCTCGCTACACGTTATTCGAAAATTTAATTATAACTTTCGGCTGACTCCTTTAAATGTACATTTTAATAGCGGATATTTCTTACTGATCGATATATTATACCCGTGTATAAGAGCGGCAACAATTTAATAACACCGGACATATTTTATAAATTCCTGTCATTTTTTTAAACGATAGGACGACGGTCAAAAATTAGTCCTGTAAAAACATTTGGAGAATTAAAAATCTAGTCTGCTCGGAAAAAAATGACAAGCCTAAACTTTTTGTCTTCCATTAAATAATTTTGAACAAAAGCGTAACTAATTGGAAAATAAAACTGTAGACCACCGTTCTTCACCCCGCAATGCTCATGAATGACGGACTTAGTTTGAAACTTCCATCGGCTTTCGAAAAATATGTTTAAAAACTTGGATAGTTTTGATGGTTTTTAGCTTGAAATATTTAGGTCATAAAAGTTGTCCATGTTTTTAAACACGTTTTCCTAAATTAATTCTAAACAATACAGGTAACAACAAACTAGGTCAGCGTTGCTACAAGGGGCACCCTGTATAATTTTTTAATTTGCCTTATAGTCACTTCATTGATGATGTTTGATATTCATAGGAAGTTTTTTTTAATATTTATATATGTAGAATCGACTCCTCAAATTTTGGAACGGAATCCCGGAAACCCTGTTTATTAGGCTGCAGGTACACAGATTGATCATGTACAGGGTGATCCAATAATAGAAGACGTCGGCTATAGCTCGGGAACCGTTAATGACAGTTTAGGAAAAAAATATTTGTAGGTAAATCGGCCAAAAGAAATCGCTGTAAATTATTTTCAAGTTCGAAAGTTGGCCAACTGGGAGGGGTAATAGCAACACAAAAGTGTAAATGCCAATTTTCTCTTAAATTTCCATAATTGAGGTATGATGAAAATATAAGCATTGTATTCTTCATCCAATTACGCATTTTTTTGATTCGGAGCATTATCGTCTATTTCCAAAATTAAAGTAATGGGGGAAGGTCAAACATGTTTACTTTCAAATGTAGATACCTCTGTTTTGGATGCACCGATTTTATTCAACTTGGTGTCGAAAAAAAGTGATGTTTTGACTTTATTCGTGGAGCCATAAACTGTACCGTAATGACTTTGTTAGTGGTCACTAGATGGTGTTGTTTTGAAATTCTCTAAATAATGCTGATTTTCTCAAAAAAAAATGGTACGCTTTGACTTTTATATCACAATTTATTTGGCTGTTATGAAGGGCATTGAATAGAGAAATAAAAAATTCAAATCCGCATTTAAATTAAGAGAAAGTCGGTGATGGTCTCTCGAATCCGAAACGTCGGATTGGAAAATTAACCTTGCTGTTTTCTAGAGGAGGAAAAGTGACAATGGCAAGCTGAAAATTATTGTCATCTCCCATTTCAATTGATCCTAAAATTTTAAGAACACTGGAAACAAAACAAGGCTCCAATAGAAACTTTAGTGATCTTGACAAACAAAAATCTTTTTTGGATTTTTCGCAACTGATTTTTGTTTGTCAATCTAAACGCAACAAATAATCTGAACACATTTAAAAATTTTTTGATCTCGGAAACAAAATCTTGGAACAAAACAAAAATACTAAAACTCAGTCTCATAATCACATAAGCTTCGAATTAAAACAGCTAAAGCTAGGGCGAGGCAGGGCAGGACTAGGTTTGGGCAAAAAATTAAAGCGAGTTCTACTTTGCTTCAGTGAAACAACAACAAAAAATGAAAAAATGAACTAACAACTAACGATGAACTAACAACAAATATATATTCAGAATGGCAGCCGTCATTGTCAATACAATGTTGCAATTTTTCTTGTGTCAATTGAACTGCAGCCTCCAATTCTGCTATAAAGGTACATTGGATGGCATTCCTAATATGGTCCACCATATCGTTTCCTGTAGTAGGTCGAGTTGCATATACTAAATATTTTTACCTTAAGTGGTTTTCAGTAATTTTAAATATATTTGTTGTTAGTTTATTGTTAGTTGTTACTTCATTTCGTCGTTTTTTTTTTGTTGTAGTAACGATAGCAAAGTAGAAACTATTTTCATCCTTCATTTCAATGAATCCTAAAATTTTAGGAAAATCAAAGAGTTGCAAAAAAACAAGACTCCAATAGAAACTTTAGTAATTTTGCATAACTGTAAAGAACAAAACTTAACAAAGGAACAAAGCAAACAATACTAAAATTCAGTCCCATGATCACAAAACCTTCGTAATAAAATAACTAAGGCTAAGGCGAGGCAGGGCAGGACTCAGTTTGGACAAAAAGATCAAACCGAGTTCATCCACGCTTCAGTGAAGCTTCTCCTGTACAAAACGGCAAGGTTAATTTTCCAATTCGACGTTTCGGATTCGAGAGACCATCTTCAACTTTCTTAATTTAAATGTGGACCTGGATTTTTTATTTGACTATTCATGCCCTTCATAACTACCAAATGAATTGTGATATAAAAGTCATAGCGTACCATTTGATTTTTTTGGGAAAATCAGCATTATTTGGAGAATTCCCAAACAACGCCATGTAGTGACCACTAATAAAGTCATTACGGTACAAATTATGGCTTCAGGAGTAGAGCAAAAAAAGTACTTTATTTCGACACCAAGTTGAATAAAATCGGTTCATCCAAAACAGAGATATCTACATTTGAAAGTAAAAATGGTTGTCCCTCCCCCACCACATTTTTGAAAACAAACAATGCGCAATTGGTTGAAGAATACAATGCTTATAATTTTAACATACCACAATTAATTAAGGAAAGTTAGGAGAAAATTGGCATTCACACTTTCGTGTTGCTGTTATGCCCTCTAGCGGCCAACTTTCGAACTTGAAACTAATTTACGTCGATTTCTCTTGGCCGATTTATCTATGAATATGTTTTCCTTAAGTTCTGTCATTAACGGTTTTCGAGCTAAAGCCGACGTCCTCTACTATTAGACCACCCTATACAAGAGTCTTCGACCGTCTATAACCGACTAAAAATAAAGCCAATTATGTCAACATTGTTTTAAATTGCTAATTGTATTCAACGGTCACATAGCATCAATCACGCGCGATCGAGCACGACCAAGCAACACCGATCGGTTTGAAACATGTGAACATTTAAAATATTGTAAGTATCAATATGAATAATGTAACAAATCAAATAGCACATTGTTTGCAGCTGCTATTTTTATTATTTTTGAATTCTGGTTTTGAAGGTTGAATGCCAATGTCAAAATTAAACGACTGATGGTACTCGCGAGGTGCTGTGTGCTCACGCATTTTGATATGCATTTTTAGTCGACAGCATGCGATCGATTACGACTGAAGAAGATCTTGTGTAACTGCCACCTTATTCACTACCACACTTTGAAATGCAAAATAACATAACCGATTTTGGCAAATGACTGACAATGATGAAAAAAGCATATTGAAATAGATTAAGCTTTTCTAAAGAGATGAAGCTTCTAAATACATGTTTTTCTCTTTTTTTTTGCTCGCAGTGTATTTCAACTCAATACCCAAGTAGCACTTTAGGATACATTTTGGTAATTTTTCCGACTTCAAAATGAAAACTGTTGCTTGCAAATTTTGAAACATTTTCGAAACGTGTACAATTTATATGGGGCCAGTGTTAGTAGTGTTTCCAACTAGTTGGTAATAAGAACTTCTTACAATGTTTCGACAGTTAATGAAAGAAACTTAGTTAATGTTTCCTAAATAATTCTATTTTTTTTTTAAACAATATGGCGTATATTTTTTGATCAAAATTTTTCTGAATCGTAAAAAACTATAAGTGTCTATAAGCTGATGATGCTATATGTATAAATTATCCTTAGAGAAACAAAATAGGATTGTCCTAGTGCAATAGGTGAAAACCAAACGTGTTCACCGGATGGGTTTCAAATACAACATATTTCCTTGTAATATATTCTTATCCTGTGTTTTTCTTACTTTTCTGGCTTTCTATAAAGTAAAAACCTGGACGAAAATTATTTCTGCGTGTAGTTTTTTATTGTAGCTTCAGAATCTTTGAGCGCATGCCGTTTGGTCGCCTTTAAGAAAAAATTATAATATTTAACCTAAAATGTAATTATTTTTTACTTCCCTTATAGAAGGGAAGTATTGTAATCGTGAAAAATATCACCCTCCCAGTTCTTTTCAGATCTTTACGTTTCAGGGACCCGAGATGCCGAAAAATATGTTTTCTCAATTCCGTAGATCTGTCTGTCTGTCGGTATGTCTGTTCGCGGCATAGCTGAAAAACTACTTATGCAATTGAATTCAAGTTTTGGTCAAAAATTAAGGGTCATATAGGGATAACCTGGTAACAAAATCCGTTATGGCAAAACAAAATGACGGCCTAGTGAAATGTTAAAAAAAATATTACTAAAAAAATACTTGTCCGATTTATCTCAAATTTTGTTCGAAAATCATGTATTATGTAGGAATCAACTGGTAAAATTTAGGTACAAATCGAAGATGGCAGAACAAAATATTTAAAAATTCAGTCTGAAAAACTATTAATGAACTAATTTCAAATTGTTTACAATAACTAATTATAGTATAGAGATCAATTAGTAAAACTCTGGTATTAATTCAAAATGGCGGAACAAAATGGCGGCCAAATAAAAAGCTTATAATCATGAAAAAAATCACCCTCTCATGTTTTACTTATTTTCACGTTTTAGCGTCCCTAGATGCCAAACAATATGTTTTATCAATTCCGTCGGTCCTGCCAATTCGCGGCATAGCTTAAAAACTACTTATGAGTTTGACTTCAAATTTTAGCCAAAAATTAAGAGTCATATGGGGATGTTCCTGGAAATATTTTGGTAAAAATCAAATATGCCGGAACAAGAAACGTTAAAAAAATATTACCAAAAAAACTAATTATCCAACTTACCTCAAATTTTGCACAAAAATTAAGTGTTACATAGGAATGAACTGGTAATATTTTGGTATGAATATAAGACAACAAAACAAAATGGCGGCCTAATAAAATATTTAAAAAAAAATCAATCTAAAAAACTACTGAATAATTTCAAATTTTGTGCAAGTATTAAGAGTAGAAATATACTGACAAAGTTGTGGTATCAATTTAAAATGGCGGAACAAAATGGCGGCTAAATAAAATTTTTAAAAATTTGACGTAAAAAAATCTTATTCAATTGACTTCAAATTTTGCAAAAAAGTTAAATGTGATGTAGGGATAAACTGGTACGAATTTACCTTGGCGTAACAAAATGGCAGTGTCGTGTCAATGTAAAATCTATGTATTGAATTCATTTTAAATTATGACCAAGAATCAGGTGTGACGTAGGTAGAAACTGGTAAAATATTAGTAGGAATCCAATATGGTGGAACAAAATGGCTCCCAATAAAAATGTTTTTAAAGGCACTAATGACTATGTTCTGAACTAAATTGGGCCAGACTTGACTATTCCTAATAAAAGGAAAGATTCATGTTATTTGCGTGTTTCAAAAAGAGAAGGAGCGCGGTTCGAGCGTCATATCGAATAAAGCAAGTGATCAATCAGGGAAATAAATAAACTAGACCAGAGCACACAAAAATAAAAATAAGATTTCGAGTTCTTTGGTTGTGTACACGCAGTGGCGCAACTAGGGGGGGCTAAGCCCCCCCAGCCAGACGATTGGTGAGGGATAACGAAAACATTTGATGTGGCGTGGTTCTGCGAGCAAAGCCAAGCAAGCGGAATGCCGATTATTGTCGATCGATTGTCAGGTTCTCATTTTGTCGCGGTGCGCCATTGAATAATGTTTTAAGTGTGTTTTTTGAGATATTTTTGATTTTGCTGTTACAATTGTTAATAGTGACAGCAAAGATAAGATAAAAACTCGAAAAGATTATCTCTTACTGAATTCCAATGAATAATAAGAAACTTAAGAACTTAGACAACATCGAGAGTTTATAATTAAATCATAGCCGTACGAAAAAATGCGGCCTAATAAAAAAAATATTACTAAAAACTGGATGAACTAGTAAAATTTTGAATCGTTTCAAACTTGTACCAAGAAATAGACTAGAACCGTGTCTCAACAATTTAGATTTAGGATGCCATGGGCGTAGATATTCGATTTTTTAAGGCTACCATTAAAAAACTGCTGAAGTTATTATAGATCTTTTTTTTCGATTATACATATTTAAGATAAAAAAGAGGTAATATTTCGAAAAACGGTGAAATACGGCAAATTTATTTGATTTTTTGTAAACATTGTAGTGTTAAGATTAAGATAAAGTTAACATGAAATTTTGTATGGCATTATTAACTTGAAATATGTACAAAAAATCATTGTTTCTTTAAAATTGGTTTTATCCTCAAATCAATATTATCTTATAAGTGTCAGGGCTTGAGCCCCCCCCCCAAAAGTCGGTGTCTAGTTACGCCACTGTTTACACGACATTATAAAAAATAGTAAATTACTATAAAGTCATAAGCTATTCCGTGGTAGAAACAAAATGTTTAGCTTTTAGTAATGGCGTCATTTTTTTAGCATAAAATCGAACCGAAATATTAAAAAAACATTTTCGATTTTATGTTGCGAAACATGTAGAATGTAATGTTCCGCATTTTTTTTTGTATTACCATAGTAGAAATAAACTAGTAGGTCCACTCCTCGACAAATCAGTTTATCTATTTCTGCCATACTTTTTTCACGTTGAGCGATCAATGGTGCCTATGGATATGGACGAATTGTTGCGGAAGTTTCCGAACGCCGCGGCCGGCAAAGGGAAGTCGGGCACTTGCCAGAGATATATTTGGGAAAATGCACACAATAAATGTCAGTAAGCAATAGTACTTCTGCATCTGCAAGATGAGAACAAATACGGCAAAAATATTATTTGTTTTACCTACATCGTCGTAAATATCTTTTTTACCTATCTCGTCTTAAATAAAACTCAAGTTTCTCACAACGTGTAAAAACCAATTTTTATCAAAGAATATCTCGGTACGTGTATTAGCTTAAGAGTTAACCGAACTGATTTTTGGCATAATCAGTTTAGATGAAGAATTTAAAAGGGGCATGAAATGACAAAAAATTTAGTATTTTCTTATGACGGATTTTTGGGTAAACACACCTTTAATTCAAAAGTTAGTGTTTTTTTATGGAAACAATGGCGTGTTAAGTTTTTAAATGCTTCCGGCGAACATACAATTATTTTTTCAGATATTTTAGAGATATAAATCCGTTAATTTTGACTTAAATAGGCATATAAAATTAATTAAATTTACGAATTTTGGCCACCCAAAACAGAAATAGGTTGTACAGTTTTATTTGTTTAACATTTCAATTCAGAAATTGGTAGGAGATCGGATAATATGTTAATGTTTCGGAAATTTTCTACTACCTATATACATTTTAATTTTAACATCCATTTATTGTTTTATTTAATGTGTTTTTAGTAATTTATCAGTTAGGGGATTTTCTATGTATAAATTCCATTGTTATTACCTAATCGAGATTTTAGTTTAGAAATTAGAATTGAGGCCAAAATATGGAGGTGACAAAAATTCAAGACCTTCTCAATAACAATTTATTGTTTTTGTATATACAGAGTTTAAAATACTACATATTGAATAACGTACGCATTTTCGCCCATTCAACTCTATGCATGCTGCCAACAATCTGCCGAATTTTGTCGGCATGCGAAAAATATTTGGCGCTACTAGTTTATTTCCACTATGGTATTACTATCGAAAAAGTATACAAACTATATCTCTAATGTTTCGACGCAAAGAGAGATTTATCTTACCGACAGAGTAGAATTAAAAAAAATTTTTCTTAATTGTTTGGAAACGCATGCGCCATAGCACAAGATTGCCGATTTCGTTGAAAATATATCGAAATGTTTCCATTTTGTTTCCAGAAATGCTACTTGGGATGCTTTTTCAACACTGTAGTTCATCAAAGGTATACTAATATATGTTCCCTTGTTCATATTTGTTTATATATATATATATATATATATATATATATATATATATATATATATATATTTGTCAATAAAAATATTTACTAAAAGCGAATTGTTTATTTCTAATGATTAAAGCAAACTTCCTTCATTTTCTATGTTGTGCAGAGTTCGGAAATAATTAAATTGATTTTGTAGTCAGCTTAATGGCTAGCCCAATTAGATTCGCCTTCTCCTAATGAAACATTTATGGCGCGCCTTTATGCTTTTGTTAAAACTTCTACCTGTCATTGTTTATCAATTAGCCTACAAAATTATTATAAATTAAAAACAAACTCCTATTTGTTAATAGATTTTCAATACTATAATGTATTTTTATATTTTCCTATTGTAAAACGTATATTAATGTCTAGCAGAACATAGAATTCCAGAAAATAAGCAAAATGTTCAAATAAAATTATGTCCTAAAATGATTTGTCTCCGATATACGGGGTGTTAAAATTGTAAGAAAAAAATGTTTTTTTATGATCATAACTTTCATACAACTTCAGATATTTATATGAAATTTGTGCACTCTTTCTCTGTAAAAGGTTTTTTAAAATTTTTGGCAGTGGTGTCCAAACGGGATTTGGAATGAATATTTTTGAAGGACAAAATAGCACGTCACTGCTTTTTCTTAAAATGAATATCGAAATGAAGAAATTGGAATGATTCTCTCAATAAGAATTCATTATTGATTGCGATCTATGTAGTAAAAAAACTAAATTTAAATAGAAGATCAGATTTTACCGTAATTACTATCTTATTTTTAATATAAAACCATTTTTTTGTTTTTTCGCCACAATCAGAATCCTAATACAAAAACAAGACAATTACCCGATATGTTTAATAGTCTTAAGTTCTGGGTCCACTATGAAGGTACCCGAGGAACGACACTGAAAAATATCTGTTCTCTGGACGTTTCGGGGGAAAGTCTATCCCCGTCTTCAGCAAATTTGAAAATAAAAAACTAAATGCAGAATATTTCTTATGTTTAGAATCTGAAATATAACCAGAATGTGTATTTCTGATACTCAACATAAGAAATATTCTGCTTATAGTTTTTTTTTAAAGACGTGGGTAGACTTTCCCTGGAAACGTCCAGAAAACAGATATCTTTTAGTGTCGTTGCTCAGGTACCTTCATAGTGGACCTAGAACTTAAGACTGCCTATTAAACATATCAGGTAATTGTCTTGTTACTTTATTAGGATTCTGATTGTGGCGAAAAACCCAAAAATTTTATATATCGTAATTATTGATCTTATTTTTAGCTAATTTTTAATCTACTTCTTAAACTTATTTTCAGAACTATTTTGGAGACGCCTGGAATGGTTTTGATTTTATAATTGTTTTAGGAAGTTTTATCGACATAGTTTATCAAGACGTTAGTGTAAGTATATCGATTAGTTTTTATTAGAAAACATCATTAATTTTTTACTTTGGACGCAAAGCACCAACTAAAAAACAACTTGGCAGCTTCTCTTTATTAAAATATAGGTTTAGTAAAGATAATCCCTTAAAACTTTTAGATAAATTATATTCAGAGGTATAAGAAAGTGACTACCTGCCTTCAAGTAAGAGCGGTTTTAAAGAACAATAAATGAGTATTGTGGACTCATTGTAATTTACATAGTTCAAAATACAACTATGGGCCTTATTTATCATGGTACATACTTAAACTTTATTAAGCTTTAGTTATCTGCAATCATTTTTGCGAATCACTTGTGTTAAAATATCTTCCGAATGGCAAATACACGGTGTCCCATACAGTGATGGGCAAATACCGGGTATATTGAAATTTGGGTATATACCCAAGGTTTTGTACCCGGTATATACCCAGGTGAGTATATATCCCCATATAGTTGGGTATATACCGGGTGTATACCCTGGTATATACCCAAGTGTACTTACTTGGTTAATTTAAGGTAATCTAACAAATTTTAACGTTTTGTTGTTAAATTAGGACATTAAAAAAAGTGGTTGAATAAATCGAAATAAAAATTACAAAATAATGCTATTAAAAATGAAAATAGTATAATGAATCAAAAACAAAAAACACGTTTAAAATCTAAAAATGAACAACTATTAAAAACATATTTTAATTCTGAATAAAATAAGAGTGTAAAGAAACAAAAACATAATGCACAAAGTAAGAAAACTACGTTTAAAATCTAAAATAAATAATACTTAGTTGCAGAGGTTGTAACCCTAGGTATAATACCAGGAATATACCGGGTATATACCGGGTATATACAAGGTATATAACTACAGTAAATTTCTCAATATACATTTTGAGTATATACCAGCTATATACCCAAATTTTATTTACCTACCCGTTGAGTATATACCCACCGCCCATCACTGGTCCCATAAAAGAATGCACAGGGATCTCGTAAACCAGAACAGATACAAAGATGATTAAATAAGAGAAAAGTTGCGCCTTCCTGAACCCTACAATGTCACGTTTCGAAATCTGAAAAAAATCCGATTACTTCCGAAGATATTTGGGAAAAACCGAATTTTCCCGATTTTATTTTTATTTTTTTCTGACTCTATTTGAAAAGATATGACAATACAAATTACACATTCCCATCGCTACTTTTTCTGCTCTACACGTTGATGTTATTAAATTTTCGATCTGACGTTTCGTTTCTTATCAACCATCATCAACTTTGTTTTTTTAAATATTTGAAAAAGTTTTAGTCCTTAAAAACTCTAATTTAAATTCTAAGTCCAACGACATATCGCTCCTTATATTTATCCGACGTTTCGTTTCGGAAGAAAAAAACAACATTAATGTTATTTGATGATTATTACGAAGGATCGAGACGCAGGATTAAAAATCTAATTACGTTATCATGTAGGAGAGAAAAAATTGCATAGGTGTGTTAATTTTATTTTTCCTAGTTTGCAAGATGACGTCATTAAATTTTTGATTCTACGTTTTGGCATTTCTTGACAACTATCAACTTTTTTTAATAATCCGAATTTTTTCTGTACATTTAAATTGCTGTTGATATTCTGAATTCAACGACGTATCACGAATATTTGCGTCTTTTTAACCTAAAACCTCTTATTAGTGCAAGTAAACAAAATACCAAAAAACAAAATATTTCATTTTACTACACACTACACTAAGAAAAAATTCATTGAAACAACTTTTTTAACCTGATGTTCAAAAAGTACTCCCTCATTCTCTAAACGAACATAGCAACGGTAAACTATTTCATTCATTACGAATAGTAGGCTCTGAAACGAAATTGTTTAAATAAATCATGACGATCTATCAGTATTGCCTGATAAATCGAAATTTTACGTAAGGAAATATATTTAGTTCGAAAATTATAGATTAAATTTAAACTTGTTCTTGTCTTGTGATAGTGTGGATGTTTTTTAATGATGGCACATTTTTCAAAAGAAGAAAAATTGGACATGTTATGTTTTGAATTATATTGAAAGCCATAAAAATTGTTTGAAAGCTGAAAGGCAATATTTGGTCAAACATCTGGAGCGACGTCAACCTAATAGATACATTTTCAAAATACTTCTCACAAATCTAAAGGAACATAGGGCATTTCAAAAACAAATGTTGCATAGGGTAAAGGCGAACAATCCAGAACAAACATTAAACGTTTTGTAAATTTTCGCAATTATTTTTTTCTGATTTAAGTAAAGAAGTAGATCAAAATAAAATTAGAACTTCCATGCAATTTTTTTTCCCTACATGATGACGTAGTTAGATTTTTGATCAGATGTTTCGTTCTTTCGTAATCATCATCAAATAAAATTGCTGATTTTTTCTTCCGAAATGTCGGATAAATGTAAGGAGCGATATGTCGCTGGATTTTGAATTGAAATTAGACTTTTTTAGGAATTAAACAATTTTTTTCGACTATTTAAAAAAATAAAGTTTATGATGGTTGCTAAGAAACGAATCGTCAGATGGAAAATCTAATAACATCAACTGGTAGAGTAGGAAAAGTAGCAATAAAAATGTGAAATTTATATTTTCATATCTTTTCAAATAGTCAGAAAAAAATAAAAACCAAATCGGGAAAATTCAGTTTTTTCAAAACATCATCGGAAGTAATCGGATTTTTTTAGATTTTGAAACATGACATTATAGGGTTCAGTAAAGCGCAACTTTTCCCTAGTTTAATCATCTTTGTATCCCCTCTGGTTTACGAGATCCATGTAGTGTACTTTCTTATATGGGACACTGTGTATATGGCGCCCCTCAGTTTCTCGCGACGTTTTTTCCCATTGTAACATTTGTTTGTGGATGCCAAAGAAATTATAAATAACGTGTATTTAACTCTTACCGAACGCGGAGTTATGAACAAACATAGGGTTTTAGAAGAGGCCTCTATTATGACGAAAGTACCAGAATTAACTATTTGGAGAATTGTGGAAAATCCTATTGTAGAAAGAAAAATAAGAAAGAGTTTTACGAAGAACAAAATGTGCCCACATTGGATAATTTACTACAGAAACTTGAAAAAGATGAAACTGGAATTAAATGTGGTCGAACTACGCTGTGAAAATGTATTAAACGAATTGGTTTTAAAATTGAAAAATAAAAAAAAAACAAATTATGGAATCCAGGAGGCTTTAGGATTGACGTATGGGTTTCTTGACCAAAATTAAAAAGTACCAAAATAAAAATAGATCAATTCGTTATTTGGGTGAGACTTAGTATGATATTCACGATACCCCTTCAAAAGGTTGGGTTGATTCCAGCGACAAATGTAAAACGAAAGCTCCATTAAACCAAGGCAAGACAATTACTATTTTGCATACAGGATCTAAAGATGGATGGGTTCCAAATGCTCCTTCTCTGTCATCAAAAAATATTCAACACTCTTGTGTTGATTATCATGAGGATACAACGTCAGAATTATTCGAAGATTGGTTCAGACGTAAGTTGGTTCTCAATATCCCTCCAAATAGCATTAATGTAATGGACAGTGCTAGTTACCATAATAGGCATTTAAATAAAGTTCCATGCTGGAAAGGCACAAAAGTCAAAATTCAAGACTATATGTGTGGTAATGACATTTATTTTCACGAAGATTATACATAAAAGCAAAAAAAGCTAAACTATTTTAATATAAGAAAAGAGTATTTATGCGGCGGTTATGCAGAAAGTCTAGGGCAGTCGATATTAAGACTTTCACCATATCATTGCAAATTTAATCTGATCGAGCATATATGACACGAACTAAAATCCGGAATTCGTCGGAAAAATATTTCACCTACTTTAAATGCCAGTGTATTAGATCTTATCGGAAGTGAGGTATTAAAAATTCCTGTAAGTAATTGGGCAAATTTTGTTTCACACGTACAAAAAGTAGAACAGTCTTATAATTATATTTCTAATAAAATAGAAGGGTTAGTTATTAACGTAGATGATAATAATAGCGATAGTGATAGTGATTTCAATAGTGAGTAATGAGTGAACTGTAATAAATAGAACTATTTATATTATTATATTTTATTCATTTCAAATACAAGATAATTATGTAAATAGGGGTCCAGACCTGTTTCAACAGCCTTCCAAATTTACAGTACTTAATCCCAAATTATATTATTATACTAGTAGGAGTCAGATGGTCACTTTCTTATATATCTGAATGTACTATACACATGGTTAGTTTTATTAAGTTTTATTAAAGATCAATTATATACTTCGCGTAGACAATACACTTTTAATCGTTCATGTGGCCATTTAATCGAAATATTACTTCGCACGCAACATGATTAGCTGGGAATTGCCAAAAGAGCGAGTTAGATCTATTTGTTTATTGTATGCATAATTCAATTCGGAGGTACGAGACTTGACATATACTGGCAATGAAATTGCCCTGAGCTACGCGAAAATCTCTCAGTGGATCCCTAATTTCAGTGGCGGCTCGTGCGATCTTAAAACGGGTGTTGAATATTTTTCAATTCTGTACTCTTAAACAAAAAAAATCGATTCAAACATTGTATACAATCTCGTATACAATAATCAACATATTACGCGAAGAAAGTTCAAATTTAAATTATAAAAAAATGCAAAAATGCGTACCTACCTTGTATAGTTTATTGTTTATTTGTACAAAAAATCCATCCTACGATTTTTCGATTACTTGGGCATTAAAGTGTCATTCAAGAAATCAATTCCTTGCTTCACATGGCAAGCGAATTTAACCGATCCGGATGCATTGTATTTCTCAGCAAAGATTTAATTCTTTTTAATGCATAAAAGGATCGTTCACTTTCGACACTGGTCATACATCGTACAGATTAATTTTAATAACGTGCGCATAGCAATGTCCATAGAATACGTATGGATATTTTCTTCTTATAATACTTTGTACATCCCCTTCCCTTCCTGACATAACGGCCGCTCCGTGATAGCTTTGAACTGCTAGTTGATTTGCGGAAATATTAAGTAATTTCAACACTTTCTATGTAACACAGATTTTAAAAATTTCCAAAAACGTTCGTGAATTTGTCCATTTCATTCACATCTTAAAATAATAATAAGTTGCTGTTGCGTAGAAATATCAGTGGTTTCATCACACTGAATCGCTACAAACCGTGCTTCTGATACCTGTTTTTCATCTTTTTTTGGCAAACTATTAAAATGGCATCTAATATGTCATTTTGAACTGATTTTGACGTACCTTTAAAAATATTATTTCCTTGCAAAATAAATGTAGTATTTTTCTAATGACTCGTCATGTCCTCGCAACGCCAGTTCGAATAAACCACAAAATTTTGCACAATCGATAAGCCGAGATAAAATATAGCGATTTTTCGTAATTTGGTTAATATCTTTTATCGATTTTCGATAGGCAGAATCTAATAATTCACGAACATCAACATTACTGATATCTGACAGCTGTAATTCATTTTATAAATGAATTTGAAAAGATCCATGTTTTTTAATTTTTGTGGATAAATAAGATAGAACCCTAACACCCGTTTTTGTCCATTCTGTAGTTGTTTCGTTCCTTGAAAAAACTAAACAAGGAAAGCAAAATAAAGCATGTAACTTATCACATCCACATAACCACACAAGAAAACTTCTTATACTGTTCAACTTTAAATTAATTAACTTTTAATTAACAATAGAGATAGAGCTCTACAGCTTTTTAGGAAATTTCTTTCTCTTTAAGAATATTTTATTCAAATTTCTAGATTCGGAGTTATTTGCAAAAAAAACTAAATTCCTTTTTTTAAATCTTAATTTGTTAATATATTTTGAAATTGTTTGCGGGTGTGAAACTGTTGCACATTTGTCTAGACGTCATTCCGAATACATTGTGCCCTCACTTATATTTTTACTAGCAGTGGCAAGAATTAACACCATTTTGATTTTATGAACTAGACTGACAGTGCAACAGGCAGTGGCATAAATTGGCCACGGAAATTTCTTGAAGGATGTAGGATACAGTACAAAGTTGGGATCCATTTAGGGGTATTTTATTTTCCGTTTATTCGATCGCCTATTCAAAGTATAATCGGTATTTGATTATATGCAGTGTTTGTAAAAACTCCCGGACCGGATAATTATTGTACATGCTAGCCGAGACAGAAAAGAAAATTCTGATAAAATTAGTACCTCTCAAAATTCTAAAATTTGAAACATAGATTGTTGCTCAAAGAGTCATAAGTAGTGGATCAAAATATTTTTTTCTTATGAAAAACCCAGTGTTTTATTTCAGTTTATGATTGCTTAAGTCGTTCTAGACAAAGTTCATGTGATCTGTATTCAGCCGTTTGGAAAATATTGACATTTTCAAATTAAATCAGATTATTATTGCCAAGCTAGCCCAGATAGAAACGAGTTTCTGATAATATTTGTACAGCTTTCAGATTTCCACAATTTGAAAATAACTTGGAGTATACAGGGTTGCTGGTTTAAAGTTTATTTTTTTATTATGGGTTGTTGTGGGTCAAAGTATATTTTTTTCTTATGGAACACCGTGTATATTATTTCAATTTGTGATTCCTTATATTGCTTTAGACAACGTTCGTGTACTATTTCCTATAATTTAAACCCATCTGTCTGAAATATATTGGCATTTTCAAACTAAATTAAATCAAAATATTAATTTAAGATTTTTATTCGATAAAGACAAAATTTGTTTAATTAAATTTTGAAAATGTTGTCGTTGCACTGTCTGATAATGGGCTAAATGATAATACATTCACTAATTACCTTTTGAAGTATTTGCTTGGTAACTAATCCAGCTTCTTCGCGAATGCGATGCCGTGGATCATCTTCGTGTACTTCGTTTTTCAAATATCCCCAAAACAAATAATCTAGAGGCGATAGGTCTGGTGACTTTGTGGACTAGTATATTGTCCCTCTTCTTCCCATCAATCGGTTAGAGAGAGTTTTGTCTAGAAAGTTTCGTACATGTAATCTGACTCCTTCCTGCTGATACCACGGGTTTTGGTAATTTGGTTTAGCAACATTTTGACTTGCAGCAACTCTTTGATGCTGTAGCATGTACAGATATCATTCAGCTGTTAAATTCTCTTCAAAGAAAAATAGCCCTATTACAGTATTGTCTATAATACCCGCCCACAAATTCACTTTTTCTGGGTGTTGGGTGTGACTTTCATGCATCAAATATGGATTTTCATTACTCAAGTATTTGTAATTATGGCAATTAATTGTACCATACAGTTATATTGTAAACTACATAAATGTAGCTTTATCAGAAAAAAACAACTGACTAAAGAAAATGCATTTTGAGATAATTATGTCACAAAATTGAATTCTACGATCAAAATCACCTTCTGTTAATTCTTGTACTAAAGTAAATTTGTATGAATAAGAACTATAGAACGTAGTTATTCATAGAGAAATATTATTTCTATAACATGTAGAAGAGTTTCCATACTTTTGTCGTTTTGTTTGTTCCAGTTTTGCAATTTCCCGTTTCTCTCAATCTTTGAACAGTTGTAACTACAGTGGATATAGATATCGAGACTCGGTTAGGAAAAGTGTCAATCAATATTTTCTTTTATAGATTTGCTTTGAGTTTTCTCGTATTTTCTGGATGTCGATGATGTTATACATTCTGTTTCGATAATAGACATGATGTAGAATTTAAAATGAAATAATGACATTGTCAGAATATCTTACCTATCTCAGTAACCCTGAATTTATATTCTAAATCAGTTTAATTTGAAAATGCCAATATTTTCCGAAGAGTTGGATTTAGGTATAGGAAATGAACGACAAAAGCAATCACAAATTGAAATAATATACAGCGTGTTCCATAAGAAAAAGTATATTTTCCTCAACTGCGACTTTTTGAGCAATCTGGTATACATCAAAATATTTTCAGATTGTACGTCCCTGAAAGCTGTACAGATTTTGTTTCTTTTTCTATCTCGTCTAGCATAGTCAATAATATGTCTCATTTAATTTAATAATGCCAACATTTTCCAAATTGCTGAATTTAGGTATAGGGAATATAACATGAACATTGTCTAAAACAAACAGAAATTAAGAAATCGTTGTTCTTGGGATTAGATAATGTGAAATTGGAAACACTATCCGACGTTTCGCCTTCGATTGCACGACACATCTTCAGGTATCTTTACTCGTCGAGATCTGAACACTGAATGAACTCGGAGAGGTTTAACCGGGCTTTTAAACTCGACTTGTGCTCGCCGAACCGTGACTCTGTGTTAAAATCGGTTTCCACGTGTGATGTAGACCGTAACCCGTATCTCTATTGAAGTTTTTTTGTATGTTTAAAAATTTCAATAAATTTTCTAATTTTTGGTTTATAAAACCCTCTAACCGAAGCTAGAACCTTGGTTTCCTTTCCATTTATAATATACATTATTATACAGAGGTTTGTTGATGTTCAGCTACAGCAGATTGAACAATTTGTTTCTTTTTAATACATCGTTCATATTCTTTAAGTCTAGTTGATATAAGATAAAAGCTCGCCTGAATTTCTCCGAGCTCATTCGTCGACTCAAACGTCGGATGGTATCTTCAATTTGACACGGTCTAATCCCAAGAACCACGATTTCTTCATCGACCAAATCCGTGAAAGCTTCCATTCTAAACAGAAATTGAAATAATATACAGGGTGTTCCATAAGAAAAAAGTATTTCTTGATCCACTGCAATTTTTTGTGCAACCCCTTATACATATTATTTTCAGATTGTCGAATTCAGAGAGCTGTACAAATGTTATCGGAAAACATCTGTTTCTATCTCGGCTAGCAATAATTTAATCCGTCCGGGACTTTTTTTCCACACACTGTATATGTTCTGGGATAGATTACAACTGAAAGCAAACCTAAAACCCGGCATAAAACCAAGCAAAAAGATACGTCTTTTATAGATTTGCTTTGACACATCTTTTATTAATGTCTTTTCTTGTTTTCAGCCTCCTGGTCAAAAGAAATTAAAGTTTTCTGGCAATTTCTTTCGGTTATTTCGTGTCATGAGACTTATTAAGTTACTGAGCAGAGGTGAAGGTATAAGAACGCTTTTATGGACTTTTTTCAAGTCGTTCCAAGCGCTTCCCTATGTAGCGTTGCTTATTGTGATGTTGTTTTTCATTTATGCAGTAATAGGAATGCAGGTTAGTGCATAATTACGCTGCTTCCTTAGCTGAGCTTTGCTATGAAGATATTTCTAACTTGTGTTGGCTCAGCTAAGAAAGTGTACAGACCATAAGCTCCTGATATGAGGTACACGGAGAAAAATGTTTCTATAATGTTGGTGAAGGAATATAAACTGCGCAACAAAAAAATTAACTCTTTGATTCTGATCCTTCGTTTAAATTGATTTAACTTTTTTAAAAACCAACTTTTTCGACCTGGCTGATTTTAAATTTTTAAGGCCCGTCTTCAGTGGCGGACCGAGATTTTTGGGGGTTCCAGCCTAACTAAATTTTTGGAGCCCCCTTATTTTCGAACAAAAAATTCTTACAGAAAAAATTAAAGCAATCTTTATCTTGTGCATTTTACCCAGTCACATCGTTTTCGATTGACAGTATAGATAAGTTAGTCTTTCATCCAACATTGTTGACCTGTAGTTATTTTCTATGTAGGCCATATTACAAAAAACCTTTCAGCTTTACAGCTTGATTGACATATACGCCGTATGAAGTAAATTATAAGCATTGTACTTAAATTTGGAAAGGGATCAATGATGTTTTCACCGACGTGTTAAAGATACATCCTTTCTAATATCATTGTACAAGCCTTTATTTAACTTCATTTGTATGTTAGTTAGTTATTTAGAAGTAGTTCACGTTATTGGAATCCGATGACTATACAATATCATGGTGTCCAATCGTGAATGTCTTATACAGGGTGCGTAAAAAATAATGCTCAACAGTACAGAACCGTTCCTGTTAACGGAATTGACTGACATTTGGTATACATGCATAAACTCATTAAGAATACAATAATGGTAAAAAGTAGAAAATAAAATAAATGTAAAAAAATATTTTTTTAATTATATTTTTAACTATTGAACTGAAAAGTAAAAAATAATTAAACTTACAAAAACATAGAACAGAGCCTCAAGCTTTTAAGAAAATATTCAAATTTAAAATTATTATATATTAAAAGTTCTGTGTTTATGTGAGTTTAATTATTTTTTACTTTTCTGTTCAATAGTTTATAAATAAGTTTTTTAAAAAATATTTTTTTACGTTTATTTTATTTATAAATAGGCATGAGTGCCTTTAAGTACTTCGATACCATAAATGTTGCCCACATCAATCAATTTTTTGAATTCATCTCCAGCATATAACACATCTGTGAACATCTCAGTATCTATATAGATGGTACTCCCAGGTAGCAAGCTGACGTCAATATGACGTCTTTTTTAGTTTCTTTTGGTCATGGATGACGATCCCAGATGTCTTTGTGATGTCAAAATTCCGGACCTATGGCCGACCAATAACGTCTTTTGAGTGACATATTTTTGACGTAATTTATGTCGTCTTAATGACGTGGTTTATATAACGTTGTGAATACATACCATACTTTTAAAAAATATACTCAATTTATTTTTTACTCACTGAGCCTTGAATTTAAAATCCTATGAGAGCTTGTGAAATGTTTTTTTACTTTGACTAAAACTCATTTAGCCACGGTTTGTCATGCTATTTTATAAATAAGGTATTTGATCATATTTTGCATCAATTAAAGCAGTCGTAAGAGCATTTATTTAAGATTAACCTAATCTAGCCTCAAATAGAACCCAAACCCACGATATCTCAGGGATAGGTAAATATTGACACACACTTCTCGCCCTGGGGCCAGCTCAGGACGTTTTATATTACGTAGACAAGACAATTACCAGGTAGGCCTGGATAGGTAGAATATACATATAAGGAAAAAGCAGAGGAAACAAAGCTAAATAGTGTACTAATTCTGAATATTCTAAAGTCTAAACTCTTACGCTGCATCTTTTTAAGTACTCCACGAATATACTTTCTAATTTGTTAATTTTGACTACATTTTTATTGACCTAATTCTAAAATCATATAGGATACAGCTTGTGTGTTGAGCTTGTAATTAAATAAGCGTTGATTTAGATCGTCGTAGCTCTCATTATCATAAGAGCATAGAGGACTATTGCTAAGACTCATTTTGAAAAGGTGACTATTGACATGCCCAACTGGGAATCGAAAATAAAATACACATAAAAGTCCTGGAATATTTATATAGTGACTAAAGGCTTTTAGTTGAGTTCTGGATTTGTTGATGTGTATGTATTTTGGGTATTATTAGAGTATTGGTGATAATTTCTTTCCGAATCTTGATGGTTTTTACTTCTAATATACGAGAATTTATCAGAATAAGGTATATCATTAATTCTCAATTCAGAGGAACATGCTTCCTTTGCAGCTCTATCAACTTGTTCGTTGCCAGCTACTCCCTTGTGGCTCTTGACGTATATACAAATTATTTCCATTTCATTGGAATAAAGTATTAAAAGGTAATTGAGGATGTTTGCGATAATTGGGTGTTTACAATGTGAATGTTTTTGAAGGAATTGTGAATCCGGCAAAACTGTAACCTTTTTTATGTGATTATTAATGTAAATAAACTCTAGTGAATTTAATATTGCAAAAGCCTTACATTTAAATTGTTGAATTATGCTGTATTGGGGAATTCTGAATGCACAACCTACACCTTTTTCATCTTTGGAGCCGTGTGTTGGTGAAATTTTTACAAAAGCATTTATAATTATGGAAAAAATCTGTAAATTGAGGTAAGACAACTTGTGTTTTTATTTGAGTTCTATCTAAAGGAGCTTCAAAATGGGCATCATTTCTAATTACAAAATCATGCTGTCTGCTAGCGGAAGTAAATGCTTCGGCTAATGGTGGGCCATTTTTATTTGACCAAAATGATAAGATGAGGTTAGAAATACTTAATTTGTAAATTTTACCAATCAGAGCATTGTTTCTAATTCTCATATTTCTAATTTTAAATCTTTCGGCCAGGATTTTACGTTCTATACACAAGGGTGTCCCTAAATTGAACACAGTCCACTTTATTAAGTCGTTGCTTCGTGGCAGAGCCATAGAAAAATTTATTTTCACCCCGTATAAAATAAGAATATAAAATTTTTTGAAAAATCGTTTTGTGCCGCATAGTGTAGAAAAAATAGGCTGTAAAATTCGAGATCCTCATCGAAGAAAGTTGATTTTTAAAAAAGTTAAATCGGTTTGAAAGAATAAAAACTGAAAGGGTCGATATTTTTGTTCATCAGTTATTTGGTTTTTGCTGTATTTTATCAGGTAATTTTGAAGTATTAAAATATTTAATTGAACAATATACAGGTTGTGATAAATTTCATGCCCGTTACTATGGTGTTTAATACTTCCATTGTAAGTGTATTTTATGATAATATTCTTAATGTATATATAATTCTGCAAGGTGTATTAGCTTAAACATTTCAAGTTAACAGTTCTTTAGTTCAAAATAAAAAAATAAAATCGAGATATACCAGCAATGTTTTTAGTAGGTTAGTAATTTCCGAAATAATTCAGTAATGTGTATGCGTATTTTTGTGACGTTAAATATTTGTTTTAGATGTTTGGGAAGATTGAGAGTAACGATTTGGAATCGGATTCTTCCTTAACAAGAAATAATAATTTCGCTTCATTTTTCCAAGCTGTATTGGTGTTATTTAGATCCGCAACAGGTATCTAATTTTACGTAATATTAACTGTGAACCATTAAAACGTTTTAGATTTCATGACAAATGATATGGCACAATTTAAACCTATTTTGGATTCCGTCAAACTTCCTTTAATATTTTAGTATGTTGTCGACGCTACAAGGATGCTTTTTGCCATTGCGCAATACTTCGCAAGCTGCAGGGTGAGCCAGATATCGAGGGTAAAAACTTGTATATTTCGATTTTTATAATTTTTACGTAGACATAATTTGGATATCGAAAGTTATTTTAAACCAACTTTAATATGAAACATTTTATTATTGACCTGAATGAAAACAAAATTTTAGATGGATTTTCCCGAAAGTTCTAAACACTTTCGATATAAGCTGTAACACCTATAAAGTTAATAGTTTCGGAGATATTTTGGCTAATTTTTATTATTGTTAGATCTATCTGATGGTAGGTAACCGAATTTGACTAACCGTAGGCACGTGTTTCTGGCTTAAGCTCGTCATAAGTACAGTCAACTAGTTGAGAGATAAGTACAACTAGTGCCAACTTAAGAAACAAAACCACACTAGAGTCACCAACAGGAGCAAAACCGGCATTTATAGTTACCAAGGGAACATCCAAAATCTTCGCCGGACTTGATAATATATTACCACCAAGCAGCATAAAGATGGTATTCTCTTGGTAATCAGAAATGTCGGTTTTGCTCCTGTTTGTGAGTCTGGTGTGGTTTTGTTTGTTAAGTCTGGTCTTATAATGTTCTATATTGGCAATCTCCCTCCCATCGAAATTTATTTTGTGTTCGGTTTCCTGATGATGTAGGAATAGAGCTGAGTTTGTTTATTTTTTTCTGATGCTGAGTTTATGCTCTTCCACTCTTGCTGATATTAGCCTGTTAGTTTGCCTCACGTACAGGGTGGCCCACATAAGATGACCCACTACCTTATCTCATAATCTGTACGAGATAGGGAAACAAGTTTTATACAAAAGTTTCTTGGGTTTATCTAGATTTTTTAAATATTGTATTTTTATATATACAGGGTGTGTCATTTTGCGTTGACAGATGTCAACTTTGTTATTTTAAATGGAACACCCTGTATATTATTATGGATTTGAATAGCTCTCTTAGAGACGATTTCAACGATGTATTATAAGATGGGTCTACGAGGCATCGTTTCGGAGATATTTACGATCATCTTCAATTTTTGACATACTTTCAACTTGTTGTATCTCTGGTATTTATCAACTTTTTTGTTTCATTTTTGTGCAGGAAAAAACATAATTTTATGCTTTATTGGACGTGTAGGTAAAAATATTGAAATTGAAAAAAAATGTTACAGTGTTGTCACGTTTTGCGTACCATCAGTTTTCTCAAGATTTTTAAATGCAACCCCCTATATTTTATAACGGATTTAAATAGAGCATCGAAAGACGATTTCAACGATATATTATAACATAGGTTTACAAGTGACGGTTCCCGAGTTTTGGGGATTTTCTTCAGGAATCAATTTTAATATTAAACAATTTTTACTAAAACATAATATAAACTATTAAACGTGACATGACATGAACGAAGACAACAAAATTAATATTATATGCTAAAGAATATCTAAATTAGATTTTCTAATTGCTTTGAATAATTATTACCACGCCATTTTCCAGATCAAACGTAAAACTCTCTAAAAATCAGTTAAATACATAATGTGTATTTTTGTTAAAATAGTTTGAATCTATTTAAAAATAGTTCTTTATGTTTCCTTCCCATATACTAAATAAGCCTTATCAATGTTATGATTAGCGATTACCGAAACAGACGGCCAAGGCGACTGTGTCGATAATGGTGCCGCAAAATGTCTTTGCTTACTAATCATTTTTGTTGTTTCGTTTTTATATAGAGCATCTGAAAGTCAGTCGAGTAATAAACGTCATCAAGCTAAGTATTGGCTTCGTGTTTTTTCTCTCACAATTATTTACCAACCTTTCCACAACCCTATCAACAATTTTAAGTAGGCTGTGCTTCAAAACCATGGAAACAAACGAAATATTATTTGCATGAAATTTGACAGCTTGGTTGCATTTCTTGATTAAATTAGTAAATTTAAGAAATAATTATGTCGAACTACACTATTCAACAACATTTAAATTTATATGAGTGCTTCATTAGAAACAACAAGAGTCCCGCACTAGCGTTAAGGGAGTATAGAAGACTGTATCCAAATAGCAGAATTCCAAGTAAGAAAATCTTCGTAAGAATTACACGAGATCTGGAAAATGGCGTTGTGATAAACAATAAAAGAAACCGGCCTAGGACAGTTCTTACAGAAGAAAATCAACTTGATGTTCTTTTATATTTTGAGGAAAGCAATGAAAATTCCCAAAGGGATGCCGCACTGGACATACCGCATATTAGCCGAGCAAGTATTCAGAGAACACTTAATATCAACGATTACCATCCTTTCAAATTCACTCCGGTACAAGAGCTATCCATAGCTGATTTTGACAACAGAGCTACTTTTTACATGGATATGATGGACCGCCACTTTGATCAACCGGTTTTTGACAAAATTCTTTTCACTGACGAAGCAATTTTCAACACCGCGGGAATATTTAACCGAAAGAACTGCCACTACTGGTCAAGGCAAAATCAACATAAAATCAAAGCCATCAGAAAGCAGGGACATCAAAGTGTATATGTTTGGTGCGGAATAATAAAGGACCGAGTGATTGGGCCGGTTTTTTATGATAGGACTCTTAACGGACAGAGATACCACAGTTTGTTGCAAAATGAAATACAACCTCTTATTAATGAATTACCGGATGAAATTAAAGATGGTCTTGTATTTCAACAAGACAGTGCGCCGTACCATACCGTAAGACCTGTAATTGAATGGTTAAATGAAAGATTTCCAATGTGGATTGGCAGATTTGGGTCAATACCCTGGCCAGCTCGGAGTCCCGATTTAACTCCACTAGATTTTTTTTTATGGGGAAATATTAGACAAAGTGTATAAGAATAAAGTTAATAACGTAGGCGATTTAAGGGGGAGAATAATGGAAGAGATCCATTTGATCAATGAGAGTGGAGCAGTTCGTAGAGCAATAAAAAATTAGACATTATTTATACAATATGTATAGCACAGGAAGGTGGTTATATAGAAAATTTAATTTAAGTAATGTTTATTTTTTTGTCTTTGTTCTTGTTATGTCATGTTTAATAGTTTATGTTATGTTTAGTAAAAATTGTTTAATATTAAAATTGATTCCTGAAGAAAATCCCCAAAACTCGGGGACCGTGACTTGTAAACCTATGTTATAATATATCGTTGAAATCGTCTTTCGATGCTCTATTTAAATCCGTTATAAAATATAGGGGGTTGCATTTAAAAATCTTGAGAAAACGTGACAACACTGTAACATTTTTTTTCAATTTCAATATTTTTACCTACACGTCCAATAAAGCATAAAATTATGTTTTTTCCTGCACAAAAATGAAACAAAAAAGTTGATAAATACCAGAGATACAACAAGTTGAAAGTATGTCAAAAATTGAAGATGATCGTAAATATCTCCGAAACGGTGCCTCGTAGGCCCATCTTATAATACATCGTTGAAATCGTCTCTAAGAGAGCTATTCAAATCCATAATAATATACAGGGTGTTCCATTTAAAATAACAAAGTTGACATCTGTCAACGCAAAATGACACACCCTGTATATATAAAAATACAATATTTAAAAAATCTAGATAAACCCAAGAAACTTTTGTATAAAACTTTTTTCCCTATCTCGTACAGATTATGAGAAAAGGTAGTGGGTCATCTTATGTGGGCCACCCTGTACATCTTTTCACAGTCCTGGCATGGAAGGCTGTATACTCCGTGGTTTTCCAGTTTAATTTTCTCTTTTCGGTGTTCCAAGTATTACCTATAGTTGTTTGTGGCTTGTGTATTATTTATATGTTGTGTTTCCTAAGAATTCTTCCGATTCTGTCTGTTGTGCCTTTTACGTATGGTAAGACTACTTGTTGCTTTCCCGATTCATAATTTTTGTCGCTCGTTGTTTGGGAACCCTGTGCATTAATAGCGTTCTCTATATTTGTCTAGCCATTTTTCTTTAAAGCACTAGATCTTATATTAAGTTCGTTTTGTCTCTTCTGTGTTTCAGTTAATCGCACGGATCTTAGTAAGTAACTTATTTAGATAATAAGATATGTGTTTTCTATTTTCTAATTAGAGTAATTACAGATTAAGCCTTAATTTATTGCGCTATATCTTTAATAAATTAAATGTAATATGCACTAACTTATAATATCTAATAGAATATTTATTAAGATCTTACCATAAAATATTTTATATTAAAATCGGTTTAAAAAAATTTACCGTGCCCTATTATGCCTGTAAAAATGATAAAAAGTACAACTTTTGACCTTAAATTTCTGGTTCACTCTGTAGTTTACCAGGTATGGTGTATAGCAAAGAAGTTTTCTGATAGCATAGACAACATACTAAAGTATCAAAGGAAGTTTCACAGACCCCAAAATACCTTTAAGTTGTGCCATGTCCTTTACAGGCTTAATTCAAACCTAATTTGTCACTTTATGTTCTTTGTTTATATACTACATTTTTTTATTATAGAGAATATAATTTATAACGTTCTTAAAAATAATAAATTTGTTTAGGTGAAGCCTGGCAAGAAATAATGATGGATTGTGCCGATTCTGAAGCCAGATGTGATAGAAGGCTCAATCGTACAGAGTCTGTATATTGTGGTTCCGATGTTGCGTACCCATATTTTATCTCGTTTTACGTACTGTGTTCATTTTTGGTAAGTGCAGTTAGACAATTAAATTTTCTAGTCTTACCAGTGGTGGAGTTTGAAAAAAAAACAATTTTTGTGATAGCTGTTTTTTTTTTGTAAACGCACTCTGACTAACATGTAAATAAAAAACTATAGTGGTACTTTAGTTTTTACTTCCCTCGTAAAATGGAAGTATTGTAATCGTGAACAATCACCCTCCAAGATGTTTTCAGATCTTTATGTTTCAGGGTCTCTAGAAGCCGAATTCCGTCGGCCTGTCTGTCTGTCTGCTCGCGGTATAGCTAAAAAACTGGTTACCCGACTGACTTCAAATTTTGGTCAAAAATCAAGGGTCATATTGGAATAAAATGCTAACATTTTGTCATAATTGTCCAGTTTACTTCAAATGTTACGTGTGACAGAGATATACTGGTAAAAATAATCGTACGAATTCAAGATGGGGGAATAAATTAGTGGCCAAATAAACTGTTTAAAAAATGAACGTGAAATGTTTGCTCAAAAATATACACTGGTAAAATTTTGGTATGAATTCAATATGAGGGAACAAAATTGCTATTACTGAACGAGAAATAAACAACTTAAAATTTCAGTAGGATAAATCTACCTAATTTTCTATTTTATATACTTCTGAAAATGCATTCAATATTGTCTCTTCATTTTAGTTGGTAGCCGTAAAGAGGAAAAGAATTATTTTGAAAGCTTGCCTTATTAGAAAATAATAATATAATATATATATATATATATATATATATATATATATATATATATATATATATATATATATAGATTATTGAGTTTCACGGCTGTTGGATATTCAATGACCAAAGAGAGTAGTGGGGTTGCAGCCAATTAATTTTGTTTGTTGTTACTGGGACATTTAATCGATTATTCTATTTACTTTGTGAAAGTGGATTTACTTTAACCCTTCTCAGTCACACTAAAAAATGGTTTGTTATTATAAAGTAAGCTACAGAGATATAACATTAATGCTTTTTTTATAACTTACTGTAAGCGAGGTTACAAAATTAAATTTACTGTTGATGTTTTTGTTTATTTACCTTTGAATTTTTTTTACTCAATGTGTAGAAATAGTTTCCTGTTATTGGATAGCTGTTCTAATTAGTAACCTCGCTTACAGTAAGTTATAAAAAAAACATTAATATCTCAGTAGCTTACTTTATATTAACAAACCATTTTGTGACTGATGAAGGGTTAAAATAAATCCGAAAGCTTTCACAAAGTAAATAGAGTAATCAATTAAATGTTCCAGTTACAAGAAACAAAATTAATTGTCTGCAACCCCGATAGTCTCTTTGCACTTTCAGAAATTATATATTTTTGCTATTTACATATATCTTTTCCGGTCAAGAACTTTTGATAAAGGTGTGTGCAAGCGCATTTTTATTGATTTTAGTATCTACTCTCCGCATGATGGTGCTAGTGCATACTTTGCCAAATTCCTATGTGTTTGCAGCCGGAAACCACCGGAGCCCCAATAGGTGGCGCTAAATGTTACATTTAACTTGTAGCACTGTTTCAGTATGCTCGACGTTTCGTTTTCGATTTTGTAATATCGAGCAATCTGTTATTTCAGATCTCCCTGGGTACAAGCCTGCCTGATGAGGGTAGAGGCCCAGAAATCAAGATTGTAGGAGGGTACCCTGTGATATAATCGAAAGCAATTCTTCTTGTAGGCCGTTTTACACGTGCAGAAATTATATATATATATATATATATATATATATATATATATATATATATATATATATATAGAGAGCGAGAGAGAGGGGTGTGTGATGCTAAATGGCTATATGCGGAACTAAATTATTCACACATCATTCTAGGATTTAATAGAAACATTCTTTTCGAATAAACTATTGTAATAATTTTTCCCAAATTAAAAGGTGAATTTTTTTGTACAGGTTGTATACGATAAACATGATTTGTTCTCCAATATCCATGATTGCCAGGTTTCTGCAAGAATGCTCAAATTTTCCTATTTATTTTTCGAGAGAAAAATGTAGAACAAGTAAAAAGAAGTTATCCTTAAAATCTAAATTAAGACTATAAAGTAGCGAAAAATCTCAATAAAGATGACTAATCATATGACCTGTACAGTAACATACAACTGAAAACATCATTCTGAACTTGGAGATATGAGACCAGTCGTTAATCACAATAAACAAGAAAGCTGGGCGTGTTTGCGAAAATCAACATATTTCCGCTAAATTGCACTCGAGTTCTTGCCCTTGCTGCCTTTCCGTTTCTTCCATAGCTACGTACATATGATAAATGAGAATTCCTTTCCCTGACCGTAACAACTGATTTATTCCGAATTAAACAACTTAGGATAGAACTGACTCAAAAAAGCACTAAAAAGTAAAAATTAATATTTTATTCCACAATGAAAATTTGATTTATGAACTCGGCGTAAATTCTTCACAAGCAGATATTTATATATTGAGCGTCTACATAAATATCACATTAAATAGGTTTTTATTATTTTGACACCTACTTCATAAATAAAATTTTAAATGTCGAATAAAATTATTTTTTACATTTTATTTCACGACACTGTTTTAAAGCAAATATAACACTAAAATTAACTGAAAATGTAGAAAATAGATTAAAACACGTGTAAAATGCAAGATCTTCTTGCGCTTTTAACACAAATAAGTAGCAATAATTCAAAGGATTTTAGATTAGTGGCTAAACAAGGGGTAATTACCTTCATCTGTTTCACTTCCACTGAAACCGCGCCTGGCTCGAATTGACAAAATAGGGATTCCTTTTTATATATCTCTGGCGATTTGTACCTGTTAAATTTGTTCTGGAGCATTGCAGAAACTAATTCGATTAATTCGTATTCACACATTAACTGTTGGTGCTGCAACTATGATGATTTCTGAATTTTAAGAAATCGACAAAATGTATAACAAACATTATTAAATATTTTCGGCTTACCTATGAATAGCTGTCATTCGCCTTATGGCAAATCCAAATTAGAAGGAGAATAAATATAAATATACAATACAAAAATGTTAGAGAAAAATAGCACGATTTTTCTTTCCTTTGTTAACATAATTGAATTTTAGAGTAAAAGATGTATATGTACATATATATGATAAACGAGAATTCTGTTTCATGACCCGCCTGACCGTAACAACTCGATTTATTCCGAACAGTAAACAACTTATAAATGAATGAATAATGTTTACTAAGCCATTTTTATGTATCGATCTCCGCTTGACAGACAAATTGGGATCACCTTAGGATGACATACAATTTAGGTCAGTCGCAGAGTGCTTGTTTCAAGATCAATCCCAAGCGAGAGTAATAAATTTAGGCCTCTCCGTTTTTCGATGATTCGAAACAGAGTATAGAAGTAACATTTTTTTCAAAACTAAAACAATGCTAGCACCTAAAGTATTATGCAAAAAACTCATGAATGTTTCGATTTTGAAAATCGGATATTTTCTGGATCTACATCGATGTCTTCTCTATCATATTTTTATGTATATTCTAATCGCATGCAAACATCACTGTGGGACCTTGACGTCATAAGTGAAAGAAATATTAAAATCCTAAATTTGTAAAACTCGAAATGTTGATTCTCTTACTTTGCTGGTTATTATTTTTTTTATGTAGTTAGGTATTTTATTCTTAACTTCACCATACTTTTTTTAAACAAATAGGTAACACTAAAATTAACTTACCAAAACTATAACGTTTTTTCTTTTCCCCAAGAAAATAGATTAAAACACATGTAAAACAAAACGTCTTTATCCGCCTGTAGCATAAATAAGGAACAATAATTTAGAGTACTCAAGATAATTGGCAAAGCAAGGGGTAATTGCCCTCACCAATTTTACTTCCATCAGTGGCGGCTATTCAGGTGAAGTAGGTGAAGTGCTACTTCGCCAGGAAAACTAAACAAGCAAACATCTAACTATATTTATTATATATCTCTTAAAATTTTAGTTTTTACATTCATTTATTCACCTAATTGGAAAAAAATGAACTGTACATCTCGAATAAATATTTTACTTGACCGTTGGCGGCATGTCTTTTTTAAACTTTCAATCGAACTTTATTATAACAACTATATCAGTGGCGCAAACCGCTTTGACTTTGCTGGAGGTGCTATCTTTAGTTTACGATTTTCCTACTATGTTGCCATGACAACGCGTATCCGATGACGTCGAGCCCAGCGCCATACAATGCTCTCGGTGAATTGCAGGCGCAGTACACTACACCCACGTATCGTTCAGTTTGCGGTGGTTGTTTACTTTTATTTTTGCGTATTTCGCTGCAACCGGTGAGTTCCTTTGCAGTTAACTTGACTGTTTTGTGTTACATTTATTTACGGTGTTGTTACAACTTTAAATTCGAAGTTATATGTGATTGTTCAAGACTGGAATAAATTAAAAGACGTCTTTAAATTTATTACAAACTGTGACAAATCTGATAAAAAATCAAACCGCCTTGCGAAAGGATTTTTAGGTGAGATCAACGATTTTGAATTCGCGTTTCTGGCATTAGTGTTTAATGACATTTTCTCAATCACGGACCTACTATTTGACGTTCTTCAAAAAAAATCGACATTTATTTTTGCATATCCAATATAAAACGCTGTCGTGAGGCGCTCTGTAAAAAAAGAAATGAATATTTTTTTAATACCATGTTTGATAAAGCAAATTCTATTACAGAAATAAATCATTACAAACGTGAGCTTGCTAAGCTTTCACCTGAAGAAATTAGGGCTAAGTATAGAACCCTTTTTTATGAAATATTGGACCATATTTTAATAGAAATGACACTAAGATTTCAAGACTGTGAAAAACTTACATTTTCATGTTTGGCAGGTTCTGCCAAATTATTAAATATAGTTTGAATTTTCTGACTGGCTCGTTTAAAAATTTGTTACAGTTATATGGAGAAATCTTTTCAAAAAGTCAACGACTTAAAAATGAGCTTGGTCTTATTTTTGCCAATGAGAGTAATTGGAATATATCGCTGCAAGAGCAAGTGAAAAAATTAATAAAAATAAATACATTTTTACCGAAGCATATTAATTGTTTTCCTTTATTTTGACAATACCGTCGACAAGTGCTTCAGTGGAAAGAAGTTTTTCTTGCTTCAAATGGGTAAAAACTTATTTAAGAAATACAATATCTCAAGAAAGACTTACTTCTCTTGGCGATATTTCAATTCAAAAGAAATTTCTGGAGGAGGTTAGGGCAACTCATCCATTTGATGAGGATGTTATAAATAAATTTGCTGCTATGAAGGATAGGAGAATTGATTTAGTATACAAAATTTGGGTAAGTCGTAAAAAAATATTCTACCCCCTCTACATATAAAAAAATTCTGGAAAAAAAATTATTGCGATAATTTCTTGCTTCATTTGCATTTCACTTACTTTTTCACCCGCGAGCCGCCACTGACTTCCATTAGATCCGCGTCTAATTTGAAAAAATGGGGATTCCTTTTATATGCAAAAGGCGTTTCTAGCAATTTATTATAAAACCTTTATTTATCTCTCAATATTCGTACGTATTAAAATAGTTTTCGATTATTACAAAACTTCATTCAATGTAGTCGAAGTCACAAACATTAATTGTTGGTGAGCGGGAACTATGTTGATAAAAAATCGTCTAAATTTCTTACAAGTATTATTAAATATAATTTTCGGCTTACCTATGAACAGCTGCCAATTGCCTTATGGCAAATCCAAATTAGAAAAAAACCTTAAAACTTGCATTTATACTAAATATTAATATAAAGAACAACAACGTTGGCCAAAAACATCACGATTTTTCTTTCGTTTGTTGACATAATTGAATTCTCCAGTAAAAGACGTTTCGATAAAGATGACTAATTGTATGTCCTGTGCAGTAGCATTGCAAATACGACAGAACACATCCTTCTGAACTTGGAGATTCGAGATCAGTCGTTAATCACAATAAACAAGAAAGCTGGGCGTTTTTCTAGAAATCAAGATATTTCCGCTAAATTGCATTCGAGTTCTTGCCCTTGCTGCCTTTCCAATTCTTCCATAGCTACATATATATGATAACCGAGAATGCTTTTTCCTGACCCGCCTGACAGTAACAACTGAATTTATTCCGAATAGTAAACAACTTATAAATGAATGAATAATGTTTACTAAGCCATTTTTATGTATCGATCTCCACTCAAACAAATTGGAATCACGTTAGGATGACATACAATTACAATCCAAAGCGAGAGTAATAAACTTAAGCATTTTTTCAATTATTCAAAAAGAGAGTATAGAAATAATTTTTTTAAGCTAAAATTTTCTTCTTTTCATAAAACTATATGGCTTTTAAACAAATCAAAGTGCTTTGATTTTAAAAATCGGGTATTTTCTGGATCTACATCGATGTCTTCTCTATCATAGTCTATTCAAATCTTACATTTGAAAAAATCGGACATATACTTTGCTCATTCTTTTACTTTTCTGGTTATTATTTTTATATGTAGTTCAGCATTTTGTTTCAATTTAATCACATTGTTGTTAAACAAATAGATAAGACTAAAATTAACTTACTAAAACTATAACTTTTTTCTTTTCCCCAAGAAAATACATTAAAACACATGTAAAACGCAAGATCTTTTTCCGCTTGTATAAATAAGCAACAATAATTCAGGGGACATAAGATTAGTGGCAACGCAGGGGGTAATTACCCTCATCAATTATACTTTCAGTGAATCCGCGTCAGGCTTGAATTGACAAATTAGGGATTCTTTTTATTTGCAAAAGGCGTTTCTAGCAATTTTTTGTACAAACACATATTTATCTTTCGGGATTCGTTAGTAATAAAATTGCTCTCGAGCATTGCAAAACTTCATTCAATTGATTCGTAGTCGCAAATATTAACTGTTGGTGAGCTGTAACTATATTGATTTTGTAATTATAAAAAATCATCTAAATTTATTACAAGTATTATTAAATAACGGCTTACTCATGAGCTGCATCCATTTGCCTTATGGCAAATCCAAACTGGAAGAAACCTTAAAACTTACATTGATACTAAATTATAACATAAAGTACAACAATATTAGCGAAAATATCACGATTTTTCTTTCGTTTGTTGACATAATTGAATTTTCCATTAAAAGACGTTTCGCTAAAGATGACTAATCGTATGTTGTGTGAAGTAGCATTGCGAATACGACAGAAAACATCATTCTGAACTTGGAGATACTAGACCATTCGTTAATCACAATAAACAAGAAAGCTGGGCGTGTTTCTGGAAATCAACATATTTCCGATAAATTGCATTCGAGTTCTTGCCCTTGCTGCCTTTCCTATTCTTCCATAGCTACATATATATGATAAACGAGAATATTTTTTCTTGACATGCCTGACCGTAACAACTCGATTTATTCCGAACGGTAAACAGCTTATAAATGAATGAATAATGTTTACTAAGCCATTTTTATGTATCGATCTCCGCTTGACAAACATATTGGGATCACCTTAGGATGACATACAATAATTTAGATCAGTCGCATAGTGCTTGTTTTAAGACCAATCCAAAGCGAGAGTAATAAACTTAAGCATTTTTGCAATTATTCAAAAAGAGAGTATAGATGTAATTTTTTTAAGCTAAAGTTTTCTGGATAAAAAACTATATCGCTTTTAAACAAATCAAAATTTTAAACATGCTAGCATCTAATTATGCAAAAAAAATCATTAATCCTTTGATTTTGAAAATCGGGTATTTTCTGGATCTACATCGATGTCTTCTCTATCATAGTTTATTCAAATCTAACATTTGTAAAAATCGGACATATACTATGTTCATTCTTTTACTTTTCTGGTTATTATTTTTATATGTAGTTCAGCATTTTGTTTCAATTTAATCGCATTGTTGTTAAACAAATAGATGACACTAAAATTAACTTACTAAAACTATAACTTTTTTCTTTTCCCCAAGAAAATACATTAAAACACATGTAAAACGCAAGATCTTTTTCCGCTTGTATAAATAAGCAACAATAATTCAGGGGGCATGAGATTAGTTGCAAGTTACTTCCATCAGATCCGCGTCTGGCTTGAATTGACAAATTAGAAATTCTTTTTATATGCAAAAGGCGTTTCTAGCAATTTGTTATACAAACATTTATCTTTCGGGATTCGTTAGTAATAAAATTGCTATCGATCATTGCAGAACTTCATTGAATTGATTCGTAGTCGCAAATATTAAGTGTTGGTGAGCTGTAACTATATTGTTTTTTAAATTATAAAAAATCATCAAAATTTATAGCAAGTATTATTAAATAACATTTTCGACTTACTCATGAACTGCTTCCATTTGCCTTATGGCAAATACAAATTAGAAGGAAACCTAAAAACTTACATTAATACTAAATATTAATATAAAAGAAACAATATTAGTGATATAAAGGAAACAATATTAGTGAAAAATGTCACGATTTTTCTTTCGATTGTTGACATAATTGAATTTTCCATTAAAAGACGCTTCGATAAAGATGACTAATCGTATGTTTTATGCAGTAGCATTGCGAATACGACAGAAAACATCATCTGAACTTGGAGATACGAGACCAGTCGTTAATCACAATAAACGTTATTATTTTTATATGTAGTTTAGCATTTTGTTTTAGTTTAATCACACTGCTTTTAAAAAATAGATAACACTAAAATTAACTTACTAAAACTATAACTTTTTTCTTTTCCCCAAGAAAATACATAAAAACACATGTAAAACGCAAGATCTTTTTCCGCTTGTATAAATAAGCAACACTAATTCAGGGGACATGAGATTAGTGGCAAAGCAAGGGGTAATTACCCTCATCAATTTTACTTCGATTAGATCCGCGTCTGGCTTGAATTGACAAATTAGGGATTCTTTTTATATGCAAAAGGCCTTTCTAGCAATTTGTTATACAAACATTTATTTATCTTTCGGGATTCGTTAGTAATAAAATTTCTCTCGACCATTGCAAAACTTTATTCAATTGATTCGTAGTCGCAAATATTAACTGTTGGTGAGCTGTAACTATATTGATTTTGTAATTATAAAAAATCATCTAAATTTATTAGCAAGTATTATTAAATAACATTTTCGACTTACTCATGAACTGCTTCCATTTGCCTTATGGCAAATCCAAATTAGAAGGAAACCTTAAAACTTACATTAATACTAAATATTAATATAAAGTACAACAATATTAGCGAAAAATATCACGATTTTTCTTTCTTTTGTTGACATAATTGAATTTTCCATTAAAAGACGTTTCGCTAAAGATGACTAATCGTATGTTGTGTGAAGTAGCATTGCGAATACGACAGAAAACATCATTCTGAACTTGGAGATACGAGACCATTCGTTAATCACAATAAATAAGAAAGCTGGGCGTGTTTCTGGAAATCAACATATTTCCCATAAATTGCATTCGAGTTCTTGCCCTTGCTGCCTTTCTGATTCTTCGATACCTACATATATGTGATAAACGAGAATTCCTTTTTCTGACCGGCCTGACCGTGAGAACTCGATTTATTCCGAATAGTAAACAACTTATAAAAGAATGAATAATGTTTACTAAACCATTTTTATGTATCGATCTCCGCTTGACAAACAAATAGGGATCACCTTAGGATGACGAACAATAATTTAGGTCAGTCGCAGAGTGCTCGTTTTAAACTAAAATTTTCTGGATATTAAACTATTACTTCTAAACAAATCAACATTTTAAACATGTTAGCAAATCAACATCAATTTAAACATTCTTTTACTTTTCTGGTTATTATTTTTATAAGTTTAGCATTACAGTTTAATCACACCGATTTTAAACAAATAGATGACACTAAAATTAACTTACTAAAACTATAACTTTTTTCCTTTCCCCAAGAAAATACATTAAAACACATGTAAAACCCAAGATCTTTTTCCGCTTGTATAAATAAGCAACAATAATTCAGGGGACATAAGATTGGTGGCAAAGCAAGGGGTAATTACCCTCATCAATTCTACTTCCATTGGATCCGCGTCTGGCTTGAATTGACAAATTAGGGATTCTTTTTATATGCAAAAGGCATTTCTAGCACTTTTTTATACAAACACATATTTAATTATATTATATTATAAAATTTCTCTCGAGCATTGCAAAACTTTATTCAATTGATTCGTAGTCGCAAATATTAACTGTTGGTGAGCTGTAACTATATTGATTTTGTAATTATAAAATAATCATCTAAATTTATTACAAGTATTATTAAATAACATTTTCGGCTTACTCATGAACTGCTTCCATTTGCCTTATGGCAAATCCAAATTAGAACAAACCATAAAACTTACATTAATACTAAATTATAACATAAAGTACAACAATATTAGCGAAAAATATCACGATTTTTCTTTCTTTTGTTGACATAATTGAATTTTCCATTAAAAGACGTTTCGCTAAAGATGACTAATCATTTGTGTGAAAATGCGAATAAGAAAACATCATTCTGAAAAAAAAAACTCATTAATGCTTTGATTTTGAAAATCGGGTATTTTCTGGATTTACATCAATGTCTTCTCTGTCACAGTCTATTCACATCTTACATTTGTAAAAATCGAACATATACTATGTTCATTCTTTTACTTTTCTGGTTATTATTTTTATATGTAGTTTAGCATTTTGTTTCAGTTTAATCACACTGCTTTTAAACAAATAGATAACACTAAAATTAACTTACTAAAACTATAACTTTTTCTTTTTCCCAAGAAAATACACTAAAACACATGTAAAACGCAAGATCTTTTTCCGCCTATATAAATAAGCAACAATAATTCAAGGGACATAAGATTAGTGGCAAAGCAAGGGGTAATTACCCTCATCAATTTTACTTCCATTGGATCCGCGTCTAGCTTGAATTGACAAATTAGGGATTCTTTTTATATGCAAAAGGCATTTCTAGCACTTTGTTATACAAACACATATTTATCTTTCGGGATTCGTTAGTAATAAAATTGCTCTCGAGCATTGCAAAGCTTCATTCAATTGATTCGTAGTCGCAAATATTAACTGTTGGTGAGCTGTAACTATATTGATTTTGTAATTATAAAAAATCATCTAAATTTATTACAAGTATTATTAAATAACATTTTCGGCTTACTCATGAACTGCTTCCATTTACCTTATGGCAAATCCAAATTAGAAGAAACCTTAAAACTTACATTAATGCTAAATTATAACATAAAGTACAACAATATTAGCGAAAAATATCACGATTTTTCTTTCGTTTGTTGACATAATTGAATTTTCCATTAAAAGACGTTTCGAGAAAGATGACTAATTGTGTTTTCTGTGAAGTAGCATCGCGAATACGACAGAAAACATCATTCTGAACTTGGAGATACGAGACCAGTCGTTAATCACAATAAACAAGAAAGCTGGGCGTGTTTCTGGAAATCAACATATTTCCGATAAATAGCATTCGAGTTCTTGCCCTTGCTGCCTTTCCGATTCTTCCATAGCTACATATATATGATAAACGAGAATACCTTTTCCTGACCCGCCTGATTTATTCCCAATATTAAACAACTTATAAATGAATGAATAATGTTTACTAAGCCATTTTTATTTATTGATCTCCACTTGACAAACGAATTGGAATCACCTTAGGATGACATACAATTTAAGTTAGTCGCAGAGTGCTTGTTTCAAGGCCAATCCCAAGTGAAAGTAATAAACTTAGGTGTCCTCCGTCGTCTCCGATTTTTCAATATTTAAACGAGAGTATAGAAGTAATTTTTTTTTATATGTAGTTCGGTATTTGGTCTCAATTTCACCACACCGCATTTAACTAAATAGATAACACTAAAATTAACTTACAAAAACTATAACTGTTCCTCAAGAAAATAAATTAAAACAGGTGTAAAACACAAGATCTTTTTCCGCTTATATAAATAAGCAACAATAATTCAGGACACATACGATTAGTGGCAAAGCAAGGTGTAGTTATCCTCATCAATTTTACTTTCATTGAATCCGCGTCTGTCTTCAATTGACAATACAATTGATTCCTTTTATATGCGAAAGGCGTTTTCAGCAATTTATTGTAAAAACCATTATTTATATCTGATATTCATGTAATTCATTCGTAGTAACAAACATTAACTGTTGGTGAGCTGTAACTATGTTGATTTCTGGATTCTAAAAAAATCGTCTATATTTATTACAAGTATTACTAAATAATATTTTTGGCTTACTTATGAACATTTGCCTTATGGCAAATCGAAACTAGAAGCAAACCTTATAACTTACATTAATACTTAATATTAATATAAAGTAGGATGTTAGGAAAAATATCACGATTTTTCTTTTGTTTGTTGACATTGAATTGAATAATCCAGTGAAAGATGTTTCGATAAAGATGAATAATCGTACCTCCTCTGCAGTAGCATTGCAAATACGACAGAAAACATCATTCTGAACTTAGAGATACGAGGCCAGTCGTTAATCACAATAAACAAGAAAGCTGGGCGTGTTTCAGGAAATCAACATATTTCCGCTAAATTGCATTCGAGTTCTGGCCCTTGCTGCCTTTCCGATTCTTCCATAGCTACATATATATGATAAACGAGAATACTTTTTCCTGACCCGCCTGACCGTAACAACTCGATTTATTTCGAATAGTAAACAACTTATAAATACATGAATAATGTTTACTATGCCATTTTTATGTATTGATCTCCACTTGACAAACAAATTGGAATCACCTTACGATGACATACAATTTAGGTCAGTGGCAGAGTGCTTGTCTCAATCCCAAGCGATAGTAAATTTATATAGAAGTAATTTTTTTAAACTAAATTTTTTTGGATATAAAACTATTTTATATTTAAACGAATCAATAAAAAAAAACAATTTAAATATGCTAGCACCTAAATTATTATGCAAAAAAAGCTCGTTAATGCTTTGATTTTGAAAATCAGGTGTTTTCTGGATCTACATCAATGTCTGTATATCCCAATACGCATGGTAACATTGTCGCCGTGGAACATTGACGCCATGAGTGAAGGAAATATTCAAATCTTAAATTTGTATTTACTATTCTGGTTATTATTTTTATACGTAGGCATTTTGTTCTTCATTTCACCACACTGTTTTTAAACAAATTTTAAAGATGACTTATCATATGTCCTGTGCGGTAATATTACACAACAACAACATTACACGATAAACAAGAAAGCTGGACGTGTTTTTGGAACTCAACATACTTCCGCTTAATTGCACTTGAGTCCTTGCTGTCTTTCCAATTATTCCAAAGCTACATGCAGGGACGGCTCTACAACAGTCTACAAATATTTTGCACAAGCGTTGCGCTTAAAAATTCCAGCTATACGGATCGAATACGATATCAGACAAAATTGTCGGTCTAAGAATCGGAAGCTGCATTTCTACCAAACAAACAAAACAGAAACTCGTGTCAAAATATAAAAGGTTTCAAGGTATTTAGGAACTCGGTCTGGTTAGTGGACAGTGGCATTTTTCAATTAACTATTGTGTGGCAAAAAAATCAGTAAATTTCTTTTACCCGGAACTTCCCACGTTATGAATATTTCCTTTTATTAGGAATTGTGATGTATGACCTGATTTAGTCATTTAGTAACACATATATTAATTTCTTTCATTTTTGTGGACTAACGAAAAAATTCAGGAAGAAAATTTCAGTTAGATGTCCTTTAGAGTTGTATATGAAGATATTAAGTCTGCTAAATTTGCAACTACCAGAAAGAAGCCCATTTCATCGTTAAATAAATTACAGGGTAATCTATTATAAGTATAAACTGTTTTTGCATTCCGGATATAGGGCATACAGCTATGACTTTTGTCATAATTTAATTTAAGATTTTAAAAGGTATGGAATAGGGAAATAAAAAATTTAGGTCCGTATTTAAATTAAAAAAGTTGATGATGGTCGCCCGAATCCGAAACGTCGGATTGAAAAAGTAAACTCGTTAATTTGGAGAGGAGAAAAAGTGACAATGATGACGTGACAATTATTTTCATCTGTCATTCGAACTAAGCCGGAAATGATAGAAAAACCATAAAAGTTATTTTTTTGTTTTTCTAAAATTGTAGGCTTAGTTCAAATGACAGAGGAAAATAATTTTTACTTCATTATTGTCACTTTTTCCCCTCTACAAACTGGTGAGGTTAGTTTTTTAATCCGACGTTTCGGATTCGGGCGATCATCATCAACTTTTTTAATTTAAATACGGACCTGAATTTTTTACTTCATTATTCGATACCTTTTATAACTTTCAATTCAATTATCACAAAAAAGTCATATCATACAATTTGATTTTTTTGACAAAAACCGTATTATTTGAAGAATTACGAAAAAATGCCAGTTAGTGACCACTAATAGAATCATTACGGTACCGTTAATAGCCCCACGTGAAGAACAAAAAAAACGCTTTTTTCTGACACCAAGTTCAATGTAATCGGTTTATCCAAAACCGAGATATAAACGTTTGAAAGAAGTTTGGCCTTTTCATGCCATTTTATTACTGAAAACAGAAAAAAAATGATAAATAGCAAACAGTTATATTGCTTGTAGAATACAATGCTTGTATTTTCGACAAACCTTAATTAGAAAAATTGAAGAGAAAATCGGCATTTCCATTTTTGAGTTGCTGTTACGCCCCCTAGCGGCCGTTATTAGAACTTGAAAATAAGTTCCAGCGATTTTTCTTGGCCGATATACCCATAAATATTTTTTCCCAGTTTCGTCCATAATTTCACAAATTATTTATTTCAGATGCCTGAAATATAAACACAAACGTTCTATCTTTGATGATTTTCTGTATAAATATATTTTTCTTCTAAATACGAGAATTTTCAATATATCTAAATAATAGCGTTACATTAGTGTCTAGTCGATAAAAAATATATTATTAAATTCCCTAAATTCGACTAGCTTTAGAGAGTAGTGTCCAGGTCGGCCTTTTTGATGTTCTGAATACTCTTGAAAAATTCCAGAAATGTTTTACTAATGCGAAAATCGTTTAGCTGTAAAAATTAGATGCTTGATTCCAGCAAGGAACCAAAAATCTGCACTTGTGGTAGAGAAACAGTATTACGTAAAGAAGAATATATTGATTTATTCGTTATTCTATTTAAATTATTTAAAAAATAATAGAATTTGTATGTCTTCAATTTATTTAAAACCGATACAAATCTAGGTCTGGGGTGCTTCCAAGTGTCAATAAAGTGACATGGATACATATTGTCTCAGTAATGAAGCTCACAATCATAGAAATTGCACGGGGGAAATATTTTGCGTGAGATTCTGTGTTCAAGTGCACATAAAGTTTCTGATTTGTTGCGGTTGTATGGTAAACATGTTTGTTCTTGGAAAGAAACCTCATTGTATTTCGTACTGTACAAAAACTTGCACAGAGCGGCTAATAAGCTAGCAGCCGCCTTGGATGATAAATGAGAATTCATTTTCCTAACCGTAACAACTTGATTTATTCCGATGAATGTGTAATGTTTACTAATCCTTTTTTACATATCGATCTCCGCATGACAAACAAACTGGAATCACCTTCGGATGACATACAATTTAGGGCAGTCGCAGAGTGCTTGCTTTCTTGTCGGCGATATACATTTTGATAAATCAGTGGCCATATCCTGAAACCATTCAGCTTACATCAAGGGCAGGTCCCGAACCAACCCTAAACGACAATAATACGTTTAGACGTCACAGATTATTTCAGTTAATGGAAAGAGGATATAGAAATAATATTTCATTTCAAAACTTTTTTTTTGGATATAAAACAGTTTTACATTTAAACTCGTTATAAAAACCTCTTAAATATGCGAACATCTTAAATATTATGGAAAAACTCTATTAACGCTTTGATTTTGAAAATCGAGCATTTTCAAAATGATCTACAATAAATGTTTTCTGTATTATATTCTAAAGTATATGCTGATGCGCATGCTATCATTACCGCTCTGGCACAACTTAACATCATAAATGAAGAAAAAGTTCAAATCTTAACTTTGTTGAAAGTATTTTATATTCATTCTTTTACTTTTCTGGCTATTATTATTTTTATACCTATGTAGCTCAGCATTTTGACCCTTAATTTCTCCACAATGTTGTAAAATAAATGGATAACACTAAAACTGACATACCAAAACTATAATGTTTTTTTTTCCACGGGGAAATACACGTGCAAAATATAAGACTTTTTACTTCCCTTTCTAATCTGAAGAAACGTGATTTTTTCTGATCTTTACGTTTCAGGATCCCTAGATGCCGAAAAAGATGTTTTCTCAATTCTGTCGGCCTGTCTGTCTGTCGGTCTGTCTGTTCGCGGCATAGCTAAAAAACTACTTAACCTGACTGACTTCTAATTTTGGACAAACACTAGGGGTTACATGCGGTAATATTTTGGTAAAAATCCAATGTGCCGAGATGGCGGGCTAGTGAAACGTTAAAAAAATTAATTATCTAATTCACTTGAAATGCTGTACAAAAATCAAGGGTTGGACAGGAATGAACAGGTAACATTTTGGTATAAATTCAAGATAGCAAAACAAAATGGCGGCCTAATAAAATATTTAAAAATTCAGCCTGAAAAAACTACATAATGGATTAATTTCAAATGTTGTGCAATTAATTTTGATATAGAGATGAACTAGTAAAATTGTAGTAAGAATTCAAGATGGCGCACAGTGCAATGCTCAATAGCAATAAAACAAAATAATTATTACTTGAATATTGCGTTAAAATAAACATAGTAGGCTAAAAAAGTATATCGAAACAATAGACAATTGACCATAATAACGTCAAACGACGCGACAATTTGTGACTAGAGCTGTCAGAACTTGTTTGTTTAGAACCATCAACGTTACGCGCAACGCTAGAGTTTATCACATTTCTGCATTTAAGCATTCGCTACAAAAGAGTTGTGTTCTAATTCATAATGAGCATTAATTTAGAAGGTATGTATTACATTTTACCATACATATAATATTATTAAATCCTAGCATTTTATGTTTTTTCGTTTTTTTGAATGTTAATATACAAAACTTGCGAAAAATAATGTTTAACAAAGTTTTTCGAAAATACACCAAAAAACACCTTTTGATTGTTTATAGATTTTAGATATTCGACTATCCTAGTATCTATTTCCACCAATAAAACTTGCACCAAACTGCACAATTTTAAGTTATTATTCGATTTCGAGGCAGCTTATGGGTCTACTGAACTTAGAAGACGCCCCTACTGAAATTCAACTCCAGTTGAAGCAGTTGTCACAATATTATAGCCTGAAACTAAAGACAAGATGGGAAAAGTGCAATCGTATTCGATCTAGGTTCTTAAAATCAAACGAAGATTGGCTTAAAAATAAAATTTCGCTACCAGAGGTAATAAGATTGTATCTAGTTAAAAAACCAAATCTTTGTGAACCTGGTCCTAGTCGAGGAAGGCCTCAGAAAACGTTTGAGGATTAGTGATCGAACAAAAAGACGACGCGTGGATGACTTAGTTACGACCAGAAGTACAGCAGAGCTAAAATTTGCCGCTGAGGTATCTTCGCGATTATCTGAAAATGAGAACAGATCTGAAAAAAAACTTACCATTGAAAAGGCGCTAGCTTTGTATTTAGATTTAGACCTTTCGGAGAGAAAATATGCCATTTTACGCAATTCAATTAATGCTCTTCATAATGAACGTTTTCCCTCAATACATCAACTTAAAATGTTTAAAAAAAGCCTTTTACCAGATAATATTTTAGTTACAGAAACTATAGTTGAGGTAGATTTACAAACATTATTAAATAATACAGTTTGCAGCATTTTGAAGATTGTTAATGAGGACCAAATTTTATCTGAAAATGAATTAATATTAAAATGTAAATGCGGCTTCGACGGTAGCTCCGGTCATAGCTTATACAAGCAAAAATTTAACGATTCTCAGAGCTCAGATGCTTCACTAAACAGCTTTTGTTCCTTTACAATTAATAGATTTTAATACTGGAAATATCCTATTTAATCCTCGCGCTTCTTCTACATTTTTTTGTATTAGATTGGCTTATGTTAAAGAAGACAAACAAGTTGTCAAAAACGAAGAACAAAGAATGAACACGTCTATAAGCAACCTTGTAGTGTTTCAAATGTCCCAAGCTGGTTAATTAAAATTAGGTTCGAAATGTTATTTACCATGCTTGATGGCAGTGCAATTAATACCCTTTCTGGAACAAATGCGGCACAAAATTGCTACATATGTGGGGCCAAACCCTCAGAAATGAACAAAGTTTCAATTGCTAGGCTTACAGTGATGGACTCTCTTCGTTGCACTGCTGGATTCGTTGCTTCGAATGTCTTATACATATTGCCTATAGGTTGCCATTTAAAACATGGCAAGTTCGCGGGGCTGACAATAAAGCTGCATTTGAAGAACGTAAAAAAAACATACAGTCAGAATTTCGATCTAAAATGGGTATTCTAGTAGATGTGGTAAAACAGGGATTTGGGTGCACCAATGATGGCAACACCGCACGAAAGTTTTTTGTAAATGCTAAATTAAGTTCTGAAATCAATCTAGAATTAATAGAAAATTTTAGTCTTATTTTAAGAATTATCGCCAGTGGGAGTGCCATACATTTAGACAACTTTTATATTTTACTAACTGAAACAAGGAATTTATATCTTAAATACTACAGTTGGTACTATATGCCCGTTACTGTGCATAAGTTGCTCTTACACGGAAAAGACGTCATATCTTTCTTTGATTTGCCAATTGGGATATTATCGGAAGAAGCTTTAGAAGCTCGACACAAAGAGATTCGCAAACACTTTTTACACAAGGAAAACATCGCTAAAAGATACGAAAAAATATATTTTGTTATTAACATCCGATCCTTTTATATCAAGTTTGTGCAATACCAGTACAAAAAAGTCTATTGAATTTGATGATAATGTGAGTAAATATTTAATACCAGAAAATTCTCGTTAGATTTATATGGACAGATAGATTTAAATGACATAGGAGATACAGATAGCGATTAAATTATTAGTTTAGTTAGGTACTTTGTTTGTGGTTAATTTATTGTTAGGTAGTTATTTGTGTATGTATAGAAGTTTAGGTAACGGTATTTTTTTATCAACAATAGTTATTTATATAACAAGTGTGTAAAGTGATCTGTGATCTACTTCACACACTCCTAATTATTTTATCCAAAATTGTCACAAAGTCTTACTTATTAACAATTTTAGAAAAAATTGTAATTTTACTCATCAGGTGGGCTTATGTCAATAAAATAAAAAATTTTTCTCCAATTTTTTCTTGCTTTAAATAATTAGACCAATATAAGAATAGCAATAATATTTTAAAACATTAGATTAGCCATAGTATTGTAAAAGAATAATAATTATGTAATACTATTGATATCAATTATTCCAAACAATATGAGGCCAAAAATAATGTTCATATTGTTAATAATCTATGCAAATATTGTTACATTTTTTAGAAAAAAATATTAAACATATGGGTTTCATTATAGAAGTGAGTTATTATTTATGCCGTTTTCCCATATATGCATCGCACTGTGTGGCGGAACGAAATGGCGGCCAAAGAAAATATTTGTAGTAATGAAAAAATCACCAGATTTTACATATTTTCACTTTTTAGCATCGCTAGATGCCAAAAAATATATGTTTTGTCAATTCCGTCGGTCTGACTGTTGGGCTGGCTGTCTGTTTGTCGGTCTGTTAGTTCGCGGCATAGCTTAGAAACTACTTATCCGATGGACTTCAAATTTTAGTCAAAAATTAAGAGATATATAGGGATGATCTGGTAACATTTTGGTAAAAATCCAACTTAGCGAAACAAAATGTCGACCTAGTGAACTGTTAAAAATATGATTACTACAAAACTACTTATCCAATTTATCCCAAATGTTGCACAAAAATCAAGTATTATCTAGGAATCAAATGGTAAAATTTTAGTACGAATCCAGGATGGGTGAACAAAATGGCGGCTTAATAAAATATTAAAAAATTTAGCCAGAAAAAACTATTTAATAGATTGATTCCAAATTATGATCTATAACTACTTGTGTATAGAGAAGACCTGGTAAAATTGTGGTTTTAATTCAAGATGGCGGAACAAAATAGCGACCAAATAAAATGTTTATAACCTTAAAAAAAAGCACCCTTCAGGTTTTACATATCTTCACGTTTTAACGACCCTGGTGAGAAAAAATATGTTTCATCAATTCCGTTGGACCGTCTGTCTGTCAGTTCACGGTATAGCTAAAAACCTACTTACCAGATTGACTTAACATTTTAATCAAAAATTAAGGATCATATGAGGATGGTAATATTTTGGTAAAAATCAAATATGCCGGAACAAGATGACGGCCTAGTGAAACGTTAAAAAATTATGACTAAAAGAAATATCTAATTTACTTCACATTTAGTACAAAAATCAGGTATTGATTTGATGTGTTACTAAGTGACTACGTATTAAACTAAACTGGGTCACCCTTGACTATTCCTAATAAAAGTAAAAGATTCGTAACGAGGGAAGTTCCTATTAAAAGAAATGTATCGATTTTTTCCATTTCTAACATAATTATTAAAATTAATTTAAAACATAAATAAGCAACAATAATTCAGTCCTAACACTGGAACCTATGGTGGCAGTTAGATCAAAATACGAGAATTCTAACCACACTACACCACAACTTGTTACGTTCTGGACGCGCGTTTCACTAACCAAGTTAGCATCACCAGCAAATGATATAGTTTATATAGCTGAATTTTTTAATATATTATTAAGCCGCCATTTTGTTCCCCCGTCTTGGATTCGTATTAAAATTTTACCATTTGATTCCTAGATAATACTTGATTTTTGTGCAACATTTGAGATAAATGGGATCAGTAGTTTTGTAGAAATCATGTTTTTAACAGTTCACTAGGTCGACATTTTGTTTAGCTATATTGGATTTTTACCAAAATGTTACCAGATCATTCTCATATGTTTCTTAATTTTTAACTAAAATTTGAAGTCAATCGGATAGGTAGTTTCTTAGCTATGCCGCGAACTGACAGACCGACAAAAAGACAGTCAGCCCGACAGACAGATCGACGGAATTGATAAAATATATATTTTTGGCATCTAGCGATGTTAAAAAGTAAAGATATGTAAAATATGGAAATTTTTTCATGATTACAAATATTTTGTTTGGCCGCCATTTCGTTCCGCCATCTTGAATTCTTCCCACAATTTTACTAGTTCATCTCTATATCACAATCAATTATTTCACAACATTTGAAATCAATCCATTACGTAGTTTTTCAGGCTGAATTTTTAAATATTTTATTAGGCCGCCATTTTGTTTTGCTACCTTGGATCCATACCAAAATATTATCTGTTTATTCCTATGCAACACTTGATTTTTGTACAGAATTTGAGGTGAATTAGATAATTAATTTTTTTTTCGGCACATTGGATTCTTACTAAAATATTACCCCATATAACTCTTAGTTTTTGACCAAAATTTGAAGTCAGTGAGGTTAAGTAGTTTTTCAGCTATGCCACGAACAGGCAGACCGACAGACAGACAGGCCGACGGAATCGAGAAAACATCCTTTTCGGTATCTAGGAACCCTGAAACGTTAAGATCTGCAAAAATCTCGGTACAATATTACATATTGAAGAGGGAATGGGAAGTAAAAAGTCTTATATTCCACACTGTATTCCCCTGTAGGAAAGAAAAACAATAGTTTTGGTATGTGAGTTTTAGTGTTATCCATTTATTTTACGACATTGTAGAGAAAATAAGGTCAAAATGCTAAGCTACATAGGTATAAAAATAATAATTACTGAAATAGTTAAAGAATTAATATAAAATACTTTCAACAAAGTTAAGATTTGAACTTTTCCTTCATTTATGACGTTAAGTTGTGCCAGAGCGGTAATAATAGCATGCGCATCAGCATATACCTTAGAACAGTGTTTCTCAGTCTGTGTTCCGCGGAACCCTAGGGTTCCGCCAAGGTGTGTTAGGGGTTCCGCCACTTAATAAAGTTTTTGTAAACAAAATTGTTGGTCGCCCAGCAAATTATGTTGTAAACATAAATATTTTTCGTAGTACTACCCCCAGTAGTTCCCGCGCTCGCGAAAAGACGAAGAGGGCTTCCTGCATATTCCTGTCATTGGCGAGAATACCGCGTAATACACGCATATTAGTGCTTTGAGTATTATTTTCTTGACTTTGAATCCAGTTACAAACAAGAAAAAGTAGATAATAACGTTAAGTTATACAATTTTATTGCTTATTTATTGTGTCTATTTTCCAATTCAATAAATTATCATGGATAAATGGCTAAAAACCGGTAGTCTGAAGAGAAAACAAGACGATAATTCAAGTCTTCAACTCGACAAAAATGAAGACAGTATGCATAGCACGAGCCCTTCTACTAGTAGCGAACCTTGGACGTCGAGTTCTTCTGAGAATGCCAATAAAAAAATCAAACTTAGATAATTCAGTCCAGAATATTTGTCCTACGCGTGTGGGTGATTCTAGTGCTCCGAATGGTCAGTGTGTGTTGTCTGTTACAAAACTGTCAACAACAGTTCATTAGCTCCAGCGAAACTGCTAAGACACTTGCAAACAAATCATAGTGAGCACAAACAAAAGTCTATTGAATTTGTTCAACGTAGGTTAGCAGAAATAAATAAAAGTAAAAAAAATCTATCGTCTTTAGTGGGAAGTAGCATTAACGAAAAAGCTTGTAAAGCATCATTTCAAGTGAGTTATCGAATAGCTAAGGCCGGAAAAGCGTAAACTGCTCCCGAAACTCTAATAAAACCGTGCATAATGTACGTCGTTGCAACTATGCTTGGTGATAAGTTTAGTGATTCTATAAACATGGTGCCACTATCAAATGATACAGTTTGCAGAAGAATCCATGAAATAAATACGGAAATAGAAAATGAAGTTATTCGACGAATTAAAGCTAGACGTTACGTTTGGTTACTATGCCTTACAACTAGACGAGACAACGGATGTTGCCGGATTTGCAATACTTCTTGTTATCGTTCGATATATACATAACAACAGTGCTGAAGAAGACCTGTTGTTGTGCAAACCTTTGAAGGCTCGTACAACTGGTGAGGATATTTTCAACTTAGTCAACTCATACATCAACGAGAAGGAATTGAACTGGCAAGAGTGTATTAATATCTGTAGGGACGGTGGAAAGTCAATGACTGGCAAGTACAGTGGACTTATTGCACGTGTTAAGCAAATCGTACTGGAACTCGAGAGTCATTGCGTCATACATAGATATGCGCCTACAAATTCACGACTTTTTGTGGTCCTCTGTGAAGAAATGGGAAGCCAATTAACTACACTTTTGCTCCACACCGAGGTACGCTGTTTATCTCGTGGAAAGATTTTAATGCGATTGTTCACCTTGAGAAATGAAGTCATGGTGTTTCTTAGCGATTCTTCATTCGAACTGTCATCACGTCTTACTGATGTCAAGTGGTTACAACGTTTATCATATCTTGCTGATATATTTTCGATCCTTAATGAACTGAATTTATCACTTCAAGGTTTATCAGTGACAGCACTTCCAGTTTATGATAAAATTGAAGCCAAATTAAAGAAATTACAGTTTGGGGAATCCTGCGTTGACAAAGGCTATAGTGAATGTTTTCCGACTCTACGTTTTTGTTTCAGAATGTCAGTCTCCTCTTTTGACAGACATTGCCTCGGAGATTAAGTCTCACTTACGAGATTTAAAACTTTCTATAAGGGAATATTTTCCAATACAAAAAGATAGTCTGAGCTGGCTTAGAAACCCATTCACTGTCTCAAAGGATCTCGAACTTACTGTCAAACAAACCGAAGAACTCATCGATATCTCAGCGGATGGGAATTTAAAGGCCAATTTTAACCCGGCAACTTTGTTGGAGTTTTGGAGTAGTCTCAGATGTGAGTATCCAGAAATTTCACATCTCGCAATAAAAAAATTATTGCCCTTTGCAACAATATACCGTTGTGAAGTAGGTTTTTCAAAATATACCAATATCAAAACCAAACAGAGGAACAAACTAAATGCTGAAGCCAACTTGAGGATTCAGCAATCCAATCTTCAAATAGATTTTGACGAGATGGTCTTGAAGAAGCAAGCACACCCGTCTCATTAGTATAAAAAACTTAGTGTTTCTATGACCTATTTTTTACACAAATGTATTTTCCTATTTTATTGATACTTATTTAATCGTATTTCGTAAAGAGCTTTTATTAGTTTTTCGATTTTTTTATTATTATTAATTCCCAGTTGCATCATCTGTCATAATATAACATTTTCATAATAAAAAACTTTCTTTGATTCCGTCCATTGGACTTTAATCGAATTTGTCCTGTTTGGGTATTAGGGGTTCCTGAAGAAAAATGAGAGCTGCTTTGGGGTTCCGCACTTTGGTAAAGTTTGAGAACCACTGCCTTAGAATATAATAGAGAAAACATTTATTGTAGATCATTTTGAAAATGCTCGATTTTCAAAATCAAAGCGTTAATAGATTTTTTGTATAGTATTAGAGATGAGGTTTCTATAAACAGTTTTACTTCCATTGGATCCGCGTCTAACACAAATAGGGATTCTTTTATATGCAAAAGGCGTTTATAACAATTTGTTATAAAAACCTTTATTTATCTCTCGGGATTCGTTCGTACGTATTAAAATTGCTCTCGACCATTGCAGAACTTAATTCAATTCATTCGTATTCACATACATTAACTGACACTGAATAATCTGGCCATCTTTAGCCCATTCGGCTTTAATTAAAGTTATATGGTATGTAAACTGCTCAACACTTAGTCTGCATTAATTTTTGCCAACAATTTAATATTTTGAGGTAATATTAGCTGAGAAATGAAATTCATTCATAAATTAAACTAAGTTAGCATTCTAAAATGTCAGTTAAAGGCAAAATTATGAAAAATAAAACAATCTGCAAATAGCTAAAACGTTTTTTTAACACTAAATAAACTAATCCACAGAAGTTAAGAAAGTTCTGAGATGTCTCTCTGTCGGTTAAAGATTGTTTACTTACTGTGTAAATTTTGATAAACTGGATTGATTCGGCCGATAGTTGGTAAAAATCCATAATAACTAATATATATGGCACTTAGTTACTCATTGTAAATCAGGTAAAAAGGTTGTATTCGTTCATTTAATTTTCATTCTATTTGTATCACCCGATGGAGCCCTACAGCGTTGGCGAAACATATGAGGTTGTTTTGTTTAATATAGTGGAAGTTTTAAGTAAAACGTTTTTTTTTTACTTATTGTCATATATCTTAGATTTTAATAGTTTTGCGCATTGACTTTTACATTACCAATCACTTGTTACTGAATCAAATCTTCTGAATTTTTTATATAGATTTTTCTTTTGTCCTATTTTTATTTTATTTTATTTGAAATGTGACCAAGGCCCAACCTAAGAAATTTGAAGGACCCTGTTTATTACTGCATGCCATAATTTATTCCGAATAGTAAACAACTTACAAATGAATGAACAATGTTTACTAATCCATTTTTATGTATCGATCTCCGCTTGACAAACAAATTAGGATCACCTTAGCCTTAGAATGACATAAAATTTAGGTCAAGTCAAGTAGAGTGCTTGCTTCCTTGTTGTTGACGATATACATTTTGATAAATCAGTGGTAATATCCTGAAGCTATTCAACTTGCATCAAGGGCGTATCCTACACCAATCCCAAGCGGGAATAATTTTATAGAATAAGTTTAGCCGTCTGAGATTTTCCGATTATTCAAAAGAGGGCATGGAAATTATTTATTTATTTATTTGTAAACGAGCATAAACTCAATTTACAATGAATACAGATGAACAGTAAATCAAAAACAATAAGCAATCTGAACTTAAGATGATTGATATGAATAGAATACAATTAAAAGAAAAAATCGATAAATTTCCTTTACCCAGAACTTTCCTCTTATTAGAAATAGTGAAGTCTGACCCAATTTAGTTCAGTATATAATCATTTAGTCATTAACAATATACTGTCTTTTTAAATATTCTTATTGGGCGCCATTTTGTTCCATCATATTGGATTCCTACCAATATATGAGGCTGGTTTTTTAAATATTTTATTAGACCTCCATTTTGTTTTGCTATCTTATATTCATACCAAAATGTGACCAGACCTATGTAATACTTGATTTTTTGCAATATTTGAGCGAGGTAAATTGATTAATTAGTTGTTTTAGTAATCATTTGTTTCAAGTTTGTCTAGGCCGCCATCTTGTTCCGGCATATTAGACTTTTACCAAACTATTACCAAGTCATCCCCACGTAACCCTTAATTTTTGACTGAAATTTATAATCAATCTCTTGAGTAGTTTTTAAGCTATGCTGCGAACTGAGAGACAGACAGACAAACCGACAGAAGAAATTGAAAACATATTTTTTACATCTAGGGACTCTAAAACGTGAAGATATGTAAAACCAGAGCGGGTGATGTTTTTAGCATTACAGACATTTTATTTGGCCATCATTTTGTTCCACTATCTAGAATAACTACTAGATTTTCACTAGTTCATCTCTCTACCACAATTAATTATGACACACAACTTGAAATCAATCCATTAAGTAATTATTTCAGGCTGTATTTTTAAATATTTTATTAAGCCGCCATTTTGTTGAACCATTTTTGATTCGTACCAAAATTTTAACAGCCGATTCCTACATAATAGTTAAGTTTTGTTCAAAATTTGAAAGAAATTGTATAAGTAGCTTTTTAGTAATATTTTTTTTTAACATTTCATTAGGCCGCCATTTCGTTTTGCCATATTGCATTTTTACCAAGGTTATCCCCATAGACCGACAGACAGAGAGACACCTGAATTAATTCTTATAATTTCGATGTTCATACTTTTCATCTCTTTGATAGCGTTGTGGATTTTCCCTGCTTGAAACATACTCCTTACGTTCCAGGTAGCAATCTTCTTCATGACTGCCGGGGATATGAGGATCTGGGCTTTAGGTTTTCCAGTCGGTTGCCATTGCACCATTTGCTGTCTGAGTCACAACCATTGAATTTATTTTATTTTCAATTCTCGCTGGTGGTCAGTTTTGAGACAGCCAGCTGCCGCTGCTCCATGCTAGTTTTTGGTCCGCCCTGGGTATTTCATTTCCCCAGTAACACCCATATCTGGGAAACTTTTCCCTATCCGCCACCTGGGGAGACGCCCGATGGGGATCTAGCATCCCCTCACAGAATTAAAATTAAATCGTTGTCACTGTTAAATATGCCAAACGAATGCCACCCGTTTTTTATTCAGAATATTACAGACTGATAAATCCACATTTACTAGAATGGAAGAGTTAATCATTACATCATGCATTACTAGTCTGACATCATCCACACGGGATGCGTAATATTGACCACCAGTATCGATGGGGAGTCAATGTCTCTTGCGGCTTTATCGAAGGAAAAATTATTGTACACTTTATTTTCGACAATAATCTTAATAGTGAACGCTATATTCTATGAACGATCGCTACTGCAATGAGCATGGGGTATGGTATAAGCATGGTGTTGATTACTCCCATTTTAGTAATGATATCCAGAATTACCTCGATCAACAGTTTTCTCATCGTTGTTTGAAAGACGTAGTTTATTTCCGCAGGCATCTAGGTGCCAGAATTTAACTTCCAAAATTGCAATAAACATTGAAACTACTATTTCATCGGCTCTCTGGAGACTAAAATTTTAATTTTCTTTGTTACCTAGTTACCTACAAAGTGTTGTTTTTGTTGTTTACTTGTGCTTTGGAGTTACTGTTACTGTTATTGTTGCTTTGGCCCATTGGCTTCCAAACCTTGGTTTTGGCAGAGTTTGGACCAGTTCTAAGCATAGATAAACTGTGAAGGAAGGAAAGCCAAAAGGAACTAACAAATAAACAAAAGCTATAAATAATAATCTGCCCGTTATTCCAAAATAATATTGTTTTCATAGTCCGTTTAACCAAATCTAAGAGTTGTTTAATAACGGTTAGTATTCATTTCATCCGGGGAATACGTATTTGGTCCACTTAGATCTCGTTTGTCAGATGACCACTTAAATATTAAACTCAACAGTATTAAACAGAATGTTCTTGAATCCTGCAAAAATTTGGGCGTTTATTTTGACTCATTACTCACGTTTGAAAAACATACTTCTTATCTACTTCAAAAAAGTTACGGGAAATTAAAATCACTCTATTTACATAAAGATTATCTCAGTCAGGACATGAATCTTAGATTGTTCGATTCCCTAATTTTTATGTTTGGTGTCATATTGCGATACATTGTATTGGCACGCATTACTAGGCAGGGATAGTGATAGTTTGCAGAAATTACAGAATAACTGTTTAAGATTCTATTATAATGTTAGAAAATATTTCTGAGTATTTCACGCGTTCAGGATGGTTAAATTTGGAAAAACGGTATTTTGTTCATATGAATAACTTGGTATTTAAAATTAACAAATATCAACAGCCCCGATATTTATACTATAAGTTTGTGAGGGTAAGGTATACACATACCCTGGCTACTCGTTATTGTTACTTGTATACTTTTCCGAGACATAAAACTGCACTATATCAAAGCTCATTCTCATATAAGCACAGGGATCGCGGTAAGATGTGGTATTTAATGTTTTCAGATGTTGCTCTTTTTTGTGTCGATTTTGTTTGATTTTTATTTCTTTTTTATTATTTTAATTTGTTTTAAATTCTTATATGCTTTCACATTGTATTTTGGATTCGTTTTCTATCTTTCGGGATTATCTCAAGCTTTGTTTAATTAGTGTCTCTGTTGATTGTTTGCATATCGCTTTTAAATTCTTACAAGAATTATGTTAATAATTTTTATTTATTGTTTATAATACTCTTGTTCAACTCTCTATACAATTAGTGGTTAGATCACTAGCGCTTCTAGATCTCGCCACCATAGTATACCATTTTTTTGAAGTTGTATGTACAAAATCTAAATAAAGATATTTATTATTATTATTATTATTATTAATTCATTTATTTGGCGATAGCTTAAAAGTTATAAAGATATCGATATGCGGTTTTCTCCACAACTTTGGTCCTTAATTACTCTCCTCTCTTAACTACTGTAGAATAAGTAGAGTAAGAGAAGTACCTTTTATTTAAAAGTTTTAAGAAAATTAGAAAATATTGCAATCGTTACAAACCACGCTATCTAGCCAATTGGTGAAAAACTAGAGACTGTTTCTCGATCCGAATCCTAAAACGGCTTGAAATACCCTTCAAAATAGGCCTAAACTCAGATAAGGGTATCAAAAGATATAGCGATTTAAATCAACAGTTCAACCCACCTTTATTTTGGGTAATATGACAATCAGTTTGGATCCAAAGTGATAGGAAGTTACCTCAGCTTTCTAATTATGTAATAAAATGTATACCTAGTTCTGAAAGTTTTTCTATAATTTTTGAAATGTTTTGTTCAATCTAGCAACTGCGCACCCTGCCGGACAATTTAGAAATTTAAAAATTAGTCAATTTTTCTTGGCCGCTATTTTTTTTCACTAAGCTAACCGGAAGGAATTTCGAGATGTGGATAGTGAACGTTCTTAATTGAACACCCTATATAATTTGTTTTGTAGATTTTTGTATCGAGGAGGGTTGCGGGAGAAGGCCAATTTGCCGATTATTTTTAAGGTTAAATTGTATATACACGTTCCCCCATATTATTGTACTAAAATAATTTGTTTTATCATTTTCAGATTATAAATTTGTTTGTAGCTGTAATTATGGACAATTTCGACTATCTAACAAGAGACTGGTCAATTCTTGGACCACATCACCTAGACGAATTTATAAGGTTGTGGAGCGAATACGATCCTGACGCGAAGGGTCGTATCAAGCACTTAGACGTTGTAACACTTCTTCGAAAAATTTCCCCTCCCCTAGGTTTCGGTAAATTATGTCCTCATCGTGTAGCATGTAAGCGTTTAGTTTCTATGAACATGCCTTTAAATAGCGACGGTACGGTGCTGTTTAATGCGACTTTATTCGCGGTAGTACGGACGTCTTTGCGAATTAAAACGGAAGGCAATATCGACGATGCCAATGCGGAGTTACGAGCAGTTATTAAAAAGATCTGGAAAAGGACTAGTCCCAAATTGCTGGATCAAGTGGTGCCCCCTCCCGGAGTAGATGACGAAGTTACGGTCGGTAAGTTTTATGCGACGTTCCTCATCCAGGACTACTTTCGGAGGTTCAAGAAGAGGAAGGAACAAGAGCTCAAAGAAGGGGACAAGGAGCAACACAACACGGTCACTCTTCAGGCGGGCCTGCGCACGCTTCATGAAGCTGGACCTGAGCTTAAGAGAGCTATATCTGGCAATCTTGATGAACTTATTGATGATAATCCTGAACCAATGCATCGGGTAAGTTATTATTTTTAATTCTAAAATTTTCTATTGTACAGGGTGGTCCACTTAAGATGCTCCTACACTTTATCTCAATAAATAAGACACTGACAAAAAAAGTTAAATACAAAAAGTATTTGACCCTAAGTATATTTTTTATTTATAATATTTTTATGTATACAGGGTGTTCCATTGTGCCAGGACAGTAACCAACTTTTTTCTTTTTAATGAAATGGTATGAATATTTTTAGAAATTCTAATTCTACGCTTGATTCTGAGTATTTTTTGTCATCATAGCATACGAAATTTTGAGTAGTTTTTGAGAAAAATTAACTTTTCTAATTTTTTTCGGAAAAACTGGTTTTTGGAAAAATGTGATGTTTTCACACATGAAGACTAAAATTGTGAATTTTGGTTCTGGATCCATGGGAGTGGTTAATATTTAATACTCTGACCTATCAAGAGCGAAAATCCATTGTACAGGGTGGTCACAAATGACCATCAAAAAAGATGTTTTTGTAACTAAAAAAACTTAATTTTTTTAAATGGAACACCCTGTATTTACCACTTTTATTGTGTTTAGGATTTAATTCTGCATAATTCCATATATTTAGTTTATATTCCAAAAATTAGTAGTTTAGAAGTTATGACCAATTTTCTATAACAATTCAGGTATTTTTGTTAAAAATCTAACTAAACCTAAATAATATCCTATTCTAAGTTTTGTTTAACATTATAATTAAATTTAACATTAAATCAACAAGTAATGCAAGAAAGAAAGTAACTAATTATTACAAAACATTTTCGACATATCCCCCGTCTTTGGCAATACAAGTAGTATAATATTACGGTTACGGTTTTAATTTTCGCAATAATAGCATTTCTAAACGCGTCTTAATTTTACAAGATATCGATGGAAAAACAAAACTAGTAAAATTGTTGCCTGGACACCAATAAATACACAGTTTTTATTTGACATTTAGTTGCCTCTAACTCTTTTTAAAGAAAAAATGGCTTTATGCTGTGTCCAAGAGCGTTTAAATATTTATGAATGTTACATATGAAATAATAAGAGTCCAGCATTAGCCCTGCGGGAGTATCGGTTGTATCCTGCAAGACGGGTACCCACGTGGAGTGGCAATCAATAAACAAAAACGGCCCCCAAAAATTGTCCTAACAGAAGAAAAGCAATTAGAAATTCTCCTGTATTTTGAAGAAAACAACGATAATTCGCAAAGAGATGCATCCCGAGATCTACCGGGAATTAGTAAGACTAGTGTTCAAAGGACTTTAACTGATAATAACTACCATCCGTTCAAATTTTTACCAGTTCGGGAATTATCCCAACAGGACTTTCAAATAAGGCTGTTTTGTTGTTCTCTCAAGATGGACCACCATTTTGAAACTGACATTTTTAAAAATATTTTATTTCCCGATGAGGCAATTTTCAATACGGCCGGCATGTTCAACCGAAAAAATACTCATTACTGGTGTAACCCAAATGAACATCGTGTAAAAGAAATGAAAAAACAGGGTCGGGAAAGTGTTTATGTGTGGTGTGGTGTTATCCGTGATCGAATAATAGGTCCAGTATTTTATGACTTTGTTCTGAATGGTGAGAGGTATTTAAATTTGTCGGAGAACGAAATATTTCCGTTAATTGACAATCTGCCGAACGATATTAAAGAAGGGCTTGTTTATCAACAAGATAGTGCCCCATATTACACTGTAGTGTCTGTTAGAAATTGTTTGAATCAACGGTTTCCATTTTGGATTGGTCGGTACGGGACCATAGATTGACCAGTGAGGAGCCCTGACTTAACACCCCTGGATTTTTTTTTATGGGGCAACCTAAAAAACGAGGTGTATAAAAATAGGTGTAATACTGTTCAAGATTTAAAAAGGAGAATTAGGCAAGAGGTAGAAAGACTTAATGCAACAGACGCGGTAAGAAATGCTATTGCGAGAATTGAAATCATGTATACTACTTGTATTGTCAAAGACGGGGGTTATGTCGAAAATGTTTTGTAATAAGTAATTAGTTACTTTCTTGCATTACTTGTTGATTTAATGTTAAATCTAATTATAATGTTAAAAAAAGAATAGGATATTATTTAGGTTTAGTTACATTTTTAACAAAAATACCCGAATTATTATAGACAATTGGGCATAACTTCTAAACTATTAATTTTTGGAATATAAACTATATATATGGAATGATGCAGAATTAAATCCTAAATACAATAAAAGTGCTAAATATAGGGTGTTTAAAAAAAAAGTTTTTTTAGTTACAAAAACATTTTTTTTGATAGTCATTTGTGACCACCCTGTATAATGGATTTTCGCTCTTGATAGGTCAAAGTATTAAATATTAACCACTCCTATGGATCCTTAACCAACATTCACAATTTTAGTCTTCAGGTGTGAAAAATCACATTTTTCGAAAAACCTGTTTTTCCGAAAAAAATTAGAAAAGTTAATTTCTCTCAAAAACTACTCAAAATTTCTTATGCTATGATGACAAGAAATACTCAAAATCAAGGGTAGAATTAGAATTGCTAAAAATATTCATACCATTTCGTTAAAAAGAAAAAAGTTGGTTACTGTCCTGGCACAATGGAACACCCTGTATGCATATAAATATTATAAATAAAAAATATAGTTAGGGTCAAATACTTTTTGAAGTTAACTTTTTTTTCTCAGTGTCTTATTTATTGAGATAAAGTATAGGAGCATCTTAAGTGGACCACCCTGTACATACTGCAACCCAATGAACCTATCCTACATTGTTGGAACGGCCCGGCCATTGCCGAGATCTTCTAAAATTGTGTAAGACGTAAATGTGACAAAGATAGCATTCGTGTCAGGATGTTGTCTCGCTTGGGGTCAAATTTTAGGTAATTTGGTTTGTTTTTTTTTTGTGGTTAAAAGTGACTTTTTGCCGGTAAAATATTAGTTAAAGCTTTCGAGTGTGCTGAAAATTCAGCAAAGCTGTGGTTTTAGTTGGTGTTATTCCCGTGGGAAATTATTATACCGGGTGCCACAGGATCTTGTTACCCAATTTTTTTGGAAAATTTCAAAGTGAGGTTGTGATAATTTTAGAGTGTAAAAAACATATAATATGTAATTTTTTAAGAAAACGCCAACTCCAGAATCACTGAAAAAATTGGTGTATTTTAAGCCTGCGGCTAGTGCCATTCATATTTTTTTAAATACATTAAAAAAATAATCTAATTTTATTTTTTAATATATTTGATAAAAATAAATCTATTTTTTTTAAGTTTCGTAAATTGAAGTCCTCAATTTTTATCGCTTCCCAATGACGTATGACAAGTGGATATTTATAAAGGTAATTCATGAACATACCATTAATTATTAACAAATAAGTATTTCTAATTTTTTTAAATGGGAACTCCCTTATTTTTTGCAATATCTAAATTCAATGCAACATCTAAATTCAATGCAACATTTCAATAAGTATATTTGATTTAATTAGAACGAATTAGTATGGATTAATTTTTTTTTAATAATCAAGCAGGCCATAAAACGTAGTGTGTCATGAAAAAACAAAAGTGCTTAAATTGTTTTTATCTCTAGTAGTGTAGCCATTTTTATTTGGATTTATTAATTTCGTTACCTGTGGTGTATTAATATGTACTACTTAAATTCAGTCAATGTCAGTCATGAATATCGTGTATTCCCAAAATGAAAAAGTAGATATGTTACTAATTTATGGGGAATGCAGAAAAATTGGGTACGCTGCTGAACGCTTTTACGTTGAACGATATCCCGAACGCATAGATCGTCATCCCTGTAGACAGTATTTTAGGATAGTTGAAATGAAATTTCGAAATCAAGACCAAGTTCAAGAAAATTTCGACGACACATTTATAATTGACGAAGCCAAATTAATGTCTGAGCGTACATCAAAGTTAATCTATTTGTATCTACTAAAGAACTGGCGTTGGAGCTTAGTATTAGTAAAGAAACTGTGCGAAGAATATTAAAAAAATACTAGGATAAGTGTTGCAAATTTCAACTTCATCAGCATTTGTATGAAAATTGCACTGATCAAAGGTTGAATTGCTGCGATTGGTTTTTAGACAACATTGACTTAAATCGCAAGATATTGTTTACCGACAAAACAACGGCATTTTTAACCGACACAATACAATTCGTCTACCGTCAACCGGCGTGAAATGAGAATGGTGATAATCAAGTAAGATTTAAAGTGAACGTGTGGGCCGAGATAGTTGAAACTAGAGTGCTTGGTCCTATATTTTTTCAAGGTATTTTAAGAATTGAGCGGTGTTTAAATATGTTAATGAACGAAATAGAAAACGAAATTGAAGCTCTACCTTTACAACTTTCAGAGGGTTTATATTTTCATCAAGACGGTGCTCCACCCCACAAAACACAAATTGTACAAGATTATGTCGATACAAGGTTTGATAACTAGATAACAATACCGCAACATTAGAAGATAGTTTATTTGTTAATAAACAATGGTATGTTCATGAATTATCTTTATAATTTATGATTCCTTTATACCAATTTATTTTTAATTTATTCTAAACAATTTAAATAACCATTGAGAAGCGATAGGTGACTAGAATTTAGAAAAAAATAGGGGGCCTTCAATTTACAAAACTTCAAAGCTTGGGCCAGTTTCGATGTTTACGATGTTAGAGAATCTTGACCAGAAATCGAAATAGCTCTAAATACTACTGAGTTAATAACCGATTGCTTTTGTGCTGGATGGTGGTGGGAATTTGCATTTAAGTATCTATTTGAATGCGTCGGTTTTCTATATACAGAATGTCCTAATGTACTATTTTCCTTCCTTTGAACGCATACATCTAGAAAGTGAATCGTTCCATTAGATTCAATTTCCATTGTGAACTTGATATTACGATGTTGTTGGTTAAGGTGGTCCAGACATGGAGTAAAGATCCCCTGAAGATGCCTCGTACAATCGAAGGTGAAACGTCGCATAGTAATTCTAATTTAACATGATCTAATTCCAACAACCATGATTTCTTACTTATAAAGTAACTTATAATATTTCATTTTTTTACAGCAGAAAATTGATATTGATTTCTCTACTAAATAAGTATTAAATCTTTGCAGGGATGTTACAGTTCCTTGATAGAAATTATTAATAAAACAACTGTTTTTTGGCCTATTTTTCACCCTACGTGAAATTTAACACTTACTGAAGGCAGTTCTGAGTGTAGCAACGTTTTATGAATCACCTTCCTCTATACCGGTAAGCACAGCTCACAGGGGTAGCTGCCATGGAGTTCTCAGTTTACTTTTAATGGGTGCTGCTTGTTCACGTTAGCGTATTATGATGTATCCACCAGGATCGTTGATCAACCAACAAACGGGGGCGGTCGCCGTTACCTTGAACTGACGACAAAAACTTCTTTACAGAGGCAGACGATATCAACTGAATTCTCTGTATGGGAAATTCTACAATCAGAATTAGTGGCAAACTTAATCGACTACCAATACAGCTTTCCCAGCAAGAGGCTCTAGCACTAGAGGTATAAAAAAAGTAACTATTCGTTATTCTAGTATTCGTTACTTGCCCGGATCCGAAGTAACGAATACAAAAATGATCCGAGATATCGTTACTCGAGTACTCGAACTTCACTATCGAATCCGAAAATTGGATAGTTAACACATACCACCCAAAAAGTTACGAAGAAAATGATTCGACTACTGAATAGCAATGTTTTTAATTTCCGACGGATCTATAGCTAGGAGTGCCATCTACCTATGACTCAAAAAAAAACAGGAACAGGAATGCGAAGTGAATATTGGTTGATTTTTGTAGAACTTAATAAAAAATATATCTTTAGACGATTCGGAAATTAGTTAAAAGTATCTAACTATTTTTGTAAAGCGCTCCAGAAAGTGTCCAATATTTCACTGGCAGCCAGTTGAGAGGCCTACGGATAGCTTAATTTGCTTTTGTATCCCTTACTTCTTACTCCTACCAATAATATATTATAATAAATCAATCCATATTGCATAATTTCCGTCAGATCAATATCAGTGCGTCTTATTTATTTTCATGTAATAAGGATAACATGCTATATATTTTACTCTCAGGAATAAAAGGAACCAATATAAATTCTGTTCTAACCTTTTCACAATTCACATGCAGTTGTTAGAACACGAAAATATAAGTCACAATATAATATAATAACAACGCCTTTGTTTACATTAATTACACTGATATGAAAGAAGAGAAAGCAGATTACCCATACCTATAATGTCAATATCCACAGCTAAACTTCTTATTGTCGGTACTGAGGAACGACAATAACAAAGTTTACCAGTGAATATTAACCTAAACTAACACCCTGAACCAAAAGTGTCCCAAAGGGGAGGAAACGAGTACTCGAATAACGAGTTTAAAGTAACGAATACTCTGCCGACAAGTACCGAATAGTAACAAGTATTCGAAAGTAACGATATTTTACACCTCTATCTAGCATAGTGTTTCGTTAAAATACGTTTGGCGGCTTAAAACAGAATTTACGAGAGTGGGGATAATAGTGTGTCTTATATAACGAAAAGTTATTTCTCGAGCTGTGACGTAAAAGAGACCAGATGAAATAAATACAGGTTTAAGCATTAGGGTTAAATAGTTACCGATAGGAATGAACGCTTATGACTGAGACAGATATTTATGAAAAAATGAAGCCATTTTTTCCCTGTTCGGGAAGCGTATGTCCCGAACGACTAATTTTAGTAAAAACACAAACAAATGAGCTTGGGTCTATGTTTCGCTAATAACTGTTTTATTATTTCTAGCGTAATCACTCACTGTTCGGAAGCGTATGGTCCTCTATGAAGCGCGGTCACAGCTTCAACAGAGCGAAATCTTTAAAACTCAACTCTACGCAGATAAAAATAACTCCAGCTTCTAGCATCGATTATTTACCGTACAACTCCATCAAAAATGCGGTTACTGAAGGTATGAATCACATCACTTCCATGACCAAGAACGTTGTCCAAAATAGAACTAGCGCTACCTCGCTGAACGATGGCTATCGGGATGAAGAAATTCCTCTGAGGTCGCTTACCAATTTACATAACGGCCACGATACAGAAAGGAGTACATATACCATTCTAGAGTAAGTTATTTTTATGTTGATATTAACTCAGTTATTATAGGTTTAACACATTTAAGATGTTTTTGTATCAGAAATGAAATTATACGCAAGGCTGATCTCGAACAGCTAATTTTATCCACAAAATTGAAATAATTGTAGTTTTTATGGAGAACGCCTTGCAATTTCAGGAAGTAATTTCATCATAGCTGGCCAGAAAGGTGCTCCCTAAAATTATCTTAAGTTTGTTTTACGATAAATGGCGCTTACATAAAATTCTCAAAAAAGCTGTTTTCTTTTACACCCTGTAGCCCACAAGCTAAGGCGTTCTCCGAAGAAATTTGGAAGACACAAAAAATCGAGCTTTCAGAATTTGTAATTATTTTTAAACAATAATAAAAAATAAATTCTTATTGCCTAGTCGCCATTGTTGACTTGCTTTTGACTACCTTAAAATGATTTTTTTGTTTTATTTATAAAGGTCACAAACGAGACGATGAAAGAGCATACATAAGCGTCCCTCCTGACATGAAAAAGATTAGAAATAGAAAATTTCATTTTTGAAACAAAATATGTTTACCTATGATTTTAATATCATTTTTCTTCTAAATCCGATGAATATGAAATCATCAACAAAAATAAATTTGTTGCTGTAAGATTTTATATTTTGCTTAAACTTTGTGGGATGGTCTCAAAGACCCAAACCCGCAGTAATTTAATTTTCGAATTCGCCAGTTCAGATCCGCACGAAATAAAGTATTGGGGGGAAATCTAGATCATTTAGGTGATTTGGGTCACCAGATCATCAGTACAATGATCCGAATCAGTAACCCGAATTACGAATCAGTTTGAGCCCATCGTTAAGGATCTCGAATATTCGAGATGTAACCCCGAAGAAGCTACTGTGTAGTGGCGGCTCGTGGTGAATTATATTGAGAGGTCAATAACAAATTTAAAAATAGGCATACTTAAAATAAAAATAAATATCTTATCTTTAAATTCTCTTGAAGTTCAGGTTTACTCTTCGTTCTTTAAAATTGGGAAAATGCTGAATGACACGTTCGTTAAAATTGCACGCACATTCCTTTTATAAACGATTTCTCGATACTTAACATTGCTAAAGAATAGTCTATCTTGACCCAACTCCTCAACAATATTTATAAGCCCTCGAAAAACCCCTGGATTTTCAGACAAAGCCGTTTCATCATGGCCAGGTGGTGGCAGCTCGAATGCCCGACAAAATTTTACACAATCTATAATTCTGGTTAAAATATTTTGGATACATTTTCATTAAAATCTCTAAAGGATTTTGTAAAAGCTGTGTCTAGCTGAGTGCGAATATCAACACTTCCGACCGTAGCATAGTTCACCGAACATTTCATGTGATCTGCAGAAAACGCATGATTTTTTATTTTTTCTCTTTAGTGTTTTAAGTCTTTAACACCGGTTTTGCACCATAATGAGTCCGACGAGTCCTTAGAAAACAACAAACAAACATAACAGTCAAATGCGTTAGAGACTTCACAACCACATATCCAGTTGTCCTCTTTATTTTTGTCTTTACTAGTTTGTCGTATACTAAGTTCTGGCAAATTACGACCACTTTGCTTGAATTCGGTTATTTTCTCAAAATTAAGTTCATTAGCACTCTTTAGTTGTTTAATTTTTTGCACTACCGACATTTTATTTAATCTACATTCACAACTCAAACATAGACAACCTTGAAATTGGTTATTTTTGCAAAATTAAGTTCGTAAGCGCTTGTTAGTTGTTTATTTTTTTGCACTAGTCACTACCAACATTTTAATTCCTGTATATTTCCAACTCACACATGGATCATAAAAATACAAAAATATATATTACAAAAAATTAGAATATCGACCGCGCGACCTCTGAACCATTCAACTTCCGTATGCCGACGTGATGCCGCGACCGATCGATCGAATTATGAGAAGAGACCAGCTGACGACCCAAATCGCGATATCATATTCCATTTGCTATCACGTTCGACTGCCGCTCGGTAGCTGTGAAATCTTCGGGTACTTTCGTCAATCTTAAGGTAATCAGGGCAATTCGAACTGCCCAACCTAGCTTAGTATAGCGCAACGAGACCATTCGAACCGCCGCGCCGGCGCCGTGCACGGCTAATAGTCTAGCGTATTTAACTTTTCCCAAGGTTCGCGTTTTATTAAAACTATTAGGAGGGACGATGAAACGAACAATGTATTTTCTGAAATATTTTTGAGGGGTCATTGACCAAATGACCCTATGGTAGAGCCGCCACTGCTATGTACCGAAACATGTTACGTGTTGTTATTTATAATTAAGTATAGTGGAACTGTTTTTACATAATATTATTAAAGATTTCCACGGAGTATCGGCTGAGACAATCGTATATGTAAAGAATGTTATGAAAATAAATAAATAAATAAATAGTAATAATAGTAGTAATAATAATAATAATAAATGAATTATAAACTTAAAAAAAAACAAATAATTATATGCATATATAGTCTGTGTGTTAAGGTGGTCCTTATTTCAATGATTTTGGAATTTTTTGTTACGCCCCCCCCCATAGATACCTTCCAAGTAAAAAAAAAAAAAAATTGAGCTCTTAATTTTAATAATTAAAATCTAAAATCTTGAAAGTTTTAAATGGAAAGTACGTGCAATTTTTTTAATACATGCACAGTTGTAGCTGATATTGTTCGAAAGAAACCCTGAAAATTGCAAATTTGTATATTTATTATTTCCTCATATAAATATGACGAAATGTTCTGGCTTAAAATATTTTCGTAATATCACTCGAAATATGAACTCATTTATTTTTTTCATTCCAGTTTTATTTTCTGTTTTCATCTGAAAAAAGATGTTTCAATTTTTTGTTCAAAATATTTTATTTCTGAAATACGGAGTCCCGTAAAATCGTATAAATCGTATTAATTAATAAACCAATAACTATTTCCTTTTTGTCAACACAAAAATGATTTTAAGAATAAAAAAAAATAGACTTTTCACTTTTTCACAATTTATACCATTTGCTGGTGATGCTTGGTTAGCGAAACGCGCGTTCAGAACGTAACAAGTTGTGGTGTAGTGTGGTTAGAACTCTTGTATTTTGATCTATCGTCCACCACAGGTTCCAGTTTTAGGACATAAGACTTTCCACTTTTGTTAATACAAATTTAATGAAAATCTGAACATTTTTTTTATTTACAAGGGTCTTAAGGTACAAAAAAAAATATTTTTGATAAAACTGGTATAAAAAGAGAAATTCGTTCATTTTTCCAGAGATATTCCGGAAATAGTTTAAGTGAGAAAATTTCGTCATATTTATTTAGTTGCTATATAAAGAAATAATGAGTACTAACATTTGCAATTTTCAGGATTTGTTTCGAACAGTCTCAGCCAGAAATACGCAAAATTTCAAACTGATTCATCAATTTTTACCAGAGTTACTAGCATGTATTAAAGAGCTCAAATTTTACGGGAATTTTTTTTCATATACTTGGAAGGTATCTAGGGGTCGCTTAGCAAAAAATCCCAAAATCATTGAAATAAAAACCATCCTACTGTAAGTAGTGGAATTCTGCACGAGGGAAGTTGTGGGTGAAGGCGAATTTATTTTTGTCTCCTGTGCATTTGATATCTATTTGCGATTTATATTCAAAAGTACAGGGTGTTCCAGCGAGGACTGAACAGGGACCTATTTTCGACCTTCCTTGTATTTTGGAAAAATTCAAAATAGCCAATCGATGTATTTTTTCTTGTAGAATCCAAAAATGTCATCGAAAAAATATTTGAACCAGAAACAAAAGAGTTACGCTATGCATCAGGTGTTTTTTAAATGGAATGTATCGTTTTTTATACGATTTTTGGAAAGAGTGATTTTTTTTATGTCCGTTCTGATTAAAAGATTTGATTTTGCGATAGCTGTTTATATTACATTTTAATGTTTTACAAACTAAAATTTTAGCTTCACTTGTTTAAAATATACGATAGGTTGGTATAGGTGATCAAGGTAAAATGACGTTTGAATGCTTTGTCAATAAAAATTGACATTATTTTAATTATTGTCGAAGTCTTCACCTAAAAAATATATATTTGACTCTGATCGAAATGAAATACTCTTTGGACGAGAGACTACAGATTGTTATGCTATTTTACAAGTGCCAAGAAAATGCAAGAGAAGCAAGAAGAAGATTTATTGCAAATTTTCATAGAAATATATCCATCAATATAAATCTAAGGATAAAAAACCTATTTGAGGAAAATAAAACTTTACATGATAGAAAAAGAAATATACAAAGAAGAAGAAATCGATACCAGGCCATTATAAATTATTTTCAAGTTAATCCAACCAAATCTATTTCAGATGCAGTTCGGGAAGTTCAGTACGGTGGCGGTGTAAGGAGCAGAAGGGTTACCCGAGGGACTGTTCACAGGACTCTGAAAATTCATAAATTTAGGCCTTTTCGTATCCTTCCACTTCAGCACCTACACCGGCACAAAAAGAACTTCGCTTCCAGTTTGTTTCTCAAATGGTAATTCGGCAAGAAAACGAAGTCCCTGATTTATTCAAAAATATTGTGTGGACCCACGAAGCTACTTTCACAACATCGGGAGTATTCAACAGACATAATAGTCACCACTGGGCCGTTGAAAATCCAAAAAAGTTCCAGACTATTAAATTTCAAGGGAGGAATTCTATTCATGTTTGGTGTGGGATAAAAAACAATAAAATTTTGGGACCAATATTTTTTAACGGGACTTTAAATGAGCACAGATATTATGAGTTTTTAGAAAACGAAATTGAAAATTTTTTGGAAGACTTACCATTGGCAGAATATCAGAATTTAATTTGGCAACATGATGGGGCGCCTTCTCATGCCGTGCATGATGTGGTTCAATTTTTAAATCGGCGCCATAACGAATGGATAAGGCGAAATGGAACATATGCTTGGCCGCCCAATAGCCCCGACCTCTCAGTTTTGGATACATTTCTTTGGGGCCATTTGAAGAACGTCGTATACAGACAACGAAACGAAAATATTCAAGAGATCATGGGAAAAATTGTCGATGAAATAAACCGCCTTAACCAGGAAAATCATATTGTAACAGCAAGTTTAGAAAGGCTACAAAGGGGTTATCGATGTTGTTTCGAGAAAAACGGCGGTCACATTGAAAACTTATGTTATTAGTAGTTTTATTTTATTATTTAACAATTATTTTTTATTGAATTTCTTTTTCTATCATGTAAAGTTTTATTTTCCTCAAATAGGTTTTTTATCCTTAGAATTGTATTGATGGATATATTTCTATGAAAATTTGCAATAAATCTTCTTCTTGCTTCTCTTGCATTTTCTTGGCACTTGTAAAATAGCATAACAATCTGTAGTCTCTCGTCCAAAGAGTATTTCATTTCGATCAGAGTCAAATATATATTTTTTAGGTGAAGACTTCGACAATAATTAAAATAATGTCAATTTTTATTGACAAAGCATTCAAACGTCATTTTACCTTGATCACCTATACCAACCTATCGTATATTTTAAACAAGTGAAGCTAAAATTTTAGTTTGTAAAACATTAAAATGTAATATAAACAGCTATCGCAAAATCAAATCTTTTAATCTGAACGGACATAAAAAAAATCACTCTTTCCAAAAATCGTATAAAAAACGATACATTCCATTTAAAAAACACCTGATGCATAGCGTAACTCTTTTGTTTCTGGTTCAAATATTTTTTCGATGACATTTTTGGATTCTACAAGAAAAATACATCGATTGGCTATTTTGAATTTTTCCAAAATACAAGGAAGGTCGAAAATAGGTCCCTGTTCAGTCCTCGCTGGAACACCCTGTACAGTTATTGGTGTGAATTAAAAATCACGACAAATCAGTTAAATACATGTATTTTCAGTACCGTGTTTACTTTTTACTGTTACGAGTTATGTAGACTTTTTTGCGTAAATTATCTTTTAAGAATATTCCTACAAAGTTAAGGCAAAATCTAAAGTAAGCTGGCTTTGCTGATTTGATGATTTCATATGGTATGACTCTAAAGTAAAGCTTCGCCAGATATGACCTTTAGGTTTTAGTTGAAAATGTATTACAAATTGGTACAAAACATTTTAATGAATTATATAAATGGTCAATTTATTTATAATATATTGCATGCCTTAAGTCACATCGATGGATGAAATTAAATATGACTGTTTGGAAACATCGATATTTTTGTTGTCGATATTCGATGTTTCGCGATGTTGATGTTGATATTAACATCGATGGTTGACTGTCGAAAGTCGAAATTAGTAATTCGATAAAAATATAATTCTTTAAATTACATCATTTAAAAATGGCCGTGTTTTCATGGTGTGATTATTAACATAACAATAAGTAATGAAGAAATAAGGCCAGACGTTTTTGTTAGAACGGAAGGAAGGCACATGTGGTCAAAGTTCCTATTTTACATTTAATAAATATTATGTAATAAGTTTTGAACGGGGTCTACAAGCTTTGTTTTAAAAGATAAAAAATATATACAAAAGTTTTATGGTTTTACGTCGGGATTTGATAAAAATACCAAGTTTTGAAATAGGTAATTCTAATGGGCCCATTTTTGATATGACTTAAAGTGAAAACAAACCTTTCAAAAGATATGCTACTCGACCCCCGTTTTTGTCAATTTTTTTTTGTACAATATGGCGCCTAGCCTCGTTCTCAAAATTTAAATCAATAAACTTACACAGAAAGGAGTATTTATTCTGCTATTAAAATTCAAATTTTTAACAAAAAATAAAAGTGCAGAATTTTGTCTGGCGATGCTTAACGTTAACATTCCCCTTTATTTATCATGTACTTATAAAAACACTAACTTCAGTTTAGTCTACATTTTTAATGTCCGTTATGTTTTCGGTGTCAGTTTTCTTGGAAACTTTTAATAATCAATTTTGGGATTATGTTTATAGAATTTGTCAATGATACATTCTTCTAGTAACAACCGAACATCGTTTTAATGAACATATACATTTTTATTTCAATTTTCAGTAAAACCGGTTATCTACACCCTGGCTACAAGGGTAAGCGTAAGCAGGGTGTGACATGGTGTGCTATTTATTAAATTTTGGTTTGACTATAACAACAGTTTGGTTTTCTTGTTTTTTTTATTATTTTATTGCTAACAGAATATGCTATGATAATGTGTATCATGAATGGTCATCACACATTCTGAGATCAAAATTGACGCAAATTCTTTGACAGCCTCGGTAATTCCATAATGTCGTACGGGGTGGGATAAAGTAAGTTTATGCTTTATTCGTCAAATTTACTAACAAACCAAATTTCGAATATGATCGCACTATCAATTGTGATTATTTTAAAAATACTTTCGTATATACAGGTTGCGCCAAAAAAAGTAGGACAGCAAATTGTTTTTAGATGGAACTCCCTGTATATTAATTACATTCTAAAACCTTTCTGCAAACCTGATATATTTAAGTATTTGAGATAATGTTATTTCTTTATAAAACTTAGTATATGCAAGCATCTTTTTCTTGGTAAATACTTGGTTTTTATTTTAGCGTGAAAAAATTTCATATTTGGTAATAACAAGGATTAGGGTTAAGGGAAAGGATTTTCTACCAAATATTTCAGATCAGAGCTACAGGGAGTTTAGTATTTTTATCCAAAGCTAAAAATGATCACTTTTTGATATGACACCCCTGTATATTTTCACTTTTTCTTCGAAACCATCTAGAAACCTCCAGTTTTTGCTAAATATGTCCTATACCAATTTTTAATGGTTTTTGAGATATTTTTATTTTTTTAATTTCCTTTCTTCCTACTGCGGCATTTTGTAATGGCCATGAAAAACAATCATGTAGATTAACTTATGTGTCAAATTTTTTATTCAAGTGATATAACCTAGGGGCACCGTACAGTTTATTTATTAAATTTGGTGTTCATCTTTTAACTTAACTTTAAAATAATTTTTTTCAAAAATCAGTTAATAGATATGAATTGTATATTAGGCAAGGCTGAAAAATTGTCTTCTTGCTCAAAGAATATACAAGATGAAATATCCAAATGGAAGCCTACTTAGCACGCCTAGTTTTATGCGCTACCTAACGCAACGCTTTGATACCAGTGGTAGTGATGATAATTCAAAACATGAAGTAAGTTACTATTTACATAATTGCTACCAATGGAGATAAGGAGCTTGAAATTTTATTGCTTATTCAAGAAGATCCCCGAATCAGTTAGCTACTTTGCTTGAGACCTCAAAGATCGAACAACCAGGGCGTATAAATACCATCCATACCGTATTGAATTACATCAAGAAGTCAATAATTTCATGGTAAATAACCACCCGTATCGTATTAAAGTACATCAAGAATTGCATGGTAAATATTTTGAGAGTAGTTTTAATTTGTGTCATTTGATCAGAACGAATATTGAACTAAATCTTATGAAACTACTTTTACAAGCAATAGAGCTGTAAATCGCCACAATATGTATTATTCTTCTACAGAAACCGTTACCCGGCGTAACGATCGGTTTCCACGTATGATGTAGACTTTATCCAATATCTCTATTAAAATTATAGGATGTATATATATTTCAATAAATTCTCTTATTTCCCGTTTATAGAATCCCGAGAGCGAGGCAAGTACTTAGATTGTACTATTTGTCACTTTCTAATACATCGTTCGTGTTCCTTAATCCTAGTGGATATGAATCACCCAGTTTCTCCAATATAGACATCACCACATAATTAAGGAATACTCCTTCTGTTTGGAAAGGAATAAGGTTATTTGGCGACTCCAAATATTGTCCAATTTTCTTGTGTGTGTTAAAGATTATACTTATGTTGGACTGGTGAGGTAACCTTGTAATCTTGTGTGCAATTCCACGTATAACTGGAAGAACTACACTTCCTCTCGGCAGGGGCGTGCGGTGAAAGTTTAAGAAAGGGAAGCAATTTTTAGAAACTTACCCATTTGTAATGTAATTCGATCCTTCGATCATTTTTTGCAAATTCGTCAATGACGTCTTCATAAAAACGTCGATGCTCCGACATATTTTGGAGAAGTTTATTTTCAATGGACAACAGCGATGTGTGCGAAAGTCTCTCCTACCCCGTTGAATTTCTCACGAAATTTTTTATACGTTTAAGTGTTGCAATATTGCGTTCAACTGATGACCTTGTGGCGGGTATTGTCAATACTAATTCACACAATTTCGACACTTCAGTGTAGGCATCTTCCAGCTCCTTGTGTTTTAAAAATTGCATTAGTTCCTTAGCGTTATTTTTTGCGCTAATGTCATCAGGTTCGTAAATCACTTTTAGTTCAGATCGCAGTAACACTCGGTTGAAAAACTGGCCATAATGAAGAAGAAGAGATTTAAACGCATCTTCTGGAAAAGTTTTTCCTTTAAATGCACAAAATTGCTCGAGGAATTTAAAATCATTTACACCGTTAAATCTATAGTTTATTTGTTGCTGAATTTGATCGATTATTTCATAAAAGAGGCGTCTGTATGATGTTTGAACATCTCCTACCTTTTCTGTTCGAAGACACTTGGCTTGTGGCTCTACATTTAACGTCATCGTTTTCTCCCAAAATAGGTCAAAGTCATCTCTTTTTTTGGCTTAACATGGACTTAAAATCATCCACTTTTTTTAGGCAAAAATCAATATCATTTGTTTTAGTTTGTAATATATTAAAAAAATTGTCCGAGAATGGAAATATTTCTGAAAATATGTTCAACAAATAATTAAAATTAAAATCTCGTTTCAAATAGTCTAAGAACCCCCTCGAACTGTTTATTGCTTCCGAGTCCCACGTTTCATTATTTTCTATTATATTCTCAAATAGTTCTATAAGTGATTCACAATTTTCAGATACTGTTAACACAAGTCTTCCATTATAGTTCCACCTAGTAGGAGCTAGTTTGGGCAATCGTTTGTGGACAATCGAGTCCAAAGGTTGTGTACGTTTTGTTGACTTGGAAAAAAAAGCAGCCATGCCATTTAAATTAACGAAAAATACTTTAGACGCTTTAATGTGATTAATGGACTGGGATAAAACTAAATTTAATTGATGAGCAAAACAATGGACAAACACAGCACTTGGGAAAGTTTCTCGAACTTTAGCTTGCAGACCCCCTATTGTCCTGCCATCACTGCAGCTCCATCATAGCTTTGAGCAACTAATTTTTTCTCTCCACTAATTTCTTTAGTAACGTTATAAACTACGGTATATAATGCATCTGCTGTACGATTTTCGGACACATTCTTAAAACCTAAAAATCGCTCTTGAATACTGTCTGTTTTAACGTAGCGTATTACTATAGATAATTGGCCAAAATGAGCGATATCAGTTGTTTCGTCCAGAACAGTAGCAATGAACCGTGCCTCGCCAATCTCCTGCTTAATTCTTTTTGGAATAATGTTTGCAACAGCGGAAATTAAATCATTCTGGATTCGATTCGACGTTCCGCGAAAAACGCTAGACTGCTCTCAATGATTGTTTAAGCAATCGTCATATTTAGCCATTAAACTAAGTAAATCATGAAAATTTCCTCTATTTGAAGAAACCCTTGTTTCGTCATGACTTCTAAATCCTAATTCGTGCTGTCCGAGAAAGCAAACAACATCGATAAGTCTTCTTAATATTTGCCTATTTTTATCGACTAGTTCATTGTGTTGGCGGTGACTAATTTCCAACTGTTTATTAAGGGTGTGTTCAATTCTGGTTTTGCCGAAGACTTTTTCTTTTATGACGGCTTGTAAATGTGCTTTGGACATAATGTGTCTTTTTACAGCTTTATGAAAATTGTTTAAATCGGAAAAACCAGTTTTATTCCAGAAACTTTTTTCATTTTCAAAAAGTAAACATGACCAACAAAATAATTTACTTATATTTTCACACCCTGTTAGCCATTTAAACTGTTCGTATTGTTCTTCCGGATAAAAATGTCTAATACAGTTTTTCATTTTTGTGGTTAAATTTTTCATAGGTGGTTTTGCCCTTCCTTTGGAAATTATTTGAAGTTTATCAGCGAAGTTTAATGTTGAAAATCCCTTTATTATTAAGACACACACCACACATTCACACACACTCTTCTTACTAAATTCTCCACCATTTTCAACGTTATTACAGACAGTTGACGGTATTTGCATATCCACGTCCGTATTATTGTCTTCCATATCGCACCATGCACGACGTATCACACAACACACGGATAGCCGTTCAAACAAAGAACCTACTCCAACGATGGCTTCCGCCACCACTTAAAGCACGCCACTGAAATGCAAAAATTGCAAACAGCCGGTAGAAAGTTCAATAACCTCTGGCTCGATTCACAGGAAATCAAGCATACAGGACTTGGCTGTAGAGAAGCTAGCGGCCCGCATAGGTTCTATTCGATATTCTATTGTGGCTGGGTCGGAGTCAAGGCCTCATTTATTATGGGCTTGATAATTAAGATAATATTTTAGCATTTTTAATATAAACTAAATTAATGGTTTCCTATTTCAAAAATTACATTTTAGAAAAATGTTTTGTTTTTTTTTTGGGGGAAGCACTGCTTCCCTTGCTTCCATGGATTGCACGCCCCTACCTATCGGTCATTTTTTATAAGTTCCTTGGCGTGGAGTCGTATTATTATATTAGTTTCGAATTGACCGTTTAATTTCTTCAGTGCTATACCCATTCCTTCTGAAAGCTTCAGGCAGTTTCTCTGTTTCCGATTGTAAGGAATTTTGGTCAAAATTCGCGAGGGCTCTGTAAACCACACAATTAAGAATTGATTGCTTCTGTACCGGATAATAATGTGAATTAGCATTTGGGTATCTGTTCGCAAATTTTATGTTAGAAAATTGCTGATTCAGATGTTGAAGAAGCACAGAGGACAAGGAGGTTATGTACAGTGGCGTAACTACCATATGGAAATTCGGGGCAAAGCCCGGGGGCCCGCTATTTTAGGGGCCCCGACCCAATTGAGACACGTTTGTTTGATCAAGCAAAGGGAAAATAATTAGATTAAAACATTTGTAAAACTATCTTTCTATTTATTTAATTATTTGTGTTTTATACCGGATCATATTTAATCCATTAAGCCTTCAAGAGGAATATAATGGAAATTTTCTATCACAAGTTAAGTTTATAGTCAACTATGACAATACCTTGAACCAAGTTTAAGCAATACCTTTAAGTATTACCTTTAATACCTAAAATTCAAAACGAATTATTAGAGTCTTTCTCAAAAATTATTTAATAACTTCGCATCAAAGGTTTTACAAATAAAATATTCGATTTTAACAAGTCTCTAAAGATTTAAGATCGATTAAAAAATAACGTCAAACAATTTGGGATTTCTTTTGAGGAAATTAAAATTGAGTAAACAAGTGTAAAAAATATATTTTTATTAGTGATTGAATTTTATTTAAATTATTACTTTTAAATTGGAGAGAAAGGGGTCCCCGCTGATTTTTTAACACCTGGGCCCCAGGCTGTCTTGTTCCGCTACTTGTCATGTGACAAAAGTCATCTACATATCTGAACCGCGATTTTAGCTTTAATGAAGACTTCTGACTTCTTCTAAAAGCTTCCATGATGTTATTGGGTCCCACAGGTAACAGCGTAGCCTCAATGGCTTCCTTGAAAAACAAAGCAGATCTAAAAGTAGTCAAGATTAATATGGTGAAATAAGTCTGATATTATTGACATTGAATCATTAAAATCATTCGTATATAGCGATTTTACATCGAAACTGACTAAGATACATTTTGGATCTAATTAGATTGCTTTTAATTTGTCTACAAAATGTGTAGTGTTTCTAATATATGTATGAATGTGTTTTTTTCCTGTTAAATTATTAAGAATATTTGAAAGATTTTGAAAGTGGGCGATCCTATTGCACTGACGATAGCTCGAAGTAGTACATTAACCTTCTGAATTTTAGGTAGTTCGTAGAACCGTGAGATCCTTGAGTTGCTTGGTCTTAACGTCTTTTCTTCTGCTGGCAGGTTGGATATGTTTATAAGATTTGTTATTCGACTCTCGATTTTGATCGTCAGATCTATTTGGATTTCTCTCTAGGTGCTGTCGTCCGAAAGTAGTTATATTTTCTCCACATAATTTGTTTTGTCCATAATGACAGTGGCATTTCCTTTTTTCGCTGAAGGGGCCAAAATACCTGTACTGTTGTTTAAACTTTTGATTGCCGTTTTGATTTGAGAGATTTGACTTGGTAGCTTATAATTTTTGATGATCTTTGTTTCATACCTTATTCCGTCCAGCAGAGGAAGACTGGAAGTCATCAGGTTGTGGCTTCCACGAACGACACTATGTCTTCTACGGGTATCCCCTGTGTAAAATGGCGAAATTTTGGCCTTTGGAGAAGAGAAGTCCCGCTTCAGTAAGGGCCTTGGACGACAGGTGTTCTGTGGCGGTTTTACTGATTTTTGGTTGTCCAGTAGTCGTTTGAACTTTTTCTGCTCCTTAATGGTAACTACTTGATGTATCCTTTCTTCTTGCGTAGTGGTAATGTCATCGATAGGTTTAATTATTTGATGTTCAAATATAAAAGCTAATTTTATATTAGTATAAAATAACTTACAAACGAACTATCCCTATAATCATTATTTATAAATTAAGAAACATGATTTTTTAATTGACCACAGTTTTGAAAGCTTCCTTTTTATGTTATGCACAAAAATTGATCGGTTATAGGGGATACAATCAGAGATCACCAAGGTCATGCGACATTACCCCATTAGATTTCTTATTATGGGGTTGTATAAAAGGGAGGGTGTATGTTATTCCAGTTACCACAAGGGAAGATATACAGATTAGAATCTGAGACGTGTGTAGATTTATAAGTTACAAAATGTAAAAAAAATCTTGTGATCAATCGCTATGTTTAAAGTTTTATTGATTAAATATGTTTTCATTTATTTTCCTACTTTTATATTATATTCATGGATACTGTAGTTAAGAAAAATAAAAACAAACAAAGGGATTGAAAAAAACTAAAAAAAATAAATACCCCATTAAAAATAGGTTTAGCATATATTTAAAAGAAACTGAAGACCTTTTGATGATCTCTAAGAATAAGTGAAAATATACATTTGAAAGAATTGATATTTTCTCATTTTAAATTTATTGGATTTGGATAAAACATATTAAACGACCTGTAGCGATATTCCCTCTTGTTACCAAATATGAGCTGTTTTCACGCAAAAAAATCGACGGTACTTAGCAAGAAAAAGCTGCTTAATATACTATATTTTTTAAGGAAATCGCATTATCTCAAAAACTATTAAGTTTAGGTATATGAAATCTTGAACAAAAAATTTTAGAAGTACGCGTAGAAATCCAACATTAATTGGACCCCGTTATGCAACAGGGAACCAACTAACAAAAATATATTTCTGAGAAAAAATGAAATTAAAATTTTCTTCATCATCTTAATTTATAAATTTCTGAAAAGAAAAAAACGGTATTCTTTTTTAGGATTTTATTATTTTACAATTTTAGCAAGGCGAGGGTCACAAAATGAGCAAATTTTTTTCATTACAATAAGAAAAAAAACACCTGGTTCCTTGTTGAAAAATACATTTTTTGAATGCAAACGAATATGCAACAGGGAACCAATTAACAAAAATATGTTTCTGGGAAAAAATGAATACAAAATTATTCTCATAATCTTAGATTATAAATTTTTAGAAAGAAAAACGGTATTCTTTTTTACAATTTCATATTATTATAATCTAACGAGGCGAGGGTCACAAAATGAAGAAAGAAAAACACCTGATTCCTCGTTGCAAAATATTTTTTGTAATCCTTAGTCTTCTTCTATCTGGAAATCTAAATCTGCATTATATCCCTGTAGGTCCTCCTCGATTGTATTATCACCAATAAGGTTAACATAAAAGGGATGATCTGCCATAGGAATTAGATGTAGATAGCTTTTTATATCCTTAAGTTTTGCTCCCGCTATAGGCTTTCCATTGGGCCAAAGAGGTTGCAAATACTGAGAGAATGGCATTTTTTGTGGTTTTCCCTTTCCCTTTTTAATATCAATTTCTTTATAATCTTCGGTTTCTTCATAGGTTTTGATAAATATACTATACGGCTTTTCTTTTAGAATTTTTATTTCTTTAATCTTTAGCCAATTTATTTTTTCTTCCTGGCAAGTTTTTTTTCTATTAGTTATTTCCTTTTCAAGCTTTAGGGTACTGACAAAATTTTCTTTTTTCATGGTTACTATTTCAATAGGGTGTTTCCTTCTACAGGATTTCATAACCTGGATGTAGTCTTCAGGGGAATACATTTTAGTGTGTCTTTTGAGAACGCATTCCACATCACCAAAATCACTGTCATTGGGCAGGAAACTATGCCCTGATACTAAAAACCGCAACTCTATGCTTTCGAGGTGTGTGGATACTTCAAGAGCACATTTAAGCATTAAAACCATTTTTATATTTCGATTTTGTCCCCCACAGGAGTCGCTCCATAATATGAGTTTCTTAGTGGTTTTTGAGACACATTTTTCAATATATAGTAGCAAACAAGAGCCCACTTCTTGGGCACCGCGACCCGCCTCTCCTTCAAGCCACAAGTTGAAAGTAGACTTTGCCTCTTTTCCTGCATATATCCCGCAGTTGTAGAGCCACAACTGTCTTTTATAAAATATAATATTTGTATTAAGACGTGGTAATGGCAGTGTCTTCTCCATATCAAAAGTCAGTGTTTCTATTTCCTTATTTTGGGTTGCATTTTTAATATCACTATTCATTTTATCCCTAGCTTTCTCTGCCTCCTCCAAATGTACGCTGTGTTCTAAAGTGATTTTATCTTTTTCCTCTCCTTCAGGTAAGTTTTTTATCTTTATATCGAAAGTGTCACACTTGTTACAAGTGTCCTTCTTTGGTTTTTTTAATTTTAAATTAAAGTCGTTTAGAAAAATTTTCTTATAGGAGGAGAAGCTGACTGTATTTAGGTTTTCATCTCGGTAAAGTCTATACATGACCGTAAGTGTTGTTCCTTCTGCTAAGTATTCCTGTTTGTCTTTTCTTGCTCGACAATAATGAGACCTGTAACGAGGAAATTTATTAATATGATTGATAACCGCGTTTTTTTGTTCATCGGTAATTTTGTTATGACCACCAGCAACACCTCGACGATCAAGTGTTGATAACTTTCTAAGCTTACAGAGTGATATATTAACACGTTTAGTTGATATATGTAACGTTTTAACGAACATGTCTCTACAAACCAGATTTTTGTTAATAAAGTACTGTCTGGAAAACTGGCGCTTTTCTGGATTTCTGGCAGCAGTACTTTTTCTTTTGATGTTTTGCTCCCTAATGCACGTCGTTAAGTAGGTTGTTTGAACGTTATAGTCTTTTAAGTTCCAATAGTGGTCAAAAAAATATTTCCTCTCATCGACAGATACTTTTTGGTCGCATTTCATGGCACAAGAACATTTGTATTCAACAAAATGCTTTGGCTGAACCAGTTTTCCTCTAGCTGAATAATATTCTTTATTGCTGTTTGTGAGTCTCTTCCTCGTTGTTCTGTCCTGTCCCTCGTACTTTCTTTTTCTTCCTTTTTTCGGACGTCCCAAATATTCTGAGACTACACCAATATTGCTTTTATTTGACGGCAATTCTTGTTGATTATTCTCAAATGATTCATCAGATAATTCATCGGAAGAATTTGGCTCATAATCCTTGTCCTTGATAGAATCGTGGTCGGATTCTTCAAAGCCTTCAAGATCGGTAACCTCAATATTCTGATCTACATTTTCAGTATCTTCCAACTTTTCAGAAAGGTTTTGTAATTCGGGATTTAGGTATTCATTATTTTTACAAATATTGGGAACCCATTCTTCTGAGCCCTAAAAAAAATTACCCTTAAAACAACTACGAGTAAATAGTCTAAGCATATCTTTAATGAGATTGAATTATTAGCAAACTGACACAATAAAAATCTTCCTTCCACTAAGACGCAATATTTACTTTTTCATAATATTTTTTAATGGGGTCGCTATTTTTTTTGTTTGCATATAATTTTTCTATATTCTAAATAAAGAAGAACAGCTTACTGGGTTGGATTCGTTCTCTAGTTCACCATTTTTATTTAGTTCTTCTGAACGAATGTTGTCGTCGGATGTTTTAATGCCTTCAATATTGTTATCTTCAAATTTCTGATTTAAATTTTCAGTATCATTAAATTTTTCAGAAGAGTTTTGTAATTCGGAACTTCGGTATTCATTATTATTTGTACTAGTATTCGGAACACACTCTTCTGAATCCTGAAAAAATATATATTAATAGCCCAGTTTAACAGTGCTTTTTAGATTTTTTTTCTAAATTTATTTTATTTTATATTTTTTGCTAGGTTTTTTTACACATCCTGTATAAGACATTGACTAGATTACACATGTACATAAAATTTTAGTCAATTTCGATACTGAGATTTCCTTTGTACTATTTAACATTTTTTGCATAAAATATTTAAATCTAATTTAATTGCAATAGACCTTTTATAAAATATTCACCATTTGACACTACAATATTGCACTGTCGTCGCCCGGTTTATATATATACCAAACTTCAGTCATTTCTAATAATCAGAACTGATTTTTACTATTTAATATTTTTTGCGCACCCTGTATAACATATTCACCATTTGACACCATAATATCGAATTGTCACCGGGTTTATAATACTTCAAAGCTTACTTGCAAAATTTGACACACAAAAAACATATTAACTGCAGGTGAAGTTAAATAAAAGCTTTTAAAAAGATCGACTTACTGTGTTAGTTTCTTCAATATCGTTAACTTCAAAATTCTGATTTAAATTTCCGGTAGCATTGAAGCTTATAGGAGGGTTTTGTAACATGGAACTTCGGTACTCATTAGTTGTACTAGCATTCGGACCACACTCTTCTAAGCCCTGTAAAAAAATAAATCTACTATGAGTGAATACTCCAAGTACAACCTCAATGAAATTGATTTATGTGCAACTTGACACAATAAAAGTATCCCTTCTAGTAAGCTGCAATATTTACCTAGTTTCATTAATTTTATAAGAAAAACTGAGACGGTAATAAAAAGTAAATATTCGCAACAAGGAACCAACTTTTCCTTTTGAGCAAATGAAATTTGCAATAAGGAACCAACTGCATTTTTCAGTAAATAAATCAAATCGCTTTAATTTTAAGTCTAATAAGGATTAATATAATTTATAGCGAACACTATAGACAATATTTACTATTAAAATAAGAAAAAACAAACACTATTTACAAGAACAATAATTGTTGAGGTTATGTGTTAAAGGTAAAAGTATAAAAAGTACTAATTTTCTAATCCAACTTACCGAACTGTCTGCGGTTTCTGGCGAAATTGCCATAACCATTTCTCTTCTAACCCTGTCCACCATCAATATTGTTCTTTTGCTAAACATTTTTTAAATAAACAACAATCACTTGTAGCACACAAAATACATTTAGAACCCAAATGTCAAACTAAATAATATGCAAAACGGATCCAAGTAGCATTGGTTCTCCCAAATTAAAAACGTAACAACTGCCAACTTGCAATATAGAACCAACTACACTTGGGCTTTTGTTGAAAAATATAGAAAACACATATTAAAGTTTTCTGTTGGTTCTTTAGATCAATAGATGGCGTGAACAGCAAATTATTGCCTGGTTCTTTGTTGCAAAATATGGATAACAGAATTATAGATTAGAAAATGTGAGTAACTCATTTTCACCCAAAATGTCGCTTGGTTCTTTGTTGCATAACGGGGTCCAATTATTATACAGGTTGTTTAATTTAAAAAAAAATATTGCTGCCCTACATTTTTGAAGCAACCTGTATACGCAAAGATATTTATAAAAATGTGTACAATTGGCAAATATATCACAGACCTAATGTGGTTTGTTGGTAAATTTGATCTATAAAGCACAAAATTACTTCAGCGTTGACTCATCCTCTAAATACAGTCGTGGGTTTTGTTACAGAATCGATTATCTAATGCACTACAAAAGGGGGTATGATGGTATGGTGACGTTAACCAAGCTTATTTGATAAATCGTGTTACCTTTCGGCTTGCGTCCCACATTGTTTGGCATCAGTCAACATAAGACTATAATTGAAATTGCCTATCAAGAGATTTGAATAGTTAAACATGTTACTAAAAGATTTCGTTAAAGGGCCCATCGAACCATTATTATCGAATGAAGCAATGTATCAGTTTTCCGCAACATTTGGTGAAATTAATCAGTTTTAATTCGTTAGTGTAATACATTAAATTTAAAGAAAAAGTTTAATGTTATTTTCAAATTGAACTACTGCAAAACCGTTTTTCCTTTCGGCAGTTAGATACAGTAGATTTAAAGTTATTTTTCAAAATTTAACAGAGATTTGATGAGAAATATAAATGTTTTAGTATAAATCTATACAGTGTGTTCAAAAAATCCTGAACCCCTCAATATCTCGAAAATGTGCCGGTTAATCAAAATATGTTTCAAATAAAGATTATAATCTCTTTTATGTCTATATTAAAAAAATAGTTTTAAATATGCAGGGTGCTTACAAAGATGGTAGCGACAAAAGTTTTTTTTTTCTTGATGTATTTTCTAATTCTACACAAATTTTAATCTCATGTGACATGTGATTTACCTGAAAATAATAAATACAAAATTTAAGATACTTTAACAATTAAACTTAACTAAAATGTTTTAATTAAATTTTGAAAATGACCCCCTCGAACGGTTTGAATTGAATTGAAATAAAAAGCATTTATTAGATAACCATTTAAGAAAATGTAACTTTTGTCTTTACCATTGTACATTTTTTGATTAAACGGCGTACTTTCGAGATATTGAGGTGGTCCGGGACTTTTTGAATATACTGTATATGCTGCTGGACAGAGCAAACGGGACTGGCGAGTTTTTAGGTAAAAAGTGGAATATTTTTAAACAGAGAAGGTATATTAAAATGAGGGTTTCAGTTATCTTTTACAAATTTTACTGCATATCAAAAATTTTAAGCGTAAAGGTTACCTAAGCTAAAAATTTATTTATACAGGATGTTAAACCAGACTTTGCAAATTTTGCAATATTGTATTTGCTCCGAAAATTTACAAAAACTATTTTATTGTTTTAATTGCTAAATTAATTCAATCCTTGGTAAAATTGTAAAAAAACGATTTGAAAAGAAAATTTACATAAATGATCTCTAGGATCGCTACGTTTTTAACTATTCTTGAAATAACTTTTGCAAACCCTGTATATTTCCTGCGTCGTGTAGGATCTAAAGATGATACAAAAATTAAGATCCTAGGACTCTTTGGCGGGAAAACTTTATGTTAGGTGGTTAATAAAAATATACTGCTTAATATGTAAGGAAAAACCCAAATTTTCAAAAAAAATCATAAAAATGTTGAATATTTGAAAAAATATATCAACTTGTTTTTGTAATTTTAACAAGTATTAACTTGATCTAGCAATTAAAAAATAAAAATCGTTTTTGCAAATTTTCGGTACAAATAAAGCAGAGTCAAGTTCAACACTCTGTATAAATACCTTTTTAGCTTAGGTAAGTGCACGTTTAAAATCTTTATTATGCAACAAAATTTGCAAGAGGTGGCTGAAAACTGCATTTCAATACCTGTGTTAGTTTTAAAAATATTCCAGTTTTAATTTTACCGTTTGCTCTGTCGAGCAGTGTATTTAAAACACAAAGCAAATTTTTTTCCGTTTCGGTTTAGTTGACCAATCTGTTATTTAAGGCGCTGCCACGCTGCTGGCTGAACTCCAGCGCAGAGTTGCCGCCTATGTGAAAGAATAACCCGTACGTGAAGTGAAAAATTTCCATATTTCTTTAAAAAGCCCCATCGAAAATATATTTTTAAAAAATAAATATTCAATTATTATTGTTATTTTATTACACACAAATTTTACTACTATTACCGTCAAAAAGACCTCAATAACCATTTGCAGGTAAACGGGAAATATCTCTTAAGACGAATAAGATGGCAACGCTGCGCTATGCCGCATTTGTTATTCCAACTACTCGAAGATAGGGATGCACGATCCGCTCGCTAGTGTAGATATTTCGAATCGATCCGGATCGGTGATTAAAGTATCGGTACAGAAAAAAATCGTATTAAAAAGAATCGGTACTCCAAATATCGGTACATTTTCTATCCGGAGTATTATAATTTTCTAAATACAAGTAAGTTAGAAATCCTAGGGCCCTAGCCTAGGGAGACTTATTTACATTTTAGAGTAAATTTATTATTTTTAAGAAATCCGAATTAATTAAATCTTATTGATTTTAAATGAAGAAAGCAGAGTACTATATATACCAGAAGATATTCTTTGGTTATAGGGTAAGTTTATATCGAATTTACTTTTTAAGGTTAACACCATTTTTGAATAACAAGACAAGAAACTTCAAATAGTAACTTTTCCCCCGTCATAAGTTAAGTAGCTTAAATTTTCTATCGTTTTAAAGATCGGTAAAATTTGATATCTAT